>CM044548.2:18084697-19284697 GCA_024416835.2 Perccottus glenii | reverse complement strand
AACAGCTTGCTCACAAGCTCTCATTTCTCTCTTTAACAAGTCTATTAATTAAGTTCAGTTTTTTCATTGATCATAAAATAAACTATCACATCTAAGACCTCTCTGCTAACAGGTACCTAATTCAGCTCCTTTCAAAGGGTAAACCCTTCTTGAGTCGCGCAGACCTGGAGAAAGCTCTTCATGCTTTGGTTAGCTCCTGCATAGATTTAGACAGGGTTTTTACACATATGTCACTGAGAATAATATATATAGGCAGATGTTTTGAGAGGTAAAAGTAAAGCTTTATTGAATATATTTTGGTCAGTTATTTTAGAAACAGCAGGTTAAACAAGTCACCTTTTCCCAAAGACTCATTCTGTGTCTAATAACTGCTCAGATATGATCCTGTCAACTCAAACACATGATCCACAGTTATTTTAACACATATGAGAAAAGAAGAACCCAGACTGAGACACTGACACAGCTGCTCAAAAACATTGATCAGACACAAAGGAATACTTTTACACAGAGAATAGGATTTATATTTGTTATACATCAAACACGGATTACACTCTTTTCTGCCCAAATAAATCTGTTATTTAAAGTAAAAACTCACAATCAATGCAACAGTGTTTTAATCTGTCCAGGATTATCAGGTAAAATCAGTATGTGCTGTTTATTATTCAAACGAATTATCACTGCATCTGACATTAATGTGACTCTAAAAAATCACAACAAAGAGAAATTAAAGCTTGGTTAGACATTAAACCTTTGATAAAGATGTCTCCTGATGGACTTTTTATTGTCCTCATAGAAACTGAGGCAGGGTAAACAAACAAACATCACAGCTGTATTAACTAAACGTATTCAATCAGAATAATACATTTGAAATATATCAGTACAATATTCTGAACTGTTAGATCTGTGTTGGTAAAGTAAATGTAGAGATCAAAGATGGACTCAGTCAGTGGCGTGTGTAAAAAACAGAAATTTGTTTTTTTTAAACAATATGGATCCGTCAGAAGAAAAGCACATCCTATTGAAGAGTTTCTCTTTGTATTTTGCACTGGTTTTAGGTTCCTTTCCAATTATTTTAGGTACACGGCCCCGGCCTTGTTCTTTTCATCCATTTCACCTTTAATTCTCTCCAGTTTCTGGACCTTCTTTGTGTCTGCCTTCTCCTTCATCTTCTCGATGAGGAAGTCCAGATGGACAAAAGTGGAACCAGCATTTACATTTAGGGCCTTCTCGTCCAGCTTTTCAATAATGTCAAAGGCCTCGTCCAGAAACTGATTTTTGGCTTGTTCAAGGTCGGCCTTTTCTTTTTGCAGTTTATTTAATTTTGAGGTTGTATCCTCTTGTTTTATTTTATTTTTTTCATAACTTTTTTTCTTTTCCTCGTTTATCCTTGGTTTGTTTCTGAACTTGGTCACATATTTCCAATCTACTATCACATGATCCTCCACTGGGCATTTACAGTCAATACATATTTCATTTTCAGACTTGTCATGGTTGCTTCTAGTGTTGGGACAGTTCTCTTCACATGTTTCACAGCAAAAGTGTTGAGGAACACTCTTGCCTTGAATTACATTTAACCACTTTCCATCGTAATGCTCCTTCACCTTGTACATTTGTAGTTCTTCTGAGTGGAAGTTCTTGTTGTTCTCCATCTTCAGCTCATATTTCTGTAAAGCCTCCTGAGTTTGGTGGATGTCCTTCTCCTTCAGAGTAATAAGCTGGACTTGTTTGTGCAGGTTTGTGATGCAGTTTCTCAGTTTGAGTCTCTCTTTGAGGACATTCTTAGTCATGTCCAGGTCTGCAGGTGTGTGCTTTTGCAGAAACTCTGTGAAGAGCTCCATGCTTCTCATTGAGGTCTCATTTGCAAGTTCCAGGTATGTAGTGCCCTCTGTTCTGTCGTCTTTCTGACAGTTGTTGAACAGGAAGAACACAGGCTCATTTTTTTCATCTCTGGCACAATTTAATTTGGCTTCATCAAGAACATGTAAAGCATTAGTTGGCCTTCTTCCGTCTGAGTGAGTGATGAGAGCCACTATGTATTTGTCCATGTTTTTACCAAAGAGAGACATGACTGAGTTAAAGATGTAGGCCGCTCTGTCGCTGAGTCGATTCTCTGATGCTTTCAGCACCAAACCCACTGCATGGATCTCACTAATTCCATCGTCAGAGCTGAATAACTCCTGTAACCTTTCAGTCAGGAGTTGGTCTTTCTCAGTGCCTCCTGTGTCTCCAAACCCTGGAGTGTCGATGACTGTTAGAGAGAATTTCAGAGCTTCTCCTTCATTTAGCTCATACACAGTCACGTCTGACGTATCACTGTCTGACAGGTTTCTTTCTTCTTTTTCGACGATTTCTAACCAGATGTTTTCTTCCCACTTTACTCCAATAAAGAAGTTAAACAAAGTGTTGATGAGAGTCGACTTTCCACTTCCAGTTTCTCCGACCAGTAAAACTGTTTTGTTGTTCTGACTAGAACATTTGCTGCCAACAGTCATTCTTGTCAGATTTCCTGTTCTCTCTTTTTTTGGGACTAGTCTCAAGACCATGGGAGATTCTTGACGAATCTTAGCGTTATTGATAAAGATTTTCTCATATTTCTTTAACTGTGACCTGAAAGGAAAAGGGATCATTTAATATTAACCTCTTTTAATTTAGATTTTAATCACACCCCTGATTAAAAAAATACATATTTCTAAAATGTACATTTGTAATACATTTAGATACTAATTATACCCTTGTAACAAATAATACAAGCAATAAGCAACATGACCTTATGGATTTAAATATTTACAACACTAACCAAACCAAAATAAACTGATTGCATATGAATGATAACAATGGAACACTGGAACATCTAGTCCTATTATAAATGTACAACACAGGAGCAATCCCTAAGATAAGAACTGAAGCAGGGCCCAGGATCCAAAATGCATTGAGGGTTCTGAGATAATCAGCATATAACAGCAGAATGTGAGATGCTCGCAGGCTGACCATACATGGATTGCCATAAGCTGCACACTGTACAGAAACTGTGAACTGAGTACAGGAAGAACACAGATAGAAATGGGTCTCATTTGACTCTCCTCACATCAGGAGTCACATCTTCCCTTTCAGAGCTGACAACTATGAGACCAGAACAGCCTGGTCCAATCAGTTTCAGGAAAAGACCTACCCTCTAGAGATAAAGCTCAGCTCTTTTACCTTTTGTTTTCAGAATTGAAAAAGTCTCTTGGAATTAGAATTCACCTTAAAAACACCTTAAGTCCAGATGCTTTTGTTTTAACCATAATCTCAGACAGTCACATATTATTAAAGTGCAGTCCAATTTCAATAGGGGATTTGTCCAAATGTTTTTAAACATTTGGACAAAGTGATCCTTTGTGGATCTGGAGAAGGCATTTGACTGTGTCCCTCATGGCGCTCTGTGGGGGTGTTCTAAGAGTATGGGGTCCGGGACCCTTTGCTAAGGGCTGTTTGGTCCCTGTACGACCGGAGCAGGAGCTTGGTTCAGTATGTCAGGCGCATAGGCGCAGCCAGGGGCCAGAGGAAGTCTGGTTTGGGGACCACAGAATCTCGTCTCTGCTTTTTGCAGACAATGTTGTCCTGTTGGCTCCATCAAGCCAGCACCGTCAGTGTGCACTGGGGCGTTTGCAGCCGAGTCTGTATCTTTTGTTTTCAGCAGCTGGGATGAGGATCAGTACCTCCAAGTCTGAGACCATGGTTCTCAGTCGGAAAAGGGTGGCTTGTCCCCTTCAGGTTGGTGGAGAGATCCTGCCTCAAGTGGAGGAGTTCAAGTATCTTGGGGTCTTGTTCACGAGTGACTGAAGGAGGGAACGTGAGATTGACAGACGGATCGGTGCATCTTCTGCAGTGATGCAGTTGATGTACCAGTCTGTCGTGGTGAAGAAGGAGCTGAGCTGTAAGGCAAAGCTCTCGATTTACCGGTCAATCTACGTTCCTACTCTCACCTATGGAGATGAGCTTTGGGTCATGACCGAAAGAACAAGATCCCGGATACAAGCGGCCGAAATGAGCTTTCTCTGCAGGGTGGCGGGGCGCTTCCTTAGAGATAAAGTGAGGAGCTCGGTCACTCGGGAGGAGCTTCAGTGTGCACTGGGGCGTTTGCAGCCGAGTGTGAAGCGGCTGGGATGAGGATCAGTACCTCCAAGTCTGAGACCATGGTTCTCAGTCAGAAAAGGGTGGCTTGCCCCCTTCAGGTTGGTGGAGAGCTCCTGCCTCAAGTGAAGGAGTTCAAGTTTCTTGGGGTATTGTTTACGAGTGAGGGAAGGAAGGAGCGTGAGATTGACAGACGGATCGGTGCTGCTTCTGCAGTGATGCGGTCGATGTACCGGTCTGTCGTGGTGAAGAAGGAGCTGAGATGCAAGGTGAAGCTCTCAATTTACCGGTCAATCTACGTTCCTACTCTCAACTATGAAAGAACAAGATCCCGGATACAAGCGGCTGAAATGTGCTTTCTCCGCAGGGTGCTTCGTTAGAGATAGGGTGAGGAGCTCGGTCACTCGGGAGGAGATCAAAGTAGAGCCGCTGCTCCTCCACATCGAGAGGAGCCAGCTGAGGTGGCTCGGGCATCTGTTTTGGATGCCTCCTGGACGCCTCCCTAGGGAGGTGTTTCGGGCATGTCCCACCGGGAGGAGACCCCGGGGAAGACCTAGGACACGCTGGAGGGACTATGTCTCTCTGCTGGCCTGGGAACGCCTCGGTATCCCCCCGGAATAGCTGAAGGAAATGTCTGGGGAGAGGGAAGTCTGGGCGTCTCTGCTTAGACTGCTGCCCCCGCGACCCGACCCCGGATTAGCGGACAAAGATGGATGGATGAACAAAGTGCTGTTCACCAAAATAAAGGTACATTAAAAAAATAAAATATATCTGAAGTTGCATCATTAACACATTCATTTAGAGAAAGTGATAGAACACAAATAAAAACAGCTAAAGTCAACATTCCAAAGTGAGTCTAAGCAGGTGAAAGTGTAAAGAAAGCTAGAACCCCCACTGAAAAACAGCAAAGCCCTGTAGTTTTTTTCAACAGTGACTGATCTGACAACATTAACTACACAACAGTCTGGATGAATATTATATAGGTGTATGTATGTTATTATTACTGCTTGAAATAAACAGTAAAACAGCTCAGTGGTAAAACAGTTGTTCTGTAACCGGAAGGTTTGCGGTTTGATTACCACTCACTTAACCCACCGTGCCTTCAGTGGTGTTCCAGCTGTAACTTACTGTAATGTAAATTTGGATAAAAACCTCTGCTACATGACTAAATTTAAATGTAATTAATGCTCGCCAGAATAAAAAAAATAAATATTGGAGCATTGGGTACTAAGGTGGGTAAGTGTGTACAAGATAAAAAAAGTGCTACATTTTTTATGGCACTCCTACTAATAAGGCAAAATTGTGGAGAGAGGCTTTTGTACAACCACCATCCAGGCCACCCAACTCTAATGACATGAACCTTTTCAAGAGGCACATGCTTCAAGTTTATATAATACACCTGTCAATAATTAAACACCTACATTCATGTTATACTTATGATTCTGTGTTTTAGCAAGTTATCATTTAAAACATTTCTATCCACAGTACAGCCCTTTAAATTGTGATATTGGACTACAGAGAAACATACACACTGTAGTTTATTTAACGGTTTTCAGGTTCTCGGCCCCAGCCTTGTACTTTTCATCCATTTGACCTTTAATTCTCTCCAGTTTCTGGACCTTCTGTGTGTCTTCCTTCTCCTTCATCTTCTCGATGAGGAAGTCCAGATGGACAAAAGTGGAACCAGCATTTACATTTAGGGCCTTCTCCTCCAGCTTTTCAATAATGTCAAAGGCATCGTCCAGAAACTGATTTTTGGCTTGTTCAAGGTCGGCCTTTTCTTTTTGCAGTTTGTTCAACATTTGTTGACTCTCATCTCGCTTTGTTTTGTTTCTTTCATACCTTTCTTTCTTTTCCTCGTTTGTTTTTGGTACTTTTTTTAACTTTTCCACAAATCTCCAACCTTCTTTCACATGATCTTCTGCTGGACATTTCCCAGGACACACAGTACATTTACCATCTTTAAAGACTTCACATCGGGAAGGATTTCGAGCCCAAGTGCATCCTGGGTAATGACAATTTTCTTTACACTTTTTGCAGCAGAGAGCACCACTGAAAAAAAATACACCTATATTATCCACAGGCTCTTTGACCTTGTACATTTTTATTTCTTCTGAGTTGAAGTTCTTGTTGTTCTCCATCTTCAGCTCATATTTCTGTAAAGCCTCCTGAGTTTGGTGGATGTCCTTCTCCTTCAGAGTAATAAGCTGGACTTGTTTGTGCAGGTTTGTGATGCAGTTTCTCAGTTTGAGTCTCTCTTTGAGGACATTCTTAGTCATGTCCAGGTCTGCAGGTGTGTGCTTTTGCAGAAACTCTGTGAAGAGCTCCATGCTTCTCATTGAGGTCTCATTTGCAAGTTCCAGGTATTTAGTGCCCTCTGTTCTGTCGTCTTTCTGACAGTTGTTGAACAGGAAGAACACAGGCTCATTATTTTCATCTCTGGCACAATTTAATTTAGCTTCATCAAGAACATGTAAAGCATTAGTTGGTCTTCTTCCGTCTGAGTGAGTGATGAGAGCGACCATGTTTTTCTCCATGTTTTTACCAAAGAGAGACATGACTGAGTTAAAGATGTAGGCCGCTCTGTCGCTGAGTCGATTCTCTGATGCTTTCAGCACCAAACCCACTGCATGGATCTCACTAACTCCATCGTCAGAGCTGAATAACTCCTGTAACCTTCCAGTCAGGAGTTGGTCTTTCTCAGTGCCTCCTGTGTCTCCAAACCCTGGAGTGTCGATGACTGTTAGAGAGAAATCCAGAGCTTGTCCGTTTATCTCATACACAGTCACGTCTGACGTCTGACTCTTACTTGGAATCTGGTTTTCGATTATTTCAAACCACACGTTATCCTTCCACTCAGTGCCGAGGGCAAAGTTAAACAGAGCGTTAATAATAGTTGACTTTCCAGCTCCTGTTTCTCCCACAAGTAACACTGTTTTATTTTCTCTGTTGGGTTTTTTTTCCCCCAATGTCCTCTTTGACAAAGTTCCTATCATCTGAGTTTTTGGGACCAGTCGGTAAACTTTAGGAGGTCCCTGAGAGATCACAGCATTCTCATAAATAAGATTCTGGAATTCTGAGATATTAGTGTTCCTGAAAAGAAAAGAAAGGAGTCGAGACTTTGTTTTGATACAAAGTAAATCTAATTACAGATTTTATTATGTATCATGCACAGTTCTGCATCTGAACAGAAGATGTAGTTCTCTGTGAGCCCTCAAACGTGGCTCCTATTAACGCTCTGCCCTGTGTTTATGTCCCTCTCCCATTATAACTGCTCTGTGTTTCTCTAACAACACATGTATACTTTTCTAAAGGTTATCAAGGCACAGCAGTGTTTCAGCTGTGGGCTGCTATATTATGACAGATGAGTTTCATGATACCCAAAACTGAGAGATACAGTATACTTTAGATTCTAGGTTGTCAATATGTTACTTACATTGCCATTATGATGAAGCGATGTAGAGCTCCACACTCACAACTTTAACAGCAGCTTGTCCTGAGGATGGAAATTTTATATTTTAGTCAGTAATAGTAAAAACAAAAAATAAAAATTAAACAAAGACATATTGCATATATTTATAGTATACACAAGGGTGGCTAGTATCAAAGTGCTCAGTAGCCCTCCATACATTGAAAAGCCTAAATGACTGGAGTTAGGCTTTTCAATGTATGTTAAACATTTATATTACCATAAAGTTAATATATAGTGTCTAAATTTCCACAAAATTAACAAAAAAAGACTATTTTTTATTTGATTTCCCAACTAAATGTATTCAGCCCAGAAACAAAATCTAGAGACTTTCAAAGTACCAGTGAACTGTCCTGTACCTCTGAGAGAAAGTGGAGAAGAAGGATAAAGAGGCAGGACTTGAGCCGGAGCAGGTATAAAAAGCCAGAACTTGCCAGCCTGCCACCTCCCACCATAGGAATCTCAAGAGTAGTGGAGTGTATGGTTCCAGAGTCCAAGCTGTGTGTGGAGGTAAACCCGACTATCTCTAGTCAGTACCCCGCAACCTCCTGCACAAGCTCAGGGTCCTTCCCCAGGGGCGAGGTGACGTTCCACATCCCTAAGGCCAGCTGCAGGTGTTGGTTACAACTACATTTCACACACCTCAGCCTCCCCGGTAAAGTCTATGCCAGGGTACTAGAGAGGAGAATTTGGCCGATAGTTTCTCTTGGATTCAGGAGGACAGTTTTTGTCCCGGTCATGGAACACTGGACCAGCCATATACCTTTTCCAGGAAGAGCTGGGTGCATGGGAAATTGCCCAACCAGTCAACATGTGCTTTGTGGATTTGGGGTCTGGGGGAGTATGGTTCATTGCCGGCAGTAAGTCAGACCTGTCACCGGTCCTGTTCATTATCTTTATGGACAGAATTTCTAGGCGCTGCCAGGGGCCAGAGGGAGTCTGGTTTGGAGACCACAGGATCTCGTCTCTGCTTTTTGCAGAGGATGTTGTCCTGTTGGCTCCATCAAGCCAGCACCTTCAGTGTGCACTGGGGCGTTTGCAGCCGAGTGTGAAGCGGCTGGGATGAGGATCAGCACCTCCAAGTCTGAGACCATGGTTCTCAGTCGGAAAAGGGTGGCTTGCCCCCTTCAGGTTGGTGGAGAGCTCCTGCCTCAAGTGAAGGAGTTCAAGTTTCTTGGGGTATTGTTCACGAGTGAGGGAAGGAAGGAGCGTGAGATTGACAGACGGATCGGTGCAGCTTCTGCAGTGATGCGGTCGATGTACCGGTCTGTCGTGGTGAAGAAGGAGCTGAGCTGCAAGGCGAAGCTCTCAATTTACCGGTCAAGCTACGTTCCTACTCTCACCTATGGTCATGAGCTTTGGGTCATGACCGAAAGAACAAGATCCCGGATACAAGCGGCTGAAATGTGCTTTCTCCGCAGGGTGGCGGGTGCTTCGTTAGAGATAGGGTGAGGAGCTATGTCACTCGGGAGGAGATCAAAGTAGAGCCGCTGCTCCTCCACATCGAGAGGAGCCAGCTGAGGTGGCTCGGGCATTTGTTTCGGATGCCTCCTGGACGCCTCCCCTCCGGGCATGTCCCACCGGTAGGAGACATCGGGGAAGACCTAGGACACGCTGGAAGGACTATGTCTCTCGGCTGGCCTGGGAACGTCTTGATATCCCCCCGGAAGAGCTGGAGGAAGTGTCTGAGGAGAGGGAAGTCTGGGCATCTTTGCTTAGGCTGCTGCCCCCGTGATCCGGCCCCGGATAAGCGGTAGAAGATGGATGGATGGATGTTGTTAACAACAGGCTACTTATTGAACAAATTTAAACAGAGCAAACAGGTGAATAGGTTTTCTGCAAGTGTTTTATCGAGCTAAGTTGTGGACAGTCAGACAGAGAGTGTGTGAGAGCAGCTCTGTGCAGCTTTGTCTTTGAGAGCAGCTACTTGGCATGTTTCTGTGAGCAGCTCAGAGACATAACTGATGTTGTTTCTTCAGAACTCTAGTTAGTTCACTTTTTTGGTTAGTGGTGGGCACAGGGCACCATTAACGTTTGACTGTATTGTCTAATGGACGAGCCGCTTCTGACCTAAGTAATAATGTTGATAATTGGACTGATAATTAATGTAGAACACAAGGAAGACTATACTGGTTTTAAACAAAGTAGAGGTGTTAAGTTTTAAGCATACATGCAGCTGGAGCAGAGGATTTACCATTATTTACTATTAAAATTAATATTTTAGAGTTTATCCCCAGGTATAATATTTTTGTTGACTATATATACTGGCGTCAGTTTAATAGGGACAGTTATTAATGGTACAAAATAAATTATTGTGAGGGTCTATATCCTCATCCATATCGTGTATGCTAAATTCTTTTCTACTGGAAACATGTATTTCCAGGTCTTCACTCTCCTCAAACCTTTGTTTCAGGCCAAAGCCCATGATACAGTACAAAGTGGTCCTTTATTGTCATTAATTATTTTTTCATTTTCATTGTCATTAATTTGTCCAGTTCCTCAATGCTTCTAATTACTAATACTCTGGCCTTTGGTTAGATAATCTAACCAAAACGGGGGCTTTTAATGTTATCACTTTCTGTTACTTTCTGTTACTTTCTGTTCTGTTTATAGTGGACGGTAGGAGGGATCTCTGTGGTCACATGGTTTCACAGAATCAGCTTCAGTTACAGAAAGAGCAGCTGAAAATTAATCTGGTTTAAATCAATGTGGGCAGCTGTGTACCCGTTGAGGCAGGTTTGTTTGTGACTGCTGGAGCTATTTTGCTGTTGAATTTGAACTAGTTTAAGCAAGATTTTAGTCGGAAGTGAACAGGTTTAAGTTGGATTTGAAAGGTTTTAGTGGGATTTAAACAGGTTTTAGTTGATTTGAACAAGTTTTAGTTGGATTTGAACAGGTTTTATTGGGATTTAAACAAGTTTTAGTTGATTTAAACAGGGCGGCTGAGTTCTGGACCAGTTGAAGTTTATGGAGGGTTTTTTGAACGAGACCAAACAGAAGCAGTTGCAGTAATCCAGGCGGGAGGTGATGAGGCTGTGCACAATGATGACAGTAGAGTGAGAGGTGAGGGAGGGGCGGAGGTGAAAGTAGTCAGAGTGGGTGACATTATTGATGTGGGAAGTGTAGGAGAGTGTGCTGTCGAGGATGACACCCAGACTCTTTACCTGAGGGGAGGGGGTGATGGTGGAGTTTTGAAAAGTAATGGAGAAGTTATTATTTTTGTTAAGGGTGTTTTTTGTGCCTATTAAGAGCAGTTCAGTTTTATCACTGTTTAGTTTAAGTTTAAGTTCTTTAATTGTCTCCCAAAGGAGAAATTTGTTTTGTCCCGTATTTCATCGTTAATATATATATAATTTTTTTTTTTTTTTTTTTTTTTTTTTTTTTTTGCTGAGTGATAGCGTGAGTACTCCTCTCATACGGAATAACCTAATAAAACTAGCAAATCACCTTATAGTATATTTTAGAGAAAAAAAATTCCATCCAATAAGAGAAGGTAGAAGGACAATTCCATCCAATCACAATTCCCTTAATCAACGTGCAGTTAGTGAAGGCGGAATCCGACGTCACAGTTAAGTGTACAGTATATGAGATGAGAGGACGGATAAGCTTGCCTCAGGTGCAAAGATGTCAAAGAAGCGTGCGTGTACATTTAACGACGATCTTCAAAAAGAGTTTAAATTTCTCAAAAGAGAGTCACTATCAGAGGCAAGTAAATTAAGATGCGACATTTGCGGGGCTCGCTTTTCCATTGCTCACGGAGGGCGAGCCGACATTACGCAGCATATGCACACAAAAAAGCGCATGGACGCTGCTAAAATCATCAATTTTTTGTGAAGCAAAGTTGCGAATCTGATAAAGTGCATGCAAGTGAAGGACTTTTTGCATATCATTCTGTTATTCATGGCCATAGTTTTCGGTCAGCTGACTGCACTGCAAAATTGATTAAGAAATTGTATGATCCAAAATTTTCTTCCGCTCGCACTAAATCTGAGGCTATAATATGCAAACTCTTGAAAGACAAGCGCACGCTGGCAAAAATTGGTTCCAGTGAAAAATACAAATCAGCAACAGTGAATGATGCTGTTGCACCATCTTGTTCCCACTGATCTGCAATTTTATGTAAGTCTACATTTATTTTTTTACATAGCTAACAATAGTATTAAGTGTAAATACTTGTATGTGTGCCGTAGGTGTTGTGGGTCTGGGGGTTCTGTGTCTGTCCCGTATTCCACTCTGAGAAATCTGGTCACCCTAGCGTGTGCGAAGCGCTTGTAAGACAAAGAGCATGTAAGTACATGTATTTGCATTTGCTTTTCTTTTTCCTCTCTCCCTTTTTTTACTGGTTTAACACTTTTTAAAATACAAGTTGAGAGCAGATCTTACCTTTGCTGAGGTCTTCAGGAGGCTGTCAGACCCGAACACAGAAGTCAGTTTTATAGTGGACGGTAGGAGGGCTCTCTGTGGTCACATGGTTTCACAGAATCAGCTTCAGTTACAGAAAGAGCATCTGAAAATTAATCTGGTTTAAATCAATGTGGGCAGCTGTGTACCCGTTGAGGCAGGTTTTTTTGTGACTGCTGGAGCTATTTTGCTGTTGAATTTGAACTAGTTTTAGCAAGATTTAAACAGATTTCAGTTGTATTTTAAACAGGTCTTTGTTGATTTAAACAGGTTTTAGTCGGAAGTGAACAGGTTTAAGTTGGATTTGAAAGGTTTTAGTGGGATTTAAACAGGTTTTATTTGATTTTAACAAGTTTTAGTTGGATTTGAACAGGTTTTATTGGGATTTAAACAAGTTTTAGTTGATTTAAACAGGGCGGCTGAGTTCTGGACCAATGGAAGTTTATGGAGGGTTTTTTGAAGGAGACCAAACAGAAGCAGTTGCAGTAATCCAGGCGGGAGGTGATGAGGCTGTGCACAATGATGACAATAGAGTGAGAGGTGAGGGAGGGGCGGAGGTGAAAGTAGTCAGAGCGGGTGACATTATTGATGTGGGAAGTGTAGGAGAGTGTGCTGTCGAGGATGACACCCAGACTCTTTACCTGAGGGGAGGGGGTGATGGTGGAGTTTTCAAAAGTAATGGAGAAGTTATTATTTTTGTTAAGGATGTTTTTTGTGTCTATTAAGAGCATTTCAGTTTTATCACTGTTTAGTTTAAGTTTAAGTTCTTTAATTGTCTCCCAAAGGAGAAATTTGTCTTGGACAAAAAGGGAAATACTGCAGCACTACATAAAACACAGTCACACACAAGATGATAAATACATAAATAGCAATAAGGACAATTTTAAAAACAACAACAGCAATGTCACCTCCTGATGTGCCAGCACCATCAATAAGTCTCCGGGACAGCCATACATGACCAGACATCCCAAGTCTCCTGGAAGTTGTGGGAGTGTCCCGCATATTGATAGCGGCTCCCTGATGTTGTCCGCAAATGAGTTAAAATCTCCCGGAATCTAGAGCGAGCGAGCGAGCAAGAGCGCGCATGCGAGAGTGTTTCAAAACGTGTAGCGCGCGCACGGCAGAGAGGGAGCGAGAGACCTTGCGTGTGTGTGCTAGTGTGCGTGTGTGCCAAGCACTTGTAAGACAGAGAGCATCCTGATTGGCCTGTTTCCGCAAATCAACCAATCAATTGTAAGTGTGGGCGGGCTTTTATCTCTTCTCCCAAACCAAATTAATCAGTTATGTCTATCTAGAAACAGGAGCACAATGGCAGAGGGAGAGTGCCACAAAAAAAAGAGTATAAGACACATTTTACGGCAAACTACACGAAAGTGTACCCCTGACTTAAAAGTGTCAAACATAATTTGGTGTGTATGTAAATAGTTACTTCATTGTTCTGTTATATTCAGCTGTATTTCGGTATACAAGTAAAGTCATGTTCTGTGGTGAAATCCTTGGTCATATCCTTGTCCTCCTTCCTCTTTTTTTGTGTGTGTGTGTGTGGGGGGATACCTCCCTGAAATGACTTTTTGCTGGTTGGGATGTCTGCATGACCATGACCTATCCCTAAACCTTAGTTCATACCATCCCCCCATGTACAGTGGAAATCAGTTATCTTGACCTCGAGTGCCCTTTATGTTTGCGTTCATCCCCCCCCCCCAACCGCTCGTTAGTGAGCTTTATTGAGAGAGGGATGAATGAGTTTTTAAGCCGATTGTGTTTCCGATTGTGATTCTGTACCTCCTCCCTGAATTTATTAAAACATATTCTTCAAACGTACATGAGATGTGTCAGACAAAATATTGTTGGCCTGTCTGATGACAGCCTGCTCGAACATCTCCTGTGGGGTCAGTGGGGCAGGAGGGCCCATTATCTTACTTGCTTTTTTTACAAGATTGTAAATTTGAACTTTGGATTTAACTGTGAGATTTCCAAACCAGCAGGTGATACCGTACCGTAAATATAGACTCTATAGTTGCTCTGTAGAAGATTGTCATGATGTTTTTACAGACACCTAACAGTCGGAGACGTCTTAGAAAATGGAGGCGCTGGTCGACTCTGGCACAAACACTCGCCACCTGCGTGTGCCAACTGAGGTCACTGTCGATGTACACGCCCAGGTATTTGAAGGACGTGACCTGTTTGATGTGTCCTGTGTGAGGTGTGGCCAAAGGTTATGACTTTTAGGGTCTCGAGTTGACCAGATGCACAACATGTGGGCTGACCACACGTTAACTAATGTGTTGTAACAGCGCTGTTCTTATACCTTTGAGTGGAATTAAACAGACAAATTTTATATTGGTTTTATAGTTTTTATTGACATAGTCTTAGGTCCAGCAATCGTACCAAAAGAGCCGGGAGAAACTGTTTTCGGAGTAACAAATTGGTGTTTCCGCCCGGTTGCGGTGAAAAGAAAAAGGTTTTTATTAAGTGTTCTTTGTACACCGGACAAGTTTCTTCTTCACAATTTGGTGGCCGCAAATGAAAAGGTGAGCAGAAAGCCTTGTTAAAAGTTTCTGACTGTCCCTACGGGGACAGACCTTATTGTGAAAAAAAACCTGCCTGTACGTTTATTTTAAAAACTAGTAGCACACTCAGAAAAATGTATAAAATGTCTTAAAGGTAAGCGAGATGCAGTAAACACATGGTTGTTAGAAGCAGAAAAACCGGGCACGAGAGTAAAAGTAGCGGGGAGGAGGTTAGAAATAGAAAACAGAAAGAAGAGTCTCGGAAACTGTTTGATATAATTTAATCCTGCTTTGAGGAAGAAAACCATCCCATTTACAAGGAAAAGAGAGATTACTTGTGATTGATGACTATAACCCTGCATGTGGTACAGAGATGTGACACTTGAAGAACCCTATCAAGTATATTATAAGATAGAAATGAATGAAAATGTTAAGTAAGCTTTCAGCAAAATTCCACACACCTTGCTTAATGCTGTACCTTTGGATGGACAGGATAATACCCCGTTCACTGAAATATAAAAAGAAACATGTATTTTTTTTAATTATTATATCCTTTTATTTAACCAGGTGAAACCTCATTGAGATTAAAAATCTCTTTTCCAAGAGTGACCTGGCCAAGACAACAGCAAATACAAGACAAATACAAGACATTAACAAAAACACAAATAACAATAGTCTGCATGTCCTCCACGTGTTACCGTGGGTTCTCTTCGGGTATACTGGCTTCCTCCCACCGTCTAAAGACATGCATGTATAGGTTAATTGGCAACTCTAAAGTGTCCCTAGTGAATGAATGTGAGAGTGAATGATTGTCTGTCACTGTCTGTCTCTAAAAGTTAGCCCTGCGACTAACTGGCCACTGTCCAGGTTGAACCCCGCCTCAGGCCCAAAGCTGCTGGGATAGGCTTCAGTCACCCTAACGGGACTAAGCGGTAGAAAATGAATGAATAAATAACAATATTTACAATCAAAAGTTACAAAATCAAACTCAAGGTGTGCAAGTTACATTTTTCAAGCTCATTGAGTTCACACTTCTTTAGAATTGATTTAAATTCTCCTAAAGTCACAAGTTCAGATTTATTTCAGCGTACTGAAATAATGCCTTACCCAACTCCGTTCTGAACCACCATCAGTATGTTCTTCTGAGAATGCAAATGTAACCCCAAATACATGGTTACTAATATTTATCGCCTAAAACTCATAATTCCAACAAGACCACTCAAAACCTATTCCCCCTGAACTTATCTTGTGCACACGCGGCCTGAAACCATTTATTGTAAAAATATGGATGTTATCCGCCCATTGGTCCCCTATTCACCAATATTGTCATTATGAATGGGCAATAAAATGGCCGTTGGCTTTTCGGCTTTTACTCCATAGTAAAACAATAGTTTTTAGACAGCATACACCAACGTAATAATCAAAAAAATTTTAAGTTACTTAAGCGAAATAAGCTAGCAGACTACTCTTTTGCTAAGTGTACACGTGGTAACTATACTGGACCACCTGCACTTTATAGTGTATTAAAAAGCTAAAACCAAGAGTACTGAACTAAAAAGGGTAATGAGTACTCAATAAATTCAGTCGGCTGCTTGCATTGAATACATGGCTGTCCAAGACAAGAGGAGTACACTTCATTGATAACTTTAACTTGTTTTGGCAACGTGACGACCTGTTCAAAGGAAAGGGCCCACATCTAAACGGGGAGGGGTCAGGAGGCTAACGGATAATCTCCTGCACTCCCTAAGACACCTAAATGGTTCTGGGCGCCCTCTTGAACAGAGAAAGGGTCCTCAGCCACTGAATGAAAAAAGCACTCCTGCCTCACCAGCCAAGGATCCTCCTCTGACTCTACCACCATCAACACCTCCACCACTGAAATGGACTCCCCCAATAGGACCATGGACCCTCCCAGTAACATCAACACCTTCTGCGGACCTCACCATCCCTGTCCCATCTCCGGATTCACCAATGGGATTTCCAGATCACCTGGAAATTTTAGTTAAATCTGGAATTAAGATGATACCCCTTACACCTAACTTGGCCAGGTCACGGGTTCTATCATCATCACTAAAAACATCACCCCCAATACCACCCAGGAGTACCACTGCTTCACCTCGGCCACTACCTAGAGTCCAATACACCCCTGTCAGACCCTCCACCCCTCTCCCAGACCAGCTCCTCCCAGACCAGCTCCAAAAGCCTTGACTAGCATCAAGGCTACTATCAGTGATTAGGACACTGAGGGCCTCTGCTGTTCCAGGACTTTTCGTCATAATAAACCACTTATCAACCTGAGGCCCTGTGAGAGAACACTCCCCCCAAGCTCCATAACTACAGTCAGAAGTCGCAGAGTGAAGAAGAGAATAACAGTTAGATTGTCTAATCAAACAAATCTGATTCAAATCCCCTGCAAACAGATAAAGTCAGGTCCTGCTCAAACGGACTTAAAACTTGCAGTGTTCAATGTCAGGTCTTTGGGAAACAAATCTTTTTTAATTAATGATTTTATAACTTCAAATAAGCTTGACTTTATGTTTTTAACAGAAACATGGTTAGACAGCAGGACTGGAAATGCGGTCCTTATTGAATCCACCCCATCGAATTTCACATTTTTATCCAAAATATGGGAAAACAAAAAGGGTGGTGGTGTATGTGCCTTTCTTAGGGATAATATTTTTATCCAGAAACTATCACTTGGAGAGTTTTCATCATTTGAGTATGTGTCATTCAAAATGGAGTTGAGGTTTTCTCCATCTATTTTATATGTAGTTCTTTACAAACCACCCCATCAATGTCATGATTTTATTAATGAGTTTACTGAAATGCTTTTGGTTATTTGCACAGAATTTGAACAAATAGTCATATCAGGTGATTTTAATGTGCATGTGGATAATGTTTGTGATAGAAATGCCAAAGAACTTTCTTGATACTTTTCTACTATTCTTGATACTTTGTCAGCATGTTAATGAGCCGACCCATAACAGAGGTCACACTCTGGACCTGGTCATTACTAAAGGTGTTCATATTTCAGATGTCACTGTGATTGATGTTGCTCTATCTGATCATTTTTGTGTCTTTTTTCATCTGTCCATAATTCCAAAAGTTGCTGTTGGACCTACTGTTGTAAAAAAGAGATACATTAACAATAACACCAGGACACAGTTTATGGAGGCAATCAGGTTTGAAAATGCCTCATCAGGTCAAGTTGACGATTTGTTGAATTGTTATATGTTATTCAGGTGTTTTAAATGCAGTGATGCCGGGTTACTCTATTCTGACCACTTTTTTCAGTAACGACTAATCTAAAGCATTACTATTTCCAAACCAGTAATCAGATTAAAGTTACTTAACCAAGTCACTGTGCGTTACTATTTTTGTCATTTTCCTTAATAAATTTTTTTTTTTTTTTATTTCTTCTTGCATCTCGGGGAGTGAAGTCACGTATGCGACAAGTCACGTTTTCAGCATGCATGAAGTTCACGTCACGTACCACGCAGTGACACAAACGTAAACAATGGAGGGAGGCGAGAGATGTGCGTTTTCTAGATGGAAATACAGTCACTATTTTGAGTTTGTGTCAGCTAAAAATGACAACATTAAGGTCCGTTGTACACTCTGTGCTGGCAGCGACAAAGTGTTATCTAGCTACAAAAACACTACATTGAATTTGAAAAAACATTTGGAGTCGCAGCACTGCACAGTTAAACTTATAGAGCAAGTCAGACCAGGTGATGAGAAGCAGAGAGCAGGAGGTCCCCGACCACCCAAACAACAAAATCTGAACTTCGGTGCAAAACCATTAAGTGGGGGAGAGTTGAAGAAGTTAGTTGGGCAGTTTGTTGTGGAGGAAATGCTGCCATTAAATACAGTTGACTCACCCTTGTTTCGTGCCATAATAAACAAGATCCCTACCACAGTCAATGCCGCGCTGCCTCACAGAACAGCTTTTCCTTCTTACATGGAGGAGTATGCAGTGATGAAGAGAAATCTGAAGGCAGCGCAGAATGAGGTCGACTTTGTGTCAACTACCGCGGATATTTGGACTGCTAACAACAGAAGTTATATGGGAGTAACGCTCCACTGGATTAGTAGATCCACATTAGAGCGCAACAAGGCTGCATTGGCATGTAGGAGTATTCGCTCATCGTATGGATTACTACACAAAGTAGTTGCAACAGTGACTGATAATGGATCCAACTTTGTCAAGGCGTTTAATGTTTATCAGCCTGTCACAGAGTCAGATGATGAGACGGAGGAGGGAGAGTCCACTCCCACATGATGATGTCACTTTTTTAGATATGTCAGAAATCCTCTCAGCTGTAGATGAAAGTGAATGCCAGCTGTCTCTTCCCCCACTCCACAGGTGTGCTTCACACACACCATCAACCTAATTTCCACAAATGCTGTAGATAAATATTTAACTTCCAATGCAGAGAGCAAGGCTGTGTATAGGAGCAGCACAGCAAAATGCTCAGCTCTTTGGACCAAATCAAGTAGATCTACCCTTGCATCCGAAACAGTGGAGGAGGTCAGCAAAAGAAAGAAGCTCCTGGTACCAACATCCACAAGGTGGAATTCATTTTTTGATGCTGTAAAGAGAGTTGCAGAAATACCCATGTGTGAGCTGAATACTCTGTGCACCAAGCTGGGAGTTAAGTGCTTCAAAGAAAAAGAGTACCAGTTTCTGCATGAGTACTGCACCGCCATGAAGCCTCTGACTGCAGCACTTGATATTTTACAAGGTGACTGTCCTTATGGGACTTTACTGCCCACACTTGAAGTTCTGATGCAGAAGACCCTGGATGTTAAAGATGCCCTCTCCAGTATGACTGCAGGCCTTCCAGATGCCATAGTGCAGGTATGTTCCCCTCTTTTAAGCTAGTTAAAATTTCTTGCATCACACTAGTCATGAACATGGAACAGAATATACATTATCATTGCAAAAGAAGATTAAAAAAATACAATTGTCAGTAAGTAACCTAAAACAAAATTAAATCCATAATATTGATCCCACATTAGGCATGATTTGTAAGTAATTCAATGACATAATAAAATATTGGCCTGCATTATGTATGTATGCATTAACATATCAATTATATTTTTCAGGCTATCCAGACCCGTTTTGCCGGTGTGCTAAACGACAAAGATGCCCTTCTCGCAGCAGTCAGTTGTCCAAAATTCAAACTCAGATGGCTGAGAGATGCAGGTAGGAGAGAGCGAGTAAAAGAGCTTCTGACAGCAGAGTGCCGCCGTACAACTGCTCTTGCAGCACAGAGCCCTGCTAGTGTGCACACCACATCTTCCAGCCAAGGTGAGATGGACTTTTTCACTTTTGAGGCAGAGCCAGAGGAGACCTATTCTGCAGAAAATGATGTCATGGACTACCTGAGGTCAGCATATGACCTTCAGATTATGCATCAGTTTACAAACATAAAGAACATTTTCTTGAAGTATAACACTCCAACCCCATCAAGTGCTCCTGTCCCATCAAGGTTTGGTGCTCACTCCTAGAAGAAATAGACTTTCTGACAAAAGGGTTGAGAAGCTTCTGTTAATGAGGTACAACAACTGGTTTACTCACCCCACTCCACTGTTTCACTCATTGTTGGAGCTACATTAGATTAGTTTGTTTTAGTAATGGTAATTCTGTTCATTAAATTGTTTACTATTATGATTTTGCTTATATTGGTAATATATTGTGGTAATATTATTTTCTTTGTTTGTTTAGTTAATTGGTTTTATTAATATGTTTAGTTTTATTTTTTGGTTAGTTAATAACTACAGTGTTGGAGTTAGACACTGGAGGGCAGTAGTGGCACAGGTAAAAGTAAATATAGGTAGGAAGTAGCAGGTGTTCGGGAGCACCTGGGTGATGGGCATATGGTTTTTACCAGCGCGAGAGATGCTTTGTATTGTTTGCTCAGTTGGAACAAATAAACCAGCCACAAACCTGAATCCAGCTTGAATTTTATTTATTTCTTGCCTGCGTACATCACCTGCCCAGAGTGAAGTTGTCGTTTGAAGGTTTGATTTAAGTTCATTCATTTTTTTTTTGTATGTTGACAAACGGCCACTACACTCATAACATGGGATTACAAACTAAGATTTGGCCAAAGTAACAAAAGTAAAGAAAACATGATATAAGCTTACATGTGGTGTTACACACTTGTTTTGTTTTGTTTTGTAAAACCACTCCTTGATGGTCAAAAAATGTAATAGTCTTTTTCTTTATTTTATTTTTTTTATTAAAACAAGTATTAATGTTAAGTGAAGTCAAGAAAGACTATTTTATTTTTTATTAAAACAAGTATTTATGTTAAGTCCCAGAAGACTGCCTTTATTTTTTATTAAAACAAGTATTTATGTTAAGTCAAGAAAGACTGCCTTTATTTTTTATTAAAACAAGTATTTGTGTTAAGTCAAGAAAGACTGCCTTTATTTTTTATTAAAACAAGTATTTATGTTAAGTCAAGAAAGACTGCCTTTTTTTTAAATTAAAACAAGTATTTATGTTAAGTCAAGAAAGACTGCCTTTATTTTTTATTAAAACAAGTATTTATGTTAAGTCAAGAAAGACTGCCTTTATTTTTTATTAAAACAAGTATTTATGTTAAGTCAAGAGAGACTGCCTTTATTTTTAATTAAAACAAGTATTTATGTTAAGTCAAGGAAGACTGCCTTTATTTTTTATTAAAACAAGTATTTATGTTAAGTCAAGAGAGACTGCCTTTATTTTTTGTAAAAACATGTATTTTTTTAGGAAATAGTTTTTAAATTCAACTTTAATTATCAGGAGATAGATTGTTGATGTTACTGTTAAAAATACACTTCAAATAAAGTGATTGTTGGCAAAACCAGTTGTCATTTTTATGTTGTCGGCAGCTGCTGAATGTAACTAATAAAGGAACTTAGTTACTTTTAAAATCAAGTAATCTGTAAAGTAACTAAGTTACTTTTTAAATTAAGTAATCTGTAAAGTAACTGTGGCAACACTGTTTAAATGTTATGGACACCATTGCTCCTGTTAAGGTTAAAGTGATCAGGACGAGGCAGAAGGCTTCATGGAGCAATGCTCACTCTGTCAGGGCACAGAAAAGGGAATGCCGAAAAGCCAAAAGAAAATGGCGTAAATTGAAACTCTTAATTTATTATGAGGTATACAAAGAAAATTTGCATGTTTTCAATCAAACTTTGCAAAAAGAAAGAGAAATATTCTTCTCAGAGATCAACAACAATAGTAACAACCAGCGTGTCCTGTTTGCTACAGTGAACAGATTAACAAATCCTCCAGCTCCATTTCCTCCAGAATTAGTTTCCACCACTAAATGCAATGAGTTTGCATTGTTTTTCAACGACAAGGTTCAAGGCATTAAACATGCGATACAGTCCAAAGGGCATAAAACAACACTGCAGCCACCTAGGAGACACTTGGTTGGTTTAACACATTTTACACCCATTAATGACAGAACAATTGAAAAAACTGTCTCCAGCCTGAGTTCATCCACCTGCTGCCTCGATGTTTTACCCACTAGATTTCTAATCAGTACTAAGCAGTTTGTTACCACAACTCACTGATATAGTCAATAATTCCTTACAGTCTGGAACATTTCCAAGGGCCTTAAAAACTGCTGTCATTAAGCCTCTCCAAAAGAAGAGCAGTCTTGATGCTACAGTGCTCAACAACTATCGGCCCATATCAAACCTGCCATTTTTAGGAAAAGTCATCGAAAAAGTTGTATATCAACAACTTAATGACTTTCTATTCCTTAACAACTGCTTTGATCCTTTTCAGTCAGGATTCAGGCCCCATCACAGACTGAGACTGCACTTATCAAAGTCACAAATGACATCCATATGAACACTGACGCAGGCAAAGTCTCTGTCTTAGTTCTGTTGGACTTGAGTGCTGCTTTTGATACAGTGGACCATGAAATCCTGACACAAAGATTAGAGGAATGGATAGGTATCACTGGATCTGCCCTTAAATGGTTTCAGTCCTATCTTGAAGACAGAAAGTACTTTGTTTCGGTTGGTAACTGTGTATCAGACCAAATGGCCCTGAGATGTGGGGTTCCACAGGGGTCTATCTTGGGACCTCTATTATTCAATCTCTACATGCTTCCTTTAGGCCAGTTAATACGCAGCTGTGGCGTATCCTACCATAATTATGCAGATGACACTCAGATTTACATTTCACTCACAGCAGGTGAAAATGGACCAATCCATTCACTGTGTCACTGCATCGAACAGATTGATGTGTGGATGCAAAATAATTTTCTCCAACTGAACAGAGACAAGACTGAACTAATCATCTTTGGGCCACAGAAACAAAGAGAAAGTGTAAGCAATCACCTCGAGTCTCTTTCTCTAAAATCTAAAAACCAGGTTAGAAATCTAAGGGTCATCATGGACTCAGACTTGAATTTCCACAGTCACATTAAGTCATTTACATCATCTGCATTTTATCACCTTAAAAACATTTCCAGAGTCAAAGGGATGATGTCTCAACCAGACTTAGAGAAACTTATCCATGCTTTTATCTCCAGCAGGTTAGATTACTGTAACGGCCTGCTCACTGGTCTCTCAAAACGAGGGTTAAGACAGCTGCAGCTTATTCAGAACGCGGCTGCTTGGGTTCTCACCAAAACCAGGAAGTACAACCACATTACGCCAGTTTTAAAATCTCTGCAGTCCCCGGAAAAAAAATACGAAAAATGACTCAGTGGCGACCCTTAGAAAAGTCAAAATACATTGGGCCTATGGAAAGTGAAAGTAACTTTTTTCCAACGTAGAAAAATTTTACTTGGTACATCCATAGGACACCTCAGGGCAAACAGAAAAGTCAATGACAGCCACACTCTAAACTCAACAGGAAGTTCGCAATGTGGGGTGAAACGCACAACCACCAAAATCGCATTTATGCAAAAGATGCAAATCATTGTGTTTTAATCTAAATGGCCCCAAATTTGGTGAGTATCATCTAGACACGTGTCTCAACCAAAGTTGTGATTTTGTTTTTGATATCTTATCGGGTATGGGTGTGGCAAGCCTGTAACGAGGTGGCCATTTTTATGAAAATAAAACGTCTCTTAACTCTCAAACGCCTTCTCGGATCGAGTTGGACCCAAAAAGGCATTTGTGCACATTCATGACCTGAACACAAAGATATGTAAATAAAAGGGTTTTCTTTAGAAATGGCTCTCCAGCGCCCCCTACAATCTTATAATGGGACACAAGAATTTAGTTTGTCATAGAGACATGAAATTTGGTACACACATCTCTTATATCATGACGAGCATAAAAGCCAATGACAACCACCCCCTATTTATAAATGTGTTGCCATAGCAACGTCCCAAATATGTGGAAAAAGTCAATTGGAAGTGAAAATTTTAGTTTGTCGTAGGCAAATGAAACTTGATACATACATCCAGCATGGGCTTATGAACAAAAAAGCCAATGGGGACCACACCCTATCAGACAAGAGAAGGCGGCCATTTTGAATTGAAAATGTGAACCGACTTAGAATACACCTCTCTTTTAAAAAAACAACAAAAAATAGCTGCTTCATCTCACAGACACCAAACTTAGGCAACATGAGTTAAACGTGTGTTCAATAGACAGACGTTTTTCTTGACGTTTTTGCTCGAGTTATGTTTTTTTTAATTATAATTTTTCTGTAAATTTTTCTGTTTGACCCAGTAAACGTGCAACTAAAAGTCAAATTTATTGGTCCCAAAATTCAAGCCCGACAAAAAATGTATGTATTTGAAGTCCCCGAGGAAAACAAATGAAAAATGACTCAGTGGCACCCCCTGGAAAATGAACAGAAAAGTTTATTACAGCCATACCGTAAACTCAACAGGAGGATGTTGGGTGGAATGCGTGACCACCTAAATCGCACTTCTTGTGCTAAAGGCTTTTCATCTAAACAGCTCCAAATTTGGTGAGTATCATCTAGACACCAAAAAGTTATCAATATGTTTTTTGATACATTTGTGGCTGTGGTCGTAATGAGTCTGTAAAGAGGCAGCCATTTCTTTGGGAAATAAATGCCATTTCCCAATTGCCAGGATCCTTCCTTTGGAGGAGGCCCCTCCAGAGCCACGGCTAGAGTCTTAGAAAACTCCACAGAATCCTTTGGAACTTGTAAACTTGTACTTTTAGACAAGTAAAATTTACATTTTGCCTTTTTAAACAGGAGGGTGCAGCGATTCCTGAGTCATCTCAAATCTCCAGCGAGTACTTTGTTTTTCTCGCCTTAGCCCAAGCATAACCTATTATTTTCAAAGGTTCAGACAGCTCCCAAGAAAACCAGACCTTTATCTCTAAATTACAAGGTGGTGTAGAAGGCCCCAGCAGTAGCACAGGTCCGGTTATTTGACATTATCGTGAAGTTTACGCTTTAAAGCACAAAATGCAATCCTCCGAGTGCATGTGTCCCCGCGGTCTCAAGGGAGGCGAGGGCCTTAATCGCCGCTTGCGGCTTTAATTATTATTATTATTATTAGCTTTAGCTCTCCTCAACGCTACATCAGCCTCCGACCTATCTGATCCCGAAGTTGGATTTTTCAGAACGAATATGCCTTCTTTTCCTCTTCCTACTTGCCACGACATACTATCATCGTCTCCATCCGTACTCTCACCCATCACGGATATATTCACGGTACAGTTGTGCTCACTCTCCACCGATTTAAATTTTGCGCTCGATCCACGTCACAAAAAGAGTAGAATTGTGCCAATGTCCCAATATTTATGGACCTGACTGTAATTGAAAACATGGTTCATCAGAGTAACATTTTGCCTCTTCTTTTCTCATTTGTTTTTTAGGTTTATGGTAGTTTCTGTACCAACTGTTTAGTGATACATACTGTGTAGCCACAGTCATTTGTGGTCGGCACAAGCTGCCTTTTCATTTACAGTCAGTTCCATACTGTAGAGTTTTTCTATGAATTAAAAATACAACTGTAGAACTGTATAACTTAATGCAGTCTTTCTAGTCCATATCAGCTAATACACAAATAAGTCAACCTGTTGCAAATAGTAAAAACAAGGTTTGTCAGTAACTTAAGTAACTTCTCCCAAGTTTTTGTGAAGCAGTTAGTAGGACACTTAATCACAAGAAGATAAACATGTGATAATCTCAGAAGTGTTGACAAAATATTGGGCCAAAGGTTGAACTGCTCAGCCAGAACGGCGAGCTGCCTTTGATCTGTCATCGGCATTTAACAACCAGCTCGCCTGAAGCCATGCAGAGGCGGGGTTTGGACTGGGACAGAGGATAAGAGACACAGCGGGACAGCCCTGAAAACACACAGCGGCATCTGCACCGGGACAGGATGGAGCTGTACCTCGACCTGCACTCTCAGCCTTGCCGCTCAGTCTTCCTCTTCGCCAAAGCCCTCAAGATTCCCTTTGAGTTCAAACTGGTGAACTTGGCTGCAGGTAAAGCACTGAAGAGAGAGGGTTACTTGAAATGGTCTTCACAGTCAGGGTCATCTGTTTTTAGCTACCCATTTTCTAGTTTAATGCAAAGAAGAAATGTATGGTTTGCAGCTTGGTAATTTTAGAGTTTTAGATTTGTTCACATATTTAAAGTCAAAAGAGTTGAATTTGTTTAAAGCCCTTCTACATTCAGGTCGGATAAACTTTGTGCATAAAAACCCAGATCTGTAACATTGTGAAAATGAGAAATTGGAAGCCTTGTCTTGTTAAACCCATAGACTGAATGTCAGAGAGTTAGTTCATCATTAGATTTTGAACATTGCTCTAGAGTAGATATTGTGTTTGTAAGTCATGAGTTGAACTTCCAGTTCAAACAGAGTTAAACAGAGTCCACACTGCTATTTCACTTTTTCACATTTGCCCCAGAAAGCTGAGTGTCCTGATAGGTGCAACGGCCAGAGTTGCATTACCTCCCAGATAACTCACTTCAAAGGTCAAAAACGTCCAGATAAAACATACCTCTGTCTGAGGTAATGGAGTACAACTGAGACGCAGCTGGGAGAAAAAAAAAATCAAGGATATTGTTAAGATAAGAGAAAAACAATGCTGAATTTTGCAATGTTCCTTTTAGAACATCTTGAATTTATGTAAAAATGAGAGCCTGAGTCAGAAAGAGACTTTAGATTGGCCTATACATTCAGAGATTTCTTAGTTAGTTTGTGAAGAATTGGTTACAGGTTTTTCCCGTAGATGGTATCAAAGCCATATAACAGCCATGTAACATCCAACATGTGTTACAACCATCACATAGGAACAATAAGAACTGAGGAATGTAGCATGGCTCTGAACTGTATGGACTGTGACTGATTTACAAAAGGCTTGGAAAGCTTTTCTGTGATAAAAAGTGCAAGTTTTAAACCTATATCAGTGTTAGTCTCCAATATTACTCCAGTATTACTTTTGCCATCTCAAGTAAATTTCTTCAGAGACCACATTGGGCTCACACAACTCTCGTTTAACATTAGTTGACATTAGTTTGCTAATACATAGCTTTCTATTCAAAATATAAACTCTGGATTGTATACTGCCAATCTAACGTATCATGGTGGCGTTGAACTCTACTGATAGAAATAAATAAAGGAGAATTATCTATGGGGCTAAGGTGAAGGTGGGTGTGTAATGGATGTGCCATGATTTTTCTTTGGTAGTAGCTGGACAATGGCCTTTAGACAAGTTTCAAATATAAGAGTTTTGTTTATGTTGCTTGTATTTTTTTGATCTAGTTTAATAAAAGTTTTTGGTTTTATTTCAGGGGAGCAGTACAGCGATGAATTTGGAAAAATCAGCATGATGAGGAAAGTCCCCATCATGAAAGATGGAGACTTTATTCTCACAGAGAGGTACCCAAAGATATCCATTTAATATGGAAGTTGTCTGTTTGTTCAACTACTTTTGTGTTTGCCTTTCCTTAGATTCTCCTACTTTTATATGTGATAGTTTCATTTTACTTGACACTGAATACTCTTTTGTAGGTTTGCTTTCCTGGGGACAGCACTTAGATAACATCAACAAATCTCAGGAGATGATTTAGATGGGTGTAATTCTCCACATGGACAGGAAACAGAGCAGCCGGCAGATGTTTGTACTAGTTTAGAGTATAATATATCAGACTATACACCCCACACCCCTCCTTTTTAAAGCATGTGAACAACTATGGTGGCCCTGCAGGGACATGTTTTTGTCTATGAACAAACCAGATGTAAATAGGCCTTTCACAAAATTTGAATCAAAAACAGAAACTTGAGTGTGCTTTTGTCTCTCACGGATGAGTTCTATGGAACTATAGTGTCTATTTTTCCAGAAAAGTACAAAAGTCAACATTTTACACACTGCACTTTTAACATAAGCTTTCTGTTGTCTATTTATCTCATTACTGCAGCATTGCCATTCTGAAATACCTGGCGCAGAAACACTCGTCGTCAGTGTCTGATCACTGGTACCCAGCCGACCTGCAGCAGCGAGCTCGAGTTAATGAATTTCTGTCCTGGCAGCACATGAACCTCAGGGCTCATGGCTCAAAGGTCTTCCTGCTCAGAGTGAGTCACTGACTTTACACTGATCTACTTCAGTGTGCGATAAACAAGTTCAAGAAATTTTGTTGTGAAGCTCACGACAGCTGGGATTATGTACATCAACTTAATTTATTTGGTTGTATTTCCCCTGACCTTTGACCTTTCCCACTATGCTTTGTTAAGGCCGTGTACCCACTGATGATGGGTAGTGAGGTGCCTAAGGAGAAGATGGACGCTGCGATGGAGGATCTGAACCAGTCCCTGGATCTGCTCGAAAACTACTTCCTCCAAAACAAAACATTCATTATTGGAGACAAAGTCTCTCTGGCCGACATCGTGGCTGTTGTGGAGATCATGCAGGTAATACACTGTCCTCTTTACAACTACTGCTACTTCTCCTCATTATTTAGGGATAGAGTCTATGTTTCTGAACTTGACAATCCTGAGCAGTAAATATTCTTTTGTTGCATACATTAACACATTGAAAGAACCAAAGATTGCTTATAATGTATTTGCTTATAAAGGATAAGTTTGCTTGTGCCACTTTAGTGCATTTCTTATTAATGCACTTCCTTAGAGGTTTATTGTGTTACTTGTCAACCTCATTATGTAACAGGACACCTGGCTTAACATCTGATGAGTGTTTTTGAAGCTTAAACCTATAGTTGACTAGTTTCCTGTCACCTCCATATATTTTTCTCAGGCCAAGTGTAAAATAAGGGCAATTCCCACTTTCACAATTGATATAACTTGTTTTCTTTTTTCCATAAAATGTGCATATTATGGCTTTAAACATAACTTGTTTAAACATAACCTGTTCAAAGCCTTAATTGTAAAAAAACAGGGAGTCTTAAAACTAAAGACATTTTACATTAGCTACATTATTACATTAAAGAATTTATATATTAGCTTTGACTTTTTTTTTTTTTTTAATCAAAAATGTTTTTCTCCCATTTGAATTTGGTCCAGCCTGTGGGAACAGGGTTGGATGTGTTCAAGGGGCGTCCAAAGCTGAGCGCATGGAGGGATCAAGTAAAAGCACAGCTCGGAGAAGAACTGTTCAATGAGGCGCACAAGATCATCATGGCGGTGAAAAATCTGCCACAGATGATAGATAAAAGCTCGCTGGAGATGCTCAAACCCAAGTTTCAAAAGATGTTCAGCTAAAAATGACTACGGCCAAAAAATTAATGTCCCACGTCTCACTGAGCTTCTCTGTTTTCCAATAAAAGATGTTTGATGTGATCATGCTTCTAACTTTAATTTTATTGAGTTTCCACACAGTATCTGATGGTTCTTATTATGTAGTCACAGTTGAGTTCAAACACATTCATACATTCACTTTTGTCAAATTTGTATAAAGAACCGTATTTCAAGTCACAACAATAGGTTTTTAGTTTTGTTGATGTAAAAGTTTTATTTGATCGGTTTGGAAAATATTTCAATATTCATTTGTTTTTTTCCCACATGAGATTATAATGTACATAAATGTATAGGATGATTTATAGCAGTAAAGATTATTTAAGTTAAAACCAAGACAAATTGGATAAAGCTTGATTTCATTGACAGATAAAACGTCACATAGTATCTATGACTGTGCTGTTACAATAACTGAAATCTTACCAACAAACACTACAGTAAAGCTGTTTAAAGTGTTGAGCTGATGGTCCTTGAAAATATATTTCCAACTGCCAACATGATACAACATGTTGTATCTCCTCTGGTTAAAGCGAGACAGCACTGACAGTTAATATTCTGGTAGGCCACATTGCACAAAGAGAAAACGTTTTACAGCAGTACTGAACAATGTTTTGGTAGCCCCAACATGGGAAACATTAGTTTTAGGGAGGATGTCAGTCAATCATAAACTTAAATAGTGTGGATAGTTAAAAATACAAATGACAAAGCAGCACTAATAGCACATCTCAGAAGGAATGGAGGACTCTCTTTGTATAGGAAGCCTTCACTTTTTCACAATAAGCCCCAACAATGAATGAATGAATGTGCAGGTGCTAGGTACTATTTATTCTGCTTAGATTCGAAGAATCATAACCATAAAAGTGTTTTTGTAAGTCCATGCAATTTTACTTGCAAAAATGGGGTACAAATGTGGTAACATTGTTCAAGCTGTTTCTTAGCAAAGATAAAGACATTACTCAAACCACAGATTGACCTGTTTTTCATTAATGCCTTCTTTAAGTTAATTAAAAGGTGACATGGCTATTGTTCATTGTGACACTCGAATCAGAAAACATTTGAGACAAGAATAAATAGGTCAAACATCTCCTGGTCACTCAAATATTCTCACTTTCTTCTTCTTCTTTTCATGATCCTTTTAACAGATTCTGCACCTCCTCCAATTTTTCAGTGCTTCTATTATTTCCCCAAAGTCCACAGCCTTTTACAGACATGGGCTGCCATGCTTTAGTTAGTTTAGTGCCTCTTACGTGATCATTGAAAGTCTCACGTGTGGTTACTGCTATTAGTTAACTGTCTGTTTGTGGGAGAGTTTTTTACTCTGTCGGCGACACAGTGGGTATGAACAGGCACTCCGCCGGGCAGGCACACCACCTCAGGCTCGTTGAAAGTATTGTGGCACAGGAAACATCCCTTCTTCTCAGAAACAAAGATTGGTTTCTTCCTCTCCTTTAACTGAAAATGTTTTTATAATAGAAAAGTTAAAGGACATTAATTGATCAAACATTAAAACAAACATTAAGGTATGGTTCTTTTTATGTCAAATCTAATATTGCTTTTTTAAGATTGTGAGAGATTTTCAATTTAAAAGCAACACTATGTAACTTTTAATTACTTCATGGTACAAGCACCAATCATAAGCAACAACAAATGAAAGAGCTCATTACCCTGTCATGCAGCAGCTGTACATTTTCAGAGTGTGCGAGCCCCAGTGCAATCTGGGAGGTGCGGCAGGCGTGCATACTGGCCCTGATGGCTCGTCCCAGAAAAGGCCTCAACAGCTGCAGAGACCATCCTTCAGGGAGCATCTTCAGGACCCGCACAGCGTCGAACACCTCCCCGTGGCGGTTCAGAAGGTCCACAGCAGCCATCTCCAGCTCTCCACTGCCCCCTACTGACGCAGCCTGGGATTCTCCGTCTAAATACACCCCCAGGAGATTGTGAAACAGGTGCTGTCTGTACGCAGTGTCCCGACTTTCAGAGGCCCATATACAGTAGGCCTCTGCAGATGCAAAGTCTTTAAGTTGGTGAACCAATATGTGCAGCGCTTTGACATGCTCTTCCAGTTTGCCATGTAGTGTTGCCCGCTCAAGGAGAAGTTTTTCACAGTTCTCTATCTTACCTAAACAATAAAAAAACAGTCATTTCCAAAGTGCTTAAACAAGGTTGTACAATGTAAATATGGGCATTCACTCAAATTAATGACAGTCAGTAATGATTAAGTCTGGAGTGATTACTACTAGCAGTATACAGGGAAATTAATTCACCCTGAAGTTGCCTTTATGTTGTCACTATTGCACAGCAGAGGGAAGTAAAACACCTTAATGCACCCAAATGATGACTGAGTTCAGAGAGGAAAAAATGCCCTAAAAGCGCTGTGTAACATTCAGTACATTTCTCAGGTTAACACTTGCTGATTGCTACTGCTCTAACTCTGGCCAGCTCTCTAGATTAAGGCGGCACTGAGATCAGCTTTAGCTAAAACACTGACTATTAACAAATACAATGTACAACCCTACTTCAAAAACGTAAGACTTTGAACACAACTAATAAAAAAAAAAATTATTAAGAATATTATGGTTTTAGAGAGTTTTGTATTTTTCTCACCTAAAAGATAATGTACACGATAAAGGTTTGACTCCCTGAGCATTGCTTGGAGTCTTTCTCTTGCTTTCAGCAGCTGCATTTTGTCTGTTGGGGTTTCCAAAAGAAAGGACTGGACCTTCTCCAGGTATAACACCACCAAATGTGTGTGATACGTCTCTTTCTGCAAACATGTACAAGAAACTGATAAATGCTCAACCTCAGAGGCTCATAGACTGTACTGCTGCAACACTAACATTACTTTTTCATGTAAACTTAAAATGGTGCAAAATGGGACTCTTTAACAGAGACTTTATATGGTGGTGTTCTATGTACATCTAGAGTAACAAGTGCAGTCAGGTGAAGTAGTTTGTGACTCTCCTTTGAGTTTTTTTGCCTAAATAATAAATACTCTCTTTATAAACAAGCAACACACTGTACAATAACCCACTGTAGTAACATGTCAGTCATTAGTGACCATTAGTCTCATATCCTTTATCCTTCATCAATCATTTCCTTTTAAGGCATAAGACCGTGTATGATAACCTTGAAGAAAAATATCACAATAAGACGGGCTGCTAAAATCTTCTATAGTTTTTCGGAGTCACTGACCTGTATCTGTTTCTCCAACACCAGGTGCTCCAGGTAGAGCAGCAGTGCCTGACGGTGCTTTGTCAGATAAGTGATAACATCATCAGGGTTTAACTCTGGATGGTTCTTAGTGGCAACCCTCTTAGTAAACACTTGGACACCTTTCTGTGAGGAAAGTAAAGTATGACATAAAAGGCAGTCAATTGTTTTTTTTTTTAAACACAGAAAAGCGAGTTGTGCTTAGTTTGAATGTTGAGGTTATTAAATTTTGTGGTAACTTACAGTGGGATCTTTCTGTAAAGCCCAGTCTGCATACTTCCACACAAGGTCCAAATTAGAACAGTAGCAAAGAAAGTCCACTACATACTCATAAAGGTCTGATCTTGTAGAGTCCTGCAAATCCCCATCTACTACACGAATCCAGAGCTGTGAGAAAAATATATAAAACAGTATGTTCATTGAGAAAACATCAACACACTCTCTTCTGTAACAATTAATTATTAAAGTTTTTATGCATACATACCTGAAGAGCTGCTGCATCCTGACCATGGTAATGGTAAAGTAGGCCTAGTGCAAAATATCTACAAGCAAGAAAATTTAAAGTCAAAGTGTACTTGTGTCCATAAGAATTAAAATGCATTGCCTCTCCAAATTGACAGCTCTAATCTTAAGCATAACTTTCCGGACACAAAACTATGGGTATAATTGTATTGTTTTTCGTAACTTGACAGAAAAAAATCTACATAAGTAAGGTACGTACTTGTGATATTTCTCAAGCCATGGCACACAGTCTGCTAAAAGACAAAAATTTTCAGTAGCGAGCAGATCTAAAAGGCTTTCATGATCCTGTTCTGCGTAGAGCTTTAACAGAGCAGTATCAACGTCTTCTCTGCAGCCATTGGCCACTTCTGTACTTCGCACCTGAGAGCCAAGAATTAGGCAAACTTTATAACCATTTATTTTCTACAGGTGATTTTGCTGTGAAACAAGATTTACCTCTCCCAAATAAGTGATGAGAAATTTCTTGCATCTCTGTACTTTTTCCTGGTCGCCCTGTGCAAGGTGGTTGAGATCAGCAAACTCATGAAGAGGGGGATGACAGCGTGTGAAAGACGAGGAAGAGGGCAGCAGCAAAGGGTAAAGAGATATCAACTCCCGTACATCCAGTTGTCCCTTTCTGCAAAACACAAAGACAGAAAAGTGACTTAACACATGAAACTGCTTTCTGTTCTCACCACAGAAAGCTGCAGATTAAAAGTGTCTGTCCACAAAGGAAGTTAGTTGTAATCCTTGTTTTCACCAAAGGGCACAACACTTTGGTGGTTGGAGGTGTGGTTTGGAGGTGGTTGTAATAAGCTCATGCAGATACTTACCGAAAGTGTTCTTTTGCTTCTGGAAAATGAAGCTGACCAAACTGTATGAAACCGGCCTGCTGGAGGATCCTTTTGTGCAATATCTTTCAATAAAATGAAAAAGTTAAATGGTTATACAAGTTATTCTTTTCTTCTGCACATTTTCAAGATTCATGAAGAGGAAAAAAAATGATACCTGAAACTTGTCTTTGGGAATATTTCTCTGTGCTCCTTCGGCGAGAATGAGTGCCTCCTCCACTCTGTGGCTGGCCAATAAATCCTGGATTTGTCTCTCCAGTGGCAATGGCACCAAGATGTACACTGCTTTAGTGGAAGCTAGGATGACCTTTCCTACAACACAGAAAGCACATATACCAGAACTCAATACAGCAACCAATTACCGATGCAAATGGAAATGTTTTGAGTTTGACAATACCTTCAAAGTCCTGGAGAATGTGTCCATCCCTGAATGCCAGAGTTTGTTTCAGTTGTTGATCAAGCATGCTGTGCACAGTAATGAAGCTCTCATCTAAAGCCACAACATAAGGAAAACACACAGCAGCACCAACCACGCTCTCAGACCAGTTTACCGGAGCTCGCTGAGATACACCCTCTGCATTGGCAAACATACCTGGGAGGGGAGAGCAAAATGTCCATGTGTGATACAAGTCTTTTCAACTGAGCCTAGTGTGCGACTGTGAAAATTTATTTTACAATACAATTATACAACTCAAAACCCTTTAAATAATTTGTAAAGACAAATTTTCCTCCCTTTTGCTTACCAAGACCACCTGGGGCAGCTAGGAGAAATTCCTCTCGGCCTGTCCTCTTCACTATAGGCTTCCTCTCTTCACTGTTGTAAGGAAACAGGTCTTGATTGGCCCCCGTGTTGTAGTTTAGGATCATGTATTGTGTAGTGAGAGCCACACACAAAAAGTAACCATCAAGGCAAACAGCACAAGGCTGCTCTGGCGTGTTCACCTCTTTGACCAGCTGTACTCTGTCCTCATAGACCATAAAAATCTGCACTGTCCGTCTTTTAGAGGAAAGTACACCCATTTCCACACAAAATGGATCACCATTCACTGGGTTTTCATTTATGCAGAATGTAGTTACACCTCTGATCTTGGCTCCTCCTGCAGCAGAGGGTGTCTCTAGTGTCAACATGCCAACAAGAAACACTACTCCATCACAAAGTACTATCAAACGCTCCAAAGCAGAAGCAGCCCGCAGCTCCGCAACTGGCTTCTTGAGACCCAAATACTTGTGTAGCAGTTTTTGAGACGAATAACTCAGTTTTCCCTTTGAGGAAGTGACCTCTTCTAGTAGGAAGTGGTGGATGAAGCAGTCATTGGTGCCTATGTACAAGTGCTTTCCACAGCATTCAATGCATTCAATGTTGATTCGAGCCTTGTCACCCATGAGGAGCGCTCGATCCACCGCAGGGACCAGCTCAAATGCCTTCACACTCATCTTGGTTGCAGCATCTACACTAGATATAAGACAAAAACATTTGAGCATTATTAATAGAGATTAAAACACTACATACAGCCTATTATAATTAATACTGCAAATAGACAGCATTCAAAACGTTGATTTATAACATAATGAACCTTGGTCTACTTTTGCTTAAACAAACTCATTCACAGATTCCTCAGCTTGTTTAAAAACATGACATATAAACAAGAAGCATATAAGTTAATATAGGTAAAATATATACAAATAATGCATTCATGTGTATTTTATTTTATAGGATGACTTCTTTCTGTCAGTTTATGGAAAGTTTGCAGTTACACTATCTACCCTACATAGATATGACATGAGTAGCTAAGTACTAACAATGTTACACAGGTCTTCACTACAGTTCATATAATTCACTCCCTACTACACACTAATCTGTGTAAATCGACAAAGATATAGATTTAGTTTCAATATGTGACAGCAATGAAAGCAAATTAGCGTCAATGTTTAGTCGCCCCAGTTGCAATATGCTAATTACGTTGCTAACTAGCAGACTAGCTTTCCAAAATAAGGCCTAGTAACAATGTAAATATAGGTAGATGACTGTAGACGGGCATATTATTAATGAACGGTAAAAACACTTGAGGGTGTGGTAATCGACATTCAATGTAAAGTTACTGGGTCAGTCCCAGCAACGCTAAAAGGACCAGTCAGTTCTTGGTGCTGCCTATGTTAGCACGCCTATTAGTTACGCTACTGTACTAACGCTAATGTATTTACGCGTTTCAAGAGTTGCTAATAATATTAACGTGCCCAAGTAAAATATTGTCACTTTACCCCAGTCAGTCCGAGGAGAAAGACGCTAGTTTTGAACGGCCTACCCTCCCTTTGGTTGATGCTTTCTGCACCAACTCCCTCCCTGTGTCCTGGCGCTAGTTTTTCCGGGAGCTTTAGCCGCAAACATACCTACCTCCCGTTACAGGCAGCGCTCTGGAGGCAGGCCGGGATCAACACACACAGCCAAACCCTTCTCCACAGCCAGCACCCATGACTTATAAAATTGCAGCGTGCAATACTACAGACATGGTGCCACCACACTCACACTGACAACAAGTGTATGGTTTCACTCGTCTGCCTGGCACCCAGCGCCACCCTTTAGCTCTTACGCCAGAGTGAACTCTGTCATCACAGGTGATATTGTGATGCTTTTAACATTTAAGAAAACCAGAACTTTGTAATTTATCAATATATTACTGTTCTAAATAAACAGTTGCAAAGGTATTATAACTAGGATTAGGTCTTTGGGGTAATAATATGGACAGACCATGGGATAGACCCACATGGAGAGCACACACAGAGTTACATTGGGGAAAGACACACAAGCTAAATTGCAAACTGTCAGTGAATGCACCTCTTTCACCCAAAATGCACCTGTCCCTGAGAACTCTCTGAGAAAAGCCATTTTGTTAGCATAGCGGCTAGCCATGTCGGTAAAGAAAGACAGTAGTTACAAGGGTTTGTGGCAACAATGCTAACGCTATGTCGCGTTCTTGTTTTTGTTTACTGTGTGTTCACTCATAATGCCAACTCATTTTCTTATGCTTAAGTAGTCGAAATCAGTATGGACTCGCTCTTAAAGCTATTGCTAAAGTGCTATGAAGAAAACGCAAAGTGGTAGCCAGAGCTAAAGTGTGCTGCAATAGCTATCTGTTTACCTAGCTGTCAGCAGTAATGTTTTCGTGTTAAGTAATGTTGGTGAGCTCTTAGTCGTACATGTGTTTTTATTAGACCATCTGTGCTCTGAGTCAAAGACAAGTGGTTGACCGAAGAAATATCTTGTGACTATTGATTATATCTGAACTTAGCAAAATAATTAAAGCACACTGTTAAGCCAAACCGCTAATCTCATAATGGCAGAGGACACTCGACAGGAAAAGAGAGCCAGCTTTTCTGCCATCGGGGAGCACAACACCAACGGAAGGATGCCCAGGACCTCTGTTGTGGCCTCAAGCAAAACAGGAGCCTCTAAAAAACTAGTCATAAAAAACTTCAAAGGTACACGCGCCAATCGTTTTAATATAGTTACATGAACAGCATGACTTTCACTCCACGTACTCTGAAGTTGTTGATTCTGTTGCTTGTTTTTGACAAGAAACAATGTGCTTATGTATTGAGACATAGTCTTTCCATTACTGTGTTTGGAGTTGTAATTTTGTTAATTTACCGTATATCAGAAGCTGGTCATACAAAACACTGACATAGTCTTTGATTGTACACCTTTTCCTCTACTGTAATTGTAACAGATCGGCCCAAACTAGCAGAGAACTACACTGAGGACACATGGCTGAAGCTACGAGAAGCAGTCAATGCAATTCAAAACAGTACTTCTATCAAATACAATCTGGAGGAACTCTATCAGGTTTGTAATAAATTAATCTTCATAATATGTGGCACAGTTATGGCTAATACATGTGCATTACAACAAAAAACTGTTATTTAAAATAATTAATAGACTAATAATTATCAAAATTAAAATTGATGAGGATGTTGTATGTTGTAAACAATGAGTTATTATGCCTCTCTTTATTTATTTACTTTAGGCAGTGGAAAACCTGTGTTCATACAAAGTTTCCCCAACACTGTATAAACAGCTACGTCAGGTCTGCGAGGACCATGTTCAGGCTCAGATCCACATTTTCAGAGAATATCCATTCAAATGGTTTGGTGATATTGAACCTCTCTGCATTTAAATTCTAATGTATTATATGTGTGATGCAAGTTCTACTGTTTTAAGGAGTTAACTGTTCATCATTAAAGTTTCATGTACTATTATTTTCTTTTGTATCAGCTTGGATATAAGAAAATCCCATAATTTATAGAGAACACTTGCTGTGTCTGACATGTAAAAAAATATGCTAAATATAGTGGAAAGTTATATCTGGGGTTGCAAAATGACAGAAATACTATGATAAGCACTGTCTATTTTTATAAAAGAAGTAAGGAGGTTTCCTTAACAATGAGATCACAGAGTCTTTAGACAACCTCTCCTTCCTGAAGCGGATGAATCGCTGCTGGCAGGACCACTGCAGGCAAACTGTAAGGTTTGATTCATACACATACTGTATTGCTGCACTTTAAATCCATTGACTGTTTTTATTTTCCTTACATTTTAGATAATGATCCGCAGTATTTTTCTCTTTCTTGATCGTACCTATGTGCTCCAGAACTCTTTGCTCCCTTCAATTTGGTAATTACATTTTTGTAAATGTTGTTAGATGCTTTTTTGTCGACAACTGAGTTTGTTTATTATGTTTGTGTTTTAGGGACACAGGCTTAGAACTGTTTCGCACACACATTGTGAGTGATAGTGGAGTGCAGAAGCGTACAGTAGATGGTATTTTGCAGCAAATAGAGCTTGAGCGAAATGGAGAGACAATAGATCGCAGTCTTGTCAGGAGTCTGCTGGGCATGCTGTCTGACTTGCAGGTGCCAGTTTGTTTAAAATAATTTCTTAGTACATAGACTGTCTGTATTGTGAGTTAAAGTTTTATGTGTGCCTCTGCTCTTGGTCAGGTATACAAGGATGCGTTTGAGGATCAATTTCTGAATGAGACCAACCGCCTGTATGCAGCAGAAGGACAGCGGTTAATGCAGGAACGAGATGTGAGTAGGGTCCAACATTTTATGTGCCTTGGTGGCCACAGGACATAATAAATTGCACTGAAGAGGTTCTCTGTTTGTAAATATACTGTATATATGCTTCTCCATGTCCAGGTGCCTGAGTACTTGCACCACGTTGCTCGTCGCCTTGAAGAAGAGAATGATCGTATTGTGAGCTACCTCGACCAAAGCACTCAGTATGTCTTAATCCTAGTTTTATTTTTTTATTGGAAAGTTTTCTAGTTTTATGCAAAATAATTGATACTTGTTTGGTTTCTTTAATATTTTACAGGAAACCACTTATTAGCTGTGTTGAGAAACAACTATTAGGAGAACATATGACAGCAATATTACAAAAGGGTGCGTTTACATAAGAGACTTGCGTAGTACTTTGACCTACCTACATTTTGACACTTTCAGTGATTGCCTGTATATCAAAGTTGATGTGTTTTTCTTTTGAAGGTCTGGGCATTTTGTTAGATGGGAATCGTGTCACTGAGCTGGCCCTTCTTTACCAGCTCTTTAGTAAAGTAAAAGGAGGACTTCCCACACTGCTGCAGTTTTGGAGAGATTATATTAAGGTACATACCTCAAAAGGCTTATACATAGCATTGTTTGAAAGCTAATTAAAGCCTGACTTTATTTTGGTGACACATAAAATATATTTTCTTAATTTGGGTCATAGACTTTTGGCTCTGAGATTGCATGTATGCCAGAGAAAGACAAGGATATGGTGCAAGACCTGCTAGACTTCAAAGACAAGATGGACAATGTAGCACTTAATTGCTTTGCACGCAGTGAAGGTTTCATCAATGCCATGAAGGAAGCCTTTGAGGCTTTCATCAACAAAAGGCCCAACAAACCTGCTGAACTTATTGGTGGGTCATTATTCTGCAGCAAGTTTGCACAATGTATTTCTGGGCTTGGGGAAATATGTAATATCCTGTTGTCTTTATCTTTTTCCAGCTAAATATGTGGATTCTAAATTGAGAGCGGGAAACAAGGAGGCTACAGAAGAGGAGCTAGAGCGAATCCTGGACAAAATAATGATAATCTTTCGCTTCATTCATGGTCAGTGATAGGCTTTTTGGACTGTATGTTTGGTTTAAATGTGCAAAGTTAAGCATTGAAGGCAAAGATTGTGTTTGCTGTCACAGACAATTATTGTCACTAATGATACTAAAAACCTTACAATGAGATCTTTTTGTCTCTTTTCCTGAAGGAAAAGATGTGTTTGAAGCTTTTTACAAGAAAGACCTTGCCAAACGACTGCTTGTTGGCAAGAGTGCTTCTGTAGATGCTGAGAAGTCTATGCTCTCCAAGCTTAAACATGGTGAATACCTCTCTTTTTATTTCTCTCATTGATTCCAGGCTTAATCTGCATTGAAAAGTATTAGTCACATAATTTTTTGTCACACCTTGATTGACTTGGGAATGTATAATTTTAAAATGCCTCATAAATTGGATTAACACAGATATATATTTGTATGAAATCAGTGGTAACTGTCTGTGGTTTTGACTTTCTTTAGAGTGTGGAGCTGCATTTACCAGTAAACTAGAGGGGATGTTTAAAGACATGGAGCTGTCCAAAGACGTAATGATTCAGTTCAAACAGGTATTAACTAACTTAACGCTGTCAAAAACTCAAACGCTACACCAGATAACAATATTCTACAATAATAAAGTTTTAATTTTTCAGTATATACAGAACCAGAGTGAACCCAGCAACATAGAGCTCACTGTGAACATCCTCACAATGGGCTACTGGCCTTCGTACACCCCCATGGAGGTCCACCTACCCCCAGAGGTAGGTGTTTGTTACTGATTAAAAAGTTAAAGGCTTACTGGGCAAGATTTAAAGGCAAATGTTTACAAAGCTATTCTGTATTTTAGTGCTTATCAGTACAACTCAAATTCAGGTTTATTCTGGCTTTAAATGAACTCTAACCACCTGTGAGTTGTGATGGCTGAGAGCTACATACTGAAAAATAACACTTCGGTGTAAACAAATGGGATTGTGAAATACAGGCAGAGGGCAGTTGTTTTTTCAGATGCATTCATGCCCACATTGTTCTGTAGGCATACAATTATAGAATAACTGAAATTATATATTTTTGTTTTATTGCTTTTTCAGGAAATAATAAATAACAACACATAAATATATTAATATCAATATTGTCTCTTCCATGTGTAGATGGTAAAACTTCAAGAGGTTTTTAAGCTTTTCTATCTGGGGAAACACGGTGGGAGGAAGCTGCAATGGCAGCCCACACTAGGGCACGCTGTGTTGAAGGCAGAGTTTAAAGAGGTAAGCACATATTTGAATATACCGAGACAGCTATATTATTTCTATGGTTGATCATAAAACGTACATTTCTTTAACTTTAGGGGAAGAAAGAGGTCCAGGTCTCTCTGTTCCAGACACTGGTGCTGCTTATGTTTAATGAGGGAGAAGAGTTCAGCATTGAGGAAATACGCACTGCTACTGGCATAGGTTAAACCTCTTTTTTTTTTTTTTTTTGTTTAAGATGTGTTACTAATTGCGGTTAAGTCTGATATTATCTTTTCTCTAATTCTCACTTGTTGTGTTCAGAGGAGGGTGAGCTCAGACGTACACTGCAGTCTCTGGCCTGTGGAAAAGCACGAGTTCTAAACAAAACCCCACGAGGAAAAGATGTAGAAGATGGAGACCGGTTCAATTTCAACAGTGATTTTAAACACAAATTATTTCGCATTAAGATCAACCAGATTCAAATGAAGGAAACGGTATGACAACATAAATAAAAATGTTACCAAATAAGTTATGGTAAATAATACTTGACTGTTCCGATGTAACTTATATCTATAGGTAGAGGAGCAGGTAAGCACCACAGAGCGGGTGTTTCAAGACAGACAGTATCAGATTGATGCAGCTGTGGTGCGCATCATGAAGATGAGAAGACACTCAGCCACAATCTGCTTGTATCAGAGCTCTACAACCAACTCAAGTTTCCTGTGAAGGTAACACATCTCAAGTAATTTGTATGACTATTTTAAAAGGGGAAGTATACTAATGAATATTCTCATCTGCTTGTTTATCTCTCCGCAGCCTGGTGATCTCAAGAAAAGGATTGAGTCTCTCATCGACAGAGACTACATGGAACGAGATAAAGAGACTCCTAACCAGTACCATTACGTTGCCTGACATGGCGTCACTGTTGTACTGTTGTCACAGCAAGTGCACAGCTGGCCTCTGAAACAGCTACAGCCCTTCAGCCACTTGACTCTTCTGCTGCCCCCATTTTTTTTTGTGTTTTTTTATCCTTGATTTTGGGCATAGTGTCCAGATCTAGTGGGGCTTTAGCAGGATAAGACTGCATTATCTTAAGTATGGCTCTGAGCATGACTGTGCACTGGGGCTGTAGGAGTGGTCTGCGTGGTTGATGGTTGCTTCACATGACTTTTCTGCTAATGCAAAGCTTAAAATGAAATAGCACTTTTCCTTTTTTTTTTTTTTTTTTTCCTTGGGATTAGGATATCTTTTCTTAATCATGTCAAACTGAAACACACGTTTTCTACTATAGTTGGTTTGGCTAGTTATACGTTTTTGTTTTATTGAAATTTATTTTCAGGAGTTTTAAATGACTTCATTCACCACTGAGTCTGATTGGATGCTTGTTTGGCTTTGTACAGGACAAAAAAGAAAGCATAAATGGGGTGGTGTTGGAAGGGCTGGGGGTTATCAATTGTTGGTGAAGAAAAGCTTAAAATTTTATTCAGGCAAGCCACTTGGGTTTTGTTTATGTTTTTGCCCAAAATATTAAATGTCACCTCCCCGGCGTTTTGTATAAGAGATTGTATTGAGTAAGAAAAGTAAAGCTGAATAAATATTTAATAATTGACTTGAGGGTTTGCAATCAGATATTTTGTCAATATCAAATATTACATTTTGCTTAATTTCTTACAGAAGACAGTAGTAAAACAGGAGTCAATGGGTAGAGGGAGAGCAAGAGGGGATGACATAAAGGAAACAAACCTAAGCCCATTATGTGGTACACTCTCCACCAGACAAGCCCCTCAAATCATTTTATTGTTTTAAATAATGCTTTGCTTTCCTAACTTTACAATGTTTACGTTATTTACCTGAACACAAAATGAGTTGCATAAATTCAAAATAACCCACAGCACTGACTTTTCCTGCTTGTGTGTTGTTTATATTTTACCAGTTTAAATTGTTTCTGTCTTCATCTCATTATTTGCATCTTATCTAACATCACCTTGCGTCCCCATATTTAATAATTTAGTTAAACACTAGTTGGGTAAGAACAGTGGTGAAAAAACTTAAAGCAATAACAGCAAGCATTGATCTACTTCAATCAAATGTATGTTCTACAGATTTGCCAACAAAAATGTAGTTTGTATGTTTTCTTTGAGGAAAGTAGTGGTTTTAACTATGCCAGCAGAATGTCTCAGGGCACTGATAAGTCTTGGACAGCAGCTTTAGAGCAGCCTCTGCGTTCTTTCTAGGGTTTTGCACACCCTCGTGAACTGGTGGAAAATGTCAGCTGACTAAACCACAACACATGCACTTTGTAGCTTGAAAGGCACCAAGTGTATTTATAGCGATTTTCACATTCAATATCATTTAATTAAAGATATACAGCTCCATTATATTGATGCAATCAAATGTGTTTTTTAATGTCAAATGAATCAAGGATTTACTGTCTCTAGTGTCAGGTTCAGAGTTCCTATATTTTTAATGTATCATCCTTAATGAATGTTTGTAAAACAATGTGAACTTTACTCTTAAATAACCTATACATGTCTATACGTGTCTATACATGTAATAAACAAGAAGTCGCACCAGAACACGAGTGGCTTCCCTGAAAAGAACCTCACAGTTATATTCAAGGAAGTGCACAAGTATGTCATGTCTATAAGCATCTTGTTGATATCTCCTATTGCGTTTAAAACACTAAGGAGAAGAAACAAATTCAGACATATTTGTACAGACATATATGTGCAGACATAGACCTTGAAAATAATCATTTGTTTTATGTTCGAGAGTTATCAGTGCTCTACATTATTGTCGTTATCAAGTCAATAAACACTAATAGGCGCTGTTTATAAGGCCATGACATTTATCGACCATTTATCGAAATTAATGACAAATTTTTTTTTTTTATTACACAGTAGGCCACTGTAGAGCGGAAGGTTGAGAGATTATTATTGCTTTGTGCAGTGTGCAGACTGAGGGACTCAGAGGGGGCGGAGTCACGTGACAAGGCAGTGCTGTCGGTCTGCTGCTGCAGCTCGTTCACATGATCAACATAGCTGGCTTCCTCACTGTAGCTGCAACCGACAAAACGTCTACAAACGCGTTCAGCGTCGTTTTCTACATAACTTAAACAAAACAAAGTATTTTAAACCAATTTCGAAGCGTAAACGACAGCAGGAGTAGATATTTAAACTGACGCTTTAGCTTCATTTTGTAACAAGTGCGTTTCTAGCACCACCTGCGCCTCTAGCAGCGCCACAAACAAGCTCTCCAAAGACATCGATAAACAAGGCTCAAGCTTCATTTAAACCATGAAAGTCTTCTACGCTTTGGCGACGCTCATTATTGCCTGGCTTGCGGTTTTTGGTGAGTAATTTTTGCGGTATGCTACTTTCCATCATCAATTCATTAAAGACGAAATCAACCATTACTCTCATCTTACTCAGTTAACTACACTCAGTAGTGTGTTAAATAAGAGCTTTTTAGCAGAATACTAAACTATATATGTATTTACTTTCTGTACTTGTGTGATTTTTCTATGCTATAATTGTTGTTTAATTTTTGTTCATTTATAGTAGGCTCACACACACAGTCCTATCCCTACATCTAAGCTAGTTTAACAAATTTCTAGTGTCGTTTTTGGAATTTTTTATTCTATCAATTTTAATTTAAAAAGTCAAGTAAATTGTGTTTTGAGTTCATATTCCCTCTTTACTTTTTATTCCTGTGGGCGGCCCAACCTCACTGTCAGCTGTATACGTCTGTGTACTTTACAATTTCATTTTGTGACATTCATGCTTCTGACATTGAAACACCATGTTACTTTTTACCTCAAAATGTGGAGTCTACAATGTTAGAAAAATACATCTTTAAATTAATTTTGATGGTTGTGTCTGGTTCAGCAAATAGTTATCTTTGTAAGTCTTGAGTGTGACAGTGTACGTCATATATCTTACCTAAACCCATACACAAATTTAAATCACTGCTCAAATAGTTATGATATTACCCGGAGGTAATAGTCCTTTAAAGTAAAGAGTTTACTAGAGCTTTTGTGTCCTTTCATCTTTTGGTGGGCCTATACATCTTAAAAAACTTTTACATTGCATTTTAGTTTAAAGTGCTTTAAATGGAAGAGGCAGAACTGATTAGCGGATTGGCTAAAGAATGAAAGCTTCTGTCTGGACCTGTAAACCAAAGTCTACCCTTTCTTGATACTAAATAGAAGCGCTTATAATTATTTATTTTTTTTACCTAATGACACCCTATAAAATATTACCTACTCTATCTTTAAACTCACATTGCTAAATGAACAACTTGTGTATCCTTTCTTAGTAGCCTATAGAAATCTACTCGGAATGAACAAACTGAACACTAGTAACGTTTTACATGACCATGCTATAATATGGTCCCATTCTATAGATACTACAGATTTTGTTTGCCTCGTATCATCTTTAGTCTGTCAAAATATAATAGCATGTGTTATTAATGTTATTGAGTGGCCGTTCGGTTCCCATTGTTGGGTTGCTTTGTGTGCACACAGCACAGGGACAGGTTTATTGCCAGGCGGGCACGCTCGAACACTGCTGCCTGCTGCTGACACGGTCAAATGGATCAATACGGCCTTTTCCTATGTTCAAATGTCAAATAGAGTATAGAGAGAGACATGTCAACTCCTTGTTAAACATACAAATTGACTAACTGCTTTATTAAAGCGTTAGTATTGGATTTAATATCTATATACACTCAAAATTGTATTTATTGCCCTGTAAAAATGTACTGTGTTATGCTCTTACTGATGCCACTATTTTCTATGCACTGTCCTCTATGTGCTGCATGATTTGCGGTGGGATACTTTGTAAGCAGCTGCTTTTGCCCCAGGATCTGATTGCAGGGTTGTGAAATAACTGCTGTGTGTTTCTGTATTGTAGGCTTTCAAAAAAAAAAAAAAAGTTGTCAGAACAAGTTTCACAAACTGCAGGAGAGGAAGTACTTGGTTGACAGTGCTCTAGATCAATAGATTGTATAAATAAAATAACCTCAAGAGAGAAGTGAAGATGACCTTTTTGTGAGCTGGGTGATCATAGTGTTATGCAATAACTCTATCTTACATCGTCCAAATGCTATTTTAGTGAGTAAACATTTGAGCATGTATATAAACTGCTGACTAATAAACTTTTCTTTTTTTATTAATAGGAAGCATTTAAAAACCCTTCCCATGTTTTTTATTTTTATTATCAAATGTAGTCATACCAAGTTTTTGCAGTCCACCTTTCAGGGTTTGCTCATCTACATACTGCTTTATTGACTCTACAAATAAATCTTCAACATTTAGCAATGTCAAAGAAGTAAGAATGTATGCAGCATTTTCAATTTCTGTTATATAAAGATGAGATCAGTGAGCTGTTTTGGAGACCTCCAGTGGGGAATGTTTGCACTGCTTTTAATAAGAGATTGACAAGCTACAATGGGGTTACACTAAATGCTGTAAAGAACTGAGAACACATGCACTGTTTTACCATTGCACCATATGCTGCAGTACACATTATGCCACAGTTTGCTCAAAGGAAAAAAGTTGAGCATGATACTCGGACTTGGCACACATTTAAGAGCATAAATTTATTTTTAAAGTTATTTTTTTGTAACCATTGAAAGCAACATGCAACTTTAGTAGTGCTCCTCAATTTGAACTGTTATCCAAGTCTTTCACTCTGATAACAATAACCATGCATTGTTTGTACCAAACTGAAACAAAGATGAAGGACATGCTGCAACAACAAATAAACTTGGTGAATTCTAATGAATTGCTCCTGACTCGTCACAATAAAGTTATTTGTTGGTGGACAATACCTATTCTAACATTTTCAATCCTTTGTATAAGTCTATAGTTTTTCTAAATGCAAAAACTTTGTAATATGTGATCTGTTGATAGAAATGTTTAATTTCACCACTATTTTTTTTCTTTACAGGTTGCACTAAGGCGGTTACTCTTGAAGTGAGGCAAGGCAACACCACATGTATCAAGGCAGAACTTTCTGCAAATTTCTCTATTAAATACAACACGTCCAACAGCACGGTATGACAATGATCAGCTTTTTAACTCGAACTACGATTCTGGCAAACAATGTAACCTGTTGCATGTTTTGTTGTTACACTTGTTACAAATAATGCTGTAATAAAAAGGAACCAGGTCTACTTGTCGTTTTATTTTTGTGTTGCCAATATGCAAAAAGCAACGGACCTACAAAAACTGACTACATTGGTTTGAATCTAACCTTGTGGTTTTGCCTGTTGACATTGACATTAACAAAACTGACTAATGATCTTAGCCGTTATGGAAGCCAGTGTGAGTGTAGCCTTATACTGATTCTATTAGTACTTAGTCCAATAGCAATGTATAATTAACACATTAACACAATTGTCTCTTCAGATGACGGGGCAGGTCGCTCTGCCAGATTCGGCCACAGTTGATACAGAAAGCAGCTTGTGCGGCTCTGACGGCAGCGCTCCTTGGCTGGTAGCTGTGTTCGGATCTGGCCATGCCCTGGGACTGGGCTTTTCGACGAATGGCAGTCTGTACAGAGTTGCAAACTTGACTCTACAATACAACCTCAGTGACGCCACAGTGTTCCCTAGGGCCAACAGCTCAGGTGAGAGTCACCCCCAGTAAACAGCAGGTGTCTATTGTTAGTTGGACAAAACAGTATTGAATAAAGATCTTGTATTACTTTAAACTAGGTGCACTCATGTAATACCAACTCATACAACACAAACTGTCAGATCATGTGACAACTCTGCCAAGAACATTTTCTTATCTCATCTTTTCTTTTATTTTCTGTTTTGTGTTGTTTACTGTAAATGCCCTAACAAAGTTTCCAGTGTAGCCTATACTCTGTAATTGGCTATTTTTAACAATAATCCCTGCTGATAAAGCGTTACGTCTTGTATTTGTGCCAAAAGTATAGACGTTTTTTTTTTTAATTATATTTGTGTAAACCCAATTTTGAAGTTAGTTGAAATATTCATGTATTGTAAGCAGTGTAATGCTAGTAACAAGAAGAGGCTATAGGCCAGGAATGTTCAGTATTTTTTTTCTCTTTTGAAACCATATAGCCTTTTAATTTTATTCTGCTTCTCTGAAGTAGTATACTCACTTGATATTGGTGATTGAGTTTTAATATAACATTTCACTTCCTTTTTTGTAGTATGTCATTAAGTATTATGTCATACTATTAAATCAGTTCCTCTTTAGGAGCATTTTCACGGTCTTGTTTTAATTATTGCCCCTGACTTATTAGCTACAGCAAAATATTACCAAATAAAATGTTAGGCCAAATAAAAAATATCAAATGCCAAAAGGACATGTAGTCCATACAACCTAAAGCTTCCATTTTACAGTCTCATATTAGTCTTTCAAGGTTGAGAGTGTGTAGGTAAAGCTGACTACTGTGTGTAATATTGTTGTTTTTAGGTGTGATCACTGTGGTGTCAGCGTCGGTCGGGATCTGGGCATCAGTCAACACCACTTACCGCTGCTCAAGCCCTGTCACATTTAGACTCGGTGGAGCAGACGTTACCTTCTCCGACATGCGTCTGGAGGCATACATGCCCGGAAATGATCTGAGTCCCACCGGTACGAGTTGATTTTTATATATATAAGAGCATTTTGGTCTTTTATTTTTTTACACACAACATTAAATTAGGTTTTAGTGATGATTTAATGATTCCACATATGTATCATTTGCATCATAGAAAGTGTGTGTACCGCCGATCAGTCCACAACTCCAGCTCCACCCAGCCCAACGACCACAACAACTCCAGTTCCTGTCCCAACTCCAGGAGGAACACCTGAACAGGGCACATACAATGTGACCCGCAACGGCACTGTGTGTCTCCTGGCTCAGATGGGACTGCAGCTCAATGTCTCAATCTTTCAATCCGAGAATAAGGTAATTTAAAATTGTTACCACAATAATAGAACATGTATTTTTAAGTTGAAAAGTAAAATTAAATTTATCTTTTTGCCAGACTGTTAGACTGGTTAACGTGATCCCTGATCTGACAAGTTCTTCTGGATCCTGTGAAGGCACCAATGCTACATTAATACTCACACAGGAACAAACTATCACACTTACATTTACCTTCACTCTGGTGAGTTCAGCCAAGTCTTTTTGTGAAATGTAAAATATACACAACAAATAGATTTAGTATCTGCGTGTTTTACTATTATGTAGTTTAGGGTTGTTGAGAGAGATTTTTGTCTTTATTTTCATAATGTAATTTTCATATACTATAATATGGTTGATTAATTTTGGTTTATGTAAATTAGTTGTTTTTATTTTATTTTTTTATTAATAGTTTGACATTAAGTTGACAGGAAACAGAGAGAGAGAGAGAGAGAGAGATGACATTGGGCAAATGACCCATCAGGGTTTTGAACCGGGTCTCCCGTGTTGTTGCTATTTGCGAGAGCTCTTCAATGCCACTGCTTTAATGGGACACAGTTAAACACTGGCAGGATATTGGTGGGACAAATATTATTAATAGGGGCTGTTGTAAGAATTTGTCTTCTTTTCTCTGATCTGCAGAACTCTACATCCAACAAGTACCACCTGAGTGGTGTAGGTCTTGTGGCAAACTGGACTGATATACCTGGTAAGTTTTCCTTTTCTTCAACTGGTCTTTTATTAGCTGTCAAAAAAAATAAATAAATATGTATTTGTTTTCTCTTTCTGCAGCTAACTTTTCTGGCAGTAACAGCAGTCTCAATTACCTTCGGAGTACGCTTGGCCACTCTTACATGTGCAACGCAGAGCAAACGCTAGTCGTGCTACCCACATTTTCTATCAACGCGTTCAAAGTACATGTCCAACCTTTTGGTGTCACCGCTGCGCAGTTTGCTACAGGTAACATCAGACATACTGTATATAACCACATCTATCACAGTTTTTATTTTATAGCATAGATGATGGCATTACTCATATTACGGCCGGAACGTATGACTAAAATCAAGCAATAATTTAATTTTTGTATATTACCCACAGAGCTCACTGAGAGTTTATAGTAAAGTATTATGACTGAGTACTATTAAAGCTTGGATAAATCTTCTATTTTCAAGATAAATAGATTAGTGGTGACTTACATAGTTACTAGTTTTGTAAACATTACCTTTTTTCAATGGTTTTGGGTCTATATTTTTCATTCTCTATTGCAGCGGAGGAGTGTCAGATAGACCAGGATCAGATGCTCATTCCTATAATAGTGGGAGCAGCTCTGGCAGGCCTGGTGCTCATTGTCCTCATTGCCTACCTAATAGGCAGGAAGAGAAGTCATGCAGGATACCAGACCATCTGAATGTCACTCACACCTGAACTGTGGAAATACAAGTTTTTGAAAGACTTAAGTAAATAGTTGTCCGTGGAGATGAGTGCATGTCTCTTATCTGGTGTGACCTCTGGAAAAGCTGATTTAATCTTCATTAACCTTCTGTTACTGATGAAAACAGGCCAGAAGGGCTGGCTAACTATTCATGGTGTATATTTTGTATGAAACGCAAAAGGACTGTGTCTTAACCTAAATAAAAGGTAGCTGAGCTTTGTTTTGAGTTTGCTGTAACTGGTTATTTCGCAGTTGTTTTTCTACTCATCAACCCATTGTGTATTTGTTTTATCCTGTCTGATTAATTGGTTAAATTAATATTTAGTTTTTATACATATTAACCTCCCAATCTCTCAAATTTAAACTGTACAAATATAAGACGCTTAAGGAAACTTTCTGTGGGTTGTATAAATAACTGACAATGCAGGATCTTTGGAGTTAAGCTCTTCATGTTTAGTTTATTTTATTTTAAATCAAGTAATTATTTTCACCCAACATAAGCCCAAATATGTAGCTTATTTATTTTTGGTTTTGTTTAATGTTAAATCCCATATTTTTAAGAAAAGGGAAAGCGTTGAATGTATTTCATATTTCTCAACTGTGGAAAGCCTAAACATTGAATTGAGAGTCCGCTTTAACAAACAGTCCAAAAATATGGATCACTCCTGTGAATTGTTGGTCACAGCATTATAGTTTAACCTTGAAGGGTTCATATTAAATTACGACATAAAAATAAAAAATAAATTGATCAATAGAAGATAGTTCTATGCAGGAATGTATTTCTTCATCCAATCTGTGTTTCCAAAATCAATAAACCAATACATTTGTCTGGATGTTCTCACTTATCCAGAACATATTTTAAATTAAAAAATGCTAGATCAGGGGTGCCCAAATGTTTTCGGAGGGCCAAAATGGAAACGTATTCATGGGCCAAACACACTCCTTTGCATGTAACTGAAAGAAATGTCTCCATTTTGTTCTGATGAGGTAGTAGCTAATTGAAGCCCTGCAAACCTGTTTGACCTGACCTTAAACTGTTTGACCCAGACCCAAAGACCCTTTTTAGCAATAAAAGCACAAGAAAAAGTCTTTATTTAAAATTCCAATATAGTTGTATTCCCTCTAAGAATGTTAATGGCTTTTTTGTTTGATCTTTTTAGAAAATGGTTTGATCTCATTTATTATCCATCTTAATAAAATATAATAAATTTACATGACTGGGTTTTTTTCTTTGCTCAATCAGGTTTGCACATCACACAATCCTAGATTGCCAAGGTTATTTATGTCAAGTGAAACTAAATCAGACATTAACAGATTAGGGTCCCAAAGCCTGAATAAAGAGGACACAATCAGACACATAAGATAGCAGCCCTTGAGTTTATATTTAGATCACCAGTGTGTGCCTTAATTCATAATTATAAAACTAAATCTTTAAATGCTTTAAGACAGGGATACAAATTCCTATTCAAGTACAATTGCATATTAGTGCCAGCAAGGAGTTATGAGAAACACAACTAGTTAAAGTCATCTCTAACAAACGGAGTAAAAAAAAAAAGGTTGTACATAATTGAAATGACTTGGTTTTTTAAGTGTTTGACTTGATACTTATTAAAGTGCAAAATATCCACCACAGCTTAAATGAAATCTTTCTTAGGACAAGCTACATTTCCAGGTATACAAACATTTTCTAAAAAATGTCAAAATAAGACAACATAGTACAAAGCAGCTCTTGAGAGAAATGTTAGGTTTTTTTAGTTTAGACAATGGTTATGGTCAGGACTCCTCTTCTATGATCCGTGCACGACATTTTGCCCGAAGATTTGTCAATGTGGCCTTGGAAAGACTTCCTATTTCAGTGAAGATTTTCTGGAAAAAACAAAAAATTACAATAACCATTTCATACTAGCAGCTTTTTCTTTATAGTATACTTTTTTATATTACAATTAAACTCATTGTTACCTGCATAAAAATGTGGCATTCCTCAACAAACGGACCTTGGGTGATCTGTTTAAAGGTTTGGCAGATGTCTGGCAGAGACTGGGCCTCCTGAATCAGGTCCTGGTTTTGGTGCATCAGCGTCAAAGCCACACGGAAAAGGATTTTGGAGCCTTCGTAGAACAGACAATCCCATATCCGTAACACTGTCTGTGTGAAGAGCACCAATAAAGATGTATATTACAGTTGTTCAGGATATGCACCCTGAACTACAGACCATACAGTATTATTAAAATTAGTGCAAATCTGCAACCCAGCCCTGCAGCCTGTTTGAAAATCTGATAACTGTTGCCATGAGCTCACCAGGCTGTGGTGGCAAGAAAGCTCACATTACACTGAATGCACTTTTTACAGCGTGTCCTTAGGGCCGCCTCACTGTGGGACATACCCATAATACCTCCCCTTGCAGGATTCCAGGGGGGGCTCAGTTGGCTCATCTTCTCAACAAAACTGGGGACAAAGGACAGCCCTAACAGAGCTGTTCTCACATGCACTGGGAACAGCTTCGACTTCAAAATCTCAACTGGCCTGGCACATTATTCCTCTAAAAAGCTGAAGGATGTGTCTGGGGAGTAGGAAGTCTGGCCCCTATGCTGCCCTTGAGACCCAGCCCCAAATAAATGAAAATGAACATGCAATAGCATTTATTACATGTTGAAGTTAGCTGAGAAAATGCTAACCTGAATAGAGGAGTAAGCAACAACCTTTTGAATTCAGAATACACTGTTGGATTGTTGCTTTTCCACATCTTATATTAAACATTTTATTTCTGTAACCATCTCCATTCAGATTTGATGAAATATGTTAGAATAGTCTGTGAGCAACATGTAAAAAGTTTAAAATATGTAAATATTGTGAATAATATAAATATGTAAAATATGTGGTCATAAAAGGTGGACACAAGGTTAGTGCTAACTTCATATTACGTCAGAAATCACAAAACATACTCACCTCTACTGGTAGGACATCTATGTAGAGACAGATGAACCATCGTGAGACCACCAGGGTCCACATGACATTATGATCCACCATGGTCTGCCACACTCTAGGCAGTTTTAGTTTCACCAACTCCCCGAGCACCTCCTGGTCCATCTTTAGCCCAAGCATGGCTGGAGTATAATAGTCTTTAACCACACAAAAGCCAACTTAAGTTACAGCCTGGTTTTATAGTAAAGGTATTAGAAAAAAGCCTACAATCACAGTACATAAACCAACCAACTTCTAACAAATACCTGGTAGAATTCTTCCGATTAGTGCATCCATGAGCCAGAAGGATTTCTCTTCATCTTTTGTGATTATTAGTAGATAGCCAGCAATAAAGTTCATGCCCTATGGAAAAAAACAGTGACATATTACTGATAAAATAAAGATTAAGCTCTATGTTTATAAACAGCTTACTGAGTGTTTAGTCAGTAACATGAATGTTCCAGTCCTTCTGCTTTGCCACAGACTGAAGTTAGTTTTTCTCTCACCCTCCAGAAGAGAGATCACACCAAATAGACCGACTGTGGTTTCAAACATTGATGGGTCAGGTGAAAACTATCAGCAAGTGAGCTGCATTTGATTCTACAGCTATACAGATATTATGCCTTTGTTTAGTAGGTTAGGCTGATGGCTGACACCAAGTACCACCACATTTACCTACAGATATTATTTACATATAGTTTACACAGCAGACAATTTTACTTCTATATAAATATTATAAATTTAAAGTTTTTTCTTATGTCCTTTTTGCTGTGCTGCTTTTGATTATATTTACTGATAAAAAAAAACTTGTCTTTTAAAGCCACTACAGCTTTGAAGAACCCAAATAGTTTAAGTGGGTTGATTGTTGTATAGCATAGTAATATCTTTTTTCATCTTAAAAAAAAATCTTCTGCAAACTACTAGAGCAGGCCAGTGTACTACCAGTTGGACCCACTGGGTTAGGCTATAGGCCCTTGTCAGTGTTTGATTGTATTTACAATTTCTTGAGGTAAATGAGAAAATTCCAAATCCAATGCCAACTGCAAAGACAAATATAAAAATTCAAGTTGACAATATTACTCTCTTAATTAATCATTTACAACTCCCCTGACCAAAACTTGTTAAATAAATAAGTTACTCAGAAAAATATGCAAACACCAAACTTTCCACCACCTGTGCTCTGAATAATATTTACCTTTCAAATGTCCGTCACTTATTTTACAGACAAAACAGCCTTTCTCTGGACTATATGATTCCACAGACACATTTTCCTCAAATGCAAATTATTTTAGTAAGCCAAGAGTAGTACCTGACAGTAGCCCACAGTTGGGTTGTGATGACCGTAAGCCCGAAGCACATTGTACAGGGATTTCAGCAGGCACGGGTTGGATGTTTTACGGAAACTGACGTTGTCTGGAAATGTTCTGTTCAAGTCTGAAACACAGAAAACTCTCCATTTTGTTTTTGGCCTTTTTTCCTTTATTTTATAGTAGGTAGTTAGACAGGAAACAGGGTGAGAAAGAGTGGAGTGACATTGCAGAAATGACCCAACAAAGAATCAAGGAGCCCCCCACTCTTTTTGGTTTTAATTAGTAGTATTTATAGAAAATGTTGAAATTATGTAAATAATGTACAGGCAGCCTAGTGTATTTGTACTCAGTTTAATTATGTCTTATTATCTGATGTACAGTAAAGCTAATTGTTTTTCTTAAAAACAAAGAATGCTCTTATAACTAATTATTCATATACTGACCTGTGGTGATAGTCTCCAAGAGTTTTGGGTCTTGCTGAGCTCCGAGCAGAGACTGATAGTAACCTGGGTTCTTATCTAGTTGGTCCTGAGCCCCACTGGCTATCATCCAGATGAGAGTCCGGTGCTCGTTGGGAATGCCTTTGCGTACATAACGCTTTACTGAAGCAGGGGAGACCCGAGGTTAGTATGTATTTAACACTGCACAGAGACTTGCAGCATGTTTGACACTCACATTTCACATTTTTATGAACTCTGTTTTTGCCTTTCAGTAGTTTGGACCATTTGATGGATCTTCGAGTGAGCACAACAAGATACTGGGACATGAGCTCCTCATATGAACTATAGTCAAAGTCATCTGAGCGCTCAAAGCCATATGGATCCACACTGGGGAGCACACAAAATAAAACAAAACCAATTAAGCATGCATTTGAAATTACATCTGCATCATAAACTTATATAAAAAGATATTGTTTGGCCTTTTTAATTATGTTTCATTATATGGGTTTACTGACTGTAGTATCTACCAGTATCCTCATTATTTACCATCAATAGATATTTTATTATATAACATTTTTAAACAATGTCTCATAACTACTTTATTTCCGTTACCTTCTATTTCTGCTTCTAGATTTAAAAAAGGAGATGGTAGTTGTACTCAATGCCCTAAAAGATGCTTAGGTAACACGATAATCTTAGAGCAGCTAAGCCCTTCACCAGTGAAGACATGCACTTAACCTGACAAACCAACAGTGCAGTGAGCAAACAGTCACGTTTTAAACATACAGCAGCCACCTCACTGTAAACCAAACACAGTTTAGGCAAAGACTAAATGGAAATAAAAGGTATCAGCAAACAATTCTACTCAGGGAAGATGTTGCCAAAACAAAGACTGTTTCCATCACTATGGACTGAACAACTGAATATAGTCTTAGACCTTTTACATTATGTACTTTTTTAGTGGAGCAAAATTGTTTTTAAAAGAGACCTAATGTAAAAATATAAAGCCTGAAGATAATTGAAAAAGCTTCAAATGCATTTCCTTAAAACATGGAAAAATATTCCTTCCTTTAAAGACAAAGGTTCACCTGGTCATACACATATTTCACCAAGATTTTTATTTAGAGGCAGCCTAACAGTCTCAATCTCATGCATTTGTCTTTAGTGGGTACATTCTTCAAATCTTAATCTAAAAAGACTTAAATTAGTAGATAAAGTCAAACTACAATTTGGAGAGGTAACTGTTCATTTTTATAAATTTTACACAATTGCACAAAACTACCTACTCCATCTTTAACCAGGAGTAGACTGGTTTAAGTTTAGTGGGAGTTAGCCAGCTGAATAAAGTGGAACGATGACTTTATAAGCAAACAAAGTTAAAATAACACCAACAAAAAGGTATCATGCCGGGTGTGTTACCTGCCCACTCTTTCTTTGGCTCTGTTGTTGTCAACTCGAGTCCGGTAAGTCTTCTTGTCCATGGCCCGCTTCACTCCACTCAAAGCCGGCTACTGTCTCAACATAAACCGTACAATTACTTTGGCCCAGATCAGAAAACGATTGTTTTTACTGAAACATCGTTGCCAAATAATACCTGCACTCGCTTAAAAGTAACAAAAACTAAAATTAGTTATTGTTTTCTCTTTTTTTAAACAAATTTCTTGCTGCGTTTCACTTGTTCAAAGCTTTTCTCGACGTGAAGCTGCTTTCGCTCAAGTGGAGTTTGCTTCGGGTTTAACGCCATCCAAAATGCACCTGCGGTGGGTCGGTCTCTGGTTCAACAATAAGCTTCGACTTCACCCTAAAAACTCACAGCCATGTCCTGGGAGGTGCTATGTCCACAGTGTCATTAAAATAGTTCGACGGGACTTTTTCAGGAGAACGCTTTGAAGATTTCGGAATTGTAAGGTCTGCCCCAGGACACGGCTATTGGAGCTAATGCTGCCTTCAAGTGCATCTCGTTATTTCTACCTTTCAAACTTTCGCTACTTTGAGATACCAACGAGAACTCAACTCATACAATGAACGACTTTATGTGTATGTGTGTATTATCTAGCATCGAATTGAATGTACCTAATGAAAAAAACACGTTTGTAGGTTGTTTAAAAATTCTTACTACCACAACAGCTTCTGCTAGCCTATGTTTCCTGGATAGGTAAACGTAACGCTAATGGTAAATGGCCGCGCCTTTAAGCAAGACACGTAACACAGGTGAGTTCAGGCAGGCCCAAAAAATTAAAGCCACACTGTCTAACTTTTTCACAAAATAGTTAGTACAAAGATTATTGAAATGCGAACCCCCAACTTATTTTGATGGTTCCCTGACACAAAAAGGGAAAATAACAGAACATGCCATCTCATAAGAACAGATTGTATGTCACCAGATCAACACAACTTACATACATGCGATACATGCGAAAGTCCCATGAGAATATGCAGTAATTTAGTTAAATATTCTCAACTAAATAGACCAAGCTTTGTTTTCGTGAACTAATCTACCACCTATTTAGGCAAGTAAGAAGTAGTTATGGGTGCTAGTAAAATGGCTGATAAATACAACTCTGAAGTTTCACCAAAAAAAATTAAAACACATTACTGCATCTTCTGCAATAGTTTGAGGTTGCATAAAACGTAAACTTCACACTGTTGTTTTTGAACTTCTAGTTTATTTTTGGGAGACCCATATAGGCTACACTCTAAATTTCTGCTGCAGCGTGTGAACTCTGTATTCAGAGGAGAGTGTAATGTTGTTAGTTCAAAGTTGATTACAGTCTGCCCTACATTCACACACAACAATGGCACGAGTCGACTGTCCGTCACCAGAGATGCTCTCGTGGGGATAAGCCTCGGGACGGACACCCGATATGGGACTTGGCTTTGATTTCTCATCCTCTTGTGAAAATATGAGAGTCGGCGTAAATCCAAATGCTGACTCGTACTTTAGCAGTAATCCTGGTCATGTGATCCTCGTGATGCAGGCTGGGCTTGGATGTTGTGTTGAGCTGTTCAGAGAAATAAGCATATAGGCTGCTTTTTCAGTTCTCTTTTATTTTATTTTTTTTACCATCCATCAACATATTAGTAGATTAAGTCATTAGAAAAAAGACAATGCTTTAGGTAAAAGCCATTTGACCTCAATTGTGATTAAAGAGCTTTCATATTTAGTGGGTTGCAAATATGAAAATTTCTAATGATTACTGACTAATGCCTACATGTTTGTCATATGTTAAAGTTTGTGTTTACATCACTTCCTACAAGCCTATACTTTTATGTGATTTGTAGCCCTTTCTTTATGCACTTTATATCTTTGCGAAGACTTTTGCAAGGCTTTATTTTGGTTTTAGCTCACAGATTTTAAGTGCTTATATTGATTTGTTCTTTACTGCTTGTAATGGTTTCATTGTATTGCTCTTACTTACTTTTCTATTATATATGTCTGTAAAAAAAGTGCTTCCATTTCATTGCTTTATTGTCAGAGTAAAGAACATTAATCCAGTTGCCAAAGCAACAGTGTGGATAACAACCTCGGTAAACACTTGATAAGTCTGTATAACATTTGAAGGTTGTCCGTTTTATTTGATGGGGTCTGTTAATGATTTATTTCCTCAGTCTTACATTCTCATGTCCTTTATGTGTAATATGCATATGTAATCTTACCTAAAACTTTTCAAATCCTCCAATACAAATCTTTTATATTCACATTGCGATATATCACAGTGGCTGTGTGTTTATGTCTGGTATTTCTTATTCCAATTAAAATGTGAAGGTATCAGTAAAGCGTATGATTTTGGGTTTGTATATTTGCTTCACAGATGAATCCCCATAGTGTATAGTTTTGTATTTTGGTTTTTGATTGTTGATTTGAGGCTCATTGGCTAAAACTGAGGTAGTGGCATTACTGTCTTCAAAAACCTTGTTATCGACATCGACCGCAGACTGGCTTTGCCCCTTTTTGTCACTTATTTTCAGGGCTTTTTCTGCACTGTTTTTCTTCTCATCCTCCACCTCTTCTTGACCCCTGGGCTGTGGCTTACCGTCTGTCTTTATTTGTGTTGTGTGACATTGTGTCTCGTTAAAATAAGAGCTTGAATCTTCACAGTCTATTTCTGTCAATGCTGCTCTTTCTGAAGTGCTCATCATTACTGGTTGAGAGTTGTGTGGTTTCAGGTCTGATCTATTAAACGCGTGGGATAATGTACTTTGGTAATGTTATCTGACTACACACAGCTGTTTGAGGATCTGGATTTAACGCTGCTCCAAGTGTTAAAAGTTCCTCAGTATTTAGGCCCGTAGTGCATGGCATCTCAGTGAATCCATTTAAACATTCACATGATATTTGACCAGTTGTCTCTTCAGGTTTGTTTTCACATTCTGCAACTTTTACAGTGTCAGGTTTGGGCTTCTTGTAAATCACTTCAGGGCAGAAATCATTACAGATGGACAAAACGAAACAGCGAGGTAGGATGGTTGCTGTATTATTGCAAACAAATGGCACCTCAACCTGCCCAGTAAGCTCATAAGACTGAGGCAGTGACCACTCTGTAACACAAGTCGATTGGAAAACCTCTTGACATCCATGTTGTAACAGCCAGACCTTTTACTCTCAGCTGCATCATTGTCATTACATTGTATTTCCAAATCACAGCTAGGATCTGTATCATCACCATTCCTTTCACTGCTTATTGGACAATGACATTTCTCTGCAACATTTCTGTCAAACTTATCTTGAACGGAAACAAAGACTGTATTTAGTTTTTGTTGTTTCTCTTCCATGGTGTCATTTCCTTTTAAATGCTGTGCATCTGAGATTTGATCTGCTTTTAATTGTTTACATTTACTTTTCTTTAGCTGATTTTGTTTGCACATAGTTTCCCCTTCTGATTTTTGCTGCTGCACTTTTTCGTGGCTTGCGATCATCTCTTTCACATTACTTGTAACATGCACTGAAAGCTTTACTTTTGTATATTTGATGTCGCTGCCTTTATGTACAGTTGCAATGCTCTCAAACTTCTCCATAATGGAGGATAAGAGCACAACTTTTCTCATATTTCTTGGTTTGATTGGTGTTTTTTTATCCTGCCCTTGTTGTTTTTGTTCGGCCATGACTAACTTTGCCACTACATCTTTCACTTTTCCTCCAGTTTTCAGTCCATGGTCCCTTCTCTTTTGGTTCCTTCTTCAATGGCTCAGTTTCCCAGCTTTTGCCGAAATTGCCATTACTCGTAACACTGTTGTTGGTGAGTGTCCCTACTTCCCTTTGGTGGGTGATGGGGGGTTTGGGTGTGGATCTGGTGAATTTAGACTTAAGCAGTTGGAAGGATGTAAGACGTCTGGATATTTTGTCCTTGGTTTTTGACACATGTTCTGTTTCCTTTACTTTGCTTTCCCGATTGGTGCCACTGTCACTTCCAGGTATAATATTCACGTTTGACTTCTCGTTCTTTAAGTTGGGCAGTTCCTCAGTCAGGTAGTGAAGCAGACTCTCCAGGATCCGCAGACAACTGGGCAGTAGTTGTGACTTCTTACCAACTTTCTGATCAAAGTGGCATTTGGGCAGAAGATGGTTTTCGGAAAAACTTGTCTACAGAAAGTGAAAGACATGCAAAATATAAAATCACTGAATTTGTATTTTTGACACTGATACATGCAAATCATTGCTGTCTGGCATAAACCTTCTATTTCTACTTTTGTTGAAAGATGGTAAAACAAACTGAAAGACGCAAAGCAAAGTGACCCTGACAAATAATTTCTAAAACAAACTCTGACTTCATCTGACAGGAAAATATCTGAACTGGTATCTCTTGTTATGCATTTTACTTTTGTATAAAAAGGTGCTGTGTTTGTGAGTAATTAGTTCTGGGAATTTGACTGATTAGTAAACAATAAGCAGGTTAAGATAAGCACATTTCATATTAATGTGGGTTGTTAATAAAAACTAGCTGGGACTTTGTCCAATATTTATTTAAATTGGATATCTTATTGGTCTCCTTGTATGTAAAGATAAATATCCTTTAGCAATTTGCAAGAAAACATCAGAAAATATTTAAAAATATAAACATTATTGACTACTGATAGCTTTGTGAAATCCAAACACTGCACAAATTTTGCACAAATCTTTATTCACATTCTTCTCGACAGAATCAGCCATTATGGTAATACAAGTTAAAACTTACTTATTTGGTATAAAAAATATCTTGATCATTAGTTTTAGCCTACATCTTTACAGTGACAGTTTATTAACATGAATATGTCAGTGGGGAGCTGGGAGCTTAGAGGACTTGATATAACATTTTTGCTGAGGACCAGGGTTTGTGTGGGACAAGGAGAGGGAGAAGCAGTCATGTGCAGTTCCTCAAACAGACAGTAGGGGTCAGGCCAGTGGAGCAGGAGAAATAGCATTACTTGTCTATGCACTTCTCTGCAGAGGCTGCTTTGTAAAGTGCTTCTCCCAGTTCCTCCAGACGCTCTCTTTTGTCCAGGTCCTGGTACAGACCTGAGGGAACCGAACTGAGGCCGTGCATGAGCCCAAACAGACACCCAGCGATCAGACCTGTGGCTGCACTCTCCCCTGAAACAACCACCCATTTAGACAGAAATTACAACCAGTAAAATGCAGTGAAGGCACAAGAGTTGTAGACCTCACCTCCGTGGAACATGGCTCTTCTACAGACCTCAGACCAGTCACTTCCTGCTGCCAAAAGAGCGTCGTAGGCAATCATTGGGGAGTCATGACCCCGCCGACCGGCCCGGCCCTCTGAACTCCACCGTTTATAAATCTGTAAGGAATAGAGCACACAGGTCAAGCTCATGGCCCATTGGCTCTGCGTCCACTCATTTTTGTCTGTGGTCATTATTCCAGTAATAATATGTAAAAAAAAATCATCTGAACAATTAGCAATGGTAAACTATCAGTAATAACAGGTTTTTAAATTCATACTCAATATCTTGGTGATAAATTATTGCTGTATAAGGACTGCTCTTGAGGACTTACTTTGTCTGTCTCCTCGGGGTCGTAGGGGTTGGAGAATAAAGGTTTGTTCTGTCCCTCTGTTTCTATTTCTCTCTCCTCCAGATAAAACTGCCACTTGGCCTCGAAATAGAACCAATTTTCATGATACTCTGCAAGAAATTATTGAAAATGTGCATTACTGGACTATTGTTACCTTGCACAGAAGTTGTTTTTACACTGAGTGAGAAAGGACATGCTGCTCTATACTGTGGGCATTTATAATATCTTTGTAGTGCCAGTTGACCTGTAATTAACCTTTCACCCACACACAAACTGAAACCCAATCGGACCTGCCATGTGCCGGATGGTCTTCCTGCAGTACTCCTCAGCCTTTGGGATGACTTTCATGAGTTCACGGCCCCAAGTCACAAGAGGTTTTCCCTGGATTGCATATGACGCAAATAATGCTGTTGAGAGGGAACCAAGGAAACCTGGAAAGAAAAAGGACAATGCACTTTCAACCTTCAAATATAAGAAATATGGTGTAATATTAATTGTCAATACTACAGTTTTTAGGACATTTTTAAGCAGTTCTACCATTCTCTAAAACTAAAAGTGCATTTGTTCAACAGTTCAGTAGTAAATCCAAATTCTTCAGTAAACTGTAGAATTCACTCAAATTAAAAAAAGAAATAAATGAATTGAAATGAATCCAGTGTGAAAAAGCAAAATGATTTTATAGAAAAAAGTCTGAAAATTTTCACAACAGATCTCATATGAGTTAGAAGGGTTATTTTATTATTACTATTATTATTATTATTATTATTATTATTATTATTATTATTATTATTATTATATATTTTTTTTTATTGATGGCTCTTTTCTTAACGTAACTAAGCGTAACCTTACATTAATATCCTTTTGACATGAATGAAGCATTTTTCCAGATGAGGCACAAACAATGAAACAGTGGTTTTAGGTTGTGAATAGTAAACCACACAAGAGTCAAATTATTTGTTTTAATTAACAGTTTTGCACACTCACACAAAACAATGCACTGACTAAAACCATGAGAAATGCTAAACTGTTGTGAAGGCCACATTAACTTAGAGATTTAGAGTAAATGCTTTTCTCAGCAAAGAACTGAGCCAAAGTGATTGAGATAAACTGTAAATGCTGTCAGCAGCGTCACCTGTCGGGTGGTTGTGGGTCATCCTGCTCTCGATGCTGACCTCCACGAGGTTTTCTAATCTCTCTGGTTGCCAGTACCTCATTCCTACACACATGGCCTTGGCAGCTGCCCCAAACCCAGAGCCTGCACAGATAAGGTGGATATTTTTACACACTGTTTTCACTCTGCACTCCTAAATAAAAAATACCAATATGCGGTAATCAGCAACAACCTTTCTCATTGAAGGGTGTGTGCCAGGCCAACAGGAAGTTGTGTGGCTTGAGGTGAACACAGCCCTCCACTGTGGAGGAATCAGGGGTTCGGCCTTGGAGACACACCATTGCTTCGACGTAAACACGTACCAGCTCTCGGTACAGATCCTCCAGACACCAGTAATCTGAACACACAAATTCAACCAAGGCAGTGTTCACATTGATCTCAAAAGTGGCCAGATGAGATCTGTTCACATTTATTTATATCCGTGTAATAATGTAAATTCTTTACTACTGACCAACTCACAGTTCTTTCATACTAACATGCAGACAGCTATGTGTGAGATAAAAAAAAATACATTCAGGGTTACATTCAAACCGGGCAACCAGTACAGTTGTCCCGGGCCCCAAAACTAAGCCCTCCTCTGCTTTAGTAGTATGATAAACAAACATATATAGGGCCTTTGGCCATTGGGTTTGTTCAGGGCCTCATCAATTCTGTCAGTTGGTCCAATATCTATTTGACTGCATCTTTTCCTGTAAACAACACCAAGAACTTGATTTAAAAGTCTGAGTCTCAGTTATGGGCCACTCTGCGATGTGGACTTAGAGTCATTCGTGATAGGCATGAAAGTCGAGATGAGTGGTCCTGTAGTGGGCTAAGTTTAGAATGAGACTGCCTCACAACAGATTAGGGCCAGCATGCCTGTGGAGCGAGGGAGTCAGTTCTACACAACCTGATGTCAACTGCGATCGACTGGGGCCTTGCTGGATATTATGTGTGTAATAAGGCAGGACTATCTGTGTTGACAAAGAAGCATCACTTTTGTTTTAAGTATTCAGGCCCAAAAACGTGGAATTAAAACCTTTTTGGCCAAAACTTTGATTACATTTAGATAAACCAAACCACAAAGAACTAATCAGTACAATGCCACTTGTTCTGGAAATATTTTGGCATCTTTTCTTCATTAAAAAAATGTCAATGATGCTAGTAAGGTTTATTAAAAAATAATAATAATTTTAAAAAATTGTTGAAAAATTGTATGTTGAAAAGGGTACTGATGCTTTGAGGCACAAAAAGGCCTTCTCAACTTAAAGTCGAGCAGAAATGGCAAGGGTTTGAGTCTTTTTAACAGATTTTGCTTTGGAGTGAGCCATCACCAACAGATAAATTAAGTTCAAGTCTTCATGTCTTTGTTTATTGGGTCTATTTCAAAATCACTTCCATAAAGTAACTTTTGATCAGGTAATAAAAAGGACTGATTACGATCTTTCCACTGAACAAATGCTCAGTATGTGTGCATGTTGCATGTGGCTAAAAAGAGCTTCCTAATCTCAACAAACATCATCACAATTTTAATAAACTACTGTCATTGCCATTGTGACACATGTACAGCCTGAGAGCAATGAAGTATCCCATTGTTCTGCAGATGAACACCGGGGATCAACCTTTCCAAAGTAGTCTATTTTAGACTCTTCAGTCCTGGCAACCCCTCTCCATCCTCTGTCCCATGACATTTGGGTGAGGACATTCAAAGGTTTTGTTCTAGGATTTATCTCTTGATAAATGGTTACAAGAATAAATTGTGTTATGTCAGGATCTATCAAATGGATACGTTCTGCCAGGAAGTGATTAGCAGCTTTCACTGACAGCTATTATTGTCAAAGGTAAATGTAGACACAACATTAATCATTATAACCTGACAAATAAAAACACACTATTTTAATACTTTTTGTGATTAGTATGAAAGCAGTTGTTTGAGCTATTTACCAAAATGTAGCCAGACAAAGGCTGAAAAAAGGTATGCTGTTCATAGCATTCATATATTTATTGATATTTTTTAAATAAAGATTTTGATTTACAAAGTCCCATTGTGCAAAGCTGAGGACTGGTGGAGCATTTCTCTTCTAAATAATATATTTAACATATGGCAATGGTATTTTTGAGATTCTGTGAAAATTCACTACAGCCCAAATTGTGTTATATAACATACAATGACCTTACAGAGGTTTTATTGACTAATGAGAACACACTGAGGTGGCCACTTTATAAATTGTTTGAAAAGAAATAAATCTGTTTTAGACCTAAAAAACAATATAAATATCAGGAAAAAAACTTGTGTATAGGTGAATACTGGTGTATCATGCCCAAAGCAGCTGGGATGGCGTTAGATGAATAAATGAAATGAATGAATAATGGATTCTGTAAACCCCATACCTGTAATGAGGGCCTCTGCAGTGGTCATGAGCATCAGTGTTGCATCACTCAGCGGCCAGTTATCAAGGTCTAGTTTTAGGGCCCCCAGTCCCCCGAGAGAGGCCAGTTCTTCTTGGATCTTCTTTCCTGAAGTGCACCCTTCCCAGCGGCCCTTCCTGTAGCCCAAAGCATCACCAACGGCACCCAGTACCATGCCTGCCTTGAACTTCTCCATGATGCTTTAGACAACAATAAAGACCACACTGGCAAAGTCTGGGACCCTAGATCTTCTGAGCTCACTTTAAATCTCTTGGCAATAAAGTCAAAATGTGTATAAAACAACTCCAACACTTTACGCTCACCTAATTGCTCAGATCTGACAAGTCTTCATTAACAGCCACAAACACAAAAACTTGACAATAACGGCCGCAGTGTCCCTGTGTTGGGCGGTGTTGAGTCGGGCTCTGATCAGGTGTCTCCTAAAAAGGCAATCCCCATGGCTCCAGTGTCTAGAGCTCTATGGGGGGCTGTGGAGTAGCTTTAGGGGCTGGACAGTCACTGGGTGAGATGCTGGGCTCGGCCTGTCAGCTGGTATTAGACTTCAATGACATCCCGCTTGTCCCGTGGGAGGAGGATAAGAATGGAGCATCATCCCAGTTAAGCCCCCCCTTACTCTATTTGTCAGCTTCCTCTTTCAGTCGAGCTTTCTCAATCTCCCTAATCTATTTTGAACCGTGTCATCACTGCTGCCCTACAAAGTCAAGAAGCAGGAATTATACAATGAACCTTTAACCTCAAATTAATTTTGATGAATGATGTGTGAAAGAAACAAACACTTCTTTGAAAGACCAAAGTGTGCCTGGTTCAACAGATACTCCATAACACACACCTTGCCAGAAACCATCACAACTAGACATGACATGACAGCTTAAATATACAGTACGAGACATATTAGGAGGTATGTGATGTATTTGTTTCCTGTAGTCCTTAGTCAGTCCTTGCATAGTATTGATTTAATATGGTGTCTGTCGAATTATTCCCAAAGATTAATGTGCCATGACAGGTAGTACTCAAAAGCATTTTGAGAGGATGATATATAGATGGAATGCAACCTGATAAGAGACAACTGTCGTTTAAATGACACACCATGCTCTCACAAATGTTTGTTCCCGGGAGCAATTTGATTTGAATTAGGTTTTAAACTGCTTTATGTACTTTTCTTTTAACAAGGGCTGCACAATATATCATGTTTATACAACATTTATTTTGCTTAAATAGTTGTGTGCATAAATACATATTAGTAAAACAGATTTCAGAAAATAACATGCTTTATTGACATCTTTTAAAAACTGTTCAGCTTTTCTTGCCTTCAAAAATAATACTGTTTTGACTGAATGACTAAAGACACACTTGCAAATGTACCATATCTACCATTACCAGACTAAATGAGGCCATGTTTCCCTGCTCCAGTGTACAATCACAGCAATGAAATCAAAACACTGTATGGTATTGACCCTGACCGATTAATGCACACTCACAGCTCCTGTGATTGTAATAATGACTTTGCTGGTTTATTTGTTACTCTACCCTATACGTTCTATACTTCAAGCACATATGTCACCACATTCACTGCATAATTTATATTAAATAATATGAGAATTCCTTTGAGAGGCATTACATCTGCTCCCATTGTTGTGAACTGGTACAGACTTATACTGTATGTATTACATTGTATTGTACACTTTTTTTAGAATAGTAAAGCAGACATTTTATACATTAATATACTCTGAACATTACTGTATTCACCAGTTTAATGCTCCTAATTCCAAAGCAATATCTAATAACTTTTGATACACACTTTACCAAAATGGCACTTTTGAAAATTGCATGACCAATCACTGAGCTCTACAAGCAAATATTTTGTTTGCACAAACTTTATGAGGTTCAATAAATACCTATAGCAAAGTCAACAGAGTGACAACTTCACTGTTAAGTGCCATTGTAATGTCAGTGTTAACTTACAACAATACAACCTCAAACAGGTAACGGCTGGGATGCAGCTGTCCATTGAAAAAGCTAAAACATATGAAACATGTAAACTGAATAGCTCTGTGGCTGTGTGCAATACACTCTGTAAAATTGTAAAACCCTAAAAACTGAAAAAAGTGTTAATCAGTGCAGTCTGTAGAATTGGCAAGTCCTTAGCTGGATAACAGCAAACAGTCAGTTAAATATAACCCAGTAGCATTAAAAATCAGAATATGATCTTTGTATTATTGTGAACATCACTGTTATTTTTAAATTAGATCTATTCCTATGAGTACACTTAGTGTAAAACTGTACCAGTAGTGATTATGCTGGTGTTGAGGTCAAACATGCTGCTGATCAAAAACATTTTTTCAAAATTCACATACACAACTGAATCCTAATTGATCCCCCAAATAGCACTCGCACACAAACATTCAAACACCAAGCTGTTTCTTGGCTCTCAGTATGATTATTAAAATAAAAATAATTCAAAATAATATTCTTTCTCATCTCATCCAGATCTGTAGCATTGATTTACATGCAGATTTCAAGAAACATTTGAAAAAGCACTGAAACTTCCTCCTTGCTGTGCGGATTGTGAGCCACGTCTAGAGCAGCAGGTTGAAGACACACCTGGGGCTGGTTCACAGGCTACCCATTGTTTCCATATTGCAGTTTAAATGCTTCTACTCAGACATGAAAACAAATCACATCTTCTTTTCCTTTTGAATTTAGCACTCTGACTTTTCAAGGCAGAACTGCAGAGAGGCTCATTTAGAAGTAGTCTCTTTTTGGCTCATTTGTATAAAAATCTGTGGTACAAAATTGCAAGAAACACAAACTCAATCCATTGCATAAAAATGAAACAAACATTATGTCATAACGTGTTTGCTACCGGACACAATCGGCCGAGCAAACTCCACAAAGTCATCTATGAGGACAGGCCACGCCCCTGGAAGAAGAGGGAAACATACTTATACATATAATATTTAATACAGTAACTTACTGGAGAGAAAGTCATTCACATGTGCCATCTGCTGGCTGGGTCTTTAACAGCCAACCTTATGAAAGGTTTTATGCATGTCAAAGTGAAATTTTTCAAACCCTTTCAAGGTCAGCTTCAAGCACCATATTTAATGCCTGGGCAGTACTATTTACCCTGTAGGCCTTAGGTTGCTTACCTTCCTCATCATAATTGGACATATCGTCTGCTATCATGTTGCCAAAGTCTAGAAGGAGGTTCCATGTGTCTTTAGGGATTGACCTCTTGTGATGCTCCTAAAAACAGCACTTATTATAGACTAAAAGCAGAGGTTTATAAAAGTCTTGGTGTGTGTGTGTAGTACTTTTACACCTGACAAAATTCTCAAGTAAAACTTAATCAAATAATTTCTATAACTATTCTGAGAACAGTTAAACATAATTTTATTGTACTTACCACAAGAAATTGATTCCAAAGATCTAGGAACTTAAAGCGACCGCTCAAAACTAGATTCCAATAAGCAACAGCCATCTCTAGATCTAAAAAAAAAAAACAGTGTTTACAGTTGTAACACATGTATGGTGGTTGTGTTTCCACTAACAACAAATTGCATCAGCACAACTTCTGTGAAAGAAATAGAGATTCGTACCTAAGCCTTTTTGACCAGGATTCTTGGCAAAATTGAAAGTGAACTGGTAGAAATCTTTGAACTTCCCTGTATCTTTTAGCTCCTGTTCTAACCTGGAAAGGATACTTCTGAGTTTTTCTGGACTATCACAGCTGGAAAAAGACACAAGGACATATTTATTACTTAGGAACATAAACAAACATGACCACCATTGGACAAAAATAATTGAGAGTATTATGGCTGTCGGCCTCTGATCGACGAGCTGGTTAATTACTCAATGAGGTCTCAGTAAACTCTAATTATTGAGTTAAAATTATTATTATTATTGGTCTATTGTCAGTGAAGGCATCACTGCTTCAGCTCTACTGGACAAATGGTTGTAAAAAAATATATCATTTGTTGCATGCATCAAATGCAGCGAGACATGATGTTACATCTGTAGTGCTGAATGTTCCCTTATACCTTTCATGGGTTGACTACAACCCTACAGAGTATGTGAAAAGCTCTTAGGGTGGATACTATAATAACAATGACTCCTACCCTAGCTCAGTCATGCCATCCAAAAACTCCTTCTTGCTGAACTCGCACTGTGTAGCTGCTCTGAACTTCCACGCCACCACCAGAATGCTCATGCTAGCAGGGTCCAGCATCAAGTCATCACAAAACTGCTGGATCCCATCAACACCTATTTTATTTTCATCCTGAGGGTCTGAGATGGAAATAGAAAACAATGAGCCACATTGTGACAGACTAACCCACTAAAACAAACACCTCTTTCTATGCAAGACTCACCTTTATATCTGTTGTAAAGCTGTTCCAGCTTCTTGCGGTCCACTGAAGTTTTCATGTAGTCTTTGTTGTAAATGTCAGGATTTTGGAAGTAGTTGTCTGTTGCTACTTCTAGTTTCCAGTCGTTCTGTGTCAGGCAATATAATGCTGTTCTCTCCCCGGCCTGAGTGAAGGACATAAACTGCTGAACCTTGTCCTTCTGAGATGACTTCAACTTATGCTGTGAAAACAGTGTAAAGGTACAATGTTAATGTGGGTTGTTGAAACCTGTCAGGCAAAATACCTCTGTCCCATCATAATTTAGGTTTTTACCAGAAACTAAACCAGTATTTCAACCTCTAATTTGGCTTGCAAGAGCTATTTTGCTATGACCAACGTTCTTAAATACATTTGACTCAGTCTTCTATTAGTCTTGGAGGACTTGATTTTACATCAAGACCGTTCATCACCACAACAGTCTTTTTGTGCACATCATTATTGTGAGGGATGGAAAGTTCTGTTTTAACTATAGCCATTAATAGTTTAATAATATTTAAATGTGATCCCCAATTTGTTCTTACTCTTTACACAATTGACTCTTTTTTTTTTTTTTTACTATTGCTGATATCTCTGTCATAACTTGGCTTTGGCATGTTACTTTTATTTTTTGTTGGTTTCGTAAAACACACAGATATAAAACACATAGACTGCACATTGATGGATTGAGGTGAATGTGTTATAGTAATAGTAAGTAAATAGTCCTTTTCAAATGCAAAGATTACTTGTGAAACCAGAAACAAAAAATAACCACATGCCACACAGTATTCAGCCACTTTAAAAAACGCAGAGGTAATCAACAAACTGCAGACTGCACCAAATTTGACCCACCCCAAGATCAAATAGTTACAATAACAGGCCAAAAGTGACCCAGTTTTGCTGTGAGGATGTGGGTGTTTGATCCGACAGAATCCTGACCCGGGGATCACAGACGAGTTAACAAAATGTGAAAAATATATCTACTGTAGTGTACACTGACCTTCCACCTCCCTTAATATTACGGACACACATTAGTTAGCCTGGCAATGCATCACTTGGCAAACGGCATCACATTTTATTGCATCGTTGCATCATATAAAAAAACGTCGAGGCCATTAGTACAGAATCATTGGATTTTATAGGTGTTTTTATTTATTGCAATAAATAATATTGCTTTTACCAATTTCCAATTTTACCTACCATTTTCACCGGTTGTTTTGGCTTGGACAATTTAAGCAGTTATTCCAGATGCGCATGCGCCAAGACAATGCGCCAGTAAGGAGAGCACTTCTAAGATGGGAGTTGTAGTTCTGTAGCACAGCAACAGGCCATTTGACAATGATAGCCGTAGGGTTTTTATAAGTTAGAACGGCTTTATTAATAGAAGACTATCAGGTTTCATTTCAATGTACATTAAAATTTTTACGAAACCCAATGCCTAGTCAAATTTTGTGAATTATAGGCATTAGAGCTCTATCCCTTCAACAACACAGAACTCGCCCTAAATAGACTTACAGACGAGGTAGTACACGTTACACCACTGTCAATCAAGATTAATGTGTGTGTGTTACCTAACTTTGAATGAGAGAAATAGTTAAAGAAGCAAAACAAGTTTGTCTACCTTGTGTGCGAGGTGCAAGCTAATAAAACATAAATAAAGCATCTAAAAACTACATCTCCCATATCAAAACCGTTTACGATGTTTCGGAAGTAATGATAAGAAGTTAAACCTACATTCATGAAGTCAAGTCGATTAATCTCTATTCAGAAAGTGTTCTTATATATCGGCAACATTTTATAAGAACATTCCCGTATAAAAATAGAAAACAAAGTGTTTTCGGACTATTTAGGCTAGTCAATCAGTAAAGCTACTTTGGCTAAAGTTAGCACAGTGGCGAAGGGCTGCCTTGTGGGTCATGGGGGTTGTTGCTCAGCTGGCTGTAGCTGGTCTGACAGCTCTAAGGAATTTGAGGGCTAACTGCAAATCTCTAGAAAATAGAAGAACACGGGCTTTAGCGTTATACATAAACGACTGCACGTTATGAATACACATACCTGAGTAAAGAGAGGATAGCTTCCATTTGCTAGTCGTTAATAGTATGTCCTATGGTTTGTTGAAGGTGGGTATAAACATGAAGTTGGCAGCTAAGAAAGTCGCCTGCACCCGGCGCTGTTTGAGCTATGTGGCAAAGGAGGAGGGGTATCCGTGGTGCTGCTAGTGTACAACAGCTGAATTGTTTCTTTCTGCAAATGTGGAGCAAAAGCCATATCCCGACCGATGTGGACATCTCTCAGGTAGATTTATAATTTCGTTATTCTGTGTATCTAGTGTTGTCTTTGCCTTGACCGTCGAAAAGTCATTTCTGTCTTAAAACCATGTTAGTGCAGATCATTCTAGTGTAACTCATGATTACGATATTAATGTTAAGGTTGTACAGTAGCCTAAAGATGTTTTGTCATTGTGCATATTTTCAAAACTAACATTAGTGTAACTTTACTTTTTAGAAAGACAGTGTGGAGCAGTATACTCTCTTTAGCAACTTTATAAATACCTTTTAAAAAATAAATAAATATTTTATGTCCTCAAATTTGATGTAGTTGATTGGTTTGTGTGTTCTTCTTAGTGTTCAAGCTCCACACAGTGCGGCCATTGATTTCCAGCAACAGAGGCTTTAAGTGGCTGCAGTCCAGTCACAGGAGGAAGAACTGAGGAGGAGTCAGGAGAGTAAACATCACTCTGATTGAATCATGGTCAAAAAGGTACAAAATTGTTTATATAATGTAGTATGTGAAGTAAAGACAACGAACTGTTAAAATGAGTTAGACTGTCTATAGCACATAATGGCACACATCCAACGTAGCCATTAAGAGTTTAGACCTGTCTGCATACACAGCTGTTGTTTCAAAGCTTTTGTTTGAGAGCTCAGTGTTGGGACCACACCCAGCCAATGGAATGGTACACCTTGTCAAAAGGGGTTGTTCACTTTTGAAAAACTATTATCTAATCACATGTCTTTCATACTTTAGACGGTTTTAGATTTTTGGTACTAAAGTGTAACCTTGTGGCACACATTTCTTAAATTTTAATTGTGTTATGTGTCTTTTTCCATGTTCAGATTTTGCTCTTATAATTTAGCCTCACACTTTGGTGTAAACAGGCTGAGAGTTTTGGATGCAGTTTGTATGTTGGCTGCTGTGCCTTGGCCTGGCGGGGGCACTTGCTGCGCTGCCCAAGGACCAGGTGGCCCAGCATGCTCTTAAACTGTATCGAACCAGGGGGGCTACACTCAGTCACAGCTGGGTGGCCAACAATTGCAAATTGCTGGTGGGCCTTCTGCATCAAAAAAATGTGGTGGTGAGGAAGCTGTCAGCCGCTGCAAATGCTGTTGGACAAGACCAGGCTCTTTCAGAAGTTGAAAGGCACTTTCGGGTATGGCATATGGAGCAGTTTTTTCTTGCCATTAATCTTGGATAGTTTTTTGTCTATTGTAATCTTTATGACTCAGCTGAATGGCATTTTTTCTTCTCTAAATAGTGACTCAGATTTAATTGTGTTTAGCATGTTTCAAAATTTTCAAAGTGTTCATCTTATCTTGTATATAAATGACTGGTAAAAATAGACATTTCTAAAAATATTAAAAAGGCTGTACTGCCCTTTTGTTACACAATACAATATTCTTTCTGTATGTGCAAGTTCTGTACTGTAACGTAGATAGCCCCTGTACATTTTTTTTCTCTGTTTACATTTTGTATGCACTGTATGCCCTTTTTTATGTTTTGAATAAAATTTTTATCTTTGCTGTTATTTTGTCCAATCTTGTCTGTCACTTCTCACAGTTCTCTTTTTTCTGTCAGGTTCACACTCTGGAGGTTTTTCAGAAGGAGCTAAATGAGAGCGAGCACTTGGTTTACCAGGCGGTGCACAGCCTGCAGAGGGCGCTGCAGGGTGACTACAGGGATGTGGTTAACATAAAGGAGAGCAGCAGACAGAGGCTGGAGGCTCTCAGAGAGGCAGCTATAAAGGTGAGAGCACTGTGTGATCAGATGCAAGTCATGGATACTGTGAGATACATAGACACTCTGATTAATTTAAAGTGGAGAGATTACCATGGCACTGTGCAAATAAAGCAGGAAAATAACCTCAAATCTGCAAATCAAATATACAATTCTACCATTTTGTATGTTTTTGTTGTTAGGAAGAGCAGGAGTATGTGGAGCTTGTGGCAGCGGAAAAGCACCAACAGGAAGCTCTGAAAAGTGCCCTTGCCCAAAACAAAACCCTGTCCATGTTGGACGAGATCCTTGAAGACGTCAGAAAGGCAGCAGACAGACTTGAGGAGGAGATTGAGGAGCATGCATTTGACAACAACAAACAGGTACTTTAATTTAGTTGTTCTAATTTTCAAAATGTAAATGCAACACTGGTTTTTGCTCACATTTTTGATGAATAGATATAAAATATGTAACAGTTTTAGAATTACATATTACATACACACACACACATTTTAACAATTTTTAGAATTGACCAGTGACCAGTCTAGGGCTCACTTCTACAATAATGACACTCTTTAATCTTGAACCTTCTTGGACTCTAAGAACATCTGGGACAGGCCTTCTGCTCGTGCCCAGAGTTAGAACTAAACCTGGCAGCGTTTAAGTTTCATGCAACAAAAATCTAGAACAGCCTCAACTTTAACAATGTTCATGGGGAAGTTAAAAACCTTCCTCTTTAGCTCCGCCTACATTACAACTTAAAGTGTTTTTTATCTGCACTCTTCTTGTAAAATGTTTACTTTTTTATGTTTCTTAATCTAAATCTTGTAAATTGTTTTTTATTTCTGTAAAGCACTTTGACTTGTGCTATATAAATATAATTGCCATTGCCTTGCCTTTAATCAGTATGTTTACTTCACATTTAAACCAATTTTTAACAAAATATTAAGATAAAAAAGTTTTTGTGCTTTTTTGATTAAATTATTAACAATGTGAGCATAAACAGTCATAGCTGATTGTGTTTTTTTAAGTATAAAACACTAAAGTTTTTGCCTCCTGGGTTATACTGCCTTGTTTAGATGGTAGGGGTAAATATTGAAGCTGTCCTGAGAGTGGAAGACGATGAGGAAAATGGAGGGAAAAGGAAAAACAAATCAAAGAAGAAAGAGGTGGAAGATGACCTGGGGCTAAGTATGCTCATAGACTCTCAAAATAATCAGTATGTCCTCACCAAACCACGGGACTCCACAATGTCGAGGGCTGACCATCACTTCATTAAGGTCAGCTACTGCTTATCAATTCTTCATCAAACCTGGTTCATTTTTCAGGCTTAAATACCATAATATTCATAGCTCATTCCCACATTTTGTTTAGGACCTTGTATCTGTGGTGATGCTGTCTTTGCCCTGCGGTTGGATCTGTACTCTAGCTGGTCTTCCTCCCATGTTTGGTTATATCATGTGTGGGGTTCTGCTCGGTCCATCAGGCCTCAACAGCATCAAGGTGTTTTTATAATTACACGTAAAAGCCCAAGTCAGTAGTTTAAATCTACATAATGATGCTTTAATATCTGATTTCAATGTATGCATTACAGTCCATGGTCCAAGTGGAGACTTTGGGAGAACTCGGTGTGTTTTTCACTCTTTTTGTGGTGGGACTGGAATTCTCCCCTGAGCGACTCCGAAAGGTAAACACCAAGCTTCAGGCATATGCATATATTCACAATGTACAATGACCCCAGATTCAGCAGAATGCATATCAGTATAAGTGATACAATGAATTAATCTAGAACTTGCTATGGATTCAATTTGATTTCTAGTTAAAGTTAAAATTATAATCTGGGAACTTAAAGTTGTTAATAAACAAGCAAGCTTTTTTTATTTATTTAATCTTTAAAATTGGCAAAATTGCACCTTTACTCTTCAGTATAATCCTGTTTGTGTGTGTAGGTATGGAAGACCTCAGTTCAGGGTTCATGTTACCTCAGTCTGCTGATGGTGGGGCTGGTTTGCTGTGGGGACAGGTCCTGCAAATCCGACCCACACAGACTGTCTTCATTTCCACTTGTCTGTCCCTCTCCAGCACCCCATTAGTGTCTCGATTCTTAGCAGGTGCCAGCAGAGGAGATAAAGAAGGTACAATAATGACTTTACACTAAAATCCACTCCAGAACTATAAAGATATCTGTTTCTATTTGAAAACATACAGTATATATTGAACATATAGAAATCATTAGGTAGCATGCACAGCAAAATTGTTAATTTTTATTTCTTGGAATTATTTAAAATCGTTACATGTTTAAAAGCGGATAAATGTATACTGTTTTAGAAAAAGCAAACATGACATATTTTTAAAAATATTCAACAAATCACATATGCAGAAGTAAATGTAATCAAATTTAGACAAATGTAACCAAGCATTTTTCTACAAAAAGATACTTAAGAAAAAAGTTAAAAGGATGTTTCAGTAACAGTATTTAAGTCAATGTAATGGGATATGTGAAAGTTGTCATTTGCACATTTTGTAAAACATTTTAAATGTGTTTCTTACCATACAACAAATAATAAAGTAAAGCCATGGCACTTTTGTGCATGTTTATGACAGGTGACCTGGAGTACAGCAGCCTTCTCCTTGGGATGTTGGTTATGCAGGATGTTCAGCTGGGCCTCTTTATTGCTGTCATGCCCACATTGATCCAGGCCCAGAGCGGAGACTTGGACAGGTCAGTTAACGCTTTGCCTTTTACTCTGGTTTTTAATATAAAATATAATTTGTGTGTTTTCCCTATTTGTTTACAGTTTCCTGTTCGGTAGTCTTCATGTGCTGTATCTTCTGGTCCAGGTCCTGGTGTCACTGGCTGCCGTGTTGCTGCTGTGTCTGTTATTTAAATCATCCCTCATTGGGCCTTTTTACAAGAAACTGCATGCTGAAAGCAAAGGGAACAAGGAGATACTGGTGTTGGGCACGGCAGCTTTTGTCTTTTTCATGTTAACGGTATGTGCTTTAACAAGAATCATTAACCAGCACTATTTCAGTAATGGTATTTTGTATTGTTTTTTTATTATTATTATCCTTTTATTATCGCCGTGGGGACATTCCTAGTTGGCAGCCACACCAGGGGGCATCTAGCATTTTTTTTATGTAATGAGTTAGTTGTAATGGATTAGTAAAGGGTCTAAACAGTCTCCCATAGATACAGCTTTTGACATAGTGAAAGTTTATTAAAAATTCAAAGGGAAGGCCACTGACCAAGAAGAGGAGCTTATAACATGTACTGCTGTCATATTATAGACCTAATATAATGCTGTTTTTCTTGGTGGCCTTTCCAGGTGACAGAGTTTTTTGATGTTTCCATGGAGCTTGGTTGTTTCCTTGCTGGAGCTATTCTGTCTACTCAGGGTCACCTGGTCACTAGTGAGGTCATGGGATGCATCGAACCAATCAGAGATTTTCTGGCGATCATTTTCTTTGCATCAATTGGTTAGATATCACAAATATAGTTTTTGTAGAACAGTTCTTTCAATATTTAGGCTTAATATTTATATAATATAGACTTTTTCTTAATGTTCCAGGTCTTCATGTGTTCCCCACATTTGTGCTGTATGAACTGACCATCCTGTTGGTGCTGACATTTTCGCTTGTCATTTTGAAGGTACATTTTTATCCTGCTTTCTCACTACTACAGTCATCTTTATCACACACTTGGCAACTATTTTATTGTTGATGTTCCCATCAGTTTGCAATGGCAGTACTGGTGCTGTCAGCCATCTTACCTCCAGGTTCTCGCCACTTGCGCTGGGTTGTCTCTGCTGGCTTAGCACAAGTCAGCGAGTTTTCCTTTGTTTTGGGCAGCCGTGCAAGACGTGCTGGCATCATCTCTAGAGAGGTCAGTGGCATTAGTGTGTCTCTCTCTAGACTTAAGAGCAATTTGTGCAGTATTTGCTTGTATAATACATAGTTTATTTTTAATTTATTCTATAACATATAATTAAAGCTTTAAAATCCAGGATTTCCATAAAAATAATTAATTTCTTAAACCCCTTTTATTCCACACATATGGTCCTATATAGAACAATGTGGAATAAATATTTCTAAACTATTTATGTAAAAACAAAATTCTTCTTTATGTACATGGGAGGTACTTTTTTGAGTGTTGCACTCAGCCAATCATAGCTCACAGAAGAAAAGAAAATACAACATATCTGCTACATTATTATTATTATTATTATTATACTGATGTCTGAGAAGGTTCTCAGTCATCCAGGACATCTTGAAAAAAAGTTTGAAGTAAACGCATCCGGACTGTTTTCAAGGTGAAGACATTTCGTTTCTAGAGGGAGGAACCAAACCTGATGGACCAGGTTTGGTTTCAGGGGAAACTCCTCCCTCTAGAGATATAAGCTCAGCTCTCTTACCAGATGATCTCAGATTTGATAAAGTCTCTTGGAATTAGAGACGAAACGTCTTCACCTTGAAAACTGAGTCCAGATGCTTTTACTTCAACCTTTTTTTTTTTTTTTTTTATTATTATACTGATGTGTACTAAAAGAAAGGATGGGTCTATGTTTGTAATGTTAAAGCTATCACCTGATAACTAAAAGTAGTATTTTCTTGTTTCTCTGTACAGATCTACCTGCTGGTTCTCAGTGTCACTACTCTGAGTCAGCTGCTAGCACCAGTCCTCTGGAGAGTTACCACACACATATGGGTTACCAGGGCAGAACGTAAAACTGTTACATGACAAGCCTTACATCCGAAACGTTTTCAAAGAACGCACTGGTATCACAACCAAGAACCTTGATGTTGAGAAATGCTTGCTACTCAGAGGAACCAAAATGTTGCTCTTGTTTTGTGAAACGAGAGCTTGTTAAATCCCCACAAACCTCATCAATCCACTTTAATCTTTTTCTGTGCCTCAAACTGAGAGTCAGCTTGGCTTCTCTTTAATATTATGTATTCTTGGCTGAAGGGATACCTTATGCTTGTAGCACACATTTGTCTAAAGAATTGTTTTTTCTTTTGTCTGGGACCAAATTACTAGGTTTAATTCCATATATATATTTTTGTGTGTAGAAGCTTTTCAAAAGACAACAATCAATTTACTCAATTTGTTTTATAACTTGCACATAATATGTAGTTATACACAATTTATGCACAGTACTTGGTAAAACTATTTTTCTTTTATGTTGTTCTGGTAGTATGCCGTTAGTATGTATTAAAAATGTTAACAGAGCCATACAGTATATCGCTACTTTAGACGGAAACATCAAAACTGCAAGCTCTATGTAACCCTTTAGGTTCCTGCACCCATTTGTTTCACTTACTTTTCCTTTTAACAATGGGTAAATTCCAACTAAGGAAAGAACTCCTACAATACTGTCCCAGTGCATCTCGTCAAATTCAATACAAGTTACAGATGACATACAATCAGAGAATAATTCAGCATTTTAGTACATTTTGAAACAACAAATATTAAAATTCATTGGTACAAGGTTGTTTGTTCAATGCCATGCACTTTTCTTTAAGTCTTTTACCAGCACCAGGGAAAACTTTGTCTCAAAATGTTTGTGTTACATGTTGGTCTGTCTATTTATTCTAAATAATAATAAATGTCTTATGTTTGATACACGCATTGTTTTTTTGTCACATACACAATTTGCCTAAGTAAAAGTATGCCCCTAATACCTTCAACGCAAAATTGCCATGTTGCGTCAGGGAAACCCCAGGCTGTAGTCAGCAGCAGATGAGAGTGAGCCGTGTCTGAGTGGCGTTCACATGGGAGCACACCTGAACTGTCTAAGCTGATAAACCACAACCTGAGCTGTCAGCACATTCATGAGAAAACTCCTCATCCTCTTAGTATCAGTATAGAACACACAGACAAACTTTTACTGCTGGGTATCTTTAAGAGAGAGAGATATTTTGTAGTTTTCTATTCTATCATTTTATTTTGTATTAAGAGTTGCTTAGGTTTGATAAGTTACTGTGACATGTCTATACTGCAGGAGCTGAAAAAGCTGGAAAAAAACACTGCTTCTTTTTGGCTAAACATTTAAAATACTCAGTTGTCACTACACAATGTAATAAAGGTATTTAGAATTGTTTATTTTTGTTCAAAGGCAAACCCAAAAACTACATTTATCTTCACAGGTTGTGGCAGATGATGAAAAAAGAGAAGGTTTTATTTTACTGCTTTCAGACTGAAGATGACTTTTCCTTCATAGGGGTCATGGATGTTTTCGTAGCTAATTTTGTCAGCAACCACTCTGCACTGGATCGTGGCTTGTTTCTCGTTGATCAGGCTGAACCGGATGGCCACAAGAGGGTTGACATAGGTTGGCTGAAAAAAAGAAATGTTATCTGTTTCAATGTTATCTGTTTACACATAACAAGTTTCTTTGTTTTGTTCATTCTTCAACAGTTTTCCCGCTCACCTGGGCCAGGTTTCCGTAGTAAGGAAAATAGGAGCGATCCATTGTTGCATTTTTAGGGAAATACTCAATTTTTGCCACATTTTGATTTCCCTCCTAATAACACAAAAGCAAACTAGACTAGAGAGGTATTCCACTCATAATTATCCACTACAGTCCTTTTTCATCACACACTTAGACTCACACAATGAATGAATGAACATTTAGCAGGGTGAAGTTTTTTAAGTTTTTTTCATAATTGTGCTTCTTACTTGTATAGTGCAGTTGACATATGGTGCGACCCCAGTTTGATTTGAAGGATAAAAGCTGATGATCTGCAAAGCAAAAATCATAATTTTACAAAGAAAAATTATTATTACTGTGGTCTTAACCTGTTTTTAATCATTACCTCTGCACCTACCCGGTTCATTTTGATGATAACACACGGCATAGTGCAGTTGTAGCCAAAGGTGGGGTCTTCGATTCCTGAGCAGGCTCCGAGCATGTTTTGTGTGAAGGGACATGACCACTTGGTGTGATGAGGGGCTGAGAAAGTATTTTGGAGAAAGTACTGTCCCTTGGTGCAGTTGTAGTTGTTACAAGTTTGCTGCTTGGTTTCATTGTACGCTACAGGACAAAAGTAAGCATATGATGTTAGAAAGAACCAGCTCTTCATTGATCCATTATTGATTGTGATTATTCAGTAAATACGACTGACGCTCAAGGAAATCTTTGAGGATGTTGGACATCTTCATCCAACTGGCCTTGTTTGAGGTGTTGTATGTGATCTCAACTATCTCCTCTCCGTAAGTGTTAGGCCACACCATCACCCCTTCAAAACCAACACAGAGATGGTTAGAGAGGTATTTGCATCTACTTTATTTTAATCTTTGAAGGTTTGAAGTTACCTGGAGACTGTAGTCGATCTTGGTAATCAGGTGCATACGGGGATAAAGTGTACATTAACACCCAGATGGCAAGGGAGAATAAACCAGTCATCACTATGTAGAAGGCCACGTAATACAAACTGATGTACACTGTGGAGGTCAAGAAAATAAGTGATGACAATGCATGAGCATGGAAATTGTGTCTGAGTAAAATAGAGTTGGCTTCATCCTTCCAGTGTTTCCTTTAAGCATTTGGCTGACATCAAGCATGCACTAGCAGGATCCAACAACTTGCAAAGTGGGGATATGACTGATTAGGAAAACTTAATTTCCCCAAATGAGGTTTCTAAATTTCCTAAAACAAAAAATAAACAATAATTGCATTCCTACCCCATTTCTCTGGTGTCCTCCCCATTAATGTCCCATTGTCTGAGTTCCAGACAAAGTGGCCAAAGTCTTCGCAGCGCTGCCCACAGGTCCTCTTCTCCTTCAGCGTGGCCATGTTGAAGCTCTGTGCTCAGCAGGAACCACAGCAGGTAAATTAGGGGGTTTATTTCTCCTTTCTCTGCCTAAATATTCGGACACTCTAATATAAATGTCTCACTTTGTTGCATTCTCTTACATTAAAAGTCAGATGCACTCCCCAGGCGTCACCCCCGAGTGTGAAGCATGTGTTATCTCAGATTCAGCATTTATAAGGGCTAGATAAATGTTGGCACGCAGCAGGTAAAATAAACATCCTCCTTTAAAACACTGATGTCCTGAGCACCTTGAGAACACCTTTATGAGAGCTGGACTTGTTCTTGAGCTTTGTATTTGTTCAATTCATCATGTCAGAGTCACTATATAAACTGACCGTATATACTGTGCACATATAATAACGCAATATGAATGTACATGCTGGAGCACAAGGAGGAAACCCACTTGGACAAAGGGAGAACTTTCCCCACAGAAAGGCCCTAACTTGTCTATGGACTTCTGTGCTATCTATCTTCCACCCTACCACTAAAACTTCAAATTTTTCATTTAATATTATTGTTGTCCATGTATTTTCTACCATTTGTCCTGTTATGGGTCTGGATCCTATCCTTTTAGTGTTCACCTTGGACAACTTAGAGACATACAAATAAAGATAGACAACCATTCACATTTATTCACTATTATTTAGAGTCACCAATTCCTGCTTTTAGCTGGAGTCTCCAGAGGTGGGGCTGAAGAGATGGGTGTGTATTTTAGAGGTTTACAATTATAACAAAAATGACAAATCTACATAAATCTCTCCAAATATGTTGTGACATTGCCTCATCAGTTGTTGTTCCTTGTCAGTGTTGCTTTGCGAGTCTCCTGTACACCGGCACACATGCATACCTCCTCCCCTGCTTCTTCTCATTCAGCTGCTCCGTGTGTGCACATGGGTTAGCACCGGATAATCATTACAGAGGTACAGAGGGGATAAGTCCCTCTGGGGGAAGGTGATGAGTCAGGTAGATCTGCATCCTTGAGAGATAGACGACTCAGAGCAGACGGTCACATGTTTGCCGCACTCTTCATGTTTGACAATACTCACACACAACGTCTGTCTTGAATCTTGTCTCTTCATTTCCAATTCTTTTAGCTGAATTTCTCACTCACCCTCCCACTGTGGCACCATGGATATCGGTGGCCTGACAACAGTGGTGGCCAATTCTGCTTACATCTCAGCCCGAGGGAGTTTTGATGGCACGGCCAACCCTGCTGCCAACCGGGACAAGAGGTTCCACTCGCGCCTGAAGCTGCCTCACATCACGGTTTGTGAAGGTCTTCGGGAGACTTTAGACCTGGGTTTCCAAACGGTCTGTGTGGAACAGCCAATTGGCAAACGCCTCTTTCAGGAGTTTCTTGACTCTGTCTCTGAGTACAGGGGCCCATGTCGTTTGTGGAAAGATATAGAGGAGTACAACTTGGCAGAAGATGAAGACCGTGTCCAAAAAGCCAGTAAGATTTTGACCCGTTACATGGAGCCAGATGCCAAATACTTCTGCCCCTTTCTGCCTGAGAACGGCATCACAAAAGTCAAAGAGAAACACCAAGAAGCAGGGGATGAGCTGTTCAATGAGACAATGGACAGTGTCATGGACTTTCTGAAGGAGGTGCCCTACACCTTTTTTCTGGAGAGTATGTACCTGAAGAGATTCCTGCAGTGGAAGTGGTTGGAAATGCAGCCCGTCGATGAGGAGTGGTTCTTGGACTTCCGTGTTGGGTAAAGGAGGTTTCGGAGAGGTGTCTGCTTGCCAAATGAGGGCCACAGGAAAACTGTACGCCTGCAAAAAACTGAACAAGAAGAGGCTGAAGAAAAGAAAAGGTTTTGAGGTAAGTAATGGGAAATAGGGAAGGTGAGTTCTGAAAAAAAAAAGAAAACATCAAGGACATTGCTCTCTCCCTCACAGGCCCCTGTGCACCCACTGCTTTTAGTTAGTTTAGTTTTCCTGTTAACTCTAAAGAGCTTTTATTATTCATGTGAACACAGATTAACATTAGCTAAGTGCTTAATACTTGCCATATTACAGCATACAACAGCAAATACAACATGTTTAACAAGCAACTAAGTCACTTCATAGCTCTCCATAAACACTGTGCAATGTCACACTGACCTAAGCACAGTCAGCTAGTTTACTTAGACCTAGAGTTAGCAATTGTAGTATCAGTCAAAATAGTCTGTGGTTAAAAGAAACACAAAGAAAAGTTAAAACCTTGCCAAATAAATGCTTAAAATTTCTATGGTCAAGTCATTATTGTAGAATAAAATTGGGATGTGGTGTCTTGGATGGAAAACCTAAATCCCAATGTTTTGTTTAAGTGCTGTTCCTGTCCTCTCCTGCAGGGGGCGATAGTGGAGAAGAGGGTCCTGGCTCGGGTTCACAGCAGGTTCATTGTGTCTTTGGCCTACGCCTTTCAGTCCAAAACAGAGCTGTGTCTGGTCATGACCATCATGAACGGAGGAGACCTGAGGTTAGATCAAGATTTCTCAGTTCACTGACAGTTCACTGACAGGCTGACAATACTAGCCTTGTTTTAAACCCATGTTGTTTTGAAACTTGGTGGTTAGTCCTCATTCCCAAGTCTTTATGGGTTGACTGCAAGAAATGTAGGAATATATTTCTGCATCTATTTACACACAATGTATTATTTTATGTTTTTTATTTGTTATTGTTTTAGGTTTTGGATGTGAAGTAGAGCTTATTTAGTACTTATTTATTATTATAGACAGTTAATAATAACACAAAGAAAAAGGGAACAAAAAGGAAACAAAAAACAAAAATGTTAAAACAATTTCTACTGTATTCCTATGTTTGACCATCTCTGGTGGATTTAAAAATGTGTATATTTGGATTTTCTCTCTTTATAGGTATCACATCTACAACGTGGATGAGAACAACCCAGGCTTCGATGAGCCTCGGGCCTGTTACTACGCTGCTCAGATTATCCAAGGTCTGGAGCACCTGCACCAGAAGAGGATTATCTACAGAGACCTCAAACCTGAGAACGTGCTGCTCGACAATCAAGGTCTGAAGGACACATATGCCCTTAAATAGAAATAGATTTATTATCTGATTTATAAGCTCCAACACACCACACTGATGCTCTTAGGAACCTTTGACTAACATTAAACGTGATCAGCACCCAAACTTTGAAACTTTAACTCTACCCTAAGTCTATTCTCTGTTATATAACTTTTAATGTCTGTCCTGTATTGTACACATATTTATTTGCTATTTTTATCATCATTTATGCCTCTGGTCTCATGAAGTGACCACCATTAAGCTGCACAAAGGCTTTATCTGACTCTTTTCTACCACAAGGACATCTAAGAGCCAAAGGCATAGCGTGTGTCAACACTGGTATCTGTGACGTGGCTGCGGTGTTTGTTTTCACAGGTAACGTGCGTATCTCTGACCTTGGTCTGGCGGTGGAACTGGACGAAAACCAGACCAAAACCAAGGGCTATGCAGGGACACCAGGTACAAAAGACAATATAAGTGTGCCTGTTCCTTTTGAGTGTCCTTTTATTTGGCCTTGAGGTAATGTTAAAGGTTTAATGAAGAACAATTGATTCTGAACACGAGATATATCCTCCACGTTTTGTCTTTTCCTTGATATTTACATCAAACAATAAATGTGACTGACAAAAGCAATAATGGAGATTTACTGTACATACTGCATTCCCACCAAGTCCTGGTAATGGTGTTATGTGCTTTCAACATGAACTTTTTTTTAATTGCAACACAGAGTCAATAATAGAGCTGTTGTTGTTATTATGGAGCTGTTACAGTGAAAAGACCTCATGTCTAATATCATCAGGTTTCATGGCTCCGGAGCTGCTCAGAGGAGAAGAGTACGACTACTCTGTGGACTACTTCACTTTGGGGATCACTCTGTACGAGTTCTTGGCAGCTAAAGGACCCTTTAGGACTCGAGGAGAAAAGGTATTTTTTATGAGAACGTAAATGGTGAATATGTTGCTGTTTTCAAAGTATTTTTGACCTGTATTATATGAATGTGTCTTTGTGGTTATTTAATTTAGTGTTGCTCAAAAACCTGCTCACTGTAAACAGAAGCTCAACTCTGCCTTCTTCTGGTTTGAATCAAAAACTACAGTGAAGGACAAAATCCTATCCTAATTTGTATTATTATACCAGGAAACCCGCATGTTGTTATAAAATAGTGCACGTTTAAATTGCTTTACATAATATTTAATATGCAGTGACTGAGTCTGAGGTAGAGGTAAGAGGTCAACAATTTCTACAGCGAACATGTTCAAAGTCCGGCCCGACAGCCAATCATGGCCCAAGGTGAGATTTTATGTGCCCCTCAGCCTCTGTGATAAAATGTATTGTTTATGTCCCCAGCAGCAAGCAGGTTGAAAACCATTTAAAACCTGTTCAAATACAACTGAAACCTGTAATTGTAGAGACTGTTGGCTCTTGGAAATGTTTCTCTCATCAAATGTGACCCTCTTTTTAAAAAGTTTGGACACTTCTGGTCTATAGCATTTATTAAATTGTACTGTCCGGATGTCATTCTAAGGGCTTTTTTAGTTTTGGTCCACTGAACATAGTAAATTTGTCCTTCTGTTTTCTCGCTTTTTAAAGGTAGAGAACAAGGAGGTGAAGAAGCGGATTTTAAATGACTCAGTGATCTATCCAGAGAAGTTTAGTGAAAATGCCCGGTCCATCTGTGAAGGACTGCTGTGGAAGGAGGTGGACAAGAGGCTCGGCTTTAAGAACGGCTCGTGTGATGAGCTCAGAGCGCATCCGTTTTTCAGTGAAATCAACTGGAGGAAACTAAACGCAGGTGGGATTTACACATTTGAAGACCAATATCTGCATGATTTTCAAGATACTCTAATCTCTTTCCTAAACTCTCTCTTCAGGGATCCTACCACCTCCTTTTGTACCAGACTCCAAGACAGTTTACGCAAAAGACATTGACGATGTTGGGGCTTTTTCCACTGTAAAAGGTGTGCAGCTGGATGACAAGGACAGGGATTTTTTTGACGACTTCTCTTCGGGGAACATCGCCATCCCGTGGCAGGAGGAGATGATTGAGACAGGGATCTACAGTGAGCTCACGGTGTGGGGTCATGGCGGCGCGCTGCCCAATGATCTGCGGCGCGAGTCTATCCTGGAGCAGCCCAAGTCCTCCACATGCACCGTGTCATGAGCACAAAAACATGCTGGATTTCAAATGGACTGTTTTATCAAGCACTTTTTTACATTTGATTGCAAAGTAGGTTGTCTCCTAAATACAGATATGTAGGTATTTTTGTCAGGTCTTCCTAGTTTTTGTGACATTTGAAGCCAACTAGTTACTGTTATTTTATTTAGTAACAGCTTTGTAAAGTGATTTTGATATGGAAGTTTTAATGCATGCCCATGTCTCTCTTTTTATCTAAGCTTGTTATGTTTATGAGAAAAAGTGCAGCAGATCTGTTTTTTGTTGGATGTTATGCAGGTTGGCAGATTATAAAAAGTAATTTACATGTTATTTTAGTCTCTGTGTCTTCTGATAGTATTAAAATAAAATGTCTTGCAAATGTACATCTAATGTAAATAATATTTTAATATTAAAGCCTTGGAGTATTACTTACTACAGGCCAAAGTAAGGAGAAGAAGTCTGTATCGTTACAGCTATCCTTTATTCTTGTTGCATACATGACATAATCCAACAAGAATTTAACATTTTCTGCCAAATGTTTTGAGACCTGAATTGTGAGATGCTGTGAAGGATAGATAAAAAGCATGGTAAGGAATATTAACTTGTATACAAAGTATTTGACAAGATCATTTATAAATTCACCTTGTCTGTCCAATAGAGGGCGCTGTAAACTAACGTATTATTCACTCTCAACTACAGCACCCTACAGCAGACATAAAAGCTAAATGTTATGTTTTGTCTATTTCTTTAGAAAGGGAACAGATGTTATTCATTCAAATGTAATAGTACAACACATCCACAGCCCAATGACAATTAAGTTTAGGTTAGAGTACACAGTCCACAGTAATAATTTATGGCTCATGTGCAGGCTGAGAGCTGATTGGTCCCTCTCTCTTTCTCGTCTTGGTCTCAGGTCTCAGGTCTTCACTAAACTTCTAATGCATCATACCTTCCACTCACTTGATGTCATTTCATTAAAACAAAAGGAATTATCTGTTTTGAATAAAGTTTGACCATCACTTTGGAGCTTGTGGACTTCAGATCAGTGGAGAATGAAGACTTAGTAATCGGTCTGGACTCAAATAGACTTCGATTAAGCATCGTCTTTTATTCAGAGCAAACACTTCAGTCAAAATGCCTCAACCAGAAACTCCTCAAACTCTACAGAGTTCTCTGCAAACTGTGGCTGACAGGCCGGAATCAGAAGGTAAGACACATTAAATATTTTAAAACACATTGTTAAACCTGTAGCTGGTCATCTATCTAGTTGCATCTTTGTCTGTATAACAGAGGCCTTTGTAATGACCTTTGGGGTCGTAGGCAGTAGCTTCCTGGGGGCCCTGATAAAACACATAAAACCTGAGACACATTTAGCATATTAATTACTGATTATTTTACAAAAAAAACCTGTATATAATTAAAAGATAAATATTTTTTTCCAAATAAATAGTAAAATATAGAACAAAAGATTGTGTAGGCCTACTTGCAAAAAAAAAACCCTACTGTTTTAAAATGATTGAAAATCATGTTATTAAAATCATTCTTGAAACTGGAGTAAAACAAAATTTATTTCTGCACCCTGTAGCTATTGTTAATAAGAGTATACAATCAGTATTTTTTTTTAAATTAATGGTTATCATTTTGCAAAAACAAAGAAATATATATATATATATTTTTCCATAACCTCATTTTGACTTATGATGACATCTATGTGCAAAATGCTGTATTATTCATATATTAGACAAGTACATTATATTACACTGTATATACAGTATATATTTTAACTTGAAGTTGTATCTTATTCATATGAGTTTAATGTCACTACAATAAAGAATTTGTATTTGTATTCTGTTTTGTGTCCTCCTTGGATGTCCCAGTCCAGTATGTCCGTCGGGGCAGGACTGTTCTTTGCGTGACTGTGTCCTTGCTGATTATGGCTCTGCTGGTGCTAACATTGGGGTTCCTCTCTGCCACTCGCACCAACAATGTACCTGTGGCTGGATTTTACTCTGGCATCGCAGTGAGTCCCGTCAATCAATCAACTTCTTTCCCTGTCTCCACACAATGTTCATGCAATTCTAAAATATGCTTTTTTGTTTGTTTTTTTAACATGAATCTTCAGCTGAGTTTTGGAGCATTTCTTGGTATCGTCGCTCTCCATCTGGTAGAAAATCGTCGAGCAATGGTGAGTTTGAACATTTGACTGTGTATTGTGTAATGTCAGATACACTTGTCATGTTGTTGTCCATTCAGCCCAAAATGCCACACTTCTTTGTCATCTGAGACTAGACAATTCTTGGAAACCTGTCCTCTACATGTATATGCCATATACAATATTATGTTACAGATGTACATTTGCAGGAAATTGCTCTATTATGAGCCAGGAGTAAATTGGATTTCTCTGGATTTGTGCATATGTGAACGAGTTTGTGGTCTGAATGGGACTGGACCAGGCCTTCAATGATACAAAGGGAATTGCATTAGTATTGGACAGTCACTGAAAACAACAGAGCCATATCAGAGCACCTCTAAGGCCCAAAAATCATCCATACAGGAAAGAGTAGCCACTGAGTGTCAGAAAAGACTATTTCAAAAGCTCTAGGTTCATTAGAAGATAGATAGGCTTAAATGAAAAGGCGTCTCTTTCACAAGACTAATAGTATTCCTAATTACTCAATCTGAGTTGAATATTCGTTCTTCACTGCAGACTTGTTCCTTCCATGACCGTGCTACTTGAGTCTATGAGTTGTAAATTTTTCATGGTGCTGCATTCACAGTGTCAAATGCCGGCTCAGATAACCTCAGCTTGTGTTACTTTTTGCTGTGTAGTTAAGGCGTTCATACTGGTCTGGAGTAATGGGGGACCCTGCTATGTTTTCATGGATACATTTAAGTAGAGTGGTCGTAAAAAAAAATCAAGGTTGGATCGTTAGGGGTTGACACAAATACAGATTTATCATTTTGATTTATAGCTTTATATACTTTGAGGTGACAGTATTTAAATATATAGTGAGTCTGAGTTAAAATGTCTTAGTTCAGACTTTATAGTTTAAAGTAAAGTTATATAAAACCTCACATAATAAAATATATTGCCACAAAAAACATTTGATGTTCTCTGTCAAGAAAAGCTATAGAAACAACTCCTGTTTCATCAACACAGTGCACATGGCTCACCAGATGTAACTCTAAGTGACAGCCCTGCTTTTGAGAATACATATCCAAACTTTCTACAAAAATGTCCAAAACATATTTCCTGAGTCTTTTATTGGGCGCCAATCCTGAAAGGTTATGTAGTGTTGCTTTAAAGTGAAGACAAAGTTCAGATTTTCCACATTACTAATAATTTGCCTCCAAATATGCAACCTGTAACAGCTGCATGTTTGGCTGAAACAATATTTCTTCTACATGTCTGTGAATTTGTGATCACTTGCTCTGACTAATAGCTAGCCGCTGTATCTCGTTCAGCAATTTAATCTTTTATGAGCCACATGTGAAGGTGCCTTCTTCCTTTGGTGTCTGAGCCTTGTACTGTAATGTGAGAGGAGTCCATCGGACTGAGGTCACTCATTAAAGAACAACAACTGGGCCACAATGCCACAAGTGACACCTGAAGCTCCAAGTCTCTTACTTCCTGAAGCTTACGGCCCGCTGCCCTGTGACCTTAGACAGCTCTGGACTGAGACTTTGATAAGGTTTGAATAAACACCTGGCAGAAATCTGGTGCAGAACATACACAGTGTTTTTACTGAGGCTCATTGTTTTACCGACAGAGAAAATAGTTTTAAATATACAGTATATACAGTTTGTTATATACATAGAAGTGAACACTTTCTATGCATAGACTATAGACTTATGTTTCCAATGATGTACAGAAAAGGTTGCTATAATCAATAAGCATTAATTTAACAGTATCTTGACAAGAATACAAGCAGATTTTCATTACAAAACCATGTTAACAATTAAAACACAAACACTCAGTGATTTTTATCAATGTTGTGGACATTGTTTTATAATGGCACACAGTTGGCAATGGCAGAAACAATGTCAACAGAAGAATACTACATATATACTGACTATATGTAAAATTGCATCTTACAATTGACATGAAAATATTAATGATAAAAAGTACATAATCAAAAATAAATAATAAGTACTGTATTGAGGCACGTTTTTTCTCCTTTTTTTGGGTGTGCTGCTAACCACAGTACAGAAAAGGAAATAATATCGCAAATTTAGGTGTCAAGTAGATCCGTTTCATTCAAATATTAACAATTATGTCTGTGGAAATCCTGCAAATGACCACAGTTAAATAGCTCGTCGATGCTACAGTGAGTGAATATAAAACCAGGCTGAATATGATTGTTAAGGTTGCCAGTCCCTGAGGACATTATATACTAAAGGATTAGTCATCTGGACATAGTTCACAACCATTGCTAAAGTTAAATAGTGTGTCGTTTCTAAAAACAATCTTTTTTTTTACTACATTCCTACGGGGCTTTCACTTATTATGATTTTTATTGACGTGCAACTCTCCTTATCTATCTTTAAAAACCAAGAAGGTAGATTTAACATAGTATTACTGCTTCATTAATATGTTAGACGTATGACTTTGACCACTACGCATTGTCTTATCTTGTCCTACAGTGTGTCCTATCGGTACCTGCCCCACTGTGTCCTATGGCAGGCCCGTTGTTTCTTTACGACTGAACGCTTCACGTGTGCTCTTCCCTTAGTTACTGCTTGTATCTTGCAGACTCATGTCCTCTCTCTAACCTTGAAGGGCAGAACATTAGACCTTTGAAAGGGTTGTATTTTAGGCTGCACAGACACGGGGCACTTATTACAAGCTCCGGTCTTGATTAGTCACTGGCTCATTGAGCAGTGGGCAGCAAAGACAATGCAGCGGTCAGCAGCTTTAGTTACATAACCCAATAGAAGGCTTGACCCAATGCTATAAAATAACTCTGTGTCATGCCATCTCTCAAACCTAAGTCAAGTATGACTGCGTCTTCTTAAATCTCACTTTGAATCATGAACACTCCTTGAGCTTACTTGGGAATACCAGGTTTTAGAGTTATTTTGTGCTGGCAGCTGCTGCTAAGGTAAATGTGGAGTTATGCACTTGTCGGCTGGCTCTATTGTCTCGGTTGTTGGCCTCATCTCCCGCTCACAGCCCATAAAACCAAAGTCATTTAAAGCACTAATGAAGTAGAGAGTCTGGCCCGTTGGCAGATAAAACTCACTGAAAACATGCTTGTTTTCTCAGTCAGATTCTGATTTTAAAACATATTTCACATCTATGATGGGCTGTGTCTAAAATATGCCTGTTGTTAGTCTCTGAATTAAGTAAGTTTTTTTTAGACAAATTATTCAGTTCTTTTCGCACGTGGAAGTAAAATGGTTCAGTAGTGTGAGATGGTCATGTGTTTGTATAGCAGCTATATACATTCTGTTCAGTTGTTCAGTGCATGTCTTACTGATACTTTCAACCAAACGAGCCTGAAAACCAACCAAGGAGGCTCATCGAAAAGAGAGACAGTTAAATGTGAAACGATCATCTTGTATCTTGCAGCCAGTGGCTCAGCGTGGGTTTTGTCACAACTAACAAACTTTCCAAAGACAGAATGCTGTTTGAACGCATACATTTTTCATTATAAGTGGTGTTATTATTTATTGGTCTCTTTCTCTTTAGCTCATAGCGTCCATCGTATTCATCAGTATGGGAGTCATCACAGCCTTCTTATGTGCCATTGTGGACGGGGTCATTGCTTCACATCTCATTGTACGTATCAGGGTTTTTTATGTTGATATTATTGCTGTAGAAATTGTCATTTCTGAAACCTTCATCTATTGGAGACCATTGTTTGCAACTGAACACTAAAGATGACCCTCACTCAGATTCCTCGAAAATGTCCACTCTGGGCTTCAAGCATAGTAAAGACAGTTGTCTGTAGAAATAAAAAAAGTTGAAGTTCTCAGCAGCTGGCACAAAGTCCCTGATATTGATAACAGTTATAATTATTTTACACTCAGTCAGGACAGTAAAATATTTTTATTGGACAATTAAAATGATTAATGATGAAATTAAATCATTAAACTCTCAAATGTGATGAAGCAGTGGTCTTTGCTAAATTGACGATCTATTTGAATCCTTCTGTTTTCTCTCTGAACACACAGGACATCCGGCCTTTGGGGGAGGACATGTGTGACTTTTATGGCAGTTCCAATGGTTACACCTATGACACCTACTACACTGAGGTGATGTAGAATTTTTAAAGACAAAAGAGTGAGGTAGGACCTGAGGGTGATATGCTCTAGATTTAAATTGGGTTGCCATCTAGTTTACTTTTTTCACCATTTAACAATCTCAAGCAACAGGATTGTAGTAAACAAATAATAGCTGCAGTATTGTTTACTTTAAAAAGGATAAGTAACTTCTTAAGGTGAATGTAAGCCCAGTTTGGAGAAGCAGAAAGGAGCACTGACACACTTTGTGTTATGACTGCTTAAACACACTACAAATCATCAAAAACCTCTGTAAGTTTTAGAATGTATTAAGAATAATAGCATAGATTAAGTGTCTGTTGCATCTTGTTAGATCTGGGTTGACATCTTGTGGTGAAATGTTATCACTACATCACATTAAATAGCTCAAGATAATTCAAAATAATCTAAAAACAACAGCCAAGCCAGGCTAATTTTTAATTACATATTAATTGTCTGTATGTTGTATGTGACAATGCTAAAAACATCAGGTGACGTGCCGTGCAAACAACAGAGACTGCAATCTGAAAATTCAAAGCAACACCTGCTACTGCTGCCACCTTTACAACTGTGAGAGGTCAGAGAAGATACAGACAAACCACTTTTCATCCAAAAGGTTAAGAATAGTCCTAGTTTCTGACCAGCATTTTCTGTTTGCAGCATCTACCAAACACAGTACTATATGTTCACTGGGGTCAGCAGCTGCTGGGACGTCATCCACCTGCATCGTCTCCTGTGGGCCTCAGTCGTGCTCAATGTGGTCAGTTTGTTTTTGGGAATAATAACGGCGGCGCTGCTTGGTGCTTACAAGGACTTGGTAAGTCATTGTATTAACATAGAACTGTCAGTGCTGTGTAACAAATTAATTTAAACTATAGATGCATGGGCTATTTGAAGTATTGAAAATACCTTATAATTTAAATAACAAAAAGCATAACATTCCCAGCATTTTCAGATTTCCTCCTTATTTACACACTGTACATTTTTTTATTTCACTGGCCTCCTACTGTGCCAAAGGACTAAAGATAATAAATAAGTATAGTTTTCTACAGTATCTACAGTATAGTCATATCACCATTTGATGGCTGCTAGGGTAAGCAGTGTTCAATGGTTTTAATGTTGTTATTCTCTTCTGCAGCGGAAACCTACTCGTAACATTCCTCCCAGTCCTCAGCCGCCACCTCACATCCTGTACAACCCCAACCAACACATTATCACCTACGCCAGCTTCCTCCCTCCGCCACAGAGCCTCCCTGCATACCCCAACTATCCACTACACATCCAGGTATGACCCATGCACAGGCTAAAGGTTTGTGGGCCCTCAATTAAAGGTGTTTCTGTTAAATCCACCACAACTGTGAAGAGAATAACCTTTACAAATGAGAAGTGATACCGACACAAAGTCAGGTCCATAAATATTGGGACGTCGACACAATTCTAATCTTTTTGGCTCTATACACCACCACAATGGATTTGAAATGAAAAGATGTGCTTTAACTTTTAATCTGAGGGTATTTACATCCAAATCAGGTGAATGGTGATGGAATTACAACAGTTTGTATATGTGCCTCCCACGTTTTTAGGAACCAAAAATAATGAGACAGATTAACAATCATAAATCAATCTTTTTAATACTTGGTTGCAAATCCTTTGCAGTCAATTACAGCCTGAAGTCTGGAACACATAGACATCACTAGACGCTGGGTTTTATCCCTGGTGATACTGTCTTCAGTTCCTGTTCTTGATCTGGCCAACTGTTGTGAAGGGTGTTTTCTTCACCAGAGAAAGAATTCTTCGGTCATCCTCCACAGTTGTTTTCCGTGGTCTTCCGGGTCTTTTGGTGTTGCTGAGCTCAACGTTGTGTTCTTTCTTTTTTAGAATGTTCCAAACAGTTGATTGGGCCACACCTAAAGTCTTTGCTGTCTCTCTGATGGTTTTGTTTTGTTTTTTCAGCCTAATGATGGCTTGCTTCACTGATAGTGACAGCTCTTTGGAGAGTTGACAGCAACAGTTTCCAAATGCAAATAGAATACTTGAAATGAACTCTGAACCTTTTATCTGCTCCTTGTAAATGGGATAATGAGGTAATATCACACACCTGGCCATGGAACAGCTGAGCAGCCAATTGTCCCATTACTTTTAGTCCCTTTAAAAAGTGGGAGGCACATATACAAACTGTTGTAATTCCTACACCTGATTTAGATGTAAATACTCTCAAATTAAAGATACAAGTCTGCAGTTAAAGCACATCCTGTTCATTTAATTTCAAATCCATTGTGGTGATGTATAGAGCCAAAAAGATAGTCCCAATATTTATGGACCTGACTGTACGAGACAAAGAGAGAATTCTAGCTGTATATCTCTACATCCTTCACTTCTTGAAATTTGAAGCAATTCAACTTGCCATTAATAAGGAATTTTTGTCAAACTTTTGAAATGTTTCTGATCATGACTTGATGTTATATATCTTAGATGCACTATATGCACTCCTGAGTCCTTGTCCTAAAAATACTTTTAAAAACATATAAATTAAGGAAGGAGTGTTGCTATAAACAAATGTATTGCTCCTCTGTACCAAGTTTTAAAGGTTAGTTATTGGCACAAGTATGGTGCAGCCGTTACAAATATCTTCCATTTATGTATTTTTTTCCGCACAGCATAACAACAGTTACCAGGGCCCTAGCACGCCCCAGCCCATCCCAGAGGGTGGCTGCCTTCCTAGTCCTCATCCTTGTGAGCAATCCCAGAGCCAGCAGCCGTCCCAGGCCACAGGACAACCGCCCCAGGACAGCACCCTGGAAACAGGAAGTTACATGCTGACACCCAATGCTCCTAATGCTCCGATGCTCTACGGTCACGCTAATGGGCCTTTTGAGAAACCTCCACCTTATGCTTACTGAGCGATAGAGTCAACCAGACAAAAATTGCTCATGACATGTGAAAAGTTTCACTGGGGACATTTGTCAATATGTGGTGTATTTTAGACAGAACTTTGTTTGTAGAATCAAACAAATGTTTAAAGATCATGACTTGATGTTGAATATCTTAATGCATTACAGATCTTTACCTGAGTCCTTGTCCTAAAAATACTTTTAAAACATATAAATTAAGGAAGGAGTGTTGCTATAAACAAATGTATTGCTCCTCTGTACCAAGTTTTAAAGGTTAGTTATTGGCACAAGTATGGTGCAGCCGTTACAAATATCTTCCATTTATGTATTTTTTCCCGCTTTAGCATAACAACAGTTACCAGGGCCTAGCACGCCCCAGCCCATCCCAGAGGGTGGCTGCCTTCCTAGTCCTCATCCTTGTGAGCAATCCCAGAGCCAGCAGCCGTCCCAGGCCACAGGACAACCGCCCCAGGACAGCACCCTGGAAACAGGAAGTTACATGCTGACACCCAATGCTCCTAATGCTCCGATGCTCTACGGTCACACTAATGGGCCTTTTGAGAAACCTCCACCTTATGCTTACTGAGCGATAGAGTCAACCAGACAAAAATTGCTCATGACATGTGAAAAGTTTCACTGGGGACATTTGTCAATATGTGGTGTATTTTAGACAGAACTTTGTTTGTAAGAAACATCTCATTCTTTGATGAATTCATGTGATGTAAGGGCTTCAAAATCTCCCATTCAAAGGGTAAATTAGTATTCCTCTTAGTCATCATCACAGTATCATAATTACACACAATCAAAATATTTATTTTCAAAGTAAAGTTTATTATGTTCATATGTTTTTATTTTAAATAGGATTTGAACTGTAGAGGGAAGATAAAACAAAGGCAGACCTCTTAACGTGGTACACATACTGGCAGTAAAAGTGAAAATTAAAAACTAAAAAAGGATTTTCAACATACCACACGTGATAAAAAATAACTCTATTCAAGCTATACATTTGGCATTCATTCTTCAAAACCTAAAAAAATTAAAAAAAGAATTAAAAAGGATAAAAATAGGTGACCTTTAAAATGGCTTTCTTGGAACCTGAACTGAAGCTAATGTTGTTACTTAACATTTCTGTGGATCATTAAATATGCACTTTACAGTCAGCATATATGTTTATGATGCATGCTAACTGCTGTGGAATAAGACACTATTACTGCTACGGTTTGTTTAAAGAAACATCTCATTCTTTGATGAATTCATGTAATGTAAGGGCTTCAAAATCTCCCATTATTACATTTAATTTTCCAATGAGGCATATTAGCTTAAATAAGACTAATGTACTGTTTACTACCCATTCATTACCAATTAATGACACATCTATAACCCCTTGATAACAGGACCCTTGTTATGAGATGGTACCCCTTTGGATCAACTTAAATGTGCAGAAAAAGGTAGTGTTTGTTTTTATCTTCAAAGCATTATATAGTCACATTATTTACATACTCACTATATTACAGCGCTCTCCTAACTTTCAGTAGTCCTTGTGTGGTTTGGTGGATGCAGTGCTCTCTCGTCTTTGGAGAGGGTCCCTGTGCTTTATCGACTGATTGGATTTGAATATGGCAGGTTTTAACTGAGAGTGAACAGGTCTCACAGATATTTTTGGTTAAAGGAGAAGTAAGTGATAAAAGTTCTCGCGTTAAAATAGGTTTACATAGCTCTACATTCAAATGGACATTACTGTTAAGGGTTATTAAGTCATTTGTATTGCAACAAATTGAGAATACAGTTTCTGGTATCAGGCGCTAGAAAAGCTGTCTTGCCTGTCCACAGTGTTTAAATAATGACAAACCAAGTACAAAGACTTGCAGGTAAACTGGTTTACTCCACAGTAGCCACATAGGCCTTTTAGCAGAGTAGGTTTGTCATTGTTTGATTTTATTGCAATTGTACTGCTTTGAAAAACACGTGTTTGTCTGAAATGAAGTCACTTAGTTCTCCTCTAATAAACACTGCGAAAATAGACTGAAGCAGGTGGTGTAGAGTATATTATTTACAACATTTGTAGTGGCTCTGAATTACAGGACTGCATCTTTGTGAAATGATTAACCTGTCTGGAGAAAGAAGCTGTTGACAAGTTTGTACTGATTTTTTTCTAGGCACATGGTTTGTTTGAGGTTGTAGGCAGATATGGAGTGCTTCTTAAGTTAAGGAAATCGCTTTACATTGCAGTCCATTCCTACCAGCAACGATGTGCAAGGTTTTCTACTAAATGCAGCACGGTGCCTAATGCTAAATGCAGCATTGCTAGCACACCTCCATGCTTTGTTACCATAACCTGGGGCGTAATAATAGTGACTTAACTCCCCAATCAACCCAAACTATGGGAGCACCTTCTGGTTTTAAGTGGTCCTCTTCCATATGTTATAAAGCTCATTTGGCTTTTTCAAGTTTTGCTATTAGGGGTTTGTATTTGAACCTGATGTTACAAGAAAACTCGTCACAGCATGGAGTAGTGTAGCAGACTGACCCCAGAATAAGGCCCTGTGTGTTCTTGTGGGCTAACAAGGCTGTGATACTTAGGCAGTTTTGAGACAATGTTCTCCAGCAGTTATTGTCACATCTCCTGCCTGCTATGGGGGGGTCAAATTAACTTAAACACTGTAAAAAGCCCAGATAATGCCTCCAAGCAACAGTGTCACAAAACAATCCTAAGCTTAAGCACCAGCTGGATCACAAAGCCTGGTTTAGATGTTGTTGTTTTATTTTTTTCATCTATGCCAAACTGTTTCAGGACCAGACTGGTCTATCACTGCTGAGAGTCCAGCAGGGGGCAGGAGTGTGAGCGGATGTCATTGTGTTTGTGGCTGGCCATGTCCAAGTCCAGGGACCGTCCATTGACACTGACCTCCATGCAGCCGCTGTAGGAGGCTGACACCAGAGTGGACACCAGAGGGACATCTGGAGAAAGCAGGAGAAATCGTTTTACTTAAAAAAAAGAAAACAAGGAAAAGCCAGATTAAATGGGCAGATGGCTTATGACCAAACTAAATATGCAGCTTATTGTTAGCAACTGTGACCTTTTCTCTAAAGAGGATATTGTTAAGTTGCAAAATCCTTTCTCGAAAGTTTGTTTTGAACAACAAGGCTTTTAAAGAATGTATTTCTAATAAGGTTCTGGTATTTTAGTGTAAAAAGCTGTATTATGCTGTTGTTTTGAGAAAAAAAAACAAAAACTACAGAAAAGGTAACAGAACTTCATAAACACTGTGTGTAAGTGTAAAACTGTGGGTGTATGTATATATAGTAACATCATCTATTAACACATGTAGCAGTGAAGGTTTGTGTCCTCACCTGGAAGTCCTCCTATGAAGGTACTGGACTGAGACAGGAGCTCAGTGGGGACTGCAGTGTCCTCAGTGCGCCCTGGTTGGCCATCAATCAGCAGTAGCGTCTGATTGGCTGAGACCCTCACCTCAATCACATGACTCCCACCATCACACAGTGGGCTGGGGGCACTGGCAACAATGGCATCACCTGATGTGACCAGGACAAACTGTACACAACCACAAGTTCAAAATCAAAATGTCTGAGTTGTTTCTCCATCTCATATAGACTTTAGTGCACTCACATCTCTCCATTCATCAGTCCCGGGATGATAGTCAGCTAAAGAAATAGACAGAGGGACCCTGTCTTTGTAAACAAGAGCAAATAGTACTCCCATACCAGAAGTTGGACGCAAACTGAAATGGACACTCAGGTTTTGTGATTCTGAGGAGAAACAGTAAACATGTACAAACATTACAGTAGATTAACTCTATGGCACATGACACATAATATCTGGTATTCCAATTACAGCGAGTTATCCAAGCTACAGATGCTGTTGAGAGTTACACACACAAATGCTGCACCTGCAAAGCTTGTGTTGAAAAAGGCAAAGCCAGTGCCAGTGAAATATGCCCCAGGATCCTCTGCGCTAAAACACTGCATGTTTTCATTGGACTGAACAGTTTCTTGGATAGAAGTGTCTTCACCCGTCAACCAGCGCCACTCTTTCATACAGCCATCCAAACGAGGGTTCACCTAAACATTATGAGGCAAAGTATTTAAGAATTTGTTGCATTGTGTCTTCTCCTTGTCCATATTCAGAAACAAAGACTCACTCGATTGACAAGACCATCTTCTCTAAATGGCACTCCTCCCACAGTGAGGTTTAGTTCATGCATGCCCTTCTTTAGAGTGAACAGATCTCCATTTACTGCAATTTTCATTACAGCCTCCCGGTCAATTTTAATCACAAGACTCCGTCCCTGCTCCTCTACTGAGATCTGAAAGGAAAACAAGCAAAAATAAAAAAATTACAATAATTAATAGAAGACAATCTATTACAAAGATTAAACATGATTAAATATATAAAAAGATCCTTAACCTTTCTCCACTGCCCATCATTGACAACTGCTCCACTGCTGGTCACCCTGCTGACTGCCCCATACTTGAGTTGCAGCTCCAGTTTCCCATCATGCATTGCAAGCACAATCCAAGAGCTGTTTAGGTGACCTCCAGCAAAAAATATGACACCCTCAGGATCATAGGTGCGGAAATCAAATTCTGCCGAAAAACTGAAAAAGAGAACCACAGCATAGCGTCAGTGCAACTATTTAGACAGTTTGTAAGAAAGTAAATTATGAATAACAGAATATTTATTTTTAATTATCTTTATTTAATATTATCTCACCCTGTTTGAAACTTTCTGCGGAAACGAAGCCTCACTACTGGCACGCCACTGAACATGCGTCCCAGGTAGAGAGAATGAGGGTTTCTCTTCAAAGATGGTGAAATACAGGGAGTAATAGGCTAAACAAGAGAATACCAACAATAAATTTTAGCACAATCTTTTAAAAGGCGGTTTAATTATGACTAAGAAAGTTACATATACACAGTATATGCATTTCACCTTACAGCTCCTGAGGTCCTGGGCTAGCTTCATGCCTTGACGCCCGTCACAAAAGCAGCTGAAACTCCCTGGAGTGTTCAAACACTCCTCAGCACAAACACCAGACTCACACTCGTCCACATCTGAGCAGCAAAAGTGAAACAAAAGGGCAAATGAATGTAATGACCAGGACTTACAGGGTTACAGAGTGTTATTATAATTATCTGAAAACCATTAATGGAGTAATTTGGTCAAAATACAGTATGAACTCAACAACAACCCAAAGGAATGTATATAGCATGTGAGTGGCTTTAACTGGTTTTTGACATCGAATGGGTTGTACCTTCTCTCTCTGTATGAAACCTTACATGGACATGACCAAGAGGTTCCCACAGAAGACTGAGAGTTGGTTTACCACAAACTCACTATTCTATAAATAGAACGCAATAACAACCTCTTACACAGTTATCAACACTTTCTTTAATAGTAAATTAAGTCATATTAAGTATGTGAACCCAAAACACAGCTGCAGGACTATATCCCACTGTGGATGAGGTTTTTGGTAAAACATGTAGGTGTATGTGAAAAACCTACCCACACAACTCTTAGTTTCATTGTCATAGACAAAGCCTGTCTTACACAGACAGGCATAGCTGCCTTTATTGTTCACACACTGCGCTGTTCCACAGACAGTCGGGTCTTCACACTCGTCCACATCTGGAACACAAAATATAAGGACATTTTCAACTTCATTTTATTTATAAAAATATTTAATTCATGTAATACATTACTAAAGCTGATGTGCTGATATTGATGATATGAACCTATGTGTAACATTAATCTATGGCTGTAGCCTACCATTACACCAGTGTCGTCCTGACAACATGTATCCCTTGTGGCAGGAACATCGGTAACTGCCTATCGTGTTGTTGCACTGGTGGTCACACCCTCCATTACTCTTGCTGCACTCGTCGACATCTGCAAAATAGAGAGCAGTATATTCACCATGATCACAGGAAAAACTACATCATCGCACGGCTTTTGGCAGTGTGGCAAAGGCTGACGTTTTAGTAAGTAATCCAGAAGCAGACAGCATAACATGTTTATGTTTCGAAACTTAAGAAAGCATTTAATAAGTGCAGAATATCCACTTTGGTGTTGTTTTTGAAGACACATTAAAACTGGTAAAATATGTGGCAGTGGCACATATTTTGGCTTTAGTTTATTTACACAGTTAGATGGCACGATGAGTCACAGTGGAAATGTGTCAAATAGTGTTAGAGGCATAAATCTGCTTTTCCCTTTAGATGTGTAGAAATTATTTCATGTTTGCCTAAAAACCAAAAGAATCTTAAAGAGGTTTCTCTGTAAAATTTGACCTTTTCCACGTGACATGGTTATAGCCGCATATATATACGCAGTAGCTAGCTTTGATCTCTGAAGAGACACTTGATTTCCCACTGGACTCTCACGACTCTTACAGTTCATATTGATTCGACAGATCACTCATAGATTATTAATAAACTGCTGGAAGATTGTTTGCCCTGCTGCTTTGAAACAACTGCAAACTTGACATGTCCTTGCAGAAATAGTATGGAAATTTGTTAAAGATACTGGATATTTAATTTAGTTTGGCCTATGTTTGTCAGGATAATATGCATCATTCCTTGTTCCCAGCAAGTGATATCTATTTGAACATCAAAAATACTGGGATTGTAATCGTAAAATGTTGTGGAATCAAACAAAAAAAAGTTATAAAGATGACTGACATTCATAGAGTTACCGGACATCACACTGTATAAAAAAAAAAAAGTTACCATTGCTCTGCTGTCCACAGTCCAACTATAGCCTCTCACAGAAAATGGGAACAATGACAATACCTTTCTCACATCTGGCTCCTGTCCAGCCGGTGAAGCAATGACAGAGGAAGTCGCCCTTTTTGTCCTCGCAGCGCACTGTGCCTCTGGAGTTACAGGGAGACGGGGAGCACTGGTCTGGGATATCTTAAATAAAACAAATAAAGATAGTTGTGGGATTTTATTCTTGAATAATTAACATACAATAGGTCATACTGTGGATTATGAGAAGGTCATCTCTCGTGTTTCATATATCAGGATTTCAATATAAATAGCCTAATGCTGGCTAAGCTTGACATGCCCTAATTCAATCCTTTCTGCGACACAAGCCCTCTGACACCAGTATGAAATTATAATTAAGATTGCTCATTTTGTTTGTCCACAGTCTCTTTTGAAACATTTCCCCTCAGAGGTGTTTTTTCTGAGCAGTAGTTTCTCTGCTGTGCAAGTCTGGGCACGTTATAGAGCAACCAGTACAAATGACAGAGCACAATGTAATGGCATCAAAAGAGAGATCATTTTTACAGAGAAAGATGAATAGATCGGCCTGAGGCTGCACTATATTTGAGAAAAGTGATGTGTTTTTCCTGCATACATGCTATAATAGATCCTTTAATGTCATCTATAGGAGGGATATAATTAAAGTGTCTGGGACTAATCTCTTTGTTCTCATTTGGTTCTTAGCTGTAATGCCAATAAATGTACATAGGGGATGATCAGTAAAGCTGTTCAACAAACAGTAAAGCATTGGTGTAGATAAACAAGCAGCAAAACATAACACAACATACACACATCTATGTGCCTTGCTTTTCTTTTTCCAAACATTTAAGGTATTGAGTGTGATAATTTAAACATGTTAACAACTAGTACTATTACATCAACAGCAGCTCAGGAAGTAGAGCAAGGCGTCCAACGACAGGAAGGTTGGCGGGTCGATTTCCGCTCCCCCTAGTTCCTACTTGGGCAAGACATTTCACCCACCTTGCCTACAGTGCCACAGCACTGAGGTATGAATGTGTTTGGTGGTGGTTGGAGAGGCTTTAGCCGCGATAAGGCTGCTATGTCTCTGTCAGTCTGTAGTGTGTGGCTGTGAAGTCAATTAAAAGTGTGACTAGAGCCACATTTTATGGTTTAAATGTAAATACTCCTGTTTCACTGTTTGTCACTGTCTGTTGTGTGTTAGGGACCAGGTCTGCAAATTAGCACTCAGCTAGCCTATTAACATTTCATCAGTTACACTTGAAGCTGTAACAATGTCTTTTTGGTTTTGTTCTGTCCCTACTAAATAAACATATAAATAAATTAAACGTCTTGAGTCCCTAGGAAAAAGTGCTATATAAATCTAATCAATTTTTATCATTATTATTATTATAAGTATTATATCAATCTTCCTGCCAAAGTCTCACTTTAAATAGCCTTGTTCTTCCAAATAAAAATGTATGCTTATGTGGTGTACATTGCAGGATCAGTGACTGTTAAGATCTGCTTAGTTTTATAAATTCTGCACAAATATGTATTATTTCCACAGTGTTTCCATAAAGTGAATCAGTCAAATACCATTATATGTTATTGCTTACCACAAACTCCTTATTTAATAATACTGGACACAAATGGGCAGAGATTTGGAGCCAGGCAGCGGGAGATAAAAGAAGTGGTGAGTGCTGACTGCTGACGGAGTTAAACTGAAAAGCTAGTGCATCTTTAAGAGAGACAATACTGCAGTTGAGTCATGAAACGACTCACAAGGTTGTCGAGCCAATAGCAGAGAAGCTGTGTCAGTGCTGTCCCCTGATGCAGCAAATATTCTGTCCACTCACGAGTCACGACATGATTTGTTTCACGTCACTCCTTCACTACGCCACTCACACAGAGGCTGGTGCAATCAGTCAGAAAGTGTGAGTATTTGACGATAGAGGGGTGTGTCATGATTCACTAATAAGCAGCATGACTAGAGCAATGTGCTGCAATGTTATCCATAAAAACTTTATCTGATAAAGGGGGCTTCAGAGTCAAACAACTGATCAACACTTGTCATAATGCAAAAAAAAAAAAAAAGAAGGAGTTTTTAGTTCTCTTTTTCCTTTCTTTTTAGAGAGTCTGTGTCTGTGCATGAAAGTGTTGCAGAGCTACTGCAGTGCTGCCCAACCCCTCACTAGAATTAGGTGACTCTCTCTGAGTAAAGCTTGTTCTGTGTTTTACTCTGTAGCAGCAATATAGACTTTTTTTAAATGCAAACTTGCCACTTGACAGAAAAATGACAGAAAGTTGAGACCCCCAATACTTAAACTTACTGTGGACACATGTGATCAGATCCTGTTTCTTCTGGTCAGAATCCCCAAACTTGTCAAAACAAACTTTAAAAAATTGCAAAATACAATAATTGTTATACATGCAAAAAGAAAAAGAGTAAAAATGTGATTTATTCAATGATTTTGCAAGCCAAAATAATTACTTACCTAAATACTTTGGATAGAAGTAGTCCTGAATCAGGAAGATAAAGAAAAGAGGGAGTTAACTTTATGAAAACACATTAATCCAAGTAATTCTGCAGAAATGTTGTGGGGGTTTTAACATTTGACATAATCCAGGATTTGGTTTCATTTTGCACCTGATACAGTGTTTAAATTCCAGGTACTGATGAATGTCAGTACGTCTTGTGTCTTTTATCTAATGGGTGCAGCCTTTTGCCTAGGGCTTTGTGTAAATTCTCTGCATTCCTGATAGTAGGAGCATCCCTCCCACCTACTGGCTGCAGTGCTGCTACACATGTAGGTCAAAACCTGGGAAGATCTACTAAGACTTCGGCAGCGATAGATGCAGTAGAGAATAGAACATTTTTATCTTAAGCAAGTTGACAGCCTGAAAATGTATATAATACAAGGGGACAGAAGGCAAACTGTCCTTTACTCTCCAGCTGCAGCAGAGGAAATGCAGCGTCAGAGGTATGCATTGAATGAATAATGCATTTATGAATGAGACTGTTGTTTACTACTATGAGCAAACCCTTTCAAACTTGTGACAACTCAAAAACAATATACCCCAATTTGAGTTTGTTCCTCTAAACCGATGGTGGCTCCTCCTTAATCCTGCTGTCCTCAGTCAGCTCCTAGTCTCCTCCATGTCTCTTGCCACACTAATCTCACTCGTAATCCCTGACTCATTGATTGCCTCATTCACTCACAACATGTACAATTCAAAACATGCACCATAAGATCATTAAAGAGCACAGGGTGGATTCCCAGTGAAATGCTACTAAACACTTAATAAACGTGTACTAAATGTCTGCTTACACTGATTATATTTACTCATGTATGCCATTATATTCAATTATTGGTGTAATCAACTGATGTTGTATTGGGCTGTACAACATGTTTTACACTATTATATAATAAGATGAACTCAAAGAAGTTATTAAACATATTTACATCAAATTTGTGGTTTGAGGCATATCTATGCATTGGGTTATTCTGAACATTTATTACAAAACAAATGTAAAGTAGTAGTAACTATCTCTGGCTGATGTTGCAGTATTTCTTTTATAGAGAAGCCATTATGTCAATACAAGCTTAATATCTTATAGTGAAGCTAAATTTTAGATGTTGTCATCTAACAATACTTGAAATATTGAAGAGGATGGTACATTTAGTCAAAATGACAAAAAATAATGATACTAACAGACCACTGTATACTTGGAGTTGTGTTTAAATAAAGGCTGTCATCTAAAATAATGGCATTAAGTTCATAATGGACTGATAATCTCAAGTATCTCTGTGTGTAAATGTTTTGAGAAAAACTGCAAGACAGCAAAGTCTTTTTTTACTGCTTACTCACTCTGACTCAACTTCTTGTGCAGAAGCAGCAAAAACAGATTAAACAAGACCTTGACATTGGAATATTATGTTGACAGCCATCACCCAAATGGATTTACAGGAGCAGCAATCATTAGACTGTCACACTATAGACATCCTTTATGTTTAGGACCAGAAACCTGCAGTCTGTGAATTGGACTGTGGTAGTTTAGACAATATGAATATAGTTGACATACATATGATCACTCACCGTCTCGGGGTCGTTTTCAAAGACTTCTCTTGCCTCTTCTTTGGAGCACCTTTCCTCTACGCACTCTCTTTCCAAGTGCCCTTGCTTGGACTCCTCGAACAATTGGTTTGCTCGTCGTTGTCTGCTGAGAAACTGGTTTGCCTCTTGGGGAGACAAGGAAACTAAAAAAAGAAAGGCACCCAAAGCGAGTTATTATTCGGCCCTATAAAACAATAAAAGGTCACATAAAAATGCAATCAGACAACACGTTTTTCTCACTGGAGTACAAACAAGGTTGCGAAACACAAATCCCTTTGATGACGGCGCAAAGTGAGGCAGCTATTTATTATTCCAAACACAAATGTCAAAGGGGTTAGCGAGCTAGCTTAGCCACCTAGCATGTAATTGTTTACTTACTGGTGTGGGACATGCAGATAGCCTCCAGCAGGATTAGCAGGGCTGCCCATGAAAAGGACCTGGCTGGGGTCAACCTCATTGTTGAACCGCTGTGACTGCGCCAAGCTCCACAAACTTTCTCTTGCCCCGTCTTGCAGATAACCAGCCCCTCGTGTCTTCTTCTTTCACCTCCCTGTCAATGTCACAGTTGCTTGAAATGAACTAAAGCTAGTAGAAAAGCGAAACACTGCAGGTATTTAGGTAGTTTTAATGTTAAATCTGTGCCGAGAAGCGTGGCAAGTTACGTTGCCGTGCGTCCGTCCGCATATCGGTCACGCTACACCAAAAACGACCTTGTGTTGTCCGAGGTTTAGCTCGTACCCATTGCGGTCAGCAGTTTATTATGTGTCACTCCCGTGTTTTAGCCCTTTGTGCCGGGACAGAGTGCGGAGAGATCCCGCTGCACGCTTCTGCTGCTTCAGGGAGAGTAGCTGTGAAAAGTACAGGCAGCAGTTTGGACTGATGCAGACATCTCTCCCACATCCCTCCCACCGCGTGTGCGTGTGCGCTGGCTTTGTGCTTTAACACACACTTTTCGTGTTAATAGGGAAATGAGAAAGAAAAAACTCACACACTGCTTGTTTGATTGTGCAATTGGTTGTCTGGGAAAAATCTAACTCTATACATTGAAACACATTTTACTACTTTACAATTCCTTAGACCCTTCCCTTCTTTCTTCTGTTTTCAACAAGACACACTTGGTTACTATCACACTGATGCTCCCAGACATCCAACTATTGTTCACATTAACAGTAAACACATCATTTCTGATGACAAATGTATTTAAATATTTTTTTTAGGCAGAACAAACAGTTGACAGACACAACAGAAAAAAACTACATATAATTCATATATTAAAAGAGATTTTGTTTTATGTACAAGACATATTCAAATAATAGGATACCACGTGTGCTCTAAAATTACACATGTCTGGGCAAAATAACAAATACATTTAGTCAATGTGGGCACAATTTAAGAAACATTCTACAAACTCAGAATTGAATTTAAGTTAGTAAAAGATGCTTCAGCGAATACAATGAAGATATTTGATAATTACAGATACAATCCTAATTTGAATGTTGTCTTTGTACTGCACAAACATTAATAATAAAACATATTTTAGAAAAATAAGTTTGATTTGACACTGGGACACTTGGACCAGTGACCATTTACACTCTCTACAAAAATACTGTATAACTATCTGCATGCTTCAGAGCTCAGCTCTTTTTATTTTAATAAATCATATTACTATTTGCAACACACTGCTATAACTATGTCACTCAGAAAATCTGGCATCTTGACTAGCTTACTACCATCATCACTCCCCACTAAAAATAAATCCACTCTAGATTAGATACTGTCAAAGGTTGAAATAAAAAGTTAAAAGTTTGTATCTTATTCAGGTGACAGCCCTCCTTCACTCACTTCTCTCTATAATTGTATATTTTAAAATCTCAGCCTCTGTGGGATTCTGCCTAATGTGAGGGACTTTAAATGTGTTCATGGTTAATTAAGGTCACTTCCTGTGTGGGGCCTGTGCGTCAGGTTGAGGCTCAGGGGCTGATACTGGAGGACAAGAATGGGAGGTAATGCTGTTATGTTTACTTAGTGCCTCATCAAAGTCCAACTGCTGACTGTTGACAGTGATTTCCATGCAGCCGTGGTAAAAGGCAGTGACAGGGGTAAAATGTAACGGGACTTCATCTGAAAGCAAAAAGAAAGGTTCAGATTAAGTTAAAAAAATTACACTTTATTGAACTGTTTACATTTTTAAACAGTATTCTTGCTGGCTTCACTGGACATTCACTGGTATTAAGAGAGTATGTACTTATTTTAAGTTGTTATATTTTTATAAAATAGATTTTCCAACAAACACCTCCAATAATTCAAGTCTGCACTCCATTATTATTATCCATTGTATAGCTCCCAGATCAACACTGAATCTGATTTGACAGCAGTCAGAAAGACTAACCTGGTAATCCTCCAATGTAGGTGCTAACAGGATTCTGCATCGTGACATTAAGGCGCTGCAGTGCCTTCTGCAAAGCATCCGATGCCTTGTAGGTGACGGTGGAGGAGTTGGCTGTAATGGTAATGTCTGTCAACGTCACAATTAGTTTCACCATCAGCAGGTCGGGATAACACAGCATCATTGAGTCCAATGTTGCCACGGAGACGCCATCCAAAAACACCTGCAAATTCTAAAAGACAAAACCATGGTGGAAGATTGTTTGTAATTTAATTGTGAAGGGGGAATGTACATCTCTAACAAATGTAAGATGTACTCACAGCCTCTTCTTCATTTATTGTTACTACAGCAACTGAGAGTGGGACAGTGTTGTTGTGGACCAGCGCAAACAAGACGCCTGTGCTGCTAGATGGTCGAATACTCATTGTTACGTCAATGTGCCAGCTCTCACTATCACCTAGAGACACAGACACAAGGAGAAGTGAATGTTGAGGATAAAATGCAAATGTTATGTGCTCTGCAATTACTGCATTAATATATTATGATTACATTCATATTAAATAACATTTTACATGAGTACAGTTTTTTTGGTATGCTGCCTTCATAATTTGAGCTTTCTACAATTTCTCTAATCAAAAGGTTAATTGCATTTTCTAAAGGTTGGTTATTTTTCAAATCTCAAAAAAATCCACCAGCTGAAAAAAGTATAACTTAACTTACTCACTGTAGTCAATGTTGAACTCCGCCAGTCCTGCCCCGGTGAAAAAAGAACCCTTTTCAACATGAACATAACAGTGTTTGCCCTTTTTCTCTTGAATGACGCCCTTTACTCCAGATTCGCCTTGGTTCATTAAGTTCCAGCCTCGAATGCAACCGTCAAGTCGAGGATTGATCTAAGAACATACAATGACAAGGATGTGTTTTGTATTCCACATAAGTGTTTATTTAAAGGACTAAATAAGAAGAAAGTGTAATATTTAGAGTAAAATTCAAACAGCCAGCAACTGTTATATGGAGGGCCCAGTCAGAAACAAAAATCTCACAGTGCTGCTTTAAGGAAACATATTTTTGTATCCTGTCGCCAAATGATACGATATAGAGTTTCTGACAATGGCCAACTGGGCAAAAACTAGGCAGCAGGTGACTCGTATTTTAATCTGCAGTAGCCATATGCATGTTTGTCAACTTATATTTGTTGTCAGTGGTTGATTAAAAGGCAATGCTAACAAATAGTGACAAAAAGTTTGGCAATCTGTCACCTACTAAACCTATAACTTACAATAATATATTGTGTAAGTGCTTACCGGTTTAATAATGTTCTCAGGTCGGTTGGGAAGACCTGCAATGTAAACTTTTGTCTCTAGTTTTCCACCAACTGAGGTGAATAGACTCTCAGGGCTGTTGATACTCATTACTGCCTCCTTGCTTATTTTCACACTGATGCTGCTTTCCAATTCCTCCACTGAGATCTAAAAGTTAAACACAATTGAATTACAAGCCTTTTATCCAAGACCATTTCAAAAGTAGCTATACAATATGTCTTTGCATTATTAATTTACTGCACTTAGATTATCAGGAAGTCTGAATAGTGAGTTATAGTGATAAGTTGAATGAATGAATTAATTAAAGCCTCTTTTTACCACATGCCACTGTCCGTCATTAATGGCTTTTCCTCCACTTGTGACTTTGAAAGAGTGCTGGTTTTTGAACTGGACTTCAATGCGTCCACCTCTCAGCCCGAGCATGAACCATGAATCCTGCGAGGACTCGGCATAAAGCACAACTCCTTCAGGGTCAAAGGTACGAAAGTCAAACTCGGCTGCAAACCTGAGAGAAAATGTCAGCTTTAAAAAAATCAAAATATGAAAAAAAAAACAGGGCGATTTTCATTTCCACATTAATAAATAACACAAACTTTACTTACATAACAAACTTACCTAATGTGATTTTAATAACTAATTACAACCTACAGAAACTTCATCCATTTATTTCTTTTTTCACCTGTTGCCATTTTTTCAGGTTTTCCATTTAACAGTTAGGCATACTACGAAAATCAAAGGGAAATGACGCTGATGCCAGAAGCTGAGTTAACAGGGCTAAAAGTATGGACAGAGACTATTGTAATCAAGGATTACTTTATGTTTGGACTGGACTACGGAGATATTTTGACAGCACTTGCATTAGGATCTTGTTTTAGTTTGTTGTTCCTGCAGGTTAATTATTAGGAGGACATGTAAAATCTAACTAATAATTTAATTTAATCAAACGTAGTTAAGCAAAAGTAATTGTTTTATTTTGAAAGTATACTTTCAATGTATTAAAAGTTACTAAAGTTAAGGAGAGGTGTATATTTGTGCTGTTTTCCATACTTGGTATTTTCCGGGAGCCGAAAGCGCAGATATATGACCGGAAGAGCAGCAAACTTCTCTCCGAGGTAAAGCATCTCATGGTGTTTATGGTCGTACAACTGCACACAAACAGGAATTCTGTCACAGTGTTTCTCATCCTCTGCCAAACGAAAACCTGCGCGGCCATCGCAGTAGCACGCATAACTGCCCACAGTGTTTATACAGGTGTCTTCACAAACATTCAACGCACACTCGTCCACATCTAAAGGAAAAGAGAGTTTTACTTTAGGAAGTACATTCTTTTACAGTATGTCACAATAAGAAAGAAAAATAATTAATCACCAGTGCAGGTTCTGGATGTAAAATTATATGTGAAACCCTTGGGACATTGACACTCAAACATCCCAGGTGTGTTGACACATCGTGCAGGCTTTTCACAGATACTAGGATACAGAAGACATTCGTTGATATCTGAAAAGTAATGATTATTTTAGTAGAAAAGTGAGACTTTGATGCAGCCATTATCACAAAGGTTCATACAGTATTAAAACAAATCAAATTTGAAAGAGCGAGTGCACTTCAAAGATTCAGTGAATGTTTGAAGACTTTGCACTGGTAAAGCAATGCACTGAAAAGTAAACACTGAAAAGCCAACCATATAATTAGGTCAAATTGAAATATGTGGACACACCTAACAAAAAAAAATGTAATTAGCACTATACCAACTTTCTAACTGTTGTTTGCCCCAAAAGAATGTGCCATATTTTTATGTTTGACAGTGTGGGTCAGTGTAACAAGTGGTCTGGTCTCTCAGGAAACAGCTGGGAGAGTCTTTTATGCAGTTGACAGGACTCGACTGCCTTATGAATCTGGGTGTGTTTGTACAGCTGCAGAACAATGTACACATCCCTGCAGACAGCAAACAGCTGGATGTCTTCCTATTTGCAAACATGCTGAACTCAAAATGCCTCGTACTGCCTGTTACTCTACATGTGTAAAAATGAAAGATTACTTCAAATGAAAAACTCACCCGTACAAAAAGCTTCACCATTAATAAAGAAGCCTTCTTCACACATACACCGGAAACTTCCAGGGAAGTTGTAGCATTTTTGGTTACATTTTACTGGATGGTCAGGGTCTGTGCACTCATTAATGTCTGTTTTAGAGGACATTTGTAACATGAGTTAGCAGCATGACAAATATAGCTTCACAGATTAAACATATTTACGTTTAACTTCGGCACATTTCTTTCTGGTAAAGCTATGCGTATAAGCAAATGAATGGTTGTTTCATGTTTTTAGATAAAGATCCAGGGCTCACCATTCTCACAGCGATGTCCCGTCCAGCCAGGTTTACAAACACACGTGAAGACCCCCTGCCCATCCACACAGCGCTCTGAACCGTCCTTGTAGCAAGGGTATGGTGTGCACTGGTTACTGAGCTCTGCCACACAACAAACAGGGTTTTATGTCATGAAAAGCATTTGAAAGTTGAAAGATAATTGGAGCTACTCTTCTGGAGCATAGACCCTACCTTTCACACAAGTACGAAGGTTTGAAGGAATGCCAGAACCAGAGTTTTGATTATTAATGCCAACTCTGTGTGATCCCAGACAGACTGCAACAAAGAAACACTTTACAGGAGAAACACACAAACAGAATTACAGCAAAGAACTATTATTTGCAAACTCACCAATATATTTGGGGTAGAAATATTCCTAAAAAGAGAAAAAAGCATGTGTTTAGAAATATTTGTATGGGTCAAGGATAAAAATATACATACGATTTATATTAACACTGAGATCCATGATTGTTCATATGCTTAATGTATGAAAAGTATACTAAAAAGGTACAATGACTAAAAGATCTGCTGTTGTGATTCATTTAAAGTTGACCCCCCAAAAATATTGTATCACTGAGAAATGTGTGGCCGGTCCATTTACGGTCTCCGGCTGGTTTTCAAAGATCTCCCTGGCCTCCTCCTTGTTGCAGAGCTCCTCGATGCACTCCCGCTCCAGGTTCCCCTCCTTGCTTTCTTCCAACAGAGAGTTGGCTCTGCGGTGTCGGCTCAGGAACTGAGAGGCTGTGCTCCGGCTCAGGACTGACAAGACACAAGACCAGTGCAAATGAGTGTGAACATATGACAGGAATTGTTATTTTACCTACTTGCACTAATTTGTCAAAATGCACACAAAATGCCCAACTGAAGTCACTCATGTGCAGTTACATTTCAGTGGCATTAGCAGATGAGCAGGTCCTGTTCTCCTGACAGAGGGCTGGAGCCTAAGGACAGACTAATTACTCTTGTATGAATTGGCTTGAAAAGGGTCATTGCGAAACCGTTGTTTCCCAGAAATGGCCCCTAGTTGAGGCAGCTTGTGGTGTCCGGGCATTGTTTCCTATTGTTTTGAATATTTCAAGAATCCAGACCTCATACACTTTCAGTTTTACCTGATAACAAAGTCCAGAAATGTTCCCGCTTGAACGAGCTGTTGGAGCACTGCCGCCGTGAATGACTGTTTCGAGTAAGGTTCACCTCATAAGCACAAAAAGCTAAACTCTTCCATACTTACATCGATACGCATCGGTGAGAGTCACAAGAAACACGAGACAAGCCATGGACCCCCCCAGTGCTCGCTTGTGTTTCCACATAGTCGACATGTTGCAGCTAGGCCACAGCTTGGCTCTGGGTACGCACCGTTACTGGAGCGCAGGAAAAACCTTATTCTTCCCGAAAGTGTTTTCGTTGGGTGAGTGTAGTGGGGGGAGCTGCTGCTAAAGTTCAACTTCAGAGGGGTCTGGAGGCAGCTAGAGAGCGCTGTGCCCCGCTGCTGCTGAGCCACACACAGACAGCACTGACTGACAAAGTGCAGCACATCAGGAAGGCACATGTGGTCAGTGGTCAGTGATGTCAGGCAGAACATTGGTTTGAAAAACAATGGTCACACGAGCAGGCCTTTCGACACAAGATTTGTGAAAATGCATTTAATAGATTTCAGACCTCTGCAGAGGCCAAGGATGTAGCGCAAATAGCCTACATCTTCTTCCAAAGTCTTTTATTGTGAAAGAATAATTAGTTGAAAAGGAGTTTAATTCTGTAAAATATTCTACCCTTAAACCTGCCTTAAAGTAACTACAAACAGAAGATCAGGTCATAGAGATGTTTTAGGGAAACAATCTCTATGTATATATGTATTACTAAAAACACACACCCCTATCTTGTTTCTTACAGAAGAGGATTACCATGTTTTCCATTCTTCATTGTAGTTTTGATGATGGTATGAATCAAGACTAGTGTCAGTATCAGTAGACCTATTATAGCTCTGTAGATATCAATCAAAACAGTAAAAAAAAAGGTTAAAGTAAAAGCATCTGGACTCAGTTATCAAGACCTTTCTCTAATTTCAAGAGACTTTATCAATTTTAGATGACCTGGATGACAGACAATCAAAACAGTAGTTACCATATCTTTTATTATATTACCTCTAGGTCTACTCTAGTTACTTTTTCAATTTTAGACAAACTGACAATGCCAAAACAAATTTAATAATTCATAAACTAGTGATTCTTCTTTATGAGGTCAGATAGGTAAGAGGGCGCGCGTCCACAAAGGATTTTATATGTTAAAATCCTTTGTGGACGCGCGCCCTCTTACCTATCTGACCTTATCACCCGGTATACTCCAGCTCATACCCTACGCTCTCAGGACGCTGGCCTCCTTCAACTTCCTTGAGTAAAGAAGAAGTCTGCTGGCTACTGAGCCTTTTCTTATAGAGCCCCATTTTTATGGAATGGGCTTTCGATGGAAGTGCGGCGAGCTGACTCTGTTGAGGTTTTCAAAAGCAAACTCAAAACATACTTATTTCACCAAACGTATGGAGACTGATTGATCATAGGTATACGTTTACACTGGTTGTAGCTGTAGGTACACGTTTACACTGGTTGTAGCTGTAGATACACGTTTACACTGGTTGTAGCTGTAGGTACACGCTTTACACTGGTTGTAGCTGTAGGTACACGCTACACTGGTTGTAGCTGTAGGTACACGTTACACTGGTTGTAGCTGTAGATACACGCTTTACACTGGTTGTAGCTGTAGATACACGCTTTACACTGGTTGTAGCTGTAGATACAGGTTTACACTGGTTGTAGCTGTAGATACACGTTTACACTGGTTGTAGCTGTAGATACAGGTTTACACTGGTTGTAGCTGTAGGTATACGTTTACACTGGTTGTAGCTGTAGATACACGCTTTACACTGGTTGTAGCTGTAGGTACACGCTTTACACTGGTTGTAGCTGTAGGTACACGCGTTTACACTGGTTGTAGCTGTAGATACACATTTACACTGGTTGTAGCTGTAGGTACACGCTTTACACTGGTTGTAGCTGTAGGTACACGCTACACTGGTTGTAGCTGTAGGTACACGCTTTACACTGGTTGTAGCTGTAGGTACACGCTTTACACTGGTTGTAGCTGTAGGTACACGTTTACACTGGTTGTAGCTGTAGATACAGGTTTACACTGGTTGTAGCTGTAGGTATACGTTTACACTGGTTGTAGCTGTAGGTACACGTTTACACTGGTTGTAGCTGTAGATACACGCTTTACACTGGTTGTAGCTGTAGGTACACGCTTTACACTGGTTGTAGCTGTAGATACACGCTTACACTGGTTGTAGCTGTAGATACAGGTTTACACTGGTTGTAGCTGTAGATACACGTTTACACTGGTTGTAGCTGTAGGTACACGTTTACACTGGTTGTAGCTGTAGATACACATTTACACTGGTTGTAGCTGTAGGTACACGTTTACACTGGTTGTAGCTGTAGGTACACGTTTACACTGGTTGTAGCTGTAGATACACATTTACACTGGTTGTAGCTGTAGGTACCTTGATGTTGGCTGCGGCCCCATCCACTATTGCACACTCAGAGTGGACACAGGACACTGCCAATATAAATGTTTTTATTTGTGAATATGTTTGTGTATTTCTATGTTTTTTTCAACTGTCCTGGACACATTTCTGCACGGCCTGTCCGTCCTGGGAGTGGATCCCTCCTTCTGTGGTTCTCCCTGAGGTTTCTCTTTTTTCCCGGCTGGGTTTTTTTGGAGTTTTTCCTTTACCCTGATGGAGGGTCTAAGGACAGGGGATGTTGTCTAGTGCAGTCTGTGAAGCCCTTTGAGGCGACTGTTAATAAAATAAATGTCTTGTCTTGTCTTATGAACTTGTCTATTTTAAAGCCTGCCAAGTTCATGAACTATTCTATAACAAATGACACAGACACCAGTTTTGCATTAACATTGGTCTCTTTTAGATATTCAGGAAAAAACTCAACAAAAACAAAAAAACATCACATTTTCACCATTCATTCAACTTTTTATATACACATATTAAGAGGCTTATTTTTAATACTTTTAAAATATTTGTACAAAATACACTGTTCTCCCTTTATAACATGTATTCACGTTACCACAAAGGCCAGCAGATGTGCGTTTGTTATTTTTGGAAAAGTAAATGGGCTTACTGAATGTTTGTTATTGCATGCGTAAAAATTGCATAAGTCATTTCTTTGCTGGCTTCGGGGTAAAGGAGTTTCCACATTACTGTAACTTTCATTTCACCAAGGAACTGGGCTGATAGTGCTGGGAAGGACTTGCTGGAAACAGATACTAAATATGCCTACAAAGCCAAGGATGAACAGTTTTGTGGTTTATGCACTAGTCTGTTCAAATGTGGCAAAAACAAAACAGAAAACGCTCAGTGTTGAGTTTTACAAACCTGAGGAGAATTAGTAACTGGTAAAAACAAAACTAAAATGGATAAAACAACATCCTTAAGGTTTATAATAAATGTTGTTACTGTGTTACAACAAAGTATTTGGGGCATTACATTGTTTAAACAGAAAAACGTCCTACAAACAGAGCAGAGATGAACAGCCCACTCTGACTAAAGTCTTCACAACAATTACAGGCAGTCATTTCTTTTTACAACATGCCTTTGCCGACCTGCAACACTGGGTTAGTACAATTGGAAATGCAGCCCGTCAAACTCACATCACTCACTCATGCACTTGATGGACAAACACTCTTTCGCACCTCAGTCATTCGGTTCAGCTACATGGTGAGATTCTTTGTATGACAGAAATAGAAAACAGTGAAACATTTTGAGAACAATGTCATGATCAGAACAACAAATCTGATGCAGAAAAAAAAATGCAATTGGAAAACATTACAGGTTTTGTGATATAAAAACATATCTAAACTTTTTTTTTCTTGTTTTTCAAAAAAAAGATTTTTTAAAAAAGTGATGTCTGGCACTGTTTGGGATCTTGGTTTCATTGGAAAAATCTATGAGGCTATAAACCCAGGTACCTAGGTTTGCAATACAAAAGTGGCTTTACTGACAGAGAGAGGATGACTCCTATTACTGACTACTATACCTAGAATAACAAACATGCAAAGGTTTGGCGAGGGTAATTGAGTGGGGATAAATGTAAAGTGAAATGTACTTAAAAGAGTGCATTATAAAGCATCAAACAACACAAGACAAACGGTGGAGCAACTACAAAAATCGTGTACCTTTGAGAGAATCTGAGGTGTTGACTGGTGAGATTCACAGCAGGTATTTCTTCCTCAAACGAATATGTTTAAATAAGTATTCACTACTAGAATAAGCCGAGGCTAACAGAGGGAAACTTTTTCTAGACCTTCACAACACATCATTCATTCAACCATCAAAACTAGACTGTTAAAAGCCTTACTTTGAGACAAACTCAATGCTGCCTCTATTAGATCTCTGCATGCAAACTGAATATGGCAAAAGTGGGGTACGGTCAGTCAGCATGCAGACAAACAATAAAGGCATCCGCTGATTTGTAGGATCAAAAGTAAGCTCTAAAACCATTACTATAACCAATGTACCAGTTACACAAGAGTATAACAAGGCTTTGAAATGTGGAAATAAGGTACAACATCCATAAGTACAATGATACGTTTTAAAACAACAAGTAAAGTAAAGTGAGTCGTAGCTAAAACACGCTGCTCTGGGCTGTGGTTGGTCCCTTCTTGTGTGCCCCTTGACCTACACACCCTTCCTGAGGAGGTTTGGGAACAAAAATTCAAACATGGGGACAACACCTCTCAAATGGGAAATGGGTCTCTCCTTCTATAGTTTGGTCAGTCCAATGGAAAATGAATGAAGCACAAATCAAACACATAAACTAAGGTTTCTGAGAGTGTGCTGCGAGGCTTGTTCATCCATACATTTGGGGGCAATTAAAGTGCGTGACGGTCACTGTCGAAAGTGTCCAGTTTTGTTCTGTCACATCTTCAGTCGACGCAAACAGACGAATGCTAAGATTATCTTCTTCATTTGTATTTTCCACAATGGTTCTTCTTTGTCTTGCTGAAAATTTAGTTTTTATTTCTCCCAAAGTGGAGCGCTGCACCTTAAAAAACTGAAAAAAATCCAAACAGCTCACCCTGTCCAGAAATGGTTCCTGAAAATCCTCCGTCATTAATGCAAGTCATCTTTAACTGTATACTTCATTACTAAAATAAACTGAAGTGCAGGTAAAATCAACTCACCAGGCATTTTATGTTCTGTGGACAATGTATAATTCAAAAACTCATTGCTGGACATTGAGCATTGCTGAGGTGGACTTTTTGACAGTAAAGAAAAATATGCTGGTTCTGGGCATCACTAAACAGGACCAAAGCTAAATGGAGTAAGTGGAGCACTCAGTCTGCTGTCGAACGTAGCACTGGAAGCTCTTGTCTCCAATCGGATGCTCCCTGGAAAGAAAAAAAGATTGTGTTGAAGTAGAGTACTAATCAATTTGCTTTTGGACTCATACCTTTTGGTGGTTCAACATTTTAAATGGAGTGTACACTTTTACAGAATTAGAAGTTAGCTTGTCCAGACTGAAAGCCATCTACTAACTAGCAGGAATACACTATTTATATAACCACTATTTATTATTACTATACCACTTAGATTTCATGATTTTTTTTTTTATTAGAGCTGTATATGGGAGTTGTAAAAAAAGCTCACTGTATTATTATAAGACTGACAGTACAGCCCTCAGAGCAGACCAGTGTATAAAGAAAAAAAAAATCATATCTCTAGATTTAAATAAAATACATAAGTATACATTACATCTATTTATAAATGTCACTTATAGCCTTACTTAACTTTGACAACTATGACTAACTATGACGTTCATGTCACTTACTGACTGCCTATCTTGGTCTTCTTGAACTTGTCGCGTTTATACTTGGTGTGTTGCTGCTCCAAAGTCTGCACGGCTGAAACGATCTGCTTCAGTGTTTTGTAAGTCTCCTGGGGGTCATCGATGACGAAGCTGGAGTACTCTTCCTGTTCAGGGCCGTCGTACACAGACTTACTACCACAGGCCTCTGTCAGAGAAGGTGGACATTAGAGGTGTTAGAGATACAAAACGTATTTGAAGGCACATTTGTCAAAAAAATATTATAGTGAAGAATCACATTAGTGAGTTTCTGACCTTGCATCTTGATCAGTTTGTTCATGTATGTGCTGAAAAGTGAATAAATCCTTTCAGTTTCTCGGTCCCCATCAACATCTAGTTGAATATTTGCTGGAAGACCTCTGAAAACCGATATATTTACACAGAATTAGTTAAGGGAAGACTAAAAAGGCAGCTTGGAAAACCCAAAAGACAAACTTAAAGTGTGAAGTTTACATACCCTGTGCAGGGTGTACAGCCAGGTGCCGTGTCTGCAGAGATCTTGCAGCAGAGCCAGTGGCCGTTGAGGTAAGCTGACGGGTGGTAAGTGCTGAGGCGTTTGCGGTTGCACTGGCTGACTTTGGTCAAGATATCAATCCAATCCCGTGCCTCCACACAGTTGTTGGCCTGAATGTACAGTGCCCTCTCTGGCTGAATAACCTGGAACATCTTAAAACAAGAACGACATTCAAGTTTGATTTTGAGGAGCCTAAGGAAGCAGTTTCTATTGTTTGAAGTCCCAAAAGATTAACAAGGGTCAAAGTGTGTGTGCCTTACATTTTTCATTTTGAAAGACTCCTCTTCCAGCCTCTCCACAGCCAGGATGTTTTCTATGGGAATGCTGCACAGAGCGCCCTCACCTGGTGGTGGAAAGAATCAGGTTGAGGGGTTTGTGCTCATTTTGTTGGGCAACATTCACAACACAAATAATTAATAATAAACAATATTTGTTTTAAAAGTTAATCAACCAAACCATAATAACAACCAGAAAACTCCATACACACAAGTAGATAGAACCATACTGCTATATATAGTGTGGGAATTGGGAATAGCTTGTGTGTAGAAAGATGGACTGGATGCAGCAGAAATTATTGTCTAGTCAGTAACTTGATCTGCTGCACACATGTTAGAGACAGTGTTTGGGCCAAATGTACATTCAGCACTTTCCCTCTTTGTTTCTCACACTCCACACAATATGAAACAGACTCTGCAGCACAAACTATAGCAGTTATAACAGAAGTTCTGTACCTTTGGTTTTGTGATAAGTGAACTCATGATTGGTGAGGCGAAACCATCTTTTCTTGAAATTCTTCATACCAAACCGATTCCTCCCTTGTGCCCTCTTTATCATAAATCTGATGAGAAAATCGCAGAGAAATAGCAATTAGTCAAGGGTTTAAAAATATATAGCAAAACTTATTTCTATATTGCACAATGCATTTTCCGAAATGCTAATCCCTGATGCTATTAATGCATATGTATTTACTGAACAAGTGCTGTTTTCAAGCGGTTACATATAGGTTTCCGCACAGTCAGCAGTCTATATTGTGTAATTGATAGCATGCGTGCAGTCTCGTAAATTCATTCCTGCTGTACATATCTCAAATGCTTGTACAGCTCTCATAGATGTCACAGTCTATGAGTCTAACAAGGGTTGCATAGTTTATCCCATTACCAACAAAACATGTACAAATCTGTAGTTTTTGCAGGCTCATAACATAATAATAATAATGATATTCAATACTTTTAACTAAAGAACTGCAATCATTACACCATGTCAAAAGATTTGAAGTTTTTTTAAAGGCTGTTTGAAGAGGCACATTTTATTACTATCTTTGATTACCATTTAAAAATATAAACTAGACACAGCCAAATAATAATCCTTGAAATTAGAGCTATAATCAAAATCCCTTTATAAAAACTGTCCCTCAATAAGATATACAAAAATCCAGCAACTTCAAATTGATTTGTAAAGTTTACTATGCTGATACTAAACCACAGGCTTGTTCGTTTTTGTTTGTAGGTAGTTAGTCTAATGCATAAATACACCATGGAGTGTACAATATTTGCTGATAAAAGGAAAAAATATGTCAAACAGTCAGCATGGTTCGTGTGAGGATAGTAACCACAGGGAAGTGTGTCTGAGCGTCTGAGGTCACATGGACCAGGGTCAACACACCAAAACATACTCGCTTCCTAACAGACTTTTACCCTTTCAATTAATCTGACATGGGAACGTGCTGCTAGCATAGTCACCAAAATGCTTTTAGATCTAGACCAGTTGTGTCAAACTCAAAGCCCAAGGGTCCAGCCCAGACCTTTACAAAGCTCAGAAATACAGTTTGGATGCTAACCAATTTGGTCCTTGTAGTTAATAAAAATGGAATAAAAATGTTTAAAAGACCAATGATTAACACAAAAAGATTTTTGTCACAGTTTCAGTTTTTGTGCAGAGGACAGTTTGAATTGGTTTACTGTTACTGGTACAATTGAAATGATTAATTATTATTATTTCTCAGCATGCTCCTTACAACTGAACAACTTTAGCTGATGTGTTGAGAAAGTATTTGTGAAGGTTTTGTGCAAAAAAAAAACATTCAGCATTATTTTCAATGCTTGACACTGCTGGTCTAATGTGTATGGTAGCAATTTGGTTAGAGTGTTGACAATGGTTGATCCCACACTGTGGATACTGTGTTTTTAGTAACCAACCCCAGCTGTGACAGTCACACCAAGTGCTTCTTTTATGGTGAGCTACGGCGAGGGCTATCAGCAACAGCAATGCCTTCTACTAGTGCAGGCGTAAGATTAACACTTTACTTTACACAAGCACAGTCTGACCCATTTGGATGATGTATGTGATAAATCCCTTGTAACAGGCCAGTTATAAAGTAAAGTGCTATAGCGTCTCATGTAGCGCATAATGCCGGTGGGAGAGAAAATGGCTTGCTCGGGGTGAATGGGGAGCATTTACATTGCACACACAGGGGGTCACAGGGCAAAGCTTTACACAGAGAAGCTCTTACCTGCCCTTTGTGCCTTTTGAACCCTTCCCATCAACCCTCTTTATTGTGAGTTTTACACTCCTTTACAGATGGTAGCACAAACAGAAGAAAATGTGGATGTAGATGAGCGTGGCGCTGGCAGGACTACTGACAATTAGAAACTCTGCGCTCTTTTACAGCCTCATTAAATACGTATATTATCATAATAAACACCCATGTGTTGACATTTAATTTAAGCCAAATGTTAACGTAAAATCAAATAATCTGCCTTGTCTGGAGCTAAGACCGTAATTACTATGATCAAAAATAGACACCTAAAGGATGCTTGTTCTCATTTAAATACAATGTTATGGTGTATTTTTGAATTAATATGGACAAGGATTGGTCATCTTACCCTTCTTTCAACATGATGGGAGTTTCAATACTTTTCTGATCCCACTTCCCAGAAGTTGAGATAAGATCCAAAAACTGAAAATTTAAAATGATTTTGTCAGAAAAAATACTTTTTATTACCACCTGGTAACACATTGTTCACAGAATTTAAAGACCACAATAATACATTATATTTTTATATGATGGAAATAAAAGCAGAACTCACATTCTTCACAGCGTCGGCATATTTCTGCTCATTAAAGTAATCGTAAAACGCCGCCATGTAAGACTCTTTGAAATTGGCCTAGACGGGCAACAATGTGGCAGTGTAAGGCAGATGTTAGGGGTTTCAAATGAACAAAAGTCACATAAATGAGATCACATAACAGCCGACTACATTATTTTTAACTCACAGACTTTGATTTGGCAAGACTTCCAAGAGTCTGGATCGTCTTGGAAATCAGAGTAAGGGTTCGGGATGTGGCCGGATCCTAGATGACAAAAAACATAGTGTTAGTATTGGGATGAAAACTAGCTTTTCCTGAAAGTGAATTACTTAATACATTTTAAGTTATTTAGCTGATCTATAAATAAATCTGTTCAGTTAAAGTTAAATATAAATGTGTCTAAATAAAAACATAAATAAAGTCACAAAGAATTATTTATGTAGACAAGGTTCATGTAGATATGTACTCACTGGATGGTGTGGCCGTAACTGGAACAAGTTTGGCGAGAGAATGGCTGGTGCAAAGAAGCGGAGGAAGATAAAGCTGCTCACCGCTGTGTATCGGACGTCTTGGTCCACTATAGATCATAAAAATAAAAAAGATTATATATTAATTACACTATCTAAATCTTCTTTGACAGTTTCTAGAACATATCATAGCCACAATATTTGTTTAGTTTGTCGTTGACTGCAATGCTATGTGAGGAACAACAGGAGGCAGTGCAGCACATAATGTCCAATTGATACACTGAGAATAAATGTGCAGCAGGTTTAAGTTGTTTTAGGTCGTACACAAATAGCAGGGCACATTAAGCTTTTCAATGATCCAGGGCAATTAAGAAAAGTGTCCTTGGACCGCCTGCACATCTTGTTGGTACAGCCGTCCTGTTTCCTGCTTGTTATTAGACTTTTCTTTCTCATCCTTTCTAAAGTGAAGCTGGAGGTGAGCGAGTTACCTTGGAAACGAGTAGCAGCAGATTCCCGCAGAGAAAAAAAGATGTCGCACATGACGGTGGGGCAGCGGACGCCAGAGGTGGTGATCACGTTGAAGATACGGTCGACATAGTGTCGAAGGTTTTCCTAAACACAAGAGCCTGGTTAGTTAATAGTCATTATAAGAGCAAGACCAATTTTCATTGTTTTTGTACCCTGTTTGTGTCCAGATTCTCTGACTCTTTCAGCTTCACCGGGTCAATTTCACATGGTTTATGGTCTGTGCAAATCTTCAACAAATTGAAAAAAAATTGTAAAATGTTAAAATTGTCCTGAAAGATTCCACAGATGAAAATATAAATTACATAAAGAGGTAATACTTTGAATTTAATTTTGCATATGTCATGAGAACTGAGGAAGCACATAAATATGACATACCTCATCTATGATTGGTTTAAGTGTGACCTGAAGATAGTGCATTCCTGCTAGCTTCATGGTTTCATCAATGCACTTGGACGTCAGTGAATTTCCCCGGAAAATTGTGTTAGGATCCCTACGTGGGGAGAAAAAATATGTGCACTAATTAATTAGGTTTTAGGTTTAAGACTGAAGAATTGACTGGACCCTCACTGTGTTCGGTTAACTTCAGCGTGAGCAATGGCGCTGATGAAAGGCACAATCTTGCCGTAGTGGAGAAATAGTCGCACTAAGGGGATAGCGGCTTCTTGTTTTTCTCGGCAAACCTCACCCAGGATATGAGCTGCAGAAGCTGACACAGGCTGCACACAGAAGACAGGACACTTCAAACCTTCTGCCAATACCTGAACATGAGTGAAAGACAAACAAGCAGGTTCAGGCATACACACCTCTACATTAGCAGAGTGTAGGAGGAGATCTCTGAGCGGAGTGTAGTGCTCTGAAGGGAAAACGTGGTCTTCTGTGTAAATGATGTTCAGACGCAGCGAGCCAAGCTCTTCTACCTTCACAGACTTCCCTCCATTTTCTCTGGGCTGGAGAAAGTACCTGAGGAGGAGGCATCATGTAACAAATGTCTTTAGTGTTCATGTTATTGCCCCGTATACTTCACTTCTATAGTTACAAAGATAATGTGTATTATAAATAAATAAATATAAAGAGGGAGACACTTAAGCACAATACAACCACATGAGTATCATCATAAGTATCATAATTTAACCATCATTTGCATTTATGTGACAGCTTTGTGGATGGCCAGAAAAATGACCCTCTCCTTAAGCAATACTAACAGCAACCTTTTGCATTTATTTTTAATGCTTATCCTGAAAATCCTTAAACTAAATACTTAATAGCCTCCAGGTTATTTTGATGATTCCTTGCCAAATAATACACTATATCCCTATCTTGTCACATCTTTGCTCAGTTGTCATGTAAATGACAAACTTACCTTGACTTGAAGGTGACATGTTTTAGGTTTTAAATTCCACTCACCATGCGTCATGAACCCCCGCTTGTCCCAAGACCTTTAGGGGAACCCGAACACCTCCCAGAAACTCATCCCCAAACTTCAAGTTACTGGCATTCCACAAATCGACCCTGAGCACAAACCACAGAATGACATTTCTGACCAAAAAGACACTTAAACCAACTTATTCCAATTGTCTTTTGGACTTACCTTAATGCTAGTTTGTCTACATCCTCTTCTTCAACTTCAAACTGTCGCTTTGTGTGGCTTAATGGCCGTGTAACCTGGAGAAAAGTAAAAACATTAAGTTTTGTTTCACCCTTTTTTGTGAAGAGAACAACAACACAACTTGAAAATGCCATCTATTATTACATTAGAAGCACATGAGAGCGTATTACTGAGTTGAAACAAGCTCCTAATTTTACTAAATTGGACTTAATGTTTATCATGAAGATGCCATTAGAAAATTCTTACTTTGAGTCAAACCGGCAACCGAGCAAGAAAATACTCATGACATTTGAATAAGAAATTGGCAAAAGCATGATAGCTTGCACGTGGACATGGACATGAAGGGGGCCACACAGTGCTGTTTATGTGGTCGGGGGAATAAATGACATAGTCTTGTTAAATAGAAATCAATGGGTCAGATTGTTTGGTGGTTTGTCCGAATCAATCATACTCTTGTCCTGCCATGTTCTCTGCTGCTGCGGTGGGGGGCACTGGGGAGGGGCTGCACAAAAATGTCACCACAGAGAGCTTGAGACAGTGAGGGTTAACAAGGACACAGCCAGACAAGGTTTATGTGGAAGTGAGTGATAATGCCTATAAATACAATCTAATGAGTTTTGTATTAACTTTGTGTGAAGAAACCTTAGAATATAAGAAAAGAAAATGATGTGATGGAAAAGCATTGCACAAATTCAATGCTTAAAAAAGGAGTGCTCCCATTGGTCAACAATGGCTTTTTATTTGACGTTCCAGGAAGTTTAATAGCTGCCGATAAAGTGTATAAAATATGTATTTAACAGAGTAAAACAGCTCAAAAAAGAAAACCATCAACAAAGAAGAGGGAGGCAACGCAAAACATGGATAAATACTGACATTTCAGTCACATAATGTTTAATGAGACAGAGATAATTGCAGTCTTTGTAGCTAATCTAATGCTAATGTAGCGCTTCACTCTAAACCTCAGATTGGTGTAACGTATTAGTATTTTGCGGAGAAAATTTATACGGTTTTATTTAGTTTCTTATAAAAGAGAAGCAGGAGAGGTCCCTAGGAGACTTTTGGGGGTGTGGCAAAAAGAAAATCAGGTAGTGGATCTTTAATTCAGAAATATGTTTGTGATTGTAATTAGAGCCAGTCCCACAAAGTGTCCAACTAACTGATACTGGCTGTTAGCATCACTAGCTACACTTAACTCTGTGACTACCATCCTTCAGGCATACCAAAATATATTAATACCTTCTGGCTCATAAACTGCTCTCTCAAACAGCTTCATTTATGGCCCATTGGAAGTTTATAAGCGAGTAACGTCACCATTTGTAATTTAATAATTAATTTTTACAAAGCATAAGAGAAAATAAAAACAATAACCAACAGAACAACTATAAAAAAATAATACATACAAAGAAGTAAAACTTTACCTCAAAGTAGAAAACCTCTTCAAACTGTGGATTGTTGGTTTTTCTCTTGACTTTTGTCTTTTTGGCTTCGGATCTAAGCGCACCAAGGCAACAAGAGATAATTTACGTGTTAACTAAACATAAGATAAGATAAACAGATTTCTGTTTAGTGTCTATTTGGTCACCTCGAGGGTCCCAGCAGTGACACAGCAGCGTAGGGGTCACACTGTCCATTGACGATGGGGAGACCTTGGCACTCCAGCACTCTGCAGGCAGAGACACATACCAGACACTGATGAATAAGCATTCAGATCTAAAAGGGTTAAATTAATGACATGTTTAGCCAGACCCTATAAACACCCATAATGACACAGCTCAAATATGCTACACATCTGTGGCACTAAGACTGGACTCGGTTACACAGTATGTTTGAGGACCATTTTTACTGCTTTATTCTTAATAATTCAATATCAAACACCCACTGAAAGCAAATGTGGCACTGTTACTGCAACAAGAGCAAAGCAACTCAGTAAACCTTCCCTCCTTGTGACATGAAACATCTGGCCCATTCATAGCTCCCTCCTACGCTTGGACTACTTTGCAACTAAGCTGTTCTCAGTATCAGTGTTGTCTCCGTGCAGTATTTTAGCCAAAGTCAACAGTTTTTAACAATGTCTGTCTAACTATTTACTGTATGATCCATCTCACTCAATTTACCTTTGCAATGTAAATCAGATTTGACTGACTTGAAGCTGATCAAATGTACTCTCAGAGAAAGTATCCTAAAATGGAAGAGTGGCTGCTTTGATGATCTACCAGAGACAGTATGTTGCATTTGAGAAAAAGTATTTCTTGTATAACTCTGACTAAAACAAGATTAGTTTGAATCATTACTCCAGCTAATACACAGATAATGTGTGGAAGACAGGACTACTCCAGAGGGCTGTTGCTAGAAGCCGGTTGAACAAACTCAGAGTTGCAGAATAAGTTCTGAGTTGATAAAACCGAACAAATCCAAACTGGGTAACTTTGGGTTTATCTGTTGCACGACGGTGGTAATAAACTTTCTCACTCTTTCTCACTCAACTTTCTCACTAAAACCGTAGAAAAGGATACTCAAAAAAATGAAAATGATGAATCAAAAAATTTACAAATTTTGTAATAAAACTTAGGTGTGACCCAGATTCTAAAATAATGTTGCAGCAAATAAAATCTGAATAGAGAAAAAGCTTTCAACGTGTAACTGATCACATCTATTTTGTTGTGTACAGAGTTTAATAAAGTTGCCTATATTCTCTGAACCAATAGAAAAAAAGTCCAAGAACAAAAGGTTTGAAGTTTATGCAGCATCAGATCCATGTGACTTTGCTCACATCTGATTGGTTCATATTGGTTTTGCGGACTCTAAACCAAAAATAAACTTGCTCCAGAGCAGGGTAGCCGTGTGGTGTAAGTTACCAAAACCAAACAAAGTAAACCTGAACTTACCTGGATCTAAACCTAAACCGGCTTCTAGCAACAGGCCTCTGGGTTATGTCTGAGCTGGACCCAAAAAAAGTCTAAAGTCCTAGTGCTAGAGTGAGAACCATACTTGTTTTAGACTGACATAGACATTTGTTTGTTGCTAATTGTGTTGGTTTTCAGATACTAAAAGTTTAACCGGAAAAAGTCTACCTATTAAAAAAGGCAGGCATACTTCAGTCAGACAGATAATTTAATGTTCAAATACAATTATTTCAATATTTCTTTGGTCATGAGGCGAGGCTCACCCTGGACAATCACCGTTTAATCACACGGCTTTAGGCACATAATATATATCACATTATCATTCAGCACAAAAAAGTTTAGTCAATAATCAAACTCTCAACCAAACATTTTCCTTCAGTGCAAACTTATGTGCATTATCTATGTATTCTTTCGAGTACAGTATGTAACTTCCTGTTAAAACATGCCCTGCCTTCAGTTGCCTTGTTCCCAGATGACATCATGCTGTAAGGGGATTAGTACCCAAACAGGAAAGGACACCCAGTGGGACAAATAACTTCCTGTGTGTCATGGTGATGCACAGCTAGTCACACCACATAATGAATTTCTCAGCAAATCATCACTTTGCCTACGTCTGATCCGACACACATGTTTGTATGGACCGGCGCGCGACACACAGACAGTGGTTCCTAATAAGGAATAAGGAGTGGGCTAGGTTAAGCATCACTAATGCCAGTGCGCTTCCTGTCCAATAAGCTTGTTTATATAACCCCTGCTTGCCCTAATATTCCGGCCTCTCTCACTGGTCCACGGCTGTAGGGCCCGACAATGATGGTTGAAGCAGACTTATTTGTTTAAGTCGACATTACTCATTCTAGGTTAATGTGATTCTTTCTGCGCCCACATATCCTGTCAAAAATAATTTCACTCATGGAAAGAGGTAGACAGATTACATCATAGTTCCCGGATGTGATTACAAGTCATTGTCCTGAGTAAGCTATGTGACAATAATAGATGATACACTTTAATGACAAAAAAGAAAGGTGAATGTTTTTTAAGGCTTTGTGACAACTTGTCATTGCAAAATAAACCAAATTTATTTTTTACAGATATGTCAACTGTTTGGCAAACTATGAACAATAATAGTAATATTTCAGTTCAACATTTGAACATGTGAAAAGAGTATAACTATTGACTTAAATGGATGGTCACTGAATGAAAATTCAGGCTGTGTATACCTCCACTAAGCCTTATCTTATCATCCTTTGATATAATCCTTGTATGTAAAGAGGTGTGGAGATAGGCTCTCATTCAGTCGACTACACTGGTATATCTGAATGGACGCAGCTCTCGTCATCTTCAAACACGTGTCTTTCGAGAGAAATCTGACTAGTTGACCTCCTGCTCTTAGCTCTAAGCTTCTTAGCCTCAGTGAGTGGTGGAAACGCAGCTACTGGCTCATCAGATCAAATTCATCAGCCTCTGCTGTGGTGGGTTACAGAGTTGGAAAGCAAACAAACACAATTGCAGAATAATCCATGCATACATGCAACATTCTCACTCAGAAAAGATGATAGCTCACATGTTACATACAGTATATTGTATGTTTAGGACATTCAGATATCTTCACATGTATTTATCAGATCTGCATCCAAAATGTGAATTACACTTAAACGTGTTTTAAACAAAAGGAGTAACCTTCAAGCATTTCAGCACTGTGGAAAAGCTGTTGCTGGGCAACAAGTAATGCACCTTAAAAGTGGATAAAGCATGGCAAATAGGTTCAACAGTAATTCTTTCCATCCTGGACATGTATCTGTCATAAAAGACTTCAAATACATCTTAGTTGTTAATGTTTTTCTATGTAGCCTATAATAAGTGATAAATACAAATATTTTTGGACCGTAATTTAATTTTGAGTTTTGTAGTCATTTTCTTTCTAGCGACACTGAAAATGCGTTGATAAAGAACATGTCTCAGCAAAGGCAAATGCTGTCTGTGTCGTCTTCACACGTCTTTATGTAAGCATGTGCTGCCTCACCGTGTGGCAAGTTTATGGTTGATGACTCCGCTGTCTGTGATGACTTCACTCAGACGAAGCTCCAGGTGCACTTTACCCTGAAGAAAAACACAGCCGTCAAATGTTTTAAGGACTTTATGAAAGCACAAAACATATTACATACATGTTTTTTTACACACAGCTGACACTTAACTGTGCTTTAGTTAATTACACAACAGTTGTTTCAATTGTCTCCAATTTGATGATATGTGGGTTATTTTTAACCTCATTAAAATATAATTTAGCACAAAAACAGAGACGCTACATTAAGTAAAGCAACCACCATAGAGTCTATATGAAAACAGACGAGAGGCTGCATGTCATGCTTAAGTTATTTTGCGTCTTAAGTGATTGCACTAATGACATAATGACAGTGTAGTGGTGCAGCTGTCTAGAAAATTAAAAGCATTGAGTCCTACAAACACACGCTCTTACAACTGTGCGGACAGGCCAAACAATGTGTCCTCTATTGAAACGATAACAGAGACACTCTATCTTCGTCTTCATTTGATCCGTCTTCCTCACTTTCTCTCTTCTCTGTGTCTCTCTCACACATCCTTCCTCTTTGGGCTGTACGCATGAATGTGTCCCTGTTTAGGACCCCTGCTCCGGGGCGACACACACCCATCTGTCTGCAGATGTTACTGTTCACTGTTTGCTGTGCGTTCGTGTGAGCAGCCATTCATGTGGTGCACCACACTGCCTCATGTTCAACAGCATAAAATATCTGTAGTCTGTGTCAAAGTAGCTCTCTGATCAATAACTATAAGATATAAGTAACTGAGAAACTAAATAAGAAAAATGTTAGCCAATCAAATCAAAGTGTTATACAATATTAATGTGACTTACAAAGGGTTCCTTTCCTTCAAGGTTTTTGCGTTGGAATATTAGGATATGGTTTTATTTATTATTTGCGGATAATTTAGACTTCAGTGACTGGTCTATGCTTTTCAGCCACATGCATGTGGTCACATCTACAAAGGGGGAAGCCATCTAAAGCACTAAGGTTAGCATGTTTTTTGATGTTGGTGGGGGAAACCCACACAAGCACAGGAATAACATACAAACTTCACCCAGAAAGATCCCGCCCGGCCCGGGAGTCAAACCCTGGACCTTCTTGCAGAGAGGCGAGGTGAATGTGCCCCGCCCATTGTCACTGGAGAGCTGACTGGAGCAATGGGCAGGTGCAGAGGAGTCTCAGAAAGGAGGAGAAAGTCTCTCCGTAAAGACCTAAAAAGTACAATCACTCTTTCTCCTCCTTATTGTAACGTGGCGGCATTACTCTCACTCTTGGTGTAGTATTTACGGTGAGACTCTTCTGCACCTGCCCATCGCTCCAGTCAGCTCCAGTAACAACTGGTGGGGCACATTCACCTGACCCGGTATAGTCCACCTAATGTAGGCTAATGGAAGCTACACATCACAATACCACAGTTCTCTAACTTGGGGCTCGATATCTAAGGCTCTCTCCAAGACACGGATGTGCGACTCAGAAAACTGAATTTTGTGCAATTTACTGCAATTAATTTAGAAACCAATTCATTGGATCAGATTACGCTTTTTAAATTCAGTTTAAAAAAAAAGAAAAAAAAAAAAAAAAGAAAAAAGCAAGAACTTGAGCTATTCAGATTCAGTTTGAGCACATTCAATTCAAATACAACATATTCAGTTTCAGTTTCTAGTGGCACAAATATCAGCCCATATGTTTGACTCTACAATAGTCCCCTGGGGGTGCAGTGGCTCAGTGGTAGAGCGTTGGTAAGTCCAATAACTGGAAGGTTGGCGGTTCAATTCCAGCTCTCCTCAGTACATACTGTTGCTGTGTCCTTGGGGCAGACACTTAACCCACTTTGCCTCCAGTGACACAGCACTGGTGTATGAATGTGTGATGGAAATTAGCACAATGGAAATTATCCTAAGGCTACAATCTGGTGAGCTTACATTTATGTGGCTGTGTCTCATGTACAGTACAGTGTTCATTAACATGTACTGTCCCAATCAATAATAATAACATGGTTGCTTTTAGCCATAATGCCTAGTCTTCCATTCATCCATCCATTTTCTACCACTTTGTCCCGTTAGGGGTCGCGGGTGACTGGAGCCTATCCCAGCAGCTTTGGGCCTGAGGCTTGGGTACACCCGGGACAGTGGCCAGTTAGTCACAGGATGCCTAGTGTTGTTGTCCATCATTTTATACTTGTTTTATACATGCTAATTGTCTTTCAGGGCATGTATAAAAACTAAAAACAAACTTTGATTTATTTAACAATACATGCTCAAAAAACATGAGCAGTGTTACAAAAGAAAAGATAAGATACAGACAGTGTGCCGCTGCCACTGTGTTTTCTCTCTGCACTGACCTGAACCTCTGAGTCAGCGCTGACAGGTTGAAGCTGGAACCAGGTGTCTTTCCCATGATATTTCTGCAGATCCTCTTTCTTCACCGCAACCTTGCCTATGCAACAATGGGACACAGACAAATGATCTCAAAACAATAGCCAGCGTACACTTCCTAAAAAGCAGACATGTTTGAATGTGAGCTCTAACGCACACCCACACACACGCGCTCTCATGTCTCATGCTGCAGATCTACAGACACTTTCCTGATGCACACAGACACCTGGTGTAAACTAGAAAAAAATACCACAGTAGCCTGGGAATGACCCTGTCAGTGTCTTGTGTTTACAGCAACCACAAACAGGCTCTGTGATGGTGTTAGAGATATTACCCTGAGAATTATTTCTTTCAGTTTGTGGTTAGTAATATCACACACACAAACAAAGGCCCACAAATACAAAGTTACACACCCATTTAACCACACACAAACAAATATATTCTCTGTATTGCCACTAAAGCTGGCAGGTTTCAGTCATCTGACTTTGAACCACAAGCAAAGAAGAGGCTTGTGTGTGTACACCAATTATCTTTAACAGCCTATCTGTGTTTATTTTATTTTATTTTTTTATACATCCTCACTACAATTAAAATCCAATGGTTTGTTAAATCTATTTCCTAAACAACTGAGACTGAGCTGTGGACCGCAGTGGATTTGATTTTGTTCACCACTAAATATATTATTCATTTACTTAATTCAAAACCAAGAAGTAGGTTGTTATAGTCCACAAGTTTTATAAACCATTTCCCAAGGTCGAGTGTTTTTGCAGCCAGCTACAAAGGTCATTTTCAATCATTTTATTTTAAAATGTTTGGGAGGATTTCCAGCATTACAGTATGTGCAAAAAACAGTGTCTGCTGCGTGAAGTTGGGTCATGATTCATTTTTACTTTGACAGTAAAAGTGTGACTGATTACTACTAACCGATACTAGAGTCCCTCCTGAAGACGTCCCTGTCGAAGATGTAGAAGGAGAGGTGTCTAAAGCTCCGTGGGATCTCACAGTAGAAGTCCTCACCATAAAACGGACTGAAAGAGAAAAAAATGCATGAGAATAATCTGAAAAGCCACACAAATCTACAAATTGGTTCATTCACAACTTACATAGTGTATATTTTCCCATTATGTGTGTTTGCAGTACTTTGTTCACAGGAACCAATGTTCTTTCATGAATTTACAATTCAAGCCAAAACATGTGTGCCTTTAACAAAAAGCTTGAACTACCCTACCCCTGCCTCACCTAAACAACACCCATAGAAATTAAAATCTCATGAGTCCTGCCCCCAAGGCCACTTATACCGACTTCCTCTGTTACCAACAACAGACGCACAGACAAAAACACAGATGAATATACTGAGGCTTAGGCATACACACGAGAGCTCTACATTTACTGGGAATACCACAAATACAGCGTGAAAAATAGAGTCCATTGCAACCACATAATGCAGAAAAGAAATTGGTTATCGCGCTCAGCCAAATGTAAAACTGTGTGCAATCAAAGTGGAACGCATGAATAAGTCACATTCTATTCAGCCATCGATAATTCCTGAGTCAAATATATGCTTTTCACTGTGCCTCCAACCTGTGTAAACAAACTGTTCTTGTCTGTTCTGGTTGTAACAATAATTTAGCTTATGTTTATGTATTGATGGGTCAATAGAATGTCAGTATTTCATGCTGGCTGCAATGTGACTGTTTGTAAATAAAGTACAAAGATCAAGAAGAACGGTGGTTTAATTCATGTGTTGAATTGAAATCAAGGGATATTGGTGTATTCATAATAAATTGTAATTGTAATGTTTTTCAATCTGTAATATGAAGAATACCATGAAAGGTGATATTTTTGGCTCTGGATTTTAATTGGATTTGAACAGGTTTTAGATGGATTTAAACCAGATTTATTTTATTTGCTCATGAAATCTTATAAGTTATGTCAGTATTTGCCACAAAAAAACAGTTTCTATGAAAGGAGGAAATTAATGTTAAAGTTAAACTAATGCAATAAAGACTCGAAGATGAAACCTTACATTCAAAATTGAATTAAAGCTATCAAGTGTCACAATCTTCAGCCCCTGAAAGGATTCTTATTTACTTTTGCAGCCCCTCACCACTTTTGAGTTTGACACCACTAGTCTACAGGAATCTTTTCACACGAGTTTACGAGGAAGTGTTTAAGTGAGTAGCTGTCATCCTGACACAAAATACAGCTAAATGTTATACAGAGTTTATTCAAAGGGCAAAATTTCTCTGGATATGAAAACTGTGTTGAGTATAGGATGTTCTTACCAAAGGGACTTCTCAACGATCTTGGTCCTGAAGACCTCTTCTTGATCAAGGTTGACGGTACAATAGCAGTCCCTCATCTTGTTTGGCCCCGGATATGGAGGGATGTTTTTAGCTTCACCTGCACAATAAAAAGTGGGGGGAGGTGTAGGAACGCACACACAAAAGGAGAGAGTAAGCACTTATTATTTAGTAGCATTGCTGTTGGCAAAATAGTGTTTAATCAGGCAGACTTCTTCGAGCATTTATTTATTTAGGAAAAGTCTCTTATGCAAATTAGAAAGGAAACAGCACACGACTGAATTTATCACATGACGTTTTATTACCATTGCATCACCTTCGCATCTGACATCACATCACGGGTTTAACCAAAGCAGGGCAACTACATTTCATCAACTGTACATTCTTCATAACTACAATACGTGGGGACGAGACATGTTGTAATGAAAGGAGGTGTCCTTTTCAGAGGTGTGTAGTAACATGCAATATTATTACTAGATTATTACTATTAGAGCATCACATAGAAAACAACTAAATGAACTATATTGACTTTTTAAACTATGTACAAGCAATTTGGAGCTACATTTATCTCTTATTATTCTTTCTGTTTGGCACATATGTTGAATGTTATGGTTCTATTCAATTGTGTGTATTGAAGTTAGAGCAACAAACGTCAGTGCTAATCACTTGTTACTCTAATTACACTGACTACTTTTACTTGAATACTTTCACACAAATACAGACGGCTACACTACCTGTCTGTGCTAGTTTGACTCCCTGTCAGCGTTTGCGCTGTAAGATCTATGAATGAAAGAATCTGCATGGGAATTTTCCTCAATTCTGCTGAAACCCAATCTGTTCATCCAACATGTGACAGACAGCACTAGCCTTTCCGAAGAATGCAGTCTAACCACACAAACACATCCACTCACAACAAACGCACACCAAACACAAAGGTAATGCTTTGTCCCTGAGGAGAAATATATTGTCTGTTATGAAGCCATGGAGCCGTGTTAGTCTTTATTTTGTTTCCCTTCAGCCCGGGGACCCGCAGCACAGTGCAGTCTTTAGTTACACACATGTGTAGTGTGTGTAAGTTGTGCTCTAACCACAGAGTCTAGTGCATTGTTGTTTCTGGCTTTTTATAAGTAACCGTTTTCAGTCCTGTGTAGCTTTTTGCAAACTAACACTTTATTTGTGGACAGTACTTAGCAAGTCATCTTATTGGTTATGTTTCTACATTTTCATGTTTTTAATGGCTGAGCTTCAAAAGTGATATATTTCATTTTATAAAAGTAGCCTTATTCCCCAATATGTATTCTATATATTGTGGAAAAACCTAGAACATACTTGCAATGTGCCAAAATGCAAACCTTAAAGCAAGCAGCAGACATTTGACATTTAAAGAAAGAGATGTTTAATCAGTGTTAATCCCAAGGCCGTGTTTTTTAAACCCTTTAATGTCATGGCCATGACAACAACAACAGTCTTTACTTGTTGTTGTTTTTTGGGGGACTGTAACTGACCCATGAGGGGGGAAGGGCAGACCGTCGCCATCCGACACTGGATAACGCCTATAAAACATCTGGCCTCAAATAAACATCCAAAGTGAATTTTAGCTGCACATTGATACAGGGCTGTGGCAGATGTTTCTGTCATTTTACAGCTCAGCTGCATTCCTTTGCAAACTAAAGAGACTGTAAGTGAGCAAGCCACTTTCAAACGTACTGCCGGAGAAAACAGATGATTCAAATATGCTATTACAAAGTTCACCTGCATTAAGGGAAAAGGACAATGCTGTGTTACCATGTTGCCGCATTACGGGAAAGATGTCAGATAGTATGGTATAGTATATTTTTAGTAAACTTCCTGGTGCCGTCCAGTGAGTACGGCTATCACAGTTGATCTTGTTTGACTACTATACATATTACATTATAGCATTTAAATGAATGTGCAAATACATCAGCACGACACCTATCAATCAAATTCAACACACAAATCCTAATGTAAAGTATAATTATAGAATAATGCAATAACCATCTGTATATTTATATTCATTGTACATATACCAATGTAAACCTGTATAATCTCCACCATATCCTGCACGACCTAAACCATTGTATATATCACTGCACTTTATAATCCTGCAAGTTGCACTATCTGGTTAGACCTAAACTGCATTTCTGTTGCCTTGTACCTGTACTTGTGTAATGACAAAAAGTTGAATCTAATCTAATCTAATCTAACTGTAAACAATGTTGTGTGCTATATTTGTATCAGTCTGTTCATGATAAACAAAAAAGTCAAGATTACCACATTTATTTACACTTTGAGAGAATGAAACTATATTCCCTTGTTTTCAGACTGATCTTAAATGTTTACTTTAGCCGTATCACAGTTATAACAAATTATTTTAATCATCAGACAAAATATAGACCACAACGTTTTTAGTTTATGTTCAAGCAATGTGTCTCAACTGCAGTGCTGTAATATAAAAATGCATTCACGTTTATTTTCATTTTGTCTGCTGTAATAAAAAATTTCACAGTTAACAGTCCTACTGCATCTTTGGCCTTGGCCACTGCTGCTCCACAGAAGACTATGAAGTCACTCTGAGACAAACACAGGTGATTAGACGTCCTCTGGGGGGGTTAGTATTCAAACACAATGTTACGACTCTGGAGGCTGATTCATACAGATCCGTTGACACTAATTCACAAAAACAAGGTCTATTCACAAATGCACAGCACACACTGTCAAACCCATTTCCGCCTATGTTTATGATAAAGCAGGGCTATGACGCAAACCTGTTCACTTTCTCTTAGTCTATTTATTTCCTCTCATTTGTTACTCCTCAAAGCCTCCTCTTTAACTCTCTGTACTCCTATCTCCTCCAAACTCTATATTGGTTTAACTAATTCAAGGCCCTTAAGGCCTCTCTTGATTGAATTGCCCCATTCAGATTATCTCAGTGACCAATTACTATGGGATTATCAAAGCTTTCCCACCTCCATGTGTGTGTTTGTGACTGAGGTGATTCAACTTACTTAAGAGCATATGCACACAAGCAACATGTGTTGGAATAATAGATGCTGCAGCATAATCTAAAAATGGATTGACTAAGAAAATTTGCAGTATTTACTCCAGAGACTTTATTTACAGTCAGTGGCGTTATGTATGCAGTGGCAGCACTGGGGCGCTAAAGCGATGGTACATGTAAAAAACTTTATTTATTTATTTATTTATTTATTTTGTATTTCCTAAATGTAGCTTAGCTGCTGTTGTGTGTTAAGCAAATTGATGCTATACCCTCCAGCACTGGGTAAGCGCCTGTTTACAGTCCCTAAGTTTATTTGTCAAAAGACTGAGACTGAAGTAACTGTGTAGACAGTATGTTTATGTAGCTCCGGTGCTTTCCTACTGATGTGTCTGTCGCCAGATTTCTGCTGGACAGAAAACTTTTGTTAATTTTTTGGTGAAAATATTTGATTTTCGTGAGTTTGGTAGAAATACAAACTTGTATTCTGACACTCTAAGTTTGGTAATGCTATGAGTGAGATTTGGGAGGCGTTCCCTCGAAATGAGCTGTGAAGGAGGGGGTGCTGTTCTTACACTCATTTCAAAACCTCACTGACAGTCATTGGTTTCTCAGTCGTCAAAAAAATCCTCTGTAACACCTTGGTTCTTAGACACACACGATTGGTAAAATCAAGTCAATCAAAACTCTGATATGAATGATTTATAATTCCATACCGCCGGGACAAGCAGACCTCTCCTGAGTAACACGCTTAGCAGCTCAAACAGAGGGAGCAGAAATAGACCGATACACTGGACCCTAGCAGAATGTATTTGTACAAAATGGCCTAAAATTCCTGTTTCAGAAGACATGTTTTAATCTTCCAAACTTGCCGATTTTGAATAGTTTCTCTCAAAACAAACAACACAGAGTCTGTAGAGGGATCCATCTAGTGGCTAAAGGTTACGCAGTCTCATTGACTAAACGTAGAAGTGATACAGCACTATATGTCATTTTAATGTATGGCACAAATAAGAGCAGTACACGATCATTGTGGAATCAGCAGCTGGTCTATAAAACCACTGATGGTTTAAAATAAGAAACTCTGCCAGTATGTAGTTTAGTCAAATTTAATGTATAAACATATTCAAAGCCATGTAAAATAAGCGTTATCATACAACAGTGGACCCAAAGTCCCCATTTCAGCAATCGGGAAAAGAAAAACGCTAAGTTGATTTGAGTTGCTGTATATTCCTTTATTTAAACTAAACAGAATGTAAACCAAATGCCCTTATGGTTTGGGTCATGGCCTGTTTTGGCCCACGTCTAATTTGGCCAACACAAAACAAACCATTATCTTTCCATCCCCTTGCAGCACTTTAGACGTAGACTGACACCCCACTGCTTCCTGTTTTGGACAGAAGGAAGTGCAGTACTGTTTTATGTGGATGCACTGATAAGCTACAGCCACTGGTCTTGTTTTGTGTACACTTACACCAGCTCAGAATTGTGGTGTTTTTTTTAAAAATATTAATTACATTTTATATCAATAACAACTGTGTTTCATTTTTATGTTTTTCATCTTTTCACTCCTCACGGTTCACAATAAGCAGCAAATAAAAACAACAACAGCTTTCTCTTTTCACCAAGCAAGCCTCATCACTGACTCTGCCCTTGGAGAATATGTTGCCCTAGTATTTGAGCATAAATACAGCGTTCTGACACAGTCTCGGCACGTGAGGCTGCTAAAGCCTGCAAACATGGGGGTTGTGAACGGATATAATAATGCAAGAGATTGACACTAGAGAAAGGTTGACTCCCAATCTTAATGTGAAAATTAAGAAAAGAAGCTTAAAAATGGGGAAGCCAACATAATGGGACCAAATGAATGTGTAGCTTTGTTCCTCTTCCCTCCGTGTTGACTTCAGTCGCCCACACTCACACGTACCGTTACAAGACTTGTTGGTCTAATCTACACTGACATTGAGACTTGAGAGAGCTTGGGAAAGGACGAGGAGGTTTCCACACGCAGTCTAGTCAATCAGGAGAGAGAGCAAGGGGCCGCAGACTCTAGACTAGAAAACTAGAGAGTGGTTAGCTTTGGAGAAAGCTAAAACAGGAAATGAGATGAGGAGAAAGGAATTCAAGATGGATCCAAGATGTAGTTTAAAGGCAACCCCGTTACCCCACAAAATCTGTGTCTGTGTTAAACTGAAAGACACGCTGAGAAGTGAAACATAGGGTGTAACTTAGGTGTGACTACTACAATATGCCACTCTTGTTCTTTTGATGTTGCTCAGTGAAGTTTCAAAACAAGAACCGAAACATAACTGTAAGTCATTACTGTCGTGTAATGGCTGTGCGGAAAAAAATTACATTACGCACAACAATTGGGTAGAATTACTATTATTATAAACAATGCTTCCCAAATAAAAGTCTACTTTTTCTTGTGCAATGAAGTAATGTGAAACTGGCCATGTGCAAAACTACATAAAAGGCAGTGTTATTGTTTTAAAATGATGTAAAAAAGACACATTTTAAATGATCAACATCTATGCATCAGAGGTTAAGCCAGTCCTGATTAAACTCTTCCAAATACCAATCCTTCACTTCCTATAACTTGATAGCATGTTTTGTTCACCCTCACTGCCAGGAAAACACCCACCCATTTTGAACCCAGTGCCCTTCGAAACGTGAAGCACTAAAATAACTATTGTTTCTGACACAGTTAGAAAAATATCTTGTCATGCTTCTAAAGCACATTACCTAATTCTTGTTTTTAACATTTGTGCCCCTATGACGGTGGCTAAGAAAGTTTACAGACTGTAATTTTAATGCAGGACATGTCTCAAGCCCATCTTTAACAATGACATGAACTTTTAGTTCAGTTATGTATCTATGTTCAGTGTAGCCCAACAACCACCACATTCTGAGGTGAGCTGATGCACAGAAAACCACAACCTTTTCACAGCCACCACCTTAAAAACCAATATGGGTTTGCAAGTATCAGATTTGAGGTAAATAATCAGTTTACATACAAAGATTCTTCATGGTGAACACAGACACATCAAGAACCTGCTTCTTTTCTTTTTTCTTGTTAATAGGCTCATATAATCATGTAAGTATTGGGATGATCACACAGCACTTCAAAACTCAGCAAGGACAACCAACCTGCAGTTACAATGACTCATACCTCCAAAGGCATAGAACCTCCCAGATAGATTTGACAGTTAATAACCTAGTATTGAAGTTACTTTTAAAAGGTGTTACAGAGGATGTTTTCGACAACTGAGAAACCAACAACTGTTAATGAGTTTCGAAGGAACACCTCCCAAATTGCATGAACAAGCATTGAAACACAAGTGTGTGTGTTTACAACCTGCATTCGCTGTGTTGCGTTAGTAGATTAAAATGTCAGACTCACTGCTTAGAATTGTTTTAACATTTGAGTAGAATAACTTAGTATTCTTAAAAATGGGAGTTTGTTAACAAATATGTTAATGTTAGTGTTAGTTGTTGTGTTAATGTTAAAAATAGTCTGTTAACAGTTAGAAAGGGCAGTTTCAAGTAATGTTTACAAAAATGTATAAAACAAAACATCCTCTGTAACACCTTTAATGTTCACATATTTATATTTCTGGAAACTTTACCGGGTTTACAGTTTGTATTTAGACATGCATCTCTGGGATGCCCTCTAATATGCCTTGTGTAAGCAACAGAATAATCAAAGACAAAAATGCTAATTCAGTCTGGTTTGTCCAATAATGCTATTATTAAAACCACACACAGTCATGTGGCTCTGGGCAGGCATTTCTAATCAACCACAACAAAGGTAAAGAGCAGCATGAAAAGGAATGAGAAATGAGAAAATAAAAGTTAATTTACAGTGAAAGTCTGGCTGTGCAGCACACCGTGGCTGATGTTTTTGGTTACTGATCAAACCAACTTTGTGTTTTTTTTCTGTCTGAGAGCTAATGTTTACACTTCTCCGTTAGTCTCAATGGAAAATATGATGGCAAACAAAATGACACAACAACTTAAAACATACTCAGAAACGTATATGTGAACATATGAGAGCAGACTTGTTAAAGAGTTAACTGTAGGGCTGTGTCGTTAATCAGAAATCTGCTGTTATAAACCTAAACCACTTAATATGTAATTTTACCCAGGATTTAAATGTTTTTTAAAAGTGAAAGAAAAAACATGGATCCAAAATATAAGCCATTGTTCACAATGCAATCTTAAACTAAGGTAAACTTTTAAATTAAATTGTAAATTGCTAGTCATGATATTACTTTAAGGACACATTGCCCTACCTTTGATCTAGGCACAACAACACAGTATTTTCATTGAGGATGTGAGTCTAGTGTTTCAAAGCAGTCAATTGGGAGAGCTGGTTTCACAGCTCATGTCCCAGTCATGGTTCAACCTTGTCACTTCCTCAAGATCTCCTATCCATTGACATAGTTCTCAGAAAATCAGGTGTTTGTTTTTCTGACTTCTACATACGCCATTAAGCCCGAGCTCTGTAAAGTACATGTTTAAACTCAATGGCACAATGGCAGATACTTAGGCAAGCACAGGACACAGAGAGGCTGCACTGGCTGGAAGAGTTGGTTCCTGCATGAGACAGGCTGATTTAACTGCTGTTGTCACAGGAAATAAACACTGTTGCAAAACATGGCTTTTTTTAAATAGATTTTTAATAGATTTTTAGTTGTGTTTCTAATTCAGTGTGTCCCATCCATTCTTACTCATACAACCTTGCAGACAATACACTGCTGTGATGACTCAAGATTATATATTTTCAGAGATTTAATGGTCATGACACCTCAGAAAAATGAGAAAAGTTGTAACTGTCCTATGAGCAGTGTTAGATATTTCCTTTTACATTTCAATCTAAGTAGAATATTGATTGTCAGCGTGATATCAACATGCACAACATACAGCTCTGGAAAAAAATAAGAGACCACTGCAATTTTTCCTAGCAATCAGCATCTCTACAAGTATGGAAGCCATTCCATTACAATGTCTGTTGAATCCCAACACAGGCACACCTCATTCTACTGAATGAGGTGCTGATTAGGTGATCACCTAAACCAAATCTTAATTTATAAGGAAAAGTATAAAATAAAATAAAAAACACTTCTCTGGTTATCACTATCCTCTTGCAAATAAATGCTCTAAATTACAATATTTTTATTTCAAATTTGGGAAAAATGTTGTCAGTGGTTTATAGAATAAAACAGAAATGTTAATTTTACCCAAACACATACCTATAAATAGTAAAACCAGAGAAACTGATTTTGCAGTGGTCTCTTAATTATTTCCAGAGCTGTATATCACAAAGACTGTTACAGATAGTCCAAGCTTACATACATAGTTTCTCTTTTGTGCAGTTCTGTACATTTTATTATGGTTATGTTGTTGTCAGCAGGTAGAGGTGACTCAGGGGAGTTGACATGTCCCTGTGGGCATCTGAAGGACGTCCTGCAGGAGTAGCACTTGAGGAGAGCCACTTTGGTTCTGTATTTATCCTGTTAGCCCTGTATGCTGGGCCTGTCTCATAACTTCCCCACACTTCCTAGTCATGTGGTTAGTCAGCCCATATTATTCTATCAACCGAAACACACGTTTACACCAAACTGCTTCCTAACGAGAAAGCTTTCCAGAGCAAAATGAGGAACTTGTACTATATATGTCACATCATCATATGAGTTAATACAAGTTTGCTTCAATCCAATTACCTTTAAAAATGTGAGCCTTTCATCATTGGTAGTATTTATCATATTGATATTGCAACAGCCAAGGCAAAGATCTTCAGCACTGTACAGAGATATTCCCAAAATATTTCTAGTATCTCTCTCCCCATGCATGTCCTTTTCAGTCTGGACAGGAGGAAGTTTGGGAACCTCTGCCGGCCAGCTGTCAATGGAAGAGGAGGGGGTTGTCTCTGTCACTACACCACTTCCCTCCCAGGCTCACCCTGCAGGCCTAAATGGGATCATTCTTTTTCACAACATATAATTACTGCTCCTTACACTCAATGTAAGGAAGACAAAATACAAACAGACACTTTCTGTAATGACACCAATAAACAGTAAAACACGCTGCTGGCTTACATTATAATGTCTCTGTGGCTGTGTTTGAGGCTCGAAGGAGAACTAGTGCCAAACAGTACAGGTTCAGTGGAGCTTCTCTTCAATCCAATAACGTAATGCAGCCACAACACAAAGTACTGAACACAACCACAGGCTCTAGGATAGGCTCATAAAACATCAGAGACTATATTTCTACAATAATTGCTCACTAGACCAGGAAAATAATGAATGAATAAATTGCTCCATAGAACTGGGTCACTTTATTCCAAACATGTAAAAAACTATTTCTGTTTTAAGGACAGATTACATTTACAGCAACCACAGTTTTTGCAATCTTTTTTTTTATTACTTTTTTAAACTTCTTGCCATTAATGTGTTTATTGTTGTTTATTTTCAATATCTTGGTGACAATTAAATATCAGCTACAAAATAATGAAAAAATATTCACCTATTGGTTTATATTTTCATAATCGTTTTAAGCAAATAAGACACAACCTCGCTGCAATGTGGGTTTGGTGGCTTTCCCATGTCGCAACGCTTTATTTCCAAAAGCTTGTTTTTGGTCACATCTGGATGATAAAAATGTTATGTCTACAGAAACCATTTCAAGACGCTAATAGAGAGCTCTATGGCACATGTGTTGTTGTTAATTAGTGCAAAGTTCCCAGTCCAGCTGTGCCACTGAGAATTCCCCATCTCTTGACAGAGACATTTTTGCTGACAGACGAATCACAGACTCCTTTTCTGAGAGAGACGCCACCTCTGTCCCTCGCTGTGCCTCAATGCATCTATGGTTTGTATTAGCTTGTTGCCATGCAGGAAAAAACACAATTCTTTTGTAGTCTCTTCCAGCCAATCAGGGAAGTGAATTGGGGTAGTTTCCTGTTTCCTGTGTGGGTCCCAGACAGTACAGACACAGGGCCCAGTAGCTCTTGTTCAGTTTCCGAAATACATGTGCTCCTCTAGGAAGCCAAAGATAGTCATCACATTGGCAGAGTAACAATGATGCGTCCTTTCTCTCTCTCAGCAGTAAAAACTGGCAGATTCTCAGCTGTGAGTCATCAGCAATGCACAGCCTCATGCCAAAAGACAAGCTCTACTCCTGACTTTCATCAAAACAATGACACAACATAGTAAAACGCCATAGGAATGAAACACCCTGTATGTATTGCCTCTGCTAACTACACAGACAATTGTGATGACTGTCGCTGTATGATAGTAAAATGCTAATTCTTGCCCAAAGGAGTCCATTGAGAGAGTGCTCAGCGTTGAATCCTTCCATGGATCTAAAGTGAAAAGTCTTCAAAGAGACAGAGACAATGCCTTAAATTGCATCAAGGTCAATTAATTAAATTTCACTATTAAATTTTCTTTGCAAGGCAACAACATCTATTAGGGCTAACAAAATGAAATATTTAGCTCAGCCCAGTTCAAAACTATGTCCTGATGCCCTTTAGACGAACCTATTATACAGTGACTACACAAAAACATTCTTTATTTGGTAACTTAATGGTACATTCACTGATGATTTAAAAGCAGCCTAAATCCAGCGCTGACATTTCTGACTGTAAGAGGGATTCCTGTTTTCATTCACAGAAACGGCTGCCTCACAGAGCAGTCATTGATGATGTGCTCTGACCTAACAAGTCCATCTGGATTTTAATATTACAGCTCGCTTGTGAAAATCAGATGTAATCCTTCACTGTCTTTTTTCTCTTTGTTTCATCCTGTCCCCTCCTGTCCTAGTCTTAGTAACAAGCTAAGGTAAGTAGGTAAAAAGTCTATTGGACTACTAATGCATCTTGGCACCAACACTCATTCTCCCAAGCTTGTTACTGTGTTTGTTGTCATTTGGTCTTTCTCTGCTCATGCCTTCTGTCGCATGTTTAGACACAAAACAATGAGGACCGCACAGTGAGGATAAACTGACTGCCAGATGTCAACAAAAACTAAGGGAAAACATCCAACTCTGACCCATAATAAACCATTATTAGCAACATTCAACAGGAAAAAGAAGCCTTAAGTTAACCCAGTGTTTTGTCTAGAGCCTTTCAAATCAATTCAGTCAAATCAATTGACAAAAGGCCATACTTACTGTAAACATAGACAAAACACGGGGGGAATTTTCTGAAATAAATTGGGCAAGAATAATATAAACAATATTTTTCTCTCTCTCTCTCTCTATATATATATATATATATATATACACACACAAAAAAAACAAAGAAGCAGCTGACTGTAAAAACCTACTGTAAGATAACTCAGGTCATTTGCAAATCAGTCACCTGTGTATTTTCTTTTAGCATCTCTCTGAACTAAAACAAAACTCAAAATATATGACATATATTAGATATATTTGATAGACATCTGTATAATTAATAAAATGACTTCAATTGCAATACATTTTTTCTGTATTCTGTAATTGTCTGTTACACATTCCCTTTTAATTATGATTACTATTCATGAGATACAGTTAGAGGTGCATATTAAAAATGCATGAGGCTAACTACATTTGAGTCAAGATCAATGGTCTCTAGTACAGGGAGATCTGCATAAATACACAGCCTCTTCACAATGGCCCCCGAGAGCCTCCTCATGGCTTCACTCACTGGTCACAAACCACCACAGACCAGGTTTAACCACTGGTCACCAGCTACATGTCTAAAAATTCAAATCTAGGCCAACATTTATGGGCTAAGCAGTCTCCCATCAGAGGTTCAGTTTTTTGGAGGTGGGAGGAGGGGTGAAATATAAATGGGAATCCCCAAAAACATTCTGTAATAAGTGTAATAAAGGTGTATTACAAAACATTTCTGGGGGTTTAAGATGAATATATAACCCATGTATTGTAATACCAACCTCTCCATATGCACTTTCCGTAAGACGCAGGATTTGGACCCAAATGCCAGCTGCCAAATTCCCACAATTTCCCACAAGGCTTTTTAGGGGAGTCTCAATTTCACTTATATCTAACAATATTCAGTCAAAGCAGGCAGAGGCGTGTGATTTGAATGACAAAACCAGCCAGAACAAGACAGATCTGTGCCCTTCCAGCCTCAGTACTGGGTGCTGCTTGGCCCGTTAATGTGGAGTGATCCATTGAAGCGCTAAGACTGGGGGTAGGGATTTTTCCTCTTACCTATTTTTATTTTAACGCTCTGAAACACCCGAAGTCCTTCCTCTTCCACTGCCATGCTTTCGCGTGGCTCTGTCCCTTTTCAGATAAACGCAGTCCCGCTCCACGGTGGTCGGTTGTGGCCTCTCCAGCGTGCGGTTATTCCAGGGGTTTTGCACATCTATGCTGTCCGGACAGCGCTGCTGCTTCTCGGGGCTGATTACTGCTGGCTGCCTAAAGAACGGGCTGCTTGGTCCCGCAACAGCAGCAGCAGCGCCAGGAGGAGTGGCCCTGCGCTATGCACCGCCCACACATGCTCCTGTGGTGCGTATGGAGAGTGAGCAGTGCCTCCGGAAGTGGTGTTACTGAAACTGAATCAAGTTTGATGTCACTTGGACTTGATTTCTTTTGTTAATTACTTAATATAGTAATAGTTATTTAGCCATGGCAATTGAACCAAACCTAAATTAAATGAATAAAATCAAAATCCCATTAATGAATAAGAAACAGAAACACGTCAGAGGTAATTTGTACTCCAGTTTGTTACATCACTGAAGTCATTAAATAAGAGTTCTGCAGCATAGTAAAACTTTACAAATGCTATTAGTCATTTAGTTCATACATTGTAAATAGTATACTAAAACAAATTAAAACACTTAGTCACAAACATTACACATGTTCTGTTTTGAAACCATCACTGTACTTTGCATCACTGCATATCAATACTTTATATTGATATGCTGATTTTGTAAAGTGATTTGACTTTGACATCTATTACTCCTCATATATGAAGTTACTGGGCACTACAAATAGTTTTCAACATTATTTAATTTAACTGATATTAGTGCTCTCTCCTTTGAGTGATGCCAATAAACAAAGGTCTGTTCAGTCCAATATGTGTTACCCCATAATGGACTCCACATTTGTTGGTGTGGCAAAAGATTTATGATGCATACAAATCTATAAAAAACAACAAGGTGGAAAGGCTTAAGAAGACTTTGTTGAGCCTGATCTTGCCAAACAGAGAAAAGACAAGGTGATGTCTCGGTGGGACAGATTCCTGGCAGGATTTAAGATCCATTCAGTCTGTTGGGCCTCACCTCCAAGATGACCACATTCCTCCAAATAACTTGTGGACACTGAGCAGCCCAGCAGACATGTGAGTGACAGAGCGGTTGGATTCAGCTCAACCACAAATAACGGTTACCTCAAGTGCTTTGGCCGTTCAAGGTGTTGGGATTAACTGTCACTCCTTTAGTACAGCTCTAATCTAATTAGGCTGCATTTTTAGGCCTCTTTAACTATAGCCTCAACAGTGTTTCTTGTATCAGTTTACCCGTACAGTTCCTGTGCTTTCTATATCTCCTCTGTAACTCTGTGTTCCTAGACATCTGCCTAATTAACTGCTCAAGTGAGAAGCAGTGATAATGTAGGTCCTTTGTTGGCCACATCCTGTGGCATCACAGCTGTGCAATTAGCACAGTAGAAATTATACTTTATTTTGAAACCATGACTTTGCATATTTCAAAGAGCTGCTCAAAGGACTGTAAGGTTTGCACTATATGCTTAAGTGTTAAATAAAACATACTGTATTTGTGTATAAATAAAAGGAGAATGCAGTATAAACAGAAGCAATATAGGGAAATTATGTTTGAAAAAGTTTGACATTTATTTCACTTTAGCTATAGAGACTACACCCTGTGGTAAACCACAGGCCTATGTGTAACAGAAGGGCTTACTCAAGCAGTAACAAACGTTAATATGATTTAATGCATTAATAATGTTATGCACAAGTGCATTTATGAACCACTGAGCAAAAGAGAAGAAGACAGATGCTGATTGTAAGCAGATAAGTGAAATGATGCTGACTGTTTGATACAAACCAACAGAGGTTTGAGGGCGTTACCACCAAAAATAACTGTTCACACCTCACCCTCTCTCCTTTGTGGTTTATTAGTGTTTGTATACATGCTCTCTGAAATATACATGACATACAGTATATATAGGGCATAAGTATTATATACCCAAGAGAGAGTGAACAGATGGTGATTGACATGTGCAAAGTTAATCCTGGTATTACTGAGAGAAATAGATCTCAGTGGGTAAAGCATTTACCAAGAGTCAGTAGACCTAAACTAGTATTAAGAAAATAAAATATCCAGGTATTTAGATATGTCTTATGTGTGAACAATTTTTCCTACTGAGATGAAGAGTCTGTGGTTAGTTTGGTGTATCAGCACATTAAATGTCTCTGCTGCACGATAGCCAAAACACAACTGGACCCAATTTAGCAGGCATGAACACCAAAGAGCAAATCAGAGTTAGACTCGATGCAGAAATGGCTGTTATATTTAAAGCTATATTATAGCACCCTCTAGCGGTTATTTACAGACACTGGTGCAGGAACAAGAGAAAGATGAAGAGCTTCTGTTTAGTGTAAAAACTTTGACTTCTACTGATTACTGGTCTGTATAAAAATAATAAACAAATAAGCCCACAGACATTCGGGTTAGGTGCCGACATATACAGATGGGGCGGCAGTAGATGGGGCGGCAGTAGCTCAGTGGTAGAGCGGCCGTCCTTCAACCGGAAGGTAGTCGGTTCGATTCCTGCTTTCCCCACAGTTCATACTGTCGTTGTGTCCTTGGGCAAGACACTTAACCCACCTTGCCTCGTATGAATGTGTTAGAATGTTGATGGTGTTGGTCGGAGAGGCCGTAGGTGCGGAATGGCTGCCACGTCTCTGTCAGTCTGCCCCAGGGCAGCTGTGGCTACAGATGTAGCTTACTACCACCAGTGTGTGACTGTGGAGTGAATGAATAATTGATATGTTAAGCGTCCTTGAGCTCTGGAAAGGCACTATATAAATAAAACTATATATACAGATACATTTATATAAATAAAATATGCACATGACAATGTTTCTGTTATTGCTAAATTGTACATTAACCTATAAAGATGTATGTATCAAAGAAATGTGTCTCTGATAAGATCTTCCCAAGACATTCAATGGGTTTAACTACATTTTCAGATTAATTAATGAGGAGTGTTTCTTTGTTTTCTTGTGCTTCTTGTGCTAGGCCTAGACTTCCTTAACCAGACTTCTACACAAGTTTATGCTCTGATATTTCATATGTATATGAATGTTTCCTGACACTCTGTGACCCCATCCAGCAGGTATCCGGGGGATTGGCATTGCCCTACACGTGCTGCATTTGGGGCATGTGGCATTAGTCCAGAAAACAGTTCAGAGACAGAGATAAGATAAAACTGTCAAGTGCAGCTGAAAAAAGGCGAGATCTATTTTAGAACTCTAGCTTCTCCACTAGTAAGTTCCATAAAAGTGTGGCTGGACACTGAGGAACACATGAGACTCAAGGGCCCATCTTGATCTGCTGCTGGAGATTTTGTGCTGCTTGCGTAGAACTGAAAACTTAGGGCATGGAGTAGTATTTATGTAACTTAACTTGGCTAAGACTGGGGCATTGTGGTTTAGCCGCCTACTTGAAGGTGATATTGGCAAGCATCCATTCCTGTGTCAGTGCGGGATTCTAGAAGCAGAATTCATATTACCTTCAAAAACTATGAAAGGGAAAAGGTTAGCCTATTTTTTAGAGATTTCAGACCTATGGCTCACACCTTTCTCTATCAAGTCCCTCTTTTCCTCTGGTGAGCAGTTCGCCATTGATTGAAAATGTTGTGCTAAGATATAGACTACTGACCCTACTAGCCTATATAGAATAAAAATGACACAGGCCACTAACAGAGGGGGGCAGAATTACGTAATTCCGGTGTAGGCCTACAGCCTGCCGAAACCATTAGAAGAAGAAAAGGAACAAATAGGCCTGGTCCGAAACCATTCCCTACGGGCCTTTCCCGATTGACCCCTCACTTACACTCGAAGTTCACGCAAGGGATTCACCAGATAAGGGCCGTCTAAAACCGGTGAGTGCTGAGTGGCAGACACATGAAACCAGACACATAAAGAGTAAAAAGTTTTAAGATCATAAAAAATCCAGAAATGTAAGACAAAATTGTTTGCTCCACATGCTTTTAATTGTAAATGTGTAAAAATTATTTATTTATTTATTTATTTATTTATTTATTTAGGTACAGATGAGGAAAGTGCGTCTGAAAGGGGACCCTACTCTGTTCAGCTACAAGAGTCACTCCACACCGAGAGGACTCGATGGCGAAGTGGAAAAAGCAGAGACATTAAAGGATGTTCCCTGCCCACTTCCACTCCAACCTCGAGTGCCTTAGGTGTGTAGTGGCACTCGCAGCTGAATGAAGCTCCCTTGATTGCTAAATGTAGTCTAACTCATATGCTCACCTTTCGGACGCACTTACCTCACTGTGAAGGGAGCAGGACCTTTTGATTCTTTACTTCATACATAATTTTGCACATTTGGTTTCAGAATTGTAAGCTTCCACAACGCACGCGGAACTGAAGCGTCTGACATGACGAGAGAAAGATTGTGTTACACGCAGAGAGTGTCTTTAATTGGTGTAGACTGAAAAAGTTCTACTCATACAACCATGGTGCAAAACTGCTTTGGAGGGTCAAGCCCCTCACTGTTGAAATTGTTCGGCTTCAGACAGCCCCTGGATGCTCCAGGTAACAGGGTAATGAGGCCGCAGACATGTTGGCAAAATGGGGCACTAATTTCTTCCTTCATTCATTCATTTTCTACCGCTTATTCCCGTTAGGGGTCACGGGTGACTGGAGCCTATCCCAGCAGTTTTGGGCCTGAGGCGGTGTACACCCTGGACAATGGCCAGTTAGTCGCAGGACTAACATTTAGAGACAGACAGTGACAGACAACCATTCACTCTCACATTCATTCTCACATTCATTCACCAGGGACACTGACAGAGTTGCCAATTAACCTACACATGCATGTCTTTGGACGGTGGTTGAATAGCTACCTGGAGAAACCCCACAGTAACACGTGGAGGACATGCAGACTCCTCACAGACCGGAGTCAGCCAAGTATGTTTGAGTTGGCCGGGTTTTGAACTCACAAACTTCTTGCTGTGAGGCAGGAGTGCTAACCACTCTGCTCAATTCTTATATTGATAAAATACTAACTGTATTATTTTGTAGATATGAAGCTAAGTCAGTCATTCAACAGAGCGTTTTCACAACAAGAAATCTGGAACAATGTTTACAAAGGCAGACATTATTATAGAAACAAGTCTGTTAGAAATAAAGCATGTACACACAAATGCTGGTTTTACTCGTTTAAGACTTGGTCTAGGCTACTGGTTTGAATTACACCCTCTATAGGCTCAACAAAGCAGAAACTGATAAATGTGGTGTGTGTGTGATATGAGTGAGACTGTGGAGCATGCACTACAGTGTATGAGATTGTGTCTAGAGAGAGAGAGAGTAACCCTTGCAGGAAGAGACTGGAATATCCAGGGTTTTATTGGGGAAGGGGGTAATCAGCTATTGATTTTGAGTCTGTTTTATGTAGTACTGGTTTGATTTCTAGACTGTAACGTTGTTCCCAGTGAATATAGAAGTCAATACCGTCAATGACTGTTCGATACAGTAGGTGGCGGCATGCACCGTACAGAATGTAGTCCGCCAACGAACAGTAAAAGAAGAAGGAGTGAACGCGCAAATCGAGAGCGAGGGTGTAGGGAGCCGATTCGGAAATAGACACTGCTCCTCCTCCAGTGTCTCTGCTGTGCTACTCTTTTCCCCATTTCGTTGCTTTGTTTATTTCATTGTGACTTTTGATCATGGCTGCTCATTCTACCGAGGAACCTTTCCCTTTCCATGGGCTGCTCCCCAAAAAAGAGACCGGTGCCGCGTCTTTTCTCACCAGGTTTCCTGACTACGATGGCAGAGGGGTGCTCATTGCTATTCTCGACACCGGCGTGGACCCCGGGGCCCCCGGCATGCAGGTAAATGTGTCCGGCTGACTAGAGTAAGTTGGCTAATAGCTAGCTAGTTAGCATGCTAAGCTAAAGGCCTGACTCATTCACGTTATTTGTACCGTCACTAAAAGGCAACTGAGCTAGCGTTGGCTAAGTTAGCTTGCTCAATATGTTCAGCCCAACAGTAAGCTTTTATAAAAACATGACAACGTCTATACTACCCAGCAATTCACTGTTTGCATTTAAAGCTGTTTTCAAATCAATGATTTTGACAGCGCTGGTTTACATTCTAGTAAATTAGTTTTGCAGCAAAGGATGTTGAATTTATTGGAAATGAATAATTAGATATACGAGTTTTTCTAAGTATTCTGAATGTTTGTGCCAATCTAGCGTCAGCAGAGTACGGAAGATAAGTTATGTGCATGATAACGTACATGCTCATTATAAAGTTATCTCCAAATTCTCACCGTTTATGACGCTATGTGGATCAACGTACAATTTTAAAATTGTAACCTTTTCTTTTTAATCTCACATGTTGCTGTAGCCATGTTCAAAATGTCAGAGATAAAATATGATCCCTCTGCTAAGTGTAAACAAATACTGACAGCTGTTAGGCTTTGCATTGGATACTAGATACATATTAGGTCAGATTTTGGTCTTATTGGTCCCAATTTTAAATGTTTAATTGAATAATCACTGCTTGATGCTTTAGATCACAACTGAGGGAAAACCAAAGATCATTGATATCATTGATACCACGGGCAGCGGTGATGTGAACATGACAACAGTGGTGGAGCCTATAGATGGGACAATCACTGGTCTCTCTGGGAGAACACTCAAGGTCAGCACAGTTATGTTTTTATACCCATGACCGTTTGTGTTTAAAGACAGTGCACACTCTGTTTCTAATGTACTCTTAATGTACTGTATCTTTTTATGTCTTCTAGATTCCACCTGCTTGGGTCAATCCATCAGGGAGGTACCGCATTGGAGTTAAAAATGGCTACGAGTTCTTCCCTAAGGCACTCAAAGAAAGAATACAGGTATAGTAGAATGACATTATTACTTGGATCAGTTTGATGAGGGTTGTTTTGTACTAAGCAAATATATTGTATTGTAATATTAATGAAATTGTCCATACAGATCAAACATTTTTGGTATATACAAATAATTTTTGAAATAGTCTTTTATGTCAAGTACCTATGTATTATAGAAAGAGAGGAAGGAAAAGCTGTGGGACCCACCACACAGAGCAGTACTTGCTGAGGTCTCTCGAAAGACTGAAGAATTTGACCTGTTGCATCCCTCACCTTCACAGGTCAGACCCCAAAGTTTGTGTTGTCAGTACTCCTGAGCATTTGCCTTTAGATAGCAGTTGTCGTGTTGTGCTGTCTACATTTACTTATCTCCTGGTGTTGGTTTGTGTCTGAAGATGGAGAAGTTGCAGAAAGAGGAATTGCAGAGCCAGGCAGAACTGTTGGCATCTCTAGAGAAGAAATACAGTGATCCGGGTCCTGTGTATGACTGTGTACTTTGGCATGATGGCGTCACATGGAGGTAAGAATTTAATTTGCTTTTAATGCATGATGTCTGTTGCTCCAAAATCATACTGTATTACATTGTCTAATATTTTATTAATGACTGTAGGGCTGTAGTGGACACCTCAGAATGTGGAGATCTGTCCCAATGCACTGTGCTGTGTTCCTACAAAGAGAAACAAGAATATGCAACAATAGGAAATGTTGAGATGCTCAATTACTCTGTAAATATTTATGATGAGGGAAACACACTCTGCATTGTCACTAGTGGAGGTGAGAACTACAAAATTTATTTAGAAAAATACACAAAATCGTTATTGTCCGTTTGTTCTTTACTCTTAATTCTGTTGTATTTGTTACCATTTTTTCTTATAGGGGCCCATGGGACACATGTGGCAAGCATTGCCGCAGGTTACTTTCCAGATGAACCTGTTCGCAATGGTGTGGCCCCTGGTGCTCAAATCCTTGCTCTAAAAATAGGAGACACCCGTCTTAGCACAATGGAAACAGGGACAGGACTCATCCGTGCTGTAAGATACCCAAACTCTTTTGAGGATCATATTGATGTTGTTGTTTTCCATTGTTTATTTTTTCTCCCTTCTCATAGATGATTGAAGTAATCAACTATAAGTGTGACTTAGTGAACACTAGCTATGGAGAAGCTACCCATTGGCCTAATTCAGGGTTAGTAGGCTTTGACAGTTTTACTACTTTTTTGATTTATAGCTTTATTTACTAAATATTGTTTTTTCCCTTTGCAGGAGAATTTGTGAGGTGATCACTGAAGCTGTACAAAAGCACAATGTAGTTTTTGTTTCAAGTGCAGGAAACAATGGCCCTTGTCTCTCTACTGTTGGCTGCCCTGGTGGAACAACTAGCAGCGTCATTGGTAAAAAGGCTAATGAAATGTATATTATAAAATTTTGGACAAGCTGTAGTTGTGTATATACGTTTTGCTGACTCACTCATTTGGTCATGCAAATTCTGGTTGCGTGCTTAGTATCAATGTACCACCTTGAATCCTCAGGTGTTGGCGCCTATGTTACCCCTGACATGATGGTCGCTGAATATTCCTTAAGGGAAAAGCTGCCCCCAAATCAGTATACATGGTCATCCAGAGGTCCCTGTACAGACGGAGCCCTTGGGGTCAGCATTAGTGCCCCTGGTGGTGCTATTGCATCTGTCCCCAACTGGACTCTTCGTGGTACCCAATTGATGAACGGAACATCCATGTCATCCCCAAATGCTTGTGGCGGCATAGCACTAGTCCTCTCGGGTGAGCCAGTGTTGATTGTAGACACCATATGTCATACTGCATGTGCTTAGTTCAAGTAGTTGTTGACTTTGGTGTGTGATTTAAGGACTGAAGCAGAATGCGATCCACCCCTCAGCGCCCGCTGTGAGGAGAGCGCTTGAAAACACAGCACTGAAGGTGGATGACATTGAGGTGTTTGCACAGGGTCATGGGATTATCCAGGTAACTACATATCTGTAAAAAAAATACTAAACTAGCACCAGTATAGTTTTGGTTTGTTTTTTGCTGTAAAACGTAACATAAGACTTATAAATTAGACTTTAAGTGTAAATTATGTCTGCCTGGCCCTGTCTCCGTTCTCACCATAAGTTAAATACAGTTTTTTTGAATGAACTCAAGCCGCCTGTTAAATAATGTCTATGTAATATACATATACCATTTATCATTTATTTGATACATCATTTATTTTCATCTGAAGGCTGTTCTTGGCTAAGATCTACATTTAGTTTTTTAGAAATCCATAGGTTTGGGATATAAAAGGCTTTAAGGGAATTCATTTAAATAAAACATTCTGCCTATTATCATTTTAGAATGCATGCATGTGGACATAGTTTCTTTTTCATGTATCTTCTGAGACATTGTTACAGTAATATTTTAAGAGGTTATAACGGTCTCAAATTACATTGTATGTTATTACAAGTACTTCTTTACTATATCATATATCATCTTTTTTCCTCCACAAAGGTGGACAGAGCATTCGAATACCTCACTCAACATGCCTCATTACCCACGAGCCACCTTGGCTTCTCAGTGACAGTGGGAACACAGAGAGGCATCTACCTCAGGGATCCATCCCAAGTTCTTGCTCCTTCTGATCATGGAGTAGGGATTGAACCTATCTTCCCTGAAAACACAGGTAAACATTTTAAATTCTGCTTCTTTTGCATCCTTTTTGTCAGTGATATTATAATTATCTGTTCTCGTGTTGTTTCTCAAAGAAAATACAGAGCGTATCTCCTTGCAGTTACACCTTGCCCTCACCTGCACTGCCCCCTGGGTCCAGTGTCCCTCTCATTTAGAGTTAATGAATCAGTGTCGCCATGTCAATGTCCGCATCGACCCACTGGGACTAAGAGAAGGAGTGCACTATACTGAGGTAAAATTTTTTACTTTAAACGTACTGTCTGTTGAGTTTGCCCATAATAATTTAGTAGTTGCATATTTTTAGTTGTGTGGCTATGATACAACAGCGCCTACCTGTGGTCCCTTATTCCGAGTCCCCATCACAGTCATTATCTCAACAAAGTAAGACTTTTTAATTAAATATGTTGACATTTTTTCTTTGATTTCTTGTGAGTGGTGTCATTTGACAGTTCTGGCTCTTGTTTTATTTGCCAGGGTGCCAGAGAGTCGTAATCAAGAGGTGTGTTTTACAGATGTCCACTTTAGACCAGGCCAAATTAGACGTCATTTTATCACTGTACCTCAGGGAGCCTCTTGGGCAGGTCAGTTTGTTTTCAGAGGATGGTGATTACATGTGTGTGGTGTTTGACATTTTAAATCCAATCTGTACTGTGCTTTCTTTGCTGTAGAGATCACGCTGACATCTCATTCAGGAGATGTGTCTTCAAAGTTTGTTCTCCATGCGGTGCATCTGGTCAAACAGAGAGCTTACAGGACAAATGAATTCTACAAGTTTTCTTCACTATTAGAAAGAGGCTCCTTAACGGAAGCTTTCCCTGTGCTGGTAGGTCTTTTCATTTATAATGTACACGCATAAAAAAAAAAATTTGCTAAAGGGGTAAAAAAAAGAAGGCATCTTGACATAGTTTGCAAACAAAGACATTTCTAAACCCTTTTATAGAACCTCCACAGACAAAATAATATTACTATTTAAATGTGAAAATAAGGTAAAATTTCTTCCCTTGCAGTCAGGTAAAGTAGTAGAGTTGTGTATTGCACGCTGGTGGGCGAGCCTTGGTGACGTCACTGTGGACTACAACATCTCGTTCCATGGACTCAACACATCTCCGTCACCTCTGCACATAGTAAGACAAAACTTAAACGTGATCAGATAAATAATAAATTAACAAATGGAAAATGTTTTGATGTTTGTTTTGTAATCTGTTTGTGCCTAGCATGCCTCAGAGGGAGTGACAAGTTTTGATGTTTTCTCACCGATGCGATATGAGGAGGTGGCTCCTACTGTCACCCTTAAGTCATGGTTTCAGACTCTCAGGTAATTATTTATACACAAATATACACTATATTTACCAGCTTTACCTCACAATCCTCTGACTTAAAGAATCTTCTGCTAACAAGCAAAGTTTTGGAAGTACTAACTATGCTAAGGGTCAGGGTTGTTTTGGGAGACAAGGGGAACCTACTCATTGAAGTGCAAGGTTTTATTAGACGTGCCATCAAAATTTATTGTTTTGTGTTGTTTTATTCATTTTTATCAATGTTCTTTAAGGCCCGTTACTTCTAAAATAAAAGCCTTGGGAGAGAGGGATGTTCTTACTAACAACAGGCAGGTCTACGAGATTGTCCTCACCTACAACTTTCACCAGGTACTTTCTACTGTGATATAAAAGACGTACAGTATTCATAGATTGATAATTTTGTATTTTTATGAATATATTCCTCTTTAGCCTAAAAGTGGCGAGGTAACCCCCAGCTGCCCCATGTTGTGTGAGCTGCTGTATGAGTCTGAATTTGACAGTCAGCTTTGGATGCTGTTTGATCAGAACAAGAGGCTACTAGGCTCAGGGGATGCATATGCTCACCAGGTGCACACACTGAAAGATCAGCTTTGTGATAGCATTAAAATCTTTTGTCCTGTTCTGCAGGTCATTAACATGTTTTGTGTTTGTATTGTTTAGTATTCTCTGAAGCTGGAGAAGGGGGACTACACTGTGCGACTTCAGGTTCGCCATGAGCAGTCCAGTGAGCTTGAGCGGTTAAAAGATTTACCATTTGTTGTTTCCCATCGCCTGTCAACTACCCTCACGTTAGACATTTATGAAACACACCGCGCTGCTCTAATGGCCAAGAAAAAGGCAAACTCTGTCACTCTGCCCCCAGGAGCCACGCAGTCTTACTATGTCACAGCTCTGCCGGACGACAAGTAGGTCCCGCAGAAACTGATTGACACTGTTTTGTTAAAAGAAACTCGCCTAAATAAAATGTTTGTAAGAATTTGAAACTAAAGAAAAGTTAATTAAACACACCTTCTCAGCTGCACTATCCACTCCTTTGTCATTGTTCAGGATCCCCAAGGGAACAAGTCCAGGCTGTTACCTTTCTGGCTCTCTTGTTGTCCCCAAAAGTGAATATGGAAAAAAAGCAGTAAGTGGCACTATTTATTTTTCAATTGTTTCTTACAAAGCGGTGAGTCATGTCATGCTCCTCAGAAGACCACAGCTTTGTCTTAATTTTATGTAGCCACTCAATGTATAAAAGTCTGCCAAACTACTATCATAGTGTCTTTCATTCTCACACCATGCAGTACTTCTTGTGGACCTGAGGAACAGGACAAACACTCAGTTAAATGTCCTTTTTTCAGTGAAACATGGCACTTTCCTGGTTTACTTTCTTTTTGCCTCACCAATGGTTTTGCTGTCAGTCCAGACAAATAATTATAATGCTTGGCTGTTTGTCTTAATCTGTTTAATGGGTGTTTTATGTTTAAAGGTTCATGTAAGATTTAGTTGTGCATAATGTAATATTGCCCAATTTTGTTCTTAATATAATACTTAAAGGAGCATTACGGAAGGTCCAGAGTTTGTGTTCTAGTGCGCCACCTCAGGCGTTAGCGCTAGCGTTGCTTAGTTATAGTCATTTAATCGACTGTACAGGCTTACAGAGGCAACTGCAGCAAATTCAGATCCATTCTGCACTGATGAGATGAGGCTGTTGCTGATGTATGGGTTGGAGGAAAAAAATAGTACTATTGAAACTTCCGTAATGCACCTTTTTTTTTTACATTTATTTTATTTAAGAGTAAAGCTGCAAATTTTCTGCAAATATGATCATTTTGTGCTGTAGAATTTACATAATTATAATTACAGCTTCAATTACTAACTACAGTTTTGATGATAAATATTATCTACCATTTTGTGTCGTATTTTCTTTCTTGGCTTGTATTTATGTGCACACTGCATGTACTGAAATGTGACAGGTAGGTGGGAAGCCTATAAGTGTGGTTAAAAGATAATTGAAGAGCGAATCCTTTTTGGTGTGTTCTTGTTGTCCTTTTCCCTTACTGTGTGTTATTCTGACCACCAGGAGCAGGCCTCTGCAAAACGACAAGGAAAGTTTAAAAAGGTACTGGATGAGCTAGATCATTGTACACCTCTGCTCTCCTACCATTGGGAAATAGCCTTTTCATACATTGAAATGAGATCTGCAACAGCAATTATTTTATTAAGCATGTCACTGTTGCTATAATTTGAAATCTCATTGTAGTAATAGTTCCCTTTTTTTTTAATTTAACTGGTGGTCAACAAATCACTTAAATGGACATTACTACTTTAACAGATAACAGCTTTTAAAGTGTATAGAGTGGTGCGACATGCTATTGCTAGGGCAAAGGCTGTAATCTAGGATGATGGCTCATAGTAAATGTTTTCTTATATAAGTCACAGTCTAATAAAGTGGTTTTATATTTTGTGTTCACGCAGGACATTGTCTCAGTTGTGTATCACCTCATCCCTGGACCCAACAAAATAAAGAATGGAGGCAAAGAGAAAGACAAGGAAGGAGACAAAGAGAACTCAGCCATCGAGTTTGCAGAAGCTATGAGAGACTTAAAAATTCAGTGGATGACAAAGTACGTAAAATAGTTTTCTGCAATTTGTTTGTAGTGTGAAATTGCTAATTACCTAGTTGTTTTTGAAATTTAGGTTGGACTCTAATTCAATTTATGACGAACTGATGGAAAACTACTCTGAGTACCTTCCACTGCATGTTCAGAGACTGCACCAGCTGGACTCAGAAAAGGTAATGCATCGGGAAAGCACTAGATTTAAAATTAATACGATACTGGACTCGCATTGCATCTCAAATGTGTGTGTGTGTGTGTGTGTGTGTGTGTGTGTGTGTGTGTGTGTGTGTGTAGGAGCGTGTTAAACGTCTCAAGGATGTGGTCTCAGCGGCTGACATTGTCATCTCACATATTGATCAAACGGCTTTAGCTGTTTACCTGACCATGAAGACAGATCCTCGGCCAGAGGCAGCTTCTATCAAAAGGTAGGTTTATGTGAAAAATAACTTCAAAACGAAACATTATTGTATATATCTCTTTCTCATATCTGACACTACTTGTATATTTTAGTGACATGGAGAAGCAGAAATCGTCTCTGCTGGATGCTCTGTGTAGGAAAGGCTGTGCTCTGGCAGATCAGCTCCTGCTGCCCCCTCCCTCTCAGGATGGGGCCAGTGCCGTCACAGCAGGAAAAGTTTCAGGAGAGGAAGATGGAGAACCAGTGGCCAGCAGCTCCGACGACACTGTGCATGCTGTAACTAAGGCTCTGTCAGACACCTTTTGGGAGATGCAGAAGTGGGCCGAGTTGACTGATTCTAAGGTAAAATGTTATCTGCATATTTGCCGCTACATTATTTTATGTTTCCTGGCTTGGCTTTTATACAGCCCTAATTCTTGCCTTGTATGATTAGCTGACATAAACGAAACATCTCATGGCTGCAGTTCAGTTATTGTATTCAGCAGAAATGTTAAGCTGCTTAAAGCTTATATGTGGTTCTCTCAGGTCTTGATGTTTTCACACAAACACGCTTTGGTAAACAAGATGTACGGTAGAGCCTTAAAATTTGCCACAAAGATGGGAGAGGAGAAGCCCAGCAAAGAAAACATGAAGAACTGCATCCAGGTATGGCAGCTTATTTGTCAATTATCAATTAGCTATGTATTACAAACATTTGACCTACATTTAGAAAAGACATGATTATGATTTCATGACCCATTTTTGCCTTTTTTTTATTTTAAATCTTTTCCCCACATTTTCTGGTTTTAGTTTAGACCCATTCTAATTGCATTTCCAACTTGTATATTTTGTGTTTAAACTTTAGATTTTTTACAAAAATAATTGATTTATTGATTTATTTTATAAATAAAATATATTTGCAAGCTACAAACTTGTGTGCAAAGCTTGTTTTTTGAGGCACTGCTATACATTCACTTAAACAAATTAATATTTTTTTTTTCTGTTCTCCAGCTAATGCGGCACCTTGGATGGACTCACTGCTCCACGTACAGTGAGAACTGGCTTCCCGTCCTGTACCCTTCAGACTACACACCGTTTTAGTCACTTTCTATCTGCAAACAAATGCGTTGCATCGCACATTGCATGCTAACTTTGAAGTCATATCCCTCAGGGTCACAATCCTGTTTTTAGGTCACATTTAGGTAAACACCAAAAAACATCACATTAATGGGCAAGGCTTTGAGATATTTCTTTTGTGTTATTTTGAGAGGGGTGTAGACAGTGGGTTGTTGTTGTTAGGGGGCATTGTATCTCTGCCTTGGCTGAAGCTTAAACCAGCAATGCAACAAACATTTTACAATTTTTAGTTTTTCATGCTATGGATATCTGACACTTCTTTTTTGGTGTCTTGGGCACATTTAGGTTTTTAATTCTACCTACCTTCAACATATTAGACTTCATATTATAAATGTAATTCTCCAAAAATCTACCAACAATGGTAAGACATGTTGCCGCCTGATGTTCGGACCTTGGAAAGCATCAGACACAGCAGAATACACTCTTCCCTGTATTAAAGGGAGGCTCAAGTAGATCTTCATATCTTTTTTGTTTTTTTATTGTTTCAGCCAAACTAGCTGATATCAAGTTGTTTAATGTGTACATCATTTCAAGCTCAAAATCAAAACCAGACTCAAAACACAACTGTGTTGAGGTGCCTTCTACTTGTACCTTACTTTCTTTGATGGGTGTGATGTGATGTGTGAACTGCAGAATAGTAGCAAAGCTCATATAAGTCAAGTCTTGCAGTCAATTCAAACAAGACTGTCACAGACCTCACTATCACAAAAAATGCAGCTGCCTTCAGTCTTGTGCAAAAGTTGGACATTCAATTTTTATTGTAAAATATTCACTCACAGTTTTTTTTTTCTGCAACATTAAAAATGTTGCACTTGTACACAGTGTCATAAAATATTGTACATACACGTAACGTACAAATATTAAAATGCAATAGGTATATAGTACAGATATTATTCTAATAGATGTATTTTGCATATATGCATGCCTTCTAGGATAAAGGCAATTTATTTGGACACATTTTAGTTTGTTTCAATTTGAGAGATGTCTAATCTCCAATACAGTACTGACTTATGTTTATGAGGGTGTGTTTGTAAATGGCTTTGTTTGTACTTGTTAGCATATTTTATGTATATCAACATTTTCATTTCATTTTACTAAGTGAAAGCCATTTAAGAAAGGATGAGTATAAATGTACAAATCTGATGAATCCTCCAGCAACATCAGTTTTGACTCGTCTTTTTATTGTTAAAAAGCTGGAGCGGTTTATCTTGTATTTTATTCAAATAATAAAACAATGGATTTATGTAATATATCTCCTACACATGTTACATTAGCAGAGTGACAAACTGGCATAAAAATGAATGCTGCAGACAGTGTTTACTGTGATGGATAGCCTCAATTCTTTCTTTGTCAGCCAATGGCTCTTTTGCATTTAGAAAAATCTAAACTTAGGCATTAGTGTGTGACGGCAGACCTTACCCACTTGGTTGTAAATGGCTACTGCAGAGTAAACGGCTTATATTCCTGCTGAACATAACTTGGTCTGAAACCTGTCAACTTGCTTCTGATTGGATAAAAGATGTACATGCTACCAAATCCGTTTACGCATGATGCCAATTAACATCTAAATACTTAGTGATACTGTATATTAGTCACTTCTCCTATAATCCCACCACAAGTAAATGGCATTGGTCTCATTTCCTGCAATCTTTCAGGCGCATAAGTAAAAGTGCATACCTAGGAATGTAGCAGCAGTTGCTCTTTAGTGCAGGCCCTTCTTGTTCCTGGGAGTTAATTATCTTTTTTGAGATTGCAGGACACTTTGCAGTCAGATTGATGTTTACCTAGGGGTTAGGAGCTGCACTGTTTGTTTTTAGCTGTGGTTTGTCTGCACTTTCACCTCAGGCTCCTCCACATGCAGCATGTATAGTGCCGTGTATGGCCTCTTATGTATTGTATGTCCACAATATTTCTATTTCTTTTTTTTTTTTTTAATTTTGGTTTAGTCATCTGTCAAGCGTGCACATTGCCAACAATAGTGTCCACTAAATGGCCTTAACTTTCACCACAAAACAATACCGTCCATTTCTGACTCCACAGTACTTGCATCGGTTTGTCTCACTCTGCTGGTGTCAGGGAAGAGCTGTTTAAATTCATAAAACTGTGTAAATGCCAAGATTTTACAGAATGTTCAGATATAAGGTTATATGTATGCATTTATTTTATACCCAGAATATCTTACTGGGTGATGTAGAAAGGACCCCAGTTTCTATTTGTGATCACATAACTGCTTCACAAAGAAGGAATCACACTTAATAAAATGACTAAAAAATGAATATGTCCACTTGTCATTAATCCTTATATCAGTATAACATGTCACTACACTAACGGAACAAAGAAACACAACATGACTACAGCTAGTCCAATACTAGTGAAGCAAAGGCATGGGGCCCATACCTCCAGGAGCCGTCCCCTCCTGGAGCAGAAGGTGGTGGTCAGGTACTTCATCAGGAACAGCTCTAGGACAAGTCAATTGGATGTAGTGGGGGGTCTGCTGATCCAGGACAGAAAAATGTTTCTCTGCGCAGTGTATGTGAGGATGTCATAAAGTCTGCTGAAATGTTCAGGCTCAGCAACATTACTGTTCCCTATATCTCAAGAACAAAGACACTCCAGATCCAAAATCACTTCAAATATTTTCTTCTTGTCCTACAGAATGTCTGTCTGATATAATTGAATTTTAAGACATGACCACACACAAAAACCTTTACACTGATTTACATTTAAAACTTGTACATTGTATTAAGATGTATCAAAAGCTGAAAAACAACTCCAAAAAGGCTGCAGGCAGTGATTGTGTTCAACTTGAGAGAGCTACAAAAGAGTACTACAAAAATTCTATGCACACTAGGTACCAAAAATAAATCATTTTTTCACTTGATGTTAAAAAAGTTCTTTAGTTTTGCCCTTATACAACAATATTTCTTAAGCTCAAATTGGTGATTTGTCAGACCATTGGCCGATAGCAGAAAGGTTCTTATTCTTCCTTATTCAATGTCCCCATAAAGATTTTCATATCTCCATCTTCAACCAGCAGTGTCGTGTGAAACTCCTTTTGAAACCTTTCACTGAACGCTGCATCAGCTTCTAACCTGATTTTGTTAGCCCAAATCACAGTAGTTCCTGGGTGGCAGAAGTGCTTCATGGTGAACATAAGCTCGTCCAAGAAGTTGTGGTGATAGACCACATCTGCTGCCAGCACATAGTCGTACCGGTACACTGAGGCGGGGTAGATGTGCCCAATGTCGTAGGTCCAGGACAGGGGCCCAATCTGAGGTGGATATCTGCACCTTCCTCTGGTGTTCCTCATCACATTGGCCCTGAGGTTACCCAGGATATCCGGTATGTCCGTGGCTGTCACTGCAGCTCCTAAAGACACAATTGAACTGCCATTTAATTAACTCTGTATACTGTAAAGATGGCTGCTTTTGTTTTTACTGTGAAGGCTCACCAAGAAGACTTGCCACAATGGCCACCAGTCCTGTCCCTGCTCCCAGCTCCAAAACCAGTTTCCCCTCAAGGTTCACCGTCTCCTTGTTGTTTTCCAGGAAGGAGCAGAGAGCTAGTGCCTACAGGTAACACAATTGTGCAGTAATCCTTCAGGCTTTACCAATAAAACATCTGTGCTATGTCTTCTATGTGACTGGTACTCACCGCTGGCCACATCACTGACCCATAGTAATCTATGGACTCATAAATGACAATGTCTTTTCCAACATAATGGTAGATTTCTTTACCTTGGGAGCCTAAAACGCTAGGAGTCCAAGTTATCTTTTCTGCATTGACCTGTCCTGTGTAGATAAAATGGACAGATGCTATAGAAGGACATTTAACAGTTTTTTTTCTTTAACAGGTTTTAAGACTTGTGTAATGTGAGGTCAGGTTGCCTTTAGTGGAGCCAGATCATAACTTGGCTTCACTAAACATCAAGCATCAGATGGCAAATTAAATATCTTGTCATTAATCAAAATTAGAAATATCTGTCTCACTGCCAGAAATACTTTAATTTAAAGTTTATTTAAATGTAAAACATTTATACATATTAAAATTAATAATGTATACATTTTCAATGCTTTAAAGGCCTCAGTCTCATCAGAATCAAACCCATTTGTTTTTGGAATAGTCTTGGACCTGGTCTTTAAATTGAATTTGTGTTGCTGAGATTATTGAAGTGAACTATGACTAGCCTGATGTGTCTTCTCTGTTGGCTGGATCTGGGGTGATGGCTGTTTCTTCTGTCTCATTTTCACCCTGTTCATATTCCTCTTTATCATCTTCAGTCTCTTCACTTTTGCTGCTCTTTCGTTCATCACTTGAGACAATTTCTTCCTCTGTTTTATTCTTAATTCCTAGATCTTTGCCCTTTTCTGTCTCAAGCTCATATCTTTCTTTTCCCTTGTCCTCTTGTGTATTTTCTGCCTGAAGATTCTGAACTTGGAGCTCCATGTCTCCTTCCTCTTCATCATCTCTGTACGTTGCCATAAATATCTTCATATCTCCATCTTCACTCAACAGCGTTGTATGAAATGCCGCCTTAAACTTCTCACAAAACTCAATGTCCGTCACCATCCTGACCTTATTGGCCCAGATCAGTGTCGTTCCTGGCTGACAGAAATGCTTCATGGTCTCCAGAAGCTCATCCAGAAAGTCATGATGGTAGACAACATCCGCTGCCAGCACATAGTCGTAGTGGTACACTGATGTAGGATAGGTGTGCTCCAAATCGTGGCTCCAGGAAAGAGCTGCTACTTGTGGAGTGTGTCTACATTTGCCTCTTGTGTTTCGGGACAAGTTCAGTCGCAGGTTGCTGAGAACATCCGGGAGGTCCGTGGCCGTCACCCAAGCCCCTAATGGTCATTCATAAAAGTAAAAGAAAAATCTGTATATGGTTTTTATACAGTCACAATATTTTTCTTTGTCATACCAAGAAGAGCTGCAACAACAGCCACAAGACCAGTTCCCGATCCAATCTCTAGCACTGCCTTGTCTACAAGATTCAGCTCTTTGTGGTGACTTTCCAGATACTGACACAGAGCTGGGGCCTAGGAATGGAAACAACATTTAATCTACAAAATATTACTAGTAATAAATTATTAGTAAGTGATTCCTTCAGCAGCATTTACAGAGAAAGTTGTACAAGCTTATGTTACATAGATTTGTCAACAACATAGTTTGTTTCTTAAAATAAAAAAGCCACCCTAAAAGGTCACAGTCACTGACCTCATGCCTTATTTTTGTGTGCAGATGCCTAACCTTGTGTCATGAGGTCAGATGAGATGAATTTTGATCCGTCCGTAATCAATTCCAGTGAGGTATGTATAATATTTTAATGAAATGGATTGCCATTAAATGTATTTACTGCCTTGTTTGAATGGGTATGACATATCTCTTTCTGTCATCTGTAAAAGCCTAAAGAAGGATCACTAGGTTGAGGATTCAGGCCAAATTATTAAGATTGAAAGGGTGCCTGTGTGTATCTTGGTTAAAGAAGTCTGTGCAAAAGATGTACTATTTGCTTTGAAGCTGGGTCAAACAGTGTCGTCTATTTATGAGCAGTTTTCTCTCCTTCAATTTTTTACCTTTTTAATGGTCAAACAGACAAAACAAGCTTAAATCCTATAGTTGATAGTGCTCATAGTAATTGTGGCAGATTCTAAGGCAGATTATAGGTATTTCTCACCGCTGGCCAAATCTGGCCTGCGTAGGAGTCCAGTGCCTCTTGGATAACGATGTCCTGTTCAACAAAATGATAGATCTCTTTGTCAATTGTGTAGAAGAACGATGGCGCCCAGGCTCTGTGCTGGATCTGGTCACATGGTCCTTCTCTGCATGGGACATCTAAATGAGGCAAAATTCACACACAAGTCACAGTCGATGCTCGTCACGTTAATTTATCATAATGCCATCATTTACCATGTTTATCTTTTCCATCCTCCTCTCCATCTTCCTTCTCTACCTCGCTGGTTCTCCTGTCGTCTTTCTCAATCGATGTGGATAAGGGCTCCATTTAAAAACCTTTATACTGCTGGACAAACACACAACTTCTCACAGTAATATTTTAGAAGTGTTATATTGAAAATCTAAGCTATTACCACTGCTTTATTCTCCCAAGTCATGCTTTTTCAGCCAATCACTAAGAATGTAGCAAGTCTTACATTATTGTCTAGACATTGCCCTAGGTGTGACCTTTGACCTACCTGCTGCCTCTTTGTTTTCCAGTGCAGGGTCTGTGGAGTGATCCGACTACATCTACAGAGCCCGGACTGGTTAAGGTTATACTGAGCATCCTGCTGGACACACCCATCAACATCATCACATGGGCCTGAGGCTATTTCTAGACACATGCAGCATAAAAACAAGCCTGAAGCAAGATATGAGAGCATAGTGCACGTACGGAGCACAAACACCAAGAGACACAGAGGAATAAGTGCTATGATACTAACAGCCCAGATTGCTCAGGTCATAGGCCAGATTGGCCTGGAAAGTTAATACTGCGGTGTTGTCAGATTTACTGTCACACCTAAAGCTGGAATAGGTCAACTCTAGTGTTGAAACAAAATTTTACTGTTGGTGCATTTACTTTTAGCAACATGTTTTCTAGTAGACACCAATAATCCACCAATAAATTTTGAAATACATGTACATTTTTTTAAAATCTCTGAATCTTTAGAGACTTGACAAATCCTCATAGTTGCAGCATGTATAGACTATTATCTACATAGATCTATAAATCTATAAATAGTTGCAGACACTTCTAACAACTTGCCAATTACATGATTTGTGCTTGATCTGAGAGCGTATTGGCTGTTAAACGTTGTAAAACAAAACAATATACATAATTCACAATTTATAAAGTGACCATGCCACGTCAAAAAGATGAAACATATACCAAAATGCATTTAAAGCATATTGGATGTTACTTTTCCTCTATAGGCCTAAATGTCTTCTCCAGAGGCAGGAAACCGGATCAGTCTGGCTCTGAGGCCCACGTTTCTAAAATAAAAGAAGCAGGGGATCCTGTGACTCAAACCTTTCTGAGAGGTTGAGTTAAGTCCAGCACTTAAGGGTGAGACACATAAAATACATGGCATTGAATTGAGGACATTGTCCAGTTGCATTGTCAGTGTAAGGTATTTATGAAATGAATGACTCGCAGCCTCTTGGACTGAGAGATTGTTGAAAGTTAGCAATTAATCAGAAAGCCACACACATTGTTGAGAAAATATTTGTCTTGACAAATAAGACTGATGTCCTGTCACTGGCAGGAGTTTAGATAAGCTCTCTATCCGTCTGTAATCCACCTCTTCACTCAGTTACTGCAGCCAAACAACACATCTCCCTCTCACGGGCAAAATGACAAGGAATGACATGGGAGAAAAAAATAACCTAAAAAATGTTGGACGATTGGGATCATAAATGACAAATTCGATTTAGTAGGTCAGCTGTGAGACAACAACCTAAAAATAACGACCTATAGGAAAATAAAAGCAAAATTCAATTCAGAGTTTCCCAAACATTATATATTTGTTTTGTTTTTTCATAAGAAGCTAATGCTAGAGAAAGATATCTTAGATTTGAACTCTTTTTGTTAAATACACATTGTTATTATAATTTATACAACTCAATATTTGTTTTATGAAAAAGTTCAGCAACAAGCTTATTTTAAAATAATGTTTATTAAAATCTCTGAGGAACACATTATTTGGCATCTGACTTTAAGATGTCCAATGTTTTTAGAGCAGTGAGTAGACAGGGAGGCATTAAAACTGGGACAGGCAATTTTTTTAGTCAATGAAAAGAAAAAGTACAATCAATAGAGCCTTTTGCCTTATGACTTACATATGAGACAAATACAGATGATGTTTTTGCAGCTAGAGTCAAAAGGTTCTTGTTTTTAACAGGAGGAATATGAAACAAGAACCACTTTTGACTCTGGCTGCAAAAACATCATCTGTATTTGTCATTAACATTTCATACATTTACTATACCAGTGGTTCTCAAATTGTGGTACAAGTACCACTAGTGGTACTCTGACTTTGAGTGGTACTCAGAGAGTTTCTGAGATTTTCTTTAAAGACAGATTGTTTTTAAAAATAAAATAATAAAATAAAATTCATAAAGCAATCAAACTGACCCCTGAGAAATGATCGTATATTTAAATGTAGTTAACTGGAACTACACTTCTATATGACCAGTAATATAACACAGAAGAAAGAATATCACATTTACATTTATTCATTTAGCTGACGCTTTTATCCAAAGCGACTTACATTGTTCTAATGTAATTACCAGTGTTACAGCCACTGGAGGCAAGGTGGGTTAAGTGTCTTGCCCAAGGACACAACGACAGTATAAACTGTGGGGAGAGCGGGAATCGAACCGCCTACCTCCGGTTGAAGGACGACCGCTCTACCACTGAGCTACTGCCGCCCCAGAAGAATGGGTGGTACTCAAAGAGTCAAACATTTTTGAGGTGGTACTTAGTGAGAATAGTTTGAGAATCACTGCTATACAATTGAAATGTCAAAAATATATCAAATAGATTGTCATGTAATCTGTATTTTAGAAACAAAGGATTTGTGACTTTTTGATGTGGCAGGGAATAAATGTAAACACTGATCCTCTGAAATGACTCAATAGTTAAATATAAAAAAGTATGTAAATGAAATAAAGTAAATCAACACACTGTCATGTCTTTAACACATTGTATTTTTATCAGTCCAAGTAGCCATTTTTCATTGACAGCCATTAGTCCCTTTGTCCCTTTCTCCATGCTCGGTACAGTTTGATACTGAGACTGGGAAGGTCGTACAGCTCCTCCAAGTGGAAACGTTGCTGAAAGCGATCCACAAAGCTGTTCTCCGGGTCCAGCCGAAAACGCATTGCCCATAAGATCTGTGTGTTTTCTTGGCACAGATGGTCAAAAGTGTCAATCAGCTCATTTAAGAAAGGGTGAGCGTATACCACGTCAGCAGCCAAGATGTAGTCAAAACAGTGTGTGGCACGAGGAAAATGCTGCTCCACCTGCGGGCCCCAGGTCAGCTCAGTGACCTGAGTAGATTTTGTAGATTGTGTTAGTTTTATTTATAACTAACTAATTTATAATCTTTCAAACATTTACTCTTTAAAAAAAACCTACCAGTGGGAGTGTATTTGCACTGTGTCTTTGTGTTGCACATTACATTGTACTGGAGGTTTCCCAAAAGCTCTGGGAGGTCAGTGGAGGTCACCTTAGCTCCTGAAAAAAAGAAATGGTTAAACTAAATATTGGAGAATGGGAATCAAAAAATATATAAAGTTAAATGTGAATAGTTTAATTTCAGCACCTAACAGGCTGGCTACAATGGTAACAAGTCCGTCCCAGCTCCCAGTTCAATCACATTTTTATCGACCAAGTTGTACGTGTCACGATTTGCCTCCAAGAAGTGACACAGTACCATAGCCTGTTTGTGATGAAGAAAACAGAGTTAACTTCACTTATAGTTACATGATCACTTGTAGACTGCATGAGAGCTTGTACATACAGAAGGCCAGAGTACAGCTCCGTAGAAATCTGTGGACTCTTTAATGCGGATCTCCAGGTCAGAGAACATATAACCTTCCCAGGCCTCTGAACAAACCAGTACGGGATGAAAACGATGGGCCATTATGGCTTTGGTGAGTTCTGTATCATCTGCAACTCCTCTGGTGGCATCTGGGAGGTAAAAAAATAATAATAATATTACATATATATACATATATATATATGTATATATATATATATATATATATATATATATATATAGTTATTCACACATTGCATGTTCTCCCCAGGCTTGGGTGGGTTTCCTTCAGGTGCTCTGGTCTCCCCCACCAACATGCTGGGTGCCCCCTAGTGGTGGCTGTAGACATATATATATATATACAGTGATATATAAAGTATATATATATATAATATAATACTTATATAATAAAATTTAAAAACACATATATATATATATATATATATCAAGTTGGTGACCAAATATAGTTGCTAATAAACTCTTACACTGCTGCAAAAGGAAACATTATAAGACTTAGTTGAGCATTAGTAACTTATAAATTCAATTGACTTTATGTTATAGTCTTGAATAATAAGTGCATGAGGGAAAACTTTGTACATCATTATATAGTACAATATTCTAATAAAAGCTTTTTAATCAATGTTTGATGCATAAAGATACATTCATTCTTGAGGACTGTAAGACTTTCTGGTGACTGGCTACTGAGTTGGTGGTAAGGTTGTCCTTGATGTAATGCTACGGTAATGTAGCCTTGAATCAAAAATCTAAGCTACCATATTTATATCACTATTGTCATTGTCATCTCTGGTATATAAATATATTACATTTAGGCTCATAATGCCCCATTGATCCTTCTGTGTTTGTGTGTGACTGGGAGATTATGCAAGTGTTGGGGGGTTCCACGTATGTGTCAGTACCCCATCTGAGACACTACCACAGTTATGCAACACTGAGAAGGTCAGGAGAGCCCACAGAGCCAAAACAGGAGGGTTAACCGAGGTCGGGGTGGTGCGACAGAGCGTTATGCAGCAATATGAAAATACATCCACCAAAAGTCTCTGCATAAAACACTTAAATATGTCTTGTACATGAAAGAGATGCAGTGGTTTGCTGGTAATAAATGTTTTAACACATTTTTTGTGCGCTCTGGCATTAGATAGAAAAGAGATAGGGATTTATATATGTGATAAAACACCTCTAAAGAAATTCACTGTTATTTTAAAATAATAATATCCACATGATCGACACTTACAGATCTGTGATTCTGGAATCATTTCTTACCTTTTTCTGCCGTTGTCTTGGACTGCGTCTCCATGTCTGAAGTTATTTCTGTGTCTTTCCAGCAGGGCAAGTACCCAAAAAAAGAACAGCCTGGTTTCTGTTCCCAGATTAAGTCCTTTCGATGTAGGCCACTCTGGATCCAGCTTTTTAACAAATATTTCCTTTTATGGTGTTAAGTTACCCACATGCACAGTATTTTCCAAACTCATTTGCAGCTAACTGCGGCCCTCTACTCCTTCCTGTGTGTCTAGCCCTGAGTGGGTATCTGCAGTAAAAGTGACTGACGGCAACAGCTGCCACAATACACCTCTGACTGGAGCTAAAGAAAACTGAGGAGGAAACAGACTTAAAAAAGAGAATTGCAAATACATTTATCTTAAAAAAGAGACATTAATTAAAGTTTAACAAAACTTTTGTCAAGTGCTTAATGTTTTAATTCTATGTGAATGGGAATCAATAGGTTAGTATCTTCCCCGGCAACTGAAATACTGCCACGAAAGGTATTTAATGAATGTGGCACTGCAGACTTGCACCTGTCTCAGTTAACAAGATGACAACAAAGAACATATCTGAGCCACAATAACGTCACAGTGAAAACATTTAATGCAAGATTTACAATTAAACACATATTTTAGACAGATTTACTCACAAAATGTTAAATACAAAATATTTGAATTCATGATAGTTAATACTGTTTATTCATTTTTTCTACTGCTTTGTCCCATTAGGGGTTGCGGTTGACTGGAGCCTATCCCAGCAGCTTTGGGCCTTAGGCAGGTAAGACCCAAAGTTAGTCGCAGGGCTGATATTTAGACAGTGACAGACAACCATTCACTCTCACATTCATTGACACTAGCGATATGCAGACTCCTCCCAGAATGTTTGAGTCAACGGGGGTTTGAACTTACGACCTTCATGCTGTGAGGCAAGAGCACTAACCATTCTTGCCATTTCTAAAACATTTAGCTTTTCTGCTTCTTTCCCTTTGAGTTTCCTCTCGTCCCCCCTCTTCCTCTTGCTCTCACACCTTTGGTGCCACGTCCTCGCCGGCTGCCTTCAAACACGGATTTGGCTGTAACCATAGCAACTTCCACACCATCACTGTCCTCTGAGCTGCTACTACTGCATAGACCATGTATGGCTTTCTGTGGCGTGGTCTTGGTCACCTCAGACCCAGCTTTCTCTGTGAAACACTGACTCTCCTCGGCGCTGCTGGTGATGCGTTTGGTTGGTGACGCCTTCAGAGACGTAAAAAGAGGTTCAACCATCACCTGTGAGCTGAGAAAACCTCCTCCTGCCACAGTATTCTGCTCCTCTCCTGGTTTCTGTCTGGGGCTGGAGGAGGTGCTTTTCCTTGATTTGGATGGAGAGAGCACTTCCTCCTCTGTGTCCTCTTCCTCTCCTCCTCCACCCTCCCTCGCCTTTCGTTTCATGCAGATGACTGCACGCCTTAGTCTCTGGCTGCGAATCTCCTGCTTCTCATTGAGCTCCATCCGAAAGAATGAGTCAATCCTCAGCTGCGTCTAGAAACAAGATTTTATGGACATTATGTGACCAGAATTACATTTAAAAAGGAACTGGACTACACTTAAATGGACAAACAATATTACAAGGGAAGATTCTGTCTTGGAAGTGGATGTTCAGATGTAAGAGCAGACGAAAAAATGCCAAGGCACACATGATCATAGCTATATAAAGCTGAAACATACTGCACCAACATTTCAGCACAAATGCCTCCTTCAGGGTTTATGGGCAAACTTTTTTTTTCATATATACTTTCTACACACATATATATACACACACACATGTATATGTATAGTATATTTATATATATAAAAAATATTTCATGTTTTCCAAAATGGGGTGAGCCCATATAGTTCATAAATAACGAAAGCCTTTCATTTACCTGCTGCATATTCAGCTGTTTCATCACAGGGTGGAGGGTCTCCTCAGTTTTTCGGGTGCTCCAACCAAATCGACTCAAGCAGAATGTGATAATACAGTCAAGGGAAAACAGTTTACAGTAACATACAATCAGTAAAACTGCCACTTTACTCTGAAATGCTTAGACACAAGAAAGGATATTCTTTGATCAAGTCCAGTTGAGGGCGTCCCCAGCTGAAGGAGCTGTCCGACTGGTCAATAGCAGGATGTAAGTAAGCCTGGGCCACTGCTGGGTTTGGAAATCCCGGCTGCAGTTTGAGTTCCCTAATCTTCTTCTTCACCTTTGTGTCCTTAGGGTTCTTGGCCAAACGCTTTTTTTCTTGAGCCTCATACCACCAATTACTGTTGAAAAAATTATCATCAACACTTACTTGGAAAATTAATGTGTTACAGATATACATTTTAAAAAGCATTAACCTGAGCTGTTTCAGTGGCTCGAGGCCTGGTCCGGGGAACTCATTCAGTATCTCCATACCAGTGACATACCCAACTCCCGGGACACCCTCTGTGTAGTCGCTCCCCAAAAGGTAAGCCAAGTTTATGAGTTTTGTTCTGTCCAGTCCTAACAGAGTGGGTGAAATGTAGATTTTCATTTGGATTACTGTGATAACTATGGACAAAAAGAGACCACTGTACAATGTGACAGTACAGTTTATGTGAGAGTGACAGCAGACAAATGGACATAAGGATAAGTGGAGTGTTGTTACAAAGCTTGTCATTCCCATTTCACAAGGATTACCTATCTTGAATGAAATTTTGTACTGAATGTTTGTTTTTCAGAACTATTTCTTACATTTTTATTGTCCCATACCAATTGTGGCAGGTAGTTCATATCCCAATTTGAAATAATAAATATAGTCTTGATTTCCAAAGGGATCTAAACAAATTGTGCATATTTGTAGAAATGAACTATAAATATTAAAGTGTAAAAAAACTACAATATGAAAATATTAGCAAAATCAAACTGCATGACACTATGACATGCTGTTTGTTTAATATTGCAATGACTACATAATATCCAATATTTTAATTTTGCCTTGTGGATAAGTAAACTTATTAATCTTAATAGTTAATGTCTCTTGATTTGGATTTGCTCATTTTGATGCCAAATATATTAATATGCAAAGCTTGAACATCTTGCACATGGAAGATGATCACATCTTAGCACTTCAGGCTGTATTTTGCCATATTTATAAATAGGGCATGTTTATATCACAGTGAGTAAATGTTTTATCCACTATGCATTTATTGTGACTGCTTCAGAAACACTCACCAAGCTGGTTCTGTAGGTCGTTGTACTGATAGTGCTCAACATATTTGTTCTGGCTGAAGAAGTTTCTATAGACGTGTCGCCCTCCGAACAGCCAAACATCTGAGTCGTCTGTAATGGTCCCGTGAGTGTGATCAGCGCGATCTAGTGCTGCACACTGAGCCTCAGCCTCCATTGGAGCCACAAGGTATGGGACACCAAACAAACGCAGTAGCTCCTGGAGTTGAAAAGAGCAGGAATATATTATTGCATTACAAATTCTGAAAATCAAATGAAAATGAATTTTATCTGTAGGTCATCTGCATTGTGTTTTTATTTTTTTAAATGGTAACATAATAAACCCAACTATAATGATCATTTGATGAATATGCTCTTACAGCTATCATTTTTATCAAAGTTTAAGTACATGCTTGTAAAGCTATCTAAAGTGCATTTACTGACTCTTAGCAGATAATTATCAAAACATATCCAGTAACTCCTTGGGATTATTACTCTCATTAGATTTCTGTTGTTAAAAGGAGCATATTAACAGATTCATGGGCACATATACACATGGCATAGATTGTGAAATAACACTGGCTGCATGTCAGCGCTCAAAAATGTTTGGCAAAGAAACAAAGAAGAAATATCTCCCTTAAAGTGGGTCCACCAGCTGCTCCCAGTCATCATAATAGCTTAGTCAAATAACTAATGTCATAACTTTGTTTGTGTTTACATTTTTCAGCTGTTCAAGTTTTCACATGAACAGCTGAGCAACATGACCTTAAATATCATGATAATTTCACATTCTTACCTCAGTTTTTAAAGAACAATTTTGATTGTGTATTGACAAAGTGTGTATAGTAAATATACTCCACCTACTTACAACCTACTGTGATCATTTCTTATATCATTTAAAGTCTTTTTTCCCCAAATGATTCACTGTGTTGTTGGACTTACCTGACTCTCTAGATACATCTGCCCCGTCACTGTGTTGGCCATTCGCTCCTGCTGCTGTTTCTGCTCCCTCAGGTTGTTTTGCTCCACCTGAAGAGAGCCCTGTAAAGCCTCCAGCTCGTCCTACAGAGCAGTACACACAGCATCATCTTCATTTTACACATACACAAGAAGGTCTAATGTACTGTGTGTATAATTGTCCGCTCTTAAGACTAACCATATCCAAATGGTCCCATTCATTTGCAGCAGGAGGCTGTTTCTCTATTTTTTCCTTTTCTTCGTCTTTTTGAGAATTGTCTTCATTATCCTCATATTTTGAGACGTCTGCTGGTCCAGTGGAAGTCTCTGTTAAACTTTCATCTTTCGTTTCCTCCTGCTCATTAATTTCCTCTGATGATTCACTCTCTTCAAGTGAACGTTCTTCTCCTGAGACTTCAATGAAGCTTTCTGTAAATAAACATACACTAAACTACTTCAGTTCTACAAGTAAAACACAACTTTATTTTAACTTAAATTTCATGCTATGTTTTTACCTTCAGACTCACTCTCCTCATCATCTTTTGGTTTTACATAAACTTCATTTTCACATTGTTTAAAGGACTTCATAATCATCTCTCCTTGTACTATGGGTTGGGACAGGGTTTTTTCACAACTGCTTTTTCCTGACTCATCTGAAGAACTCTAATGCAGGAAGTTTAGTCCAACTTGCATCGTTTACTGTCTCCATGTTTAGCGTTTCTCTCTGCTCTATAATTTCTCTGTCAGTATTTAATGACTGTATTAGCTCTTTTCTTGACAATATTTCTTCTGACAATATCTGTACATCTAGCTTCCCTGACTTAGTAGACAGTTCACAAGGCTGTGCTGCAAAACAGAGTGCTTTGTTTCTCTGCCCAATTGCTTCTTCCATCTCATCATCAGAACTACTAACCAACAAACTATCTTTTACATTTAAACCAGCACTTCCCTTCCCTTTTGAAGACTGTAAAATTGAACCGACTACCAGTTCATTGGAATTGGGCACTTCCTCTGAGCTGCTAATAATCACTTGTGGCACAGATTGTTGGGAATGGGTTTTAACACGTAAGCCTTTAAACTCTTGTCCTTCTATGTCATCTTCCTCATCAACCAGAGCTTGTTGAATTGCCAGCAAAGTACGAGGAGATACACTGCCATCCTTTGCATCCTCTGTTTCTTCATTGTTATCATTCAGTGCAGCGTGAATAGCTTTGAGAGTCTGAGGTGAAGGTGGTGATGGGTTTTCCAGTGAGTTCAGAGACATTTCTGAAGGCTTAGACGTTTGATTTTTGGTTTTGTCTTGTGGAACAGGACCCCATGTTTTATCCTGTTCCTCACAGACAGGACGCCACAGTGGTTCAGGTTTGTCCGCGGCTCGTTTATTGTAGCCTGACAGAGAGCTCCCTGACCAAGGTGCTGCTGCAGGTTGAATCTCTGGGGCTTTTTCCTTTTTGGATGAGCCTGTAAAGCAAATAAATAAATAATAATTATAATAATAATAATAATTATTATTATTATTATTATTATAAACTACCAATTCATATTTACAATACAAGAAAGTATAACAAAACAACATTAAAGTTATAGTTAACTGGGACTGACTCAGTTTAAACTTGCAGATATTGCTGTAACATATATACACTATTAATAAAATAATCTATATTTAAATATTACTAACTATATTTCATACATTAGGTTAATATATTACAAAATATATGATAAAACAAAAATGTTTTTGTGGACAAAACAAAAAGATTTAGTCCAAAGGCTTTGTGTTTGGACACTAACTCTGAGTAGATGTGCTTTACAGAAAAAGCTGTTAAATGCCTTACCTTTAATAAGAATATAGTGGGAATGGTCTTCTGAAACCAGCCTTTGTGCCTCCACATTGTGACTCTTCTGATCGTCATAAAGCTGAGGAGCGCTGCCCGCACTACGCTGGCTCATTTCCTTCTCCACTCCCTCCAGTCGCTGGTTTAAGTTATTCCTCTGGAGCAGGCCAGCCAGTTGATACTGTGAAAAATCTCCCGAACGCTTAAAGAGGCAAGGAAAAGTCCATAATGAGGCATAAACATGTCTGTACATACAGTAAGTGAATTATTGTCTAAATAAATAGTACCTCTGGAGGCTTGTGGAGCATAGTGCGCCGTCTTTTTGAAAACTCTTTCATTTCTTTCAAAATTTCATGTTTCATTTCAGATGGAAGACTGGCAAACTCTTCTGAATTTATGTCCACTGAGTTGGGGTCTTCATAAAACTCATCCTGAAAAACAAAGCATCAAACCAAGATCACAGAATTAGAGACAAAGCAGATTGTAATTATTGACTTTTTAAGAAAAACAGTGGAGATTACCAATGTGCAACAACAATAAGCTCAAGGATAATACAACTCAAAATGCCCCAAAATACTGTATATCTAAATACCTGGTATGTGTGATAATTGCCAGATGTTTCACCCTCGACTTCTTCTTCCTCCTCTTCGGAGCTGTAAGAAAAGGGTATTAGAAAAGATTTTATAGAAATTGCAGAACAAATTCAAATTAGTTGCATCCAAAATGATTTTTATTAATATTAGCTACTCACCTTCTTTTATCTTTCTCCTCTGCAGGTGGCAGAACTGGAAGAACATACATGTCATCCACCTCATTTCTTCTCACACTGGAAAGGCTGGGTAAAGGTTCCTGACTGTGGCACAGAGAATGCATACAAAATAAATACAAAACACGAGGAAAAGGACGGAAATAGGCATCCTGTATCCTAAGTTTATGTTTTGAGAGTTATAGAAATGGGTGGCAAGGGGAAGAATTATTTTGGAGTACTGGTTAAAAGTCTTGGCCTCAACTTGTTTTGTTTCATCTTGGTCTTGACGCAGTACAAGCACAAGTCATTGGTGGTGAAAGAGTTTGAACTGTTCTCTGCTTTGCATCACACACTGGTCTCAGTAATAGTTCTAACTACAACAATAATAAGGGAAATGGAAACACTATATTAAGACAAAATATTCCTCTTTTACCTGCGATCTCCAAGTGCAGCTTTTATAGCTTGTCTCTTCAGAAAGGTCCTGAGAAGTTTCTCATTGGTCTGTTTGGACTCACGACTTAACTCCTCCTTTCTTTGCCTCCTTAGAACCTGAAGGAGAGACACAAACACAGTTATGTGTAGAAAACACTTTTACTTTGTTAGATTTACATGCTGACCCTAATGCTATGGACCTACCAGGGTCTGCTTTTTAAGTAAAGGTGCATCCCCATCAAACACAAACACTGGCTTGATGCGGAAGAACAGTAGTTTACAGATGCGGTGGAAGAGAGAGAGAAGGTGGGCGTTTTGGACACTGTTGCCATCCCTGTCCCTTACACCCTTCACAGCCTGGTTCAGCCAAATACTGATATCTGGAGAACTCTGCTTAAGGTTCGTGCTTAGTCCAGTCAATTACACCAACTCATTTATTTTTTGTAGGTTGCTGACACAAACATTTACTCAGATATGACATAAACTAGTGAAAAGAAATTACTGTTGAATAAAGGATACCGACAGCAAGGATCTTCCCCTCCAATGTTTCAGGGTTGACGGGTTTCCCAGTGTTTTCCAATAGCCGCCACAGTCCGTGCACTCCCATTATTACATATGTAATCCAAACAATTAAAATAAAAACACGTTCACGGCATTTATTTGTTTGCACCGAAATTCCCAAAATAACACCGCAAGTTCACTTTGAATAGCGTATAGCCCACAATATTTTGTTCCGTGCAACCACCGCTGTCGTCTCTCAAATGTTCCGGCCAGGAATTTAAGTTGAATAATTTACTCTTTCACGAGAACTTCTTTAGTTTTGATTGAAACGCATTCAACGTTAAGTTTAAGTTTAATAAGTGAATGCTTTTATTTTAGATCCGAACTTTATTCGCATAACCCTATCGTCTAAACCTATTTATACAATCTATGGTCTAAACGAAATGAATGCGTATGAAGACAAATGCCCTCCGTTTTGTCTTTCAGGGTTTCAATAATCTAACTTAAATTATATTAAATGACATTGCAATACGTTGCAGTTAATATTACCAATCCCACCATCAAGAATCAGCCATCTCTTTAAGATACACCGGATAATGCTTCAGTGTCAGAGAGTGATTGTGATTTAACTTTAGGCTGATTGTGTGACCATAGATAGTATAATTAGACAGGACGTTGGGCCTGACAAACAACACTCGGGGCTCGTTCGACCTCTGCCGAAGCCAACTATGTCCGGTGACTAAACAAGCAGTTTACGCTTTTTAACCAAGTAGCGTAACTGTTGTGGGAGGACTAATTGATTGACGGTATGTTCAGATAAAAATGACATTTTATATGTCGTGTATCTTGTGTGTTACGGTCTTTCCTACTGTGTATTTATAAGCTTAATCGTCCTGTTACCTTAGAGCTTGTAGCAGCAAACAGCCCTCGGTCTATTGTTGTTTGCTAACGCTGCAGTTAACTCGTCACGTTATCAGTATCGGTTTTAGTCCTGGCCTTTGACCGGCGGCTTTTTATAGTCTACTGTAAACACGGTTAATTTCCAGTGTAATTACACAGTGTTGTTGTATTCTCGCAGGACACACAACAGCTTGGATTCAGAAGTTACCACGTTTGCACCAGTGAACATCATGACATCTGTTGTTAGAGGTATGTATTTTGTGAGAATGGGATTTTTCCCCTATGAGACAGATCTTGTGATTGTCAGTAACAGGGCAGCCTTAGAAAGCCTAGAGAAATTGATCTGCTTTACTTCACACTGAACTCAATACCCTTATTTTTTACCTCATGTATTCAGTATTTGAAATTCGTTTTATCACAGTTGTAAAGTGCTTACAAAAAAGCTTGTATTGTAATTGATTTGACCTAATAAGGGTGTATGAGCTGTGGATATTAAAAACCCAAACAGAAGAGGGCTAACTCCATTTGTATTCTTTCTTTTTCCTCATGCACAAATACTGTCAATTTACAACATTCATTAGGAAACCCCAGTAACAACATCTCTGTTTGTTTTTGTCACAGTCTCCACCCATGTGCCAGTCAGAGGCCCTGGAGATGGCATGGAAACTGAAAAACCATCAGCTATCATTGAAGTTAACACCGACAAACCACCACCAAATCCTTCTACTGTTCCCCTTATGAAAGTGGTCAGCCCAAAACACAGCCCCAAGTCCATGCTCTCATCTCTTCCTACCTTCCTTCACCTCCAGGAGTGCTACACCTAGGAAAAGTAAATCGAGATGCATGCACCGAAGTGGAAGCTGTGAGGATAGTTGTGCCGCGGGCAGCTATAAGCAGAAGCAGCCAAAAAGGCCCTCCTGAAGGCAAATGTGAGGCTGGACAACATGGAGAAGAGCAAGCGTTACATCCTTTGCCTCTGCTGGAGGACTGGAAAATTCAACTGGAAAAGTTACAAAACTCTGAACGCAGACTGCTGCAGGACAAGGAAGGACTCTATAATCAGCTGCGTGTGCAAACAGAGGTAAGCAAGTTATAAGATAAACACATTCCTGTTTTACCTGTTCACTGCTACACTTTCATAATATCAAAATGAGGACATAAGCTTGCTCATGAGGATTTGACAAGATATGCATTCTTCCCCTTTTTTTTTTGTAATTTTGATTTGATGTCATATTGCCCAGTGCAATAAAATACTGATTTGTTCATAATTATGTTTCTTTTAGAATGAGTCAAAGATAGGTCTAAACCTCAATATTGTATTATAGAATGGGAAGTGTTCTGTATTTTTTTTTTTCATTCATTAAAATGGACTTGATAAAGTCATTTTTTTCCTTCTAAAGTTTACTCTTAATGTTTTGCAGGTTAACCGTGAGCTCAAGAAGCTGCTGGTGGCTTCAGTCGGTGATGACCTCCAGTACCAGTTTGAGAGGTCAGCTCGTGAAAAGAACCAGCTTATTCTGGAGAATGAGGCCTTAGGTCGCAGTCTGGCTCACACCGCAGAGCAGCTCGAACGCATGAGCATCCAGTGTGACGTCTGGAGGAGCAAGTTCCTAGCCAGCCGGTACAGAACAGTTTTTAATATTTCTATGAAAAGTACACACAGATGAAACAAGGATGGATATATGTTGGATTACTCACTAATGTTGTAGCATGTCACCAGTGTTGTGCCTGAACTGCTCATTGAACGATAGTTCATGAACTCGTTCATATTTTGGGCGAACGTGAACTGAACGTGCTGTATTACTGCCTGATGAACGTTACTGTGAACTCGTTCATTCTGGTGTCTGTGAACGGCACGCTCTCTCAGGTTAACTTCCTTCAATAGGGTGCCAGATTTCTATAGAGCCTTCCAGGCGAAAACCCGGCTAAAACACACCGCAAACGGGTCTTAATATGTAGCGGAAAAACACCAAACCTGGCAACACCAGCCACCTGTGTCGCACCGCCGTCCACGCATGCGTGGCGCCATCAAAAAAAAAAAAAAAAAGCATGGAGGCGACAGCAGCATGTAGTAAGGCATATGATTATTTAAATTCATTCATGTAACTTGTTTGTTGAACCTGCCTGGTCTATTTTTCCAGGATTCCAATATTCTGTTTTAGCATGTGGACAATGGAAAATTATTAAAATTTAAAAGCGTTTTCACCTTAATGATTACTGTCCTGTTTTTCTTTGAATAATTCCTCATTAAAAAAGACCATTCAAGCAGCACGTTTTTCCTCATGTTTTTGAGAATGTACTGTAGGGTTGAAAGCTGCAGCTGCTACTAGTGTGGAGTGAATGGACAGCAACAAAGCATTAAAGCAACAATGCTGTCCCCTCAATGCTAATGTAAACCCTGGTTGGATAAGGATTGAAAATTGGATATGAAAATTAAATCTGACGCATAGCTTCATTGTTAAAACTGATAAAATAATTGCTGTCTGTGATTCTACTGTATATGGGCTGTGGCAATAATTTTGAAAAATAATAGCTCGCAGCAACATATGGAAAAAAAGAACTGAACTAGTTCATTTTTGGAACTGTGAACTTAGTTCAAAATTTTGAAGTTTGAACTATGAACTGAACTAGTTCATTTTAAAATTTGTGAACTGAACTTTGAACTAGTTCTTGTAGAAAGTGAACTTTCCCAACACTGCATGTCACCAAGTACAAAAATAAATTTTGGACATGTGTATTTATATAATAACACATTTGTGGTCAATCGGTAAAGTAAGTCTGTTTGTTTGTTTGTTTTTCCAGAGTGATGGCAGAAGAGCTGACAAATGCCAGGTCGGTGCTACAGCGACAGACCAGAGAGGCCCAAGGAGCAATTCAAGACTTGTTGCTGGAAAGAGAAGAATTTTCCAGAGAAATGGTTCACACCCACAGGTAACATTGTAGGGATAGCTCCTGTTGAATACACTTTGATGACAGATCATTAGTACATAGTGATTCAAATGTAGAAAAGACCTACAATGCAGCATTTCAGTTATACCTCCAAAGTAAAAACTAAAACATTTTATTTTAATTTGTTTTTGTTTTAGTAAACAACATGTGCTATTGAAACATGGCGTTGAAGTGCATTTAGTAGAATTGTTTTAATTTAGTAGCATACAGTGAAAACTGTTTTCAATACTATGTCTAATCACCTAAAAACACTCCTTCTCTGTTTATTTTGTCTGTCTTGAGAAAAAATAAACAGAGAAACAGACACCTTGGAAAAAAAGCATGTTCCTGTAGGGCCACCACAAGAGCTCTAAGGCTATAGAAAAGGAGAGGTGTGGGATGTAGAATCTGCAAATACACCACTAGAATCAAAAACAACACGCAGCAGTTTTATAGACGGTTCATTAAATTCCTATCACATCTGTTTTCAGTCAGCTCAGTAGTAATGACAATGTGGTTTGGTGCAAATTGATACAATGCTTCATTAAAAAAAAAATATATATATAGCTATATAGAGTGTATATAGCAGAATTTGATGTTAGCAGATCAGTGTCCCAATCTTCTCCTGATCCCTTTTCCATCCACAGATCACTGGAGCAGCTCTTGGTGTCTCTCCAGTGGGGCAGACAGCAGACATATTACCCTAGCGCCCAGCCCCTTAGCACAGGAGAGCTGGCCGCTGCTAATCGCAAACTAGCAGACGCCATCAACTCCCACCTGTTGGGAAACAAAAACAGCAGCGTGGCCAAGAGCAGCAGTGCAAATGCTGATCAGCTGTGTAGCACACCAGCCGAGAAAATGGCAGAAAAGGTGTGGCGTCAACATTTGTTCTCTGTTTTAAAACATCTGTAAAATTCTTACATATAGTAAGATATATATATATATATATATATATATATATATATATATATATATAGTGACAGACCTTTTTTGTTTTTTTACTTGTAGGTGCTGAAGATTTTGGATCCTATTTCCTGTTCAGAAGACCAAACAGAGCCACCTTTAAATGACTCTTCTCCACCAAACTTCCTGAGTAATAAAAAGAGCATTGGCAGGTTTCACCCGTATACTCGCTATGAGAACATTACCTTTAACTGCTGCGAGCGCTGCACTGGGGACATCCTGGTGCTGTAAGGCTCACGGAGGAATGCTATTAGTAACTGTGGAGCTTTAAAACTCTTGACCAACCTGTATTGCTTCACAAAAAATTGCTAATTTATTGCTGCTTTCTTTAAAATTTATCATGTGATGGTGATGAAAACGGGTTCAGACAATAAGATGTATATTGCTGGGATTTGCAGTCAACATACAGGTTAAGTGTTACATTGTGAAAAGCCTTGTGTTTACTCAAACTTGAATGGTAAGCTGCTGTTTACAGTATTTTTTTAAATATATACCAGTATGAATGATGTCATTGTAAAAAAAACTGCCATAATGGTTTATGGGCAGCCACTTGCTCTTCTTTTAGTGAATATGTGGGCCTACTCTGACAGCACAGGTATAGAAAAGCCTGTCTATGATGCAGTGTCCAATTTCTTGCTCACTTTTTTCATGAAGAACAGTGATTCTTGCTGTTTATATAAATAAGTAGAGATGTGTAAAAAAAAAAAAACTTCAATCCAAAATTTCAGATATTTATTTGTGTTAGTTAAAATTGAAACAGTGGTTGTGAATTGATGAACATGTATTGCCTCATAAGACTTGAAGTTTATGCTTTTTATTCAGCGTAAAGTTGGAAATATGAGATTGACCGTTTACATGTATTTCCATTTGGATTGAAATAAACAATTCCTTTTACATCTTGAAAAAGTGTCTCGTAACTCACATCTCTAAAACAAAATTGCAGTTTTTATTTATTGTTTTAGAATTAAGTGCATGTACATATATACATTACGGATAAAAATCACTCATCCCACCAATGTCTATTTCTGCCTGTGTCCTGTCTTCTTTGCACACTGCTCTTCATAGTCTGTAGTCTGTTTACTGTAGGTGTACCCTTCTTTTCCCTGTCCATTAACCGGAAGTCAGAGAGAGTAAAACTTTGGTTTCCACTTTTATGTGCGTTTCCTCTTTTCATTTGCATTTGTTTGTTCTTGGTCTGATGTTGATGAAAGCCATCATGTTTCCTTGTAGGCACAAACTTCAATGCTTCCTCCCACTTCCCTGTTTCCTTGAGAGTAATCATGATGCGAATCATTTGATCCAGAGTCAGATTTTTGGCCCCTGTTTCCCAAAAGAGAAACTCATCTAACGGTAAACGTGCTGTGGCCAGTTTTAGACGCTTGGCATTTGCCAAAGATAATCCTGACTGGACTGAGCGATCCACTAAAGCTCCAATTATGTAGACCTTAGAGTGGTCATAAGTGCGGAGAACATTTGGGGAGTCTGCAGTGAGGTACACGAGACGCTCTCGTGGGAACAGCTCAATGTGTTGCTGGTCAGTGCTGGTTATGAGGAGACGGTCCCAGGTCTCTGCACCATACCGCTTCAGCAGCTGCTCTTTGTAGAAACTTTCTGATTGCAGGTTACAGAAGTGTAAATGGAATGGGTCGATGGCTCGTCGGTTCCATGCTTCTACCTCCATCAGCTGGGACACAGTGTTTTCTACCTCACGCTTTGACATGTTGGCCTCATAACTCAAATCATAAATTAGTGGCTGGCCAAATATCATGGCCTGAGCACTCCTCCAGCCCAGCAGCTTGTCCAGTGACCGATTCCAGAACTGTAAAATTAACGAGTTTTTGATTTCTGGTTCTTTGTGCTCATCTCCCTCCTCTTCTTCCAGTTGACCCTTTTGCTCTAACAAGGCTTCTCTCTCTGCCCTCTTTTTCTGCTGCTTCTCCTTTCTGGCTATTTTGTGGCCCTCCTTTATAGACAGATATTTTAGGTACTTTTTTCTTGAAGACTTTGTAGGGAGACCTGCAAGGGTTTGAAGTTCTTCATCCGTCATTTCTTGAGGCACTAGTTTCCCAGCATGTCTCCACATAGTGACCAGCTCACGTGTGGCTTCAAGAGTTAAGTCTCCTTCTGTCTCCTCATCACTTGCTTCATCTTTATCATCAACTTGTAGCCGCTCTTCTGGTGCTGCTTTTAATCTCATTACTGTTTTCCATTTGTCCAAATCTATCGTCTCTCTCCCCTCGGACAGTGGGTTTGGAAGAGGAGCATCTTTTTTGGCAGGGCTGTTGATGTGGATGTTAACGGTTTGGAAGCACGCGCCGCTTTGAGGAAGAAAACTGTTCACCTGCCTCTTTGCAAAACCCTTTGGCGCCAGAGAATGACTCCGCTTGATAATTACATACAGATCCCGGGCAATAACAAAGCGTAACATCTCGAAAGCAAATCAACTACTGTCAATTTCCACCAGGAAATAGAGAGGTCTGAGGCAAAATGGATAGCAATATACCTTTCTTGATAAAGTACCTCTTATGCTCCATTGAAAGTGTTAATCCTGTTTTGGGCAACTTATTCCATGCTTGTCAAATATTGTAGAAAGGTCACGTTGGTTTTGTGTCACATTAAATTGCGCTGGACTGAAACGATAGACTTAACCGCGTGTTGTTCCTAGGTAGACCCTTTTTAGTGTCGTACAGCACAACCTACGCAGTTTCCGCTTGAAAACAAACCCGTAGTGGTAGAACATTTCAGTTTTTACCTTTAAATATGAGTTTATTTCTGCCAAAGTTATCATGCAAAAAAGATATAGATGAAGTTATCAAAGGAGTTGCAGAAAAAGTTGTCGTCTGAGATTTGGGACAGACGAAGACTCGGTTTGCCTACAACTTGATGAGATAGTAAGAATGTATATTGTTTAGCCAAAATTACATAAATATTACCATGTGCTGATTACGTTATACATTTAATTTATTTATATTTTATAGCTTTCCAAAACAGCCCATGACCTGAGTAACATGGCGTCTATTTACATCGTTGATGTGGCTCAAGCTCCCATCTACACCAGATACTTTGACATCAGCTACATCCCATCCACAGTTTTCTTTTTTAACGGACAGCACATGAAAGTGGACTATGGGTGAGGAATTGCGTGCTTTCTGTGACAATCTTAATAAGTCATTGCTTAAAAGATCTCCACATGAGAGACGCTGCTGCCACAGACTTCACTGATTCAATCTTCCACACACATACATGCTTTGGGTAAAAGAAAAACAATTAACTACATCAGGACTAAACTGTTGGGGAGGTCGGCATTTGTTGCTTGTTTACGCCTGGCAACAATGCTAAACACCAGTTCAGTTTTTAGGGTAATACTAAAACACAAATTAGGCTACATTTAAATGACAGTGGATAGATTGTTGTAATGAACAGATGGATTGACGTCTGCTGTTACATTTAATGAAGTTCTGCATTGCTGACAAAAGGATTTAACATTGATATGTCTGCCCCTTTCTTGTAGCTCCCCGGATCACACCAAGTTTGTTGGAAGCTTTAAGACCAAACAGGATTTTATGGACCTGATTGAAGTAATTTACAGAGGAGCAATGAGAGGGAAGATGATCGTCAAGAGCCCCATTGACCCCCAAAATATTCCCAAATATGATCTTCTTTACCATGGCATTTAAGATGTACCCTGCAAGACAACAATGTGAATGATGATTCAGGCAGTAGTCTAATGGCAATTGTCATTACAATTTCAATAATGTTATTTATTAGGTTTTGACCAATAAGCATGTTTTTTGTGCCACAATCTTTCCATTTTCCATTTTTCTGTGTAAAAATATCTTAGTGATGTTTCCAATTGGAAAACATTTGTATAGCCACACGGAAGAGAATATTGTAATAAACCTGTATTTATAAGATAACAACTTGCACAGCACCTCAGTGTCTCACTTTTGCCTTCATGTTATCTTCATATTAAAGAGCAGACTTAACTCAGTAACACTGCCAAAGTATGTATTACTAAATTAATTAAGTTGATTTTGCGACGTATTTGTTACGCACATTACGCCAGGCGACTGTCTCACGTGATTGGCTAATCGCTGAACGTACTCCTCCAATGAAATAAGCGCATAGATGGCACGGCACTTATCCTTGCGTTTCCTTCTCTGGGTTGTTTTTTGTTGATGTTAAATGTAGAGGGCCATTATTTTGACTCTCACAATGAAAAAGTGCATTTTTCGTTGTGCAAATCCATCTTCATTGTTTGGGCTGCCAAAAAATGAAGGACTTCGGAGGCTGTGGTTGGAGTTTATTTACCTGGTTTTACCGGATCAGTTAAACTCCGCCAATGTTTTTCTATGTGGGAACCACTTCACTGAGGACTGCTTTACAAACCGGGGACAATTTGAGCTGGGATATGCAAAGAAGTTAATACTAATCGATTCAGCGGTTCCAACACTGCGAGACAATGTAACACATGTGAGTGTTCACTGTGTATTACAGAAAATATTAGCTAATGTTACAGCTAACGAGGCTAAGGTGGTAGCCAACCTACTATTTCTTATGGAGTTTTAAAAACAAATATGGCACAGAATCTACTGGTTTACTTTGGCTTTTGGTGTATGCGCATTACAGTCTGTATTGTTTGCTTGATTTCTATCATCAGAGTACATCAGAGGAGGAACCTGCTACAAGCTCTTCTTGGAGGTACACTGGCAATCACTGCCAAACAGACACCCCAAAACTTACCTCAACAGCCGTACAGTGTACATGGGTGCCCAAGATGGTTTCTGTCGGCACACAGCTGTCCTGGGGTACTCTTCGTGAGTTTCGACTTAGGAGCAAAGGTATCTAACTCAGATGGGATGTATTATCTGTACTTAATGAATGTAATCCTTAGATTTTGAAGTTTTTCAAAAAAATCACATTAATTCAATTGGAGTTAAAAATGTCTGTTCCCAAAAATGTACTTGCAGCCATTTTTGTTGTTACCTTGTAAATAGGAACTCAGACCCCCACCAACATTAGTGCTGAGACTGAGATGAGCTCTAGTTATCCTTTGCTTCCCATGAGGACCAAAAGTGGCATAACCAGAAAGAGGCCTCGTTGGGAGACTATGAAAGAGTGGGCACCTATTGATGATGACGACGCCTCACTTGAGTCCATCGGAGAACAACATACTTCTTTTAGGCACCTGGATAAACCTCAAGATTCAGGAGGACCTCATGTTTCTACAGAAGACCTTCAAATTCCGTAAGTTAAAATGCATAAAACCAATGCATGACTGAATGAGAGCAAATGCAGTGTGTCTACTCTGGTTGGTTAGCACTTCTGCCTTACAGCTGGAAGGTCCTGGGTTCAATTCCCGGCCAGGAGAGGGCCTTTGTGTGTGGAGCTAAAAGTTCTTCCCTTGTCTGCATAGGTTTCGTCTGGTTTTCCCTACCACTAAAAACATGGGGCCAGGACTCTCCTGTAAAAAAAGAGATTTGTATTCTCAGTGGGACTTTACTGGATAAATTAAGGTTAAAATATTGTCATTTTTTGTTGTATTTTAGGTTTGAGGAAAGTCCTGCCTTCAGTAACACTAAATACATCGTTTTTGAAAGCTGCCTTAGACAGTTGTTCAACAATTGTCCAGTCTGCAGCATGCCCTGTGATGTAAAGGGCCACCGTGTGGGTACCTTTGTTGCATTCAATCAGCATTGTCCACACTGTAATTATAGTAGAGATTGGACAAGTCAACCTATTGTTGGAAGCATGCCTCTGGGAAATCTCCAGATGTCAGCAGCCACATATTTCACTGGTTTGTCTTTCTTCCAAGTTGAAAAGGTATTTGTATTTGTATTATAAGCATAGTATGCACGTGCAATACAAAGAAATATATCTCTTAAATTTATTTCACAGTTCTGTAAGACCATGCAGCTCCAATGTTTTCATCATGACACCTTCAGGAGGCATGCTAGGAATTATCTAGAGCCTGTAATTCTTCATAAATGGAGAGTAGATCAACAGAAAATATTTAATCAACTCCGACAAAGAGGAAAGATTAAAGTTAGTGGAGATATGTGGGCAGACTCACCAGGTGAGGTCTAAATTATATAAAGAAAAATTTTAAATTGGCACATAGTATATTACATTTTTTAAACTAATTTAACAAAATCAGCTCTGTTTTCTTTTTCATTTATGGCATCTTCAGGATATGGCAGCTACACATTGACTCACCTGGAAAGCAACACAATCATGGACCTCCAACTTGTAGAGGTTAGGTTATACTTCATTATTCTTTAAATGTGTTGAAATATGCATCATAACGTTATTCACTTTTCATTTTTTATATATCCACTGCTAGAGCAATGAAGTTGGATGTGTTCACATGGAAAAAGAGGGTCTGAAGCGTAGTTTGGATTATTTAAATTCAAATAATCTGCCCATGGATTATATTGTTACAGACTCTTGCCCACAGATCCAGGAGTTTCTCAGAGAACGAAACATCAAACAGTTTTATCACACGTGGCTGTTAGAGGAAGGTAAATTGATCATTCATTCGTAGCTGCCAAACAATACAATGCATAGTCCCACTTCTTAATATTAAGTAAGGTGAGATACCAGGACAAAATCAGTAACATTTTTGTTGTAAGCTACTGTAATTCTAAACATGCCTTCCAATTATGGTAAAGTATCATTGATGTCTCAGTTGCATTTTGTCCTGAATGTTTTCTTTTCCTATACATGTTTTCTATAAAGGTTTGTCCAAGAAGCTTGAAAAACTTTCCCGTAACAAGGACTGTACTGTGTTAAAAAAGTGGCTGTGTCCTATAAAAAATCACATCTACTGGAGCGCTACATCTTCAACTTCAGGACCTGAGAAGGTTGCCAAGTGGACATCACTGATAAATCATATGCAAAATGTTCACAAACATGAAAGTACACTCTATCCTAAGTGTTCACATCCTGATATGATATCAAGGGATTCCCAAAAATGGCTGCAACCAGGTAAGTGGGATTCAGTTAAGAGGCAAATAATGTATGGCTACATTTTTAAATGATTTTAAATGTATTAATTGGTAATTTGTTTCATAAATTGGTGCCATTTATGAATTTGCACTCAAGGTTCATATGTACTGAACCAAGTGGAGAAAATCCTAAACAACAAACAAGTTTTAGAAGTTGTGACAAAGCTCTCCCACCACCTTCAGACGTCTTCACTAAAAGCTTTTCGCAGCTTGATTCAGGATTTTACTCCAAAAAATGTTGTTTTCCCATTTACTGGGTTGTTGTGCAGGTATTTTTTTTCATTCTTCTTTCATTTCATTTTATCTTGACTGCTAAGTCAAACAACACAAGGAATTACTATAAAAATCTGTATACTATTTTGAAGGTTATACCTAGCAGCTATGCATCACAATGAAAATGCAGATCTCAGCAAAATAACATCTGAAGGGCTGCCAGTTTTTAAAGAGTCATGCCCTAAATCCAAGAAAGGAGAATTCAGAGTTAAAACAGAGACTACATACAGTAAGATTTTTGTTTGCGTAAAAATAAATGTAATATATACTTTATGATGACCGTAGCAGAATTTGAAATAGAATGTAAAACAAATGTTTCATTGCCCTTGTCTTTTGCAGATTATATAGATGAACTGATGGGTCTTATCCTTGAGGCGTTGCAAGACCCAGCACCATTTCTGGAGAAGATGAAGACAATACCTATCCCAGTGAAAAATGTTTGAGAAACCTTTGAAGAAGCAATTAATCTCCTGGCATATCAGGGAAATAATTCTTCCTAAAGGCCACAACATGAGCAAAAACTGTATTGTTAATGCCTTTTTATTGTACCAGCATTGCAGTGTAATATTCCATCCATCTTCTTCCGCTTATCCGGGGCCGGGTCGCGGGGGCAGCAGTCTAAGCAGAGATGCCCAAACTTTCTTCTCCCCAGACACTTAGTCCAGCTCTTCCAGGAGAATACCGAGGCATTTCCAGGCCAGCCAAGAGACATAGTCCCTCCAGCCCGGAACACCTCCCTGGGAAGGCATCCGGAACAGATGCCCGAGCCACCTCAGCTGGCTCCGCTCGATGTGGAGGAGCAGCTGCTCTACTCTGAGCTCCTCCCGAGTGAGCTTATTTTGGTCGCCTGTATCCTGGGACCTTGTCTTTTCATTACCATAGATGAGAGTAGAAACGTAGATTGCCTGGTAAATGGAGAGCTTTGCCTTGCCCGGTACATCGACTGCATCACTGCGGAAGCTGCACAGATCTGCCTTTCAACTTCCCGTTCTATCATTCCCTCACTCATCATGAACAAGACCCCAAGATACTTTAATTCCCCCACTTGAGGCAGAAACTCTCCACCAACCTGAAGGAAACAAGCCAGACTTTTCTGGTTGAGAGTGCAGTGTTATATTTATTTATACAACAATGTTCTTTGTAGAAAGTCTTTGTCTTTTGTTGTAAAAAAGGTAATGGGGATTGTTCATCTTAGATAGATACACTTTTCTTGAAATTACTATCTCTCTGTCTATCTTTATATACTTTATACATTTATAAATATTTACGTGTTGTGACGGACGGTCTAGCTGATGTATTTGCCCGGAAGTGTTTCTTCGTCTGGCGGAAGTCAGTTGTAGCAGCGACCTTGTTCATAGCTGCATGGTTAAAATTATAGTGTAGTTCAATCCTAAATTTTTTTATTAATCTGGCAGAATGATTATATCGTTCATTTAGCACTACTTCCAACATAGAAAGGATGATTTCCCTTTTAAAGACCACTGTTGGCGGATTGGCCGGTTTTTGTATACACAAACAAGGTAACATCATGTTAGCTAATGCGAAGATGCGCAACATTTTCTTGGGTTACATTTTTGTGTATGCTATGAGATGTTTCTTTATACTGTATGTGATAATAAAGTTATGAGCAATGATTGTGACTTTAGTAAAGGTTCATCATCTTTTCGAACAGGTCTGTTGCAGAGCCAATTCAAAGTATTAGCTGCTGGGCTACAGACATACGAGATCCCTCCAGATTACAGCGGTAACCAGCCGTTCAAAGACTCATCAATTATCAAATAAAATAAGAACTATACTATATTGTTTTATTTCTCTAAGTTTGTTTCTACCTTTTACCTCTCAAGATGTGGTCTTACCAGAGAAACCGAAACTAAAGTTTCTAAACAAGGTGCCTAATTTCAAAAAGGCCAAGAAGGAGATGAAGCAGCTGCGTGATATTCGAGGGCCCGCAATGTCTGCAAATACCTTTACCACGGGACAGTATGCTATTGTAGTGAGTGTTTCAGCAGTGTTTACTGTTATGTGGTTTTATCACGAGGCTTTGGAATTTTTATTACAATAAAAATATTGCCTGTCTTGTATTCCTTGTGTTCAGGCCTTGGGAGGAGGTTATCTCCACTGGGGTCACATGGAAATGATGCGCCTGACCATCAATCGCAAGATGGATCCTAAAACTATGTTTGCCCGATGGCGAATCAATGCCCCATACAAGCCCATCACTCGCAAAGGTCTGGGTCAGCGCATGGGAGGCGGCAAGGGAGCCATTGACCACTATGTAACCCCTGTTCGTTATGGTCGTTTAATAGTGGAAGTCGGTGGAAAAGTAGAGCTTGGGGAAGTTGAGCATATCCTTAAAGAAGTGGCAAAAAAGCTCCCCTTCCCTGCCAAGGTGAGAAGTTAGTGCTAAAACTCCTTACTACACGGTTTTATCTGACTATATCTTGTTTCATGTGTAAATACAGATTTTAAAAAGCTAAATATTGCATGTGTCTGTATTGTATTTTAATAGGTGATGAGCAAAGAGGGCCTAGAAGCCATGCACAAAGAGCAGTCTGAGATGGAAAAGAGCAACCAGAATCCTTGGACCTTTAGGGAAATTGCTCTAGGCAACATGATGGGTATTAGGAAAGTGCTTAGTCCTTTTGACCTGCACAACCATGGACGATTTACAGGAAAATTTCACCTACGGGGCAGAGTATAAAAGACCTGATGGACGTAACCAACACAGTGCCACAAAGGGACTTGTGTATGTGGTTTAGTATCTTCCTTCTTTGTGGTTCAAAAAACTGTAAAAGTTCTTGAGTTAAAATAAATAAATATGGATAATGTGGTTGTGAAGAATTTAACTGAAAACCCAGGCTCTTAAGTAGACTTGTGCCATGTAGAGTAAGTAAAGATCGATATATTTTTAGTTATTTTTTCTTTGTTTTCAGCTGCTCCATTCAGGGGTTGCCACAACAATTTGTATGGTTTACATAATTAATTTGGCAACGTTTTTACTGAATGGTTCTTGACACATCCATTTCCATTAATGGAGAACAGCACAAAAAAGTGCACTTGCTTGTGATCCCTTGTTCCCTGTGTTAAGTCACTAAAGCCCTACCCTATCATCTTCACAGTTTCTTGTGTGATTATAAGTTGCAGTGTCTAGGCTGTGTTGGATTTTTTGTTTCTTCACACCAGGCTAGCAAGGATTGCCGTCAGGGCAGCATATAAGCATGTCGCCTCAGTGATATCGATACTCGTCATTTTTCAATTCAGGCTCTTGGGTAGAGGCACATGATTCTACCTTAATATATATATATATATATATATATATATATATATATATATATATATATATATATATATATATATATATATATATATATATATAATATATATTATATATATATATATATATATATATATATATATATATATATATATATATATTATATATATTTATATATATATTTTTACACAATGTAACCAGATGTTGGACTTACTGTAATTCCTGTTGGTTCTCTTGTGGTCTTCTTTTGTGCATTTGGGATATTATGTAACGTTCAACATTGACTGTAGTCGGGGTGATAATTAATGATATTAATGTTTTGCCATTAGAAGAAAATTCCTTCTGTCCGTGGTGCCGCCTACGTCCATGAGTTTCCTTACAAACAAGACGTAGGGAAGAAAAAAAATAAAAGCATGCGTGACGCATGCGCAATGGGACACGAGGCGGGCTCAAACCAACAGCGCGAAACCAAACCACAGTTAGCATACATTTTATGCCTAGAAATAATTAAGTTTTTTTATGTGCTAAGCCATTTGTTTTGAAGCTGTAAAACTGTATAGCGTTTTAGTTGTCTTTTCATTTTCGCTTGAAGAAGAGTTTAACATAGCTAAAAAGCAAAGCATAGTTAGTTTGACGTAAACCCCAAACCGGATCCTTTCTAAAAATGAAGCCATTGAGAGGGTCCAACCGGGATGCATCAAAAGCGCCAAAAGCTAAGAGAAAGAAACCTACAGAAGAAAAAATGAGGAAAAATGAAACATCTCATCAACAGGTAGCGTTTCCTGTTTGTCTCAATTGTTATATTTATCACGGTTTTTACGTTAAACATGTATTTGCTTTAGGACCTCAAGGAGGGGGACTGTGCCAAGAGAACTCAACCAAAAACATCACGGAAAAGAAAAGGTTAACGTCAATAAACTTTATAACACATCTCGGGATGCTTGCTTCTTTAGATTTATTAAATTAAATTACTAAATGATAACCGCCCATACAGCCACAAACTAACTCTTAACGATATGCCCCCTTCACTAGCTGCAGAACTGAAAGGACAGGAAAACTGGAAGCAGATGTCAAGATCCTCAATAGTTGGTTTGGAGCATATTTTGGATCTGTCAATATTGTAAGCTTCACTATCACACATCTTTATGGCTAAATTTCCCGACATGTATGTGGTTTAAGTAAAATAAAACAAATAAATAAACAATAACATTTATTTTTAGAGCAACTCTTGCCGTGACGCGAAAGGAGAAGAAAGAGGTTCAGGAACATCTCAATACAGTGAAAAAGAGGTGAGTTGAATTAAATCAACCTGTCATTGTTTCTTAAAGGTCTCCTTAGTCTCTGTGATGTTTGTGTCAAACTGGCAGTGTGCTGTATGAAATGGGACATAAATTAGTTTTAAAATATTTAATAGAACCTTGGTTACCCAACACTCTATTATTGTAAAAAACTAGCCTGATTTCTAGGTGATTGTCTGTAATCCCTATCTCCCACTCATTGGTGTTTCAAAGTGAACTAAAACGGTACACTTTGGGCCAATAATTTAATTTTTTAAAGTTAATCTTAACTTAAAATGAGTGCCATTACTATTTCATCTAAAAACTGGGCTTGACCTTTTTTGACAAAATCCTTATGCACTATAGTTTAATTTCTATAATTTAGAGTCCTGTTTTATTTTACTTTTTTACTTTTTTTTCAGTTTTCTTGGTCAATGTGCAACACTTAAAGTTCCCAGTCACAAACAAAAGCAGTTGGAATGTTCAACTCATCGCCTTCAGGAAGAGACTAAGAAATCAGAGGCTGAGAAGCAAACTCTGAGCTCACTGGAGGTAAATACATTGAGTTTTGCTCACAATTTAGCACTTTGTACTTTAACATTTATGGACAGAATTGGGCATTTAAAACTTGTATTTGTTTCTGGTTGCACAACGTTAAATATTCAAAGCCAGTGAGTGCTTTTGCTTTATGTAACTGTTGTGAGTCAGAGATGTGTTGATTGGTTTATTTAGTAATCTATTTAGCGAAACTGTTTTGGTACAGAATGTCACACTCTGTCTGCTGTTCTTCAGGAAAACCTGAGAGGTGTGGTGAGAACTGTGGAGAGAACTGAGCAGGAGACTTGCACCATTGAGCATCTATGCAGTGTCTTGAGAAATAGGCTGCTAGACCAAGAGGAAGAGGCTAAAGAGGTGATAATGCTTCTGCCTTTTAGTTCTCTATCTCATGGATAGATGTTATTCTCTTATTTCCAAAAGCCTTGATAATTAAAATTTGTTTCAATAACCAAACAAATGACCTTTGGATGGATTAAGTGTAGCATTTCTGTGCGTAAACAATAGAGGTGACTGCTGTAGTATTTCCCTTTGTCATATAATACACTTGATTTTGATACACCCAAAATTTTGTTGATTTAGACCAGGGGTGCCCAAAGTGGGGCCCGGGGACCAAAATTGCCCCGCCCGTTGTCATGTTTTGCAACTGAAATTGCCTGACTGATTTAATCTGCAATAATGGTCGAGCATACCTAACTATTGGTATCGGCCTATTGAATTAATGAGGAGCCATTGGGTTTATATATCCCAACAAACATCAAAATAAGGCAATTCTGGTAGGTTTTTTACATTTCCACACAAGTCCACAACTATTCAAATTTTTGAAAGGGCTGGGTCAAACAGCATAAGTTTGGGTCAAAAGGTTAAGTTTGCAGGGCTCCAATTAGCCACTACCTCATCAGAACAAAATGGAGTGGAGTATTTCTTTTAATTACATGCAAAATATTTTTGTGTTTGGACTGTGGCTCATGGCTCACTAAAAGATTTCCGTTTTGACAGTTTTTTATGTCCTGTTTTTGTGTGTTCACACAGATATTTCAAAGAAAAAAGGAAACGGTTCTCAACCTTCCCCCTCTCCATCCATCTAAAAATGAAACATTAGAGGTGAGAAAATGTAGCATGAACATGTTGAGTTGTATGTCATATTAATATAGTGTAGAATATAGTGCATGTCTTACTAACAGTTTATAACTATAAAAGCAGAAAGCAGTAGAGCTGCTTTAACTGCAGACTTTTAGCTTTAATTTGAGGGTATTTACATCCAAATCAGGTTAACGGTGTAAGATTTACAACAGTTTGTATACGTCTCCCACTTTTTAAGGGACCAAAAGTAATGGGACAGATTAACAATCATAAATCAATATTTTTAATACTTGGTTGCAAATCCTTTGCAGTCAATTACAGCCTGAAGTCTGGAACGCATAGACATCACCAGACGCTGGGTTTCATCGCTGGTGATGCTCTGCCAGGCCTCTACTGCAACTGTCTTTAGTTCCTGCTTGTTCTTGGGGCATTTTCCCTTCAGTCTTGTCTTCAGCAAGTGAAATGCATGCTCAATCAGATTCAGGTCAGGTGATTGACTTGGCCATTGCATAACATTCCACTTCTTTCCCTTAAAAAACTCTTTGGTTGCTTTTACAGTACGTTTTGGGTCATTGTCCATCTGCACTGTGAAGCACCGCCCAATGAGTTCTGAAGCATTTGGCTGAATATGAGCAGATAATATTGCAGAGAACCAGTTCCATTAGCAGCCATACATGCCCACGCCATGACACTACCACCACATGCTTCACTGATGAGGTGCTATGCTTTGGATCATGAGCAGTTCCTTTCCTTCTCCAGACTTTGGTCTCATCGGTCCATAGGATGTTGTTCCAGAACTGTGAAGGCTTTTTTAGATGTTGTTTTTGCAAACTCTAATCTGGCCTTCCTGTTTTTGAGGCTCATCAATGGTTTACATCTTGTGGTGAACCCTCTGTATTCACTCTGGTGAAGTCTCCTCTTGATTGTTGACTTTGTCACACATACATCTACCTCCTGGAGACTGTTCTTGATCTGGCTCAACTGTTGTGAAGGGTGTTTTCTTCATCAGGGAAAGAATTCTTCGGTCATTCACCACAGTTGTTTTCCGGGGTCTTTGGGGTCTTTTGGTGTTGCTGAGCTCAACGGTGCGTTCTTTCTTTTTAAGGATGTTCCAAACAGTTGATCTGGCCACACCTAAAGTTTTTGCTTTCTCTCTGATGGATTTGTTTTGTTTTTTCAGCCTAATGATGGCTTGCTTCACTGATAGTAACAGCTCTTTGAATCTCATATTGAGAGTTGACATCAACAGTTTCCAAATGCAAATAGTACACTTGAAATGAACTCTGAACTTTTTATCTGCTCCTTGTAAATGTGATAATGAGGAAATAACACACACCTGGCCATGGAACAGCTGAGCAGCCAATTGTCCCATTACTTTTGGTCCTTTTTAAAAAAGTTGGAGGCACATATACAAACTTGTAATTCCTACACCGTTCACCTGATTTGGATGTAAATACCCTCAAATTTAAAGCTAAAGGTCTGCAGTTAAAGCACATCTTGTCCGTTTCATTTCAAATCCATTGTGGTGGAGTAAAGAGCCAAAAATATTAGAATTGTGTCAATGTCCCAATATTTATGACTGTATTAGAAGCCTACTGCTTAGTATGCAAGAAAGCAATTAAACTGGGAACGTTGGGTGTACGGGCGCTGGAGTATGATATGTGACTGTCACTAGACACGGTGGTGTTACCAGAGTTCCCCTGACAAAAGAACTCTTGAGTTGGGTGGCATCAGCTAGAACCAGGTACTGTTTCTTCCTTAAGACAGAGAGAAAGAAGAAAGAATTCCTTGCACAGGGCAGAAAGAGAAAGGCGGCAGAGGATAACTTGGAGGAACTAAAAAGAAGAAGGAACACTATGCACATAGTTGCAGAAAGTCTTTCCAGAGATGCAGACAAATTTGCCGAAGAGGCTGAGGGCCAGGCTGCAGTAAGTTGTCTTAACTAATAACTAAGTCAAATGCTTTGAGGAGGGCCAGCAAGAGAAGTCAGCTGTGCTCAAGAACACCGAGGAGGAAATTCTGGCCAAGAGCCATGCACAAACCCTGGTCAGAGCACGTACATACACGTACTTACTGACCCACACACGTTTAAGGTTGAGGCCTAATGGAGACACACGCTGACACAAGCTGACACATACACACACACACACACACACACAAGCTGAAACACACACACACACACACAAGCTGAACACACACACACACAAGCTGACACACACAGTCGTAGCCACTTTTACATGGCCTCTCCAGGAAAGAGTAAAAGATAGAGGGAATGACAGGTGCACATGATGGACATGATGGACATGGTGCGAGGGTGCAGGTGCAGAAGAGAACAAGATTAGTTGGTGCCAATCTGGCATATAAATCTATGAAAAATAAAGATTACATGTAGACTATATAAGCTCAGGATTTTGACATTGGGTTATGTACTTTGTTTTTTGTTGCGTGTCAATAAAACCCTATTTGCATGTAATGCAGTTTTTTTGTTCTTCAAAAACTAGAGAGGTTTGATTTCAACAATGTGGCTTGATGCCCAATAGCTGCTTTCTCAATTTACGGCTGTATTTTGTTTAGTAATACAAAATTCATGACAATGTCTTACTTGACAGTTCCTCTGTAGTGGAACAGGAAGAGCAATCAATTTTCTGTTGTGCAATTTGTCTGCAATGTGGTAAAATAACATGAAATAAGTCTAAAAGTGAAGTTCCAGCCTTTGTCTGACATTAGAGAGAACATTATGAAATGTAAGAAACATTCAAATACAAACATTTGTTTTTCAAGGCTCAAATGAGAGAAATGGTACCAGACACTGAAGCAGAATCCACAGCCAGAAGACTGGGGGCAATTCTGCAGAACTCAAAGCCCATCCAGGAGGCTCAGGAGCTGCTCTCACTAGCATATAAACACGTCGATCAGCTGTTCAATCCCGACCCAAACCCTGACAGCATCACACCTTGTTTAGAGGTAATCTAACCCTCACGGTGGATCATGCTTCACAAATGAGAACTTAATATATACATAATACAACCATTTAAACAATCCTTTCTTTTTTTATTATTGTATAAAGGTAAAAAAAACTGTTTCTAATTTGAAAAATGAGTAATCCATTTCTAGTGACCTTCTAGATACTTTTTGTTTTTGTATATTGTTTGTATAAAAAGAAAATAAATGTAATGTGCTTCTACAATTTACAATATTGTTGTTTATACATGGAGAATACCTCAGATGACAAAAAATTCTCAAACCTTCAATGTACTTCAGGACAGGGTTTTTCAAACTTTTTGTGTGTGTGGACCACTATTTGTAATCAAAATTTTTGCGGACCACCTCATAACACACATAATAAAATGTCTACACACAGTCTTACCTGAATTAAGCTGCACCTCTAAATAGGCTTACTAGCACTACTATAACTAGTCATCACATCAGTGTGCAACAGGCTTGTTAAAAGAAAGTTTACTGCACACAAGGGCTGCCACATATTTCATTTATTTATTTACTCATGTGCCCGAGAGCATAATCAGGTTAATTTGAACAACAAGCTTATTTCCATAGCAATGGAAAAGAACACTTGGATAGTCAACATTTCAAAACCTTTGGCATTTCTGAAAAAAACATTTCAGAAACACAAGAGCAAAAAAACGGAAAACAAATGGAAATTAAAATAACAGGTCTCTCCACAACCCCACCCCCCTCTTTTTTTTTGTCAACTTGAAAATTTAATGCAAATGTTATATCAATATAGGCCTGGTAAAATGAAGGTAAAATATTATTTTATTTTGCTTAACCCACCTTGCCTTCAGTGGTGTTCCAGCTGTAACACTGGTGAATGGAACCTTAATGTAAGTCGCTTTGGATAAAAGCGTCAGCTAAATGACTAAATGTAAACAATGTGCATTCAAGCTGTAACCCTGTAACTTAAGAGGCAAGATGGTTCATGTTAGAGTAGCACTCTACTTTTTGCAAGTTGCAATCTTTGGACATGATCTAATTCATGTGATTACAATATCACTGAAAGAAAAAAACATTTGTTGACAAAGAAGTTCATTGGAAGAGAAGAAACCTTTTTTTATCTCTGTCAATCAATCACTGAAAAAACATTTGTTGACAAAGAAGTTCATTGGAAGAGAAGAAACCTTTTTTTTTATCTCCGTCAATCAATTGCAGTTAAAGTTGAGGTTGAGTCATAAAGATCAAAATGTGGGCACAGCTACACATCCTGAGTTTTTAGTTTACAAGAAATAGACACTACAGAGGTTTTCTTGACACATTGCTCGAAATCACAAGGCCTTTAGGCTTAACAGCATCAAAAATTACACTTAATATATACACTGTACAATTATAAGCCAGACAGAGCCAGCTCAGATATTGATGGTAAATATTGTGATCTGCTTTATGATTAAAATGAATTTTTATGTCTACATTTGGGAATTCTTGAGTGATTTCCGTCGTATGGACTCTGTGGAATCTTCATAGAAAAGTTTTTCGATGGTGGAAACGAGGGAGGCTCGGACAGCTCTACTTAAGCCTCGTGCAGCAAACACATACAGTACAGGGTTGAGCGCGCACTTGATGTACACCAAGTACAGAGACACGTATGATGCACGATCACCTAGGGATTTTAGTTCAGGACGGGCCATAGTCAGCACATTAAGGAACCGACAAACGAAGTAGGGCACCCAGCAGGTGAGGAAGATGAGCATGGTGACGAACATGACGTGGTACATCCGAGACATCCTACGGGCTGTCGAAGTAGTGGGGGACGTGGGCGTTGAAGGTACAACTTGGTGGATGGTGAGGAGCACAGCCAGGTTACTTCCCAAAAACACAAGCAGAGGAAAAATAAAGCCAGCTATTGTCTCTGTGACAAAGAGGGCCATGTGAAACATTTCACTTGGCAAGCACTGCAGTTTCCCATTTCTATCTGAAAGGACAGCAGTGTGGAAGTAGGGTATAGACAGGACAATGCCTAACAGCCAGATGATGCCACAAGCCAAAGGAACTGCCCAAGAGGGCCGTTTGAGCTGAGCCCAAATGGGCCTCAGCAGACACAGGCAACGCTCCAAGGACACAGCGCAAACCAGGAAGGCTGAGGCATACAGCCCTAGGCCTCGTAGGAACAGTGTCAGCTGGCAGAAGACCAGACCAAAGGGCCAGCTTTTGTTGTGTGCCAGGTATCCCAACATGAGAGGGGTACGCAACAGGAGCACCAAGTCCGCCAGGGCAAGGTTCAGGACATACACACGAAAACTGCTGGCAGCGCGGGTCTCGTCGGTGCTGCCTCTTCGGACCAGGTGACGCTTCCCTCGAAGTCCAAGGGCCCACACCACCAGCCCATTCAGAGGCACTCCCACCTAAAGATACACCAGAGCTGTGAGTCATTCCTTATTGTCTAGAGACTAGCAACTAAAAAGGGATTGTGTCTAAGGCATAAAACTCTTGAAAAACTAAAGTGAAAAATATTTTTATATATATATTTTAAATATAAATTAATATATTTTAAAAACTTATTTTACTGTTTTTTCCTTTTACTATGGTAGCCTTGTATCTATATGTCTGTGGAGTATCTATTTTTACACTTTAATCTTTTTACACTTTTCCATGTAAAACAAGTTCAAACATTTTTATAATATATTTCCAGCTCTAAATTTGATGTACAGTGGTGGAAAAAGGTTTTCGGACACCCACACAATCATGAAAGATTTGTGGAAAAATCTTTGTGTTTCAAAAGGTGTGGCTGTATTAGACAAATAATTACAAATAATATTTTTTTGTTTACAACAAAACTAAATTCTTGAACGTTTCAGTATGTCAGTCCTCAACATTGTCGGCATCAAAGTCAACAAATGACTGTTCAAAACTGAACAAAAATAAATAAACCATCACATCATCAAATAATACTTAGTTGTCTTGAAGACATAAAGAGTGATTCTTAATGCAATATTTGGGGTGTCCAAAAACCTTCTTCCACCACTGTAGTCTAAATATTCAAATGTATGACTACATTAAGCCTCCTCAGAACTTCATACAGTACATGGCACCCGCTCCTCACCAGGAAGATGAGTAGAGTAACTGTGATCTGGACTCCTTTGTCCGCCTCCTCCTGCCACGAGCTGCTGTTTAGTGAAACATGGGAGTCTTTACTACTCCCTGTAACATTCATCACAGCCATCAGAGCAGATGTTTATGTCTAGATGAGCTATCAGATAAACACAGATTAGATTAGAACTAAAAATAAAAGATCATAAAACATAAACCACTCTGAACAACTGAACATGCTCACAGTACACACCGCATCCTTCCTTTTAGATTTCAGTGGTTGCAGTTCTCAAGATATATTTCAAACATTTAAATTAACTTACATACATGGTAAACTAAGTTGTTTTTCACACAAACCTACATACATACAGTTAGCAAACAATGTGAACAGCCATTTAATCATGTCAAAAGTCACAATTTTTACAAATCATAAATAAAAGAAGGTGAAGAAAATAACATTATCTTTAACATTTGCTACAGTCAGATACAGATGGCAGAACATTATGGCATTACTAGTTTTCATCAGACTGCACTATATTATGCTTTATTTAATTTTCCATTATCCTACACATTTAAAGGGGCAATAGTCAGAATAGTATAAAAGTAATAAAACAATAGCATATGGTTAGCGATAATAATTCTACTTTGCTGACACATCATAGTTGACACATTCATTTTATGATATATTTTTGAGATATTGTCTTTAAACTCTTATTAACCACTTTAAATTTGCACACCGTTAAATGATTAGAAACGTTTCCTTCCTGTGATTCACACAGTGCACATATAGTAATGTACTCTCAATGGGGGTTGTTGTAACCACTAATGAATAAAAAGAAAGGAATCTGGGATTTGTTTTATTATGCCTGTAGCTACATGGACTTGAGTGAAAGCCCATCTAGACTGGGCTTGTTACCTGCAGCCACTGTGAAAAGCTTTCATGCAAACAGTTCTGTTAATGAACACACCTCAAAAGCAGGGCAAACCCTTGCCATTTACTGATAACTGCTATGGCTATGCCTGAATATTAGCTAACAAAGATTTGACTTCAACATTATGTTAACTTCAAAGTAAATCTTTTTTTTTTTCAAATGCCTGAGTATTCAATAGTGGTTTGATTTGTATGATAATTGATATGGATGCTTACCTCTTTGAGTGTCTTGTGTGTGTGGTTGAAAAAATGAAGGACAAATAGAAATGGGAGCGACTATTTCTCTCACTTTGTCTTGCGCTCTCTCTCTCTCTTTTACTCCTTCCTGAGTGAGATTACAACACACTTCTTCTTTCAAACATATCTGCAAATGTCCCTCACAATATTACATTTAACCAATGAAGAGTTTCTCTGTCAAATCTGTAGTTTGTAATTTAAAATTTCCGCATGATATAAAAAAACAATACATTACTGAGATTTACAGAGATTATTCAAGTCACAAAGGTTCACGCAATAAAACTCCATGTCCATATTAGGACGCTGTAAACACCTCATCAACATTCCAATCCATTTTCAAAGAATCTTGTTTTCTTGGAACAGGTTGGGTAGAGTTTAAATCATAACTGTGTCTTTTGACTCCAAACCAGGGTGGGTGATTGAGAAGAAGGTTTACCATTAATGTAACTGAAACACTGGCTATAGTTTCGTTGGTCAATAGTAGGATCCAAATATTCCAAAATTCAGTAAAATAGAGTAGATCCAGCAGCGTTTCATGACACACATACAAACGGACTCAATTACTTAGAGCCAGAAGTAAGAACAGGTAAAAACAATACAAAAATACGCAAATTAACAAGATTCATTGTACAGTCTTATAGCAGCTGGTATAAATAATCTCCTGAATCGCTCAGTCCTACAGCGCAGGGAGAGGATCCTGTCACTACAGTTGCTCCTCTGAGACGACAGAGAGGCGTGCAAGGGATGCCTGCTGTTGTTGAGGATGGCCAGCATCATGCTTCTCATTCTCCTCTACCAAAGCTCCAGCAAGGTCCACAGTGTCCCTCCCCATTACCAACACACATTTCCTGACCAATTTGTCCAGTCAATTACTGTCTCTAACAGTCAGGCCGTCCCCCAGTAAACAACACCAAAATATACTGCACTAACTGAATAACCTGGCATAAACCAAACGTGTAAAAGAACTTAATCATTTAATCTATTCTGAGGAAATGTCATCTACTCATCTATTTGACAAAGTGAATCTGTAGATATGTGATATGGTATTGATTGGGATGTGAATGAATAAAGTTGACACACACTGGTCTCAGTACATGTTCAGACTGGCTTCCTGTTGCATAATGAGGTAGAAGAATAATGTAATGGACTTTAATATGCAAGATTTCCAGGCAACTGTTTCAAAACAAACCAGTGTTGTTCTGGCTTTTGAATGATCTATAGCCTGTGATACTGTATAGTTTTATGGGATAGAGAGATACAAACCTAAAAACATCCCTGTCATGTAAAAAAACAAAACACAAAAAGGGGGAAATCTGGAACTTTACAGATTGTGTACACATTTGTTTTAAGCCCCACATGTGTTTAAAAAAAAAAAAAAAGGTAAATTAATCACATTTTTGTTTTGCGGTTTTAAAATAATACACAGATTAACAAAATGATAACCTTCAACACCATTCATTATTTGTTTCTTTGGCTGCACTAGGGCATTCATGTTAAATACAAACTTATGAGAAGAGGCACTTGTCTTGTATTTACCTCATAATGGATTTTATTTCTATGGGCATTCAGCCGTTCATTCATCATCTTGAATTCTAATGATAGCATAGTTTGAACTGGTACCACACCAATCATGCAGTTGTCTGTGTTCAGCAGAAGATGGCAGCACTTGATAAACTTGATAAACTGGAGGACAAAAAAAAGTGTCTGTGATGGTCTGAAGACTGCGCAATCTCAGCTTTTCCTTCAGTTGAAGAGAATATCTATAAAAGAGAAAAAAGACTTACTTACACTTATTGTCAGTATTGACAGTATTAAGTTATCTGAATGGCAGTTTATTTCTACCTAATGATATCTCATCAGAAACAAGTAAATATGTAGCCTACAGCTATACAACATCCCCAAATACTTATTTCTGGAGATAATATGCAAATCTTTGAACAGAACATTTATTTATAAGTAAAATGTAAATTAATCACAATCAATAATCACATTTTAAATCACATCATTACTTAAATTCATGTATATATTTTGGTTACAGTGAAAAGTATATCATTGACAATATTGGGGAATATCAGCCAAATTATTCTTAGTAGTTGTATTAGTCCAAAAAAGATCTTTAGTGGAAATAATAGATCAGAAAAGTAATAATAATAATAATAATAATACATTTTATTTGTAATGCACTTTTTTTTTTAAGAAAACCTCAAAGTGCAACATAAAATTAATCAGCATAAAATGAATAAAAATAAAATACAATAAAGTGCAGTGAACAGAGTATGACAACTATAAAAATAATGATATAAACAAAGATTAAGTTATGTATGATACGCTTTTTTAAAAAGAAAGGTTTTTAGCCCTTTTTTAAAAGCATCCACCGTCTGTGGAACCCTGAGGTGGTCAGGCAGGGCATTCCACAGACGGGGAGCAGCTGCCCCAAAGGCCCTGTCACCCATGGTTTTCAGTTTTGTCCTAGGAGCACGTAGACGGTGCATTTGGCCTGACCGGGTCAGGTACAAGTTTTCTTTTCTTTGTGTGGTAAAAATGCTGCTATTTGGCATTGATTCTATTTGTTTATGCATTCATTCATGTATTTAATAAAGAATATTCAGGTTATTGTCAGGGTGTACCCAAGAACAATGCTTAAAAATTATTATTATTATTTTATTATTATTATTATTAACTACACCTACCAACTACTACTCTTTTTTTTATAAATTTCTTTTGAACAATAAACCCGCCCATAGCTTGATTTTCTTCGAACCAATTTGTTTGAAAAGCCAAATTTAGTGCAGTGTGAATGTCGGTTTATTTAAAACAGTTTGCTGAACCAGTGCTGGTCTTTCCACGTTTGATGCACCCACACTTCCTTTAGAGCTGCTAATTTTAGCTGCATGGGTTTTGATTGGGGAAACCAGATGTCTGCGTTTTACAGTGAAAGACAATAGATGAAAGGCAGATCCACTTTGCTGCCCTCTGTTGCTCGTAATATTTAGATTTATGACCCAGATCATTCTTTTGGACTCAAAAATAGACCTTTTAATGCTAATGTTTACATAATGATAATGATATAAGAATAAAACTTACAGTGTGTCCACCTCCATAAAAAAACTCCATCTGTCTGGGAAATTTTCCTTTTTACTGTGACATGTGTTTTCCTTTCACTGTCAACCACAAAAATATGACATAATTTCTAGCGCTGGAAACCTTATCTGATCATATCAGCTGTGTCTGTCTTCGAATGATCCCACTCAAAACAGTAGGGCAATGAAGTTTTTTCCTAAAATCCCCACATGGAAAAACATCAGAGTCAGTGCAAAAAAAGTTTGAATATGGTTTAAAAGATTCTGTTTCATTTCATTCATCATGTATAAGTCACAGACCATAAATTGAAAGAAGGTGAGATTATGAGTAGAAATGGGTTGTAATGAGTTACATTTGTTCATAATTAATTTCACTTTTGTAGTAAGTTTTAAATTCACGGATGGGTAGTTTTTACTAATGTGGGTCTACAGTTTAATAGTTTTATGTCTTCAAAAATTATTTATTTTATTTTGGATGTTTTGCTATAATAGTGCAATGAAACAAGTAACCCAGTATCTCTTTTTCACTAAATACAACACCAAAACACCACTTTTATTTGAGTTATTATACACATATTTAATAGTAATGCTACTTTTACCTTTGATTTTAGCTATACTCTACCCACATCTTACGCATTGCTTTGTTTTTTCAGTTCAACCTTACAAGATGATACTATACTTTCCATTTAATTACGATTGTTATCACCAATACACACTATAAGAAAGGGAAACTCGGAGTCTAAATTTATGACAGGAGACAGTTTAAAGTGAGGATTGTGCGTTTTTCTCACTGTGAATTTCCACTTAGTGAAAGGGGGGGTCCCTGCTATGTCTCGTCTGCTTCCCCCGCCTCTTCTTGTACTTTCAACCCTTTCCTTTTTACCATGTGTTGTCAGTTCAGATGCGTTTCCTTTTTATCATGCTCTCGGGAATGTGATGCACTAGTCTGGGTACTGGGGGACTGTTGCTGTTGGAGAAGACTGGTGTGAAGATGGGATTGGAGGGTGTGAAAATATGGGGATGCACCTAGTCTTCCCAGAAACAGTGCGGTATGATTTTGAGTAACCACAAGCCACAAGAGCTGGTTATTCTAGGCCAATTAAACCCCTGTTCGACATGTGCATTGAATACAAGTGACAAATTGACACTCATTTGGTGAATAAAGGTCTTTCTCAGAATCCCCTCTACTGACACACCTATAACAGAAAACTGAAATATAATTCATTTCTTTACCTACACAGTCATATTTTGCAATTGGCAGGTGGCATTATGAGAAAAGGGTCTATATCATTTTAAAGGCAAACAGTTGACATTGCCAGAGTTAACGGTAGAATTATGCCTCTCACTGACGCATGTACCTTTAGCTGGACAGAAACCTCCATTGTAAATATTATACAATACACTGAACCCTAGCAGAGTCATATTTGTACAAAATATCCTACCTTTTCAGAAGACATGTTCTTTGTTCCAAACTTACCTCTTAAAGGTCGGAAAATAAAGATTGCGCCGGTGCAGTTACACAGCGAGGGATATTTGCCCCCTGCTGGTTAAAAGTTACACAGGGCTGCTTTGTAAAGTTACAGTTAGAACGAACAGTGGCGTTAAAACAGGGTGGGTACATAGGGTAATTGCCCAGAGATCCCCAAAAACAACTGATCACATATATTTTTTAGAATTTTGTATATCTGTTATTTCTGTTTAAACAATGTCTTAATGGTTAAAATAAAACATTTCTATAACCATTTATAATCATGGATTTATCACTAATATTGCCAAAGTGCCCCAGGTCCAGAGTGAGTTGAAGCAACAAGTACCTCTTCACTAGGGCTCCTCGTATCACAAGTCTACAAACTCCACATACAAGTAAAATGTTCAGAAAGGTTTTTGTGTTAATATTGTAACCATTTGGTTTTCACTTTTACAGAAATTCAAAGCATACTTGTACAAAACCTGACAGGTTAAGGAGGTAGGGAACGAGTTAAAAATGTCTAATGTTGTATTCTTATTGATAAATGAATAAACATTTTTGCGCACTGTTGCAGCTGTAGTATTGGAGCAGAAAAGCAGCACTCAGAAACGTCGCACATGTGGGCAAATAGGAAAAGAAGGCTCATTGAAATCATTTACATCAAATGTACAGAAACATATGATCCTGGGTTTTTTTGTGGTGACCCCAAAAACATCTAGTCAACCACAGCTTTGTTCTTGACTTTCTGAAACAGTAACTTTCAGTCTTTCATTTTGAAGTGATAAGGTTTTGGACATTTTGGTTGGGTTTAACTACCTGCATCAATATTGTATATCCACTATGTTGATTATTAAGACAATAATAAGCTCACAGGAGATGACAGGTTGTCCTTCTCACAGACCAAAAAACTATCATAAAAAGCCGATGGAGTCAACAACTTTAGTTTTACAACTTAACATAATACAACATAGGAACTTAAAAGTCTTGCCAATGTTTGTGTACTCAGTGATCCTCTTGTTTTGTACTATATTATATTGTTGGGATCTGTATATTGATATGTACAGAACCCAACAAAAGACAGTCATTCAACCTACTTAACTAACGTCATTGTAAAAAACCCTCTGCAGTTCAAATGGCTGATATTTTTTTTTTTCTGTAGGCTGCATTTACATATGAGATAAAAGCATCTTACTGCAAACGAGTTGCGTGATTTCTATTTCTTTACTCATTCTGCTAGAAAGGGATTTTTACATGAGTCATAAGCGAGCGTGGCTATAAAAGACATGCTTTGCTTCATTACTGTTTACTGCTGAATGGAGAGAGAGACAGACAGAGCAGAAAGAAAGAGGAAGTGCACGGATACAACAGGTGAGTGGAACTGCTACTATTGAGACACGCTTCCTGACAACAGCTTAGATACACATTTAGACTCGACTATAAAAGCAGCTGTTACATCCTGTTATGGCTTATAATGTGGAGGCAATAGACTTCACTTTTGTCTCGCTTGAACTGGTCTCAAAAAGCTGTAAAAAACAGGCTCTTCTTTAAAAACTCTGGATCTGGCAATGCGTGTAAGCTGTTTTATAACTTTAAAGATTAAATCACTCAAATACTGTCAATTTGTTTATTGAATAAGTTAATTTATTGACAAAAACAATACAAATAGTAAAACAAACTTTAATTTGAAGTTCTCTATTTCCAACAAAACATACAACATTAAGAACTGTAGAATTGCAAATTAAAAATGGAGTAGGCATTTTTGTTTCATTGTTCAAAATGTAATGAATTTATAATATTGGCCTCTCCGCAGTGTAAATTGAGTAGAAACCCAAGTATACACCAAGAATCTTTTAGGACTCTTTTTTTTTTTTAAATAAAGAAAGCCCTAGAGAAAATGAGGGTCAAATGTAGTCAAATTTGTGTTCTGGCTCCAAAATGCATCACTGAAGCAAAATGGTTGCTTCACTTATAGAAAATATAGAGGAAAGCTGCCACTTCTGTCACTTAAGTGATGCATTTTGGAGCCCAAAAAATATTTGTTTGCTTTTTGGGGCTGTACTATAATCCTGCTTAATGAACATCTAATAACCTCAAAGCCAGACCTCTGACATAGATGTAGATGTAAATGCAGAACTGTGTCTGTCTGAGGTTGTCTCTAATGAGTATTTGTCACCCCCTGCAGGACTGGACTCAACGGTGAGCATCAGGAGTGAGGTAAAAAGCACGAGGAAAGGGGGCACCATCTTTGAAGTCTTGTCCCAGGTTGAGATTAATGCTAATCGTGATAGGGGTTGTTCATGACCAAACACCTAACATGTTAGCATTAACTTGACTTTGGGAAATCTCAGCACTTACCTTGAAGACTGTGACCGGACGCTGCCTGTTCATCAACCATTGTGACAATATGTTTGGGTCTAAAACTGGCAAAATATGTTTACAATTGTTTATAGTTTAGTATTAGCAATTCTCATACTCTGGAAAAGTGTGAGAAAGGTAGGTAAGTGAAGGGTCAATAGTCTCATAAATATACTGTTGTTGAGCTGTTTGTTGCTATTTGATGGACATTTCAAATTACACGTGGCTTAATTAATGGTGTGTGCAAAGGGTACAATATTAGACGTCTAATATCACACCGAAATAGAAAGGGGTTTTCCCTGCTCTTTCCTTGTAATATTGTGAGTCAGACTGTATAATGTATAATAATCTGACTGCAGTGCCCAATTTCCCCTCTGTGGTTAAATTGGCACCACCAGAAGTAATACTGTTGCAATCAGAGGCACAGGAGGGTTAAATGGGCATATGACGACATACTGTACATATTTTGGTGACGCTGAATCAAGAGTTGCATACGGTGGCTGATACAAACATTATCTGTTAAATTTGTAAAATAGGCTTTTGAATTCAGTAACTTCAACATGCAACTTTATGCAAAAATAAAGATGTTAAACAAAATAAATATGTTGTCTTGTCTTGTACGATACTCATTCAACTATTTAACTGTAAACATAACTTTGAACCTGTATGGACCACAGGCTGATTGGACAGAGAAGGTTGCCAACATTGACTGGGATGAAAGCAGAGGTGGAAAGAGTAATACAATTTTGTACTCAAGTAAAAGTACTGTTACTTTACTGAAATTTTACTTAAGTAAAAGTAAAGTTACCAGTCTAAAAATCTACTCAAGTTAAAGTAAAAAGTAGCTCATTAAATATTTACTCGGAGTAAAAGTTACAGCGTTCCTTTTTTTTAAACAGCTGGGGTGGGGGTAGTGTAGTTCAAAAAAAGACAAGATAATATAAATCCCCTGTACCTTGTGACCTTCTGGACTTCATTGAGGAGAAGAAATCTTCATCTGATGAATGTTACTCATCTTGCTCCACCGCTGCCTCTGCCATCTGGTCAAGGTGTTGTCTTACATAGAACAGAATTTCAAAATGCATATTTTATATTTCTGTTAATACAGAAAATGCAAAGATTAATTTTACTACACCTACAACATTATTCTACAACGTCTCCATCGTTCCTGTCAGTTTAGCGCGTTTGTTCTCCCGCCCATCAAACAATCAGTGGAGTAGTTTCCGGGGCGCGATTATTTTATTTTTTCCCCATTTGATTTTTTTTTTTCATTTATTTTTTTACTCAGTAACGAATATGATTTAAAATGTAACGAAGTACAATACTTCAAACAAATTATACTTAAGTAAAAGTAAAATTACAGATTTTAAAAAAAACACAAAAAGCTACTCAACTATTTAACTGTAACATAACTTTGAACCTGTATGGACCACAGGCTGATTACAGAGAAGGTTTCCACCTCTGGATGAAAGGAAGCATCAGTCAGGTATCATTTCCAACAAACATGTTAACTTGTCCATCTTAGAATTTGAATGTGTAATGTATTTTAATGATGACAATGATTGCTCCATTTTGACAGTAAAGCCGGTTCATTTAAGGTCAGCATTAGGCCAGAGTTTTGTTGTAAAATGGAGCTGATTTCAACTTGTGTAATATAACCAAGAAAGGAAAAGATGAATGTAGCAAAATAAACAGATTCCACTTACATATATATATATATATATATAAATATGTTCAAGGGAATGCAGTTTTGAACTCAGGAAAAATACAAGAAAGTGATTTTTTTTTTGCTATAAAGAAGGTTTTTTTGCACACAATATGTTTTATGACTCAACCCCGAGTGAGTTGTAACCAATGAGTATATACTATGCCCATTGGTCCCCTATTTACCAATATTGTCATTATGACAGGGCAATAAAATGGCAGTTACATCTGGGCTTTTCCGCTGTTACTCAATAATAAAACCATAGTTTTCAGATAGCATAAACAGACATATTTATCAAAAATTCAACCAGAGTTGTCATATAGTAAAAACTTAACCCTCTGGAGACCAGAGCCATCTTTTGTACCAGGCTGTAAACATGATTTTTACATTTGTAAAGTCGCCATTGGATTTCTCCTTATATTTCCGCTTAGGAGCCTGTCCCCTGGTGGACGGCGGTATATTGCCGTATCGCGGCACCCTTACTCGAGGACCTTTTAAGGGGTTCCATGAGAGAGGCTTGGTTGTAACACCTTGCAGGTGAAAAGAGGTGTAACAGTGACTGGTAAATTGTTGAAATAAAGTTCACAAGCTCTGATTTATGAAAAATTCTTACATAAAATAAAGCTTTATTTGTAACAACCTCAGCCATTCTATGTTACAAAATACCCAAATTCTCAGAGTTAAATCACAGAACAGACCTTCTGTGTTATAGGCCTACAATAAAGAGCTCTCTCCATGTCTCTGAAGACTGATGTACACTCACCTGCATGAACTGTTTATGTCTGTTTGTCAACACTACAACCAGTCTGGACAGTGGCGCAAAAGGGGGTATGCGCTATATGCGGCGCATAGGGGCACAGCACCTTGGGGGCGCCAAAGCAATGGTATTTCCTAAATGTAGCTTAGCTGCTGTTGTGCGTTTCTAAATCATTTCAGTATTTCCTCAATACTATATCACATTTTAGAGAACTAACAGGCTACAGTAGGCCCCCTCGTTAGATTCCTTAAGTAGAATTAGCGCGCTGAGCGAGCAGATAACGTTAGCCTACTTACAGTTGTCACAGTACGCACAAAGTTGTCTTTGGAAGATGCATAACACAAAAAAGCTGTTGGGGATAAAAATTTAAAAAGAAAGAGGGAAAAGGAGATGGTGTGTCAAGGTATGGGACAGCTGATAAACAGGCAACAGGTAGGATTTAAAGTGAGACCACTGGAGGCTTGCAATATTCATGTTAACAGACTGGCTAGCGTTTGCTCACACTGGAAATGTAGCAGCCAACTGGGTTTAAATTAAGACTAGCTTAATTTGCAAAACTGAGGTTAAGCTGAAAACTGGAAAATATTAGGCAGCATGCCATGTACAATAAATTACAATAATTTGGAAAACAACTAATCCACACTGGATAGTTCATAGTGTCTCAATGTGGATTTGAACCTAAGTACCCGGTCTGAAAAGGCCTGTCCTAACCAGCTGAGCTATTATTTGTCAACCTTGTTAATCTCATATTAATGGTAGGCCTACAGTGGCTGATATACTTTATAATAAACATTTATTATTTACAGCCCATACATAATGATGTCCAGCTCACTTATTTTTATTTTTTTGGGTGGGGTGGGGGGGCATTGTTGCTGCATACCCCTCTAGCACTGGGTAGTTGCGCCCCTGGGTCTAGATAATAATCAATTATATTAAAAAAACATTGTAGGCTATTATTCCATTGGGGATGTTGTTACAACTGGCCTCGCCTCTTGCAGTCGACAGAAAAATGCATTTTTACCCCATGTGTGAGCAGAGTTTAAAATTAAACTAGAAAACAGCTGCTTTTGGGAAAACATGCCAAACAACATATGTACAGCGGTCTTAACATCAGTTTTATTGGCTCTAAAATCCACAGGGTTAATAACAAAGCTATACCTTTCCTGTGAGCCCAGAAACCAACTGGGGGTTTACTGTATTAATGACACGTTAAAAAGACAATGTAACAACTGACTGTGTTATAACCACTCCCCGGTCTCCCCACTATAAACTTAATGACTTAATATTTGTTCTTCAGGAGTTTGCAAAGTGCCATGCTTCCAGCCCCCCCCCCTTCCCGGAGCCTACAGTAGATGGGCGGACCGGTCAGTCAGCTGACGACTGAAATACTCCTCACAGTCTCTGTCCTCAATACATGGATTTTGTCACGGGAAGGATTTTCTAGCCAATTACGCACAATGTGGAACATTTCATTCGTGTGCGGCACCGCGAAGCCTCGGATCCAACTCAGGGATGCGTCCTGTCCCGCGTGCGCCGGTAGTCACTGGAGACATGCAGAGGCAACAGACTTTAACCCGCTCCGTTTTATGATATCGAGTCGGAGTTAGACGAGCCTCGCACTGATTTCTGTGATGGGGACAATCACATGGAGCTGCGGTTCCGTGTTGCTTTTGGCCATTGTTTGCTCTTGTCGTGCCATCACTTTGGAGTCCATCGCCTGGAGCAGCTCCAACACAAAGTAAGTGCAAGGAACCGGTGCAGATTGGACAGACACCTTATTATGTTTGTTTGTTTTTTGTTTGTTTGTTTTTTAATTTGTAAATAACCAGTAAGGTTTTTAGTGGCACCCTCAATGCGTGGAGTGCCATAGAAATTTTTGCATTTAATTTGAGCATAAGCCTGATTCACTTAAACTTTAATTCACTACTCTACAATGGGATAAAAGTACTACAAAAGGCACAGCTGATACAGTTTTTTGAAACACTGATAAAAGTATTTATGCTGTGAACTGTTATCCTGCCATGGTCTGCTTTGTGCCAACTTGCTTGGTTTAGAAATGTGTTTTTCAAGATTAGTATTTCCAACTTCCTACTGTTCATCAGATCACTCAGTGGTGTAAGAGGATTCACACAAAATCTTACAAAGCCTCACATGCTGCATTTGATCTAATACTCTATTTCAAGTTTGGCCTTAATCACACAACTTCAGAAAACAGACGTGTGTTGACGTGTGTTCTTTATTGCTCCACTGCTTTTATGTCCTTGTATTTCTTACTGCTATTCCGATTGATTTATTCACAGATTTGTTCGAGGTCTAGGTCTGATCCTCTATCCTCAGATCGGGGACAAGATGGACATTGTGTGTCCCCGATCCAGTCCCGATGACAGTGAGGAGTTTTACCGAGTCTACCTGGTGTCCCGGAGCCAGATGGAGAGCTGCACTATTGACAAGACTGACACTCCTTTACTGAACTGTGACAAACCTCACAGAGATGTCAAGTTCACATTCAAGTTTCAAGAGTTCAGCCCTAACCTTTGGGGCTTGGAGTTTCTTAGAGGGAAGGACTACTATATCACCTGTGAGTTTACAAGTGTCACAGTTTGTCAGTGCAAATTATGCAGACGTGAGACACAAGCTGCTACAAGTGGAACTACATCCGAATCAATGATCTCAACACTTTCTGTTCAAGGGAAATAGGAAGCCGTCATCTTTAGCTCCCTCTCACTTTGTCGCCTCTTGTCACGATCACTGCTGTGGCCTTGTTTTTTGGGCCGCTGTCGGTTGGGGCAGCATCTTAGTGGCAAGTGATGCATGTGATAGAGAGCAAAGTCTGAGCGTGTAGAGGGAGAGGAGGCCTGTCGCTGCGGCCGTGTCCAGTGTGATTCCAAGGGCTTACATGCCCCAAATCACACAAGGCTTTTACAGCATCAGGCAGATTTGATGGGGGCGTTCATGGCAACGTAGCTTGTAGCTTGTGAGATGTTGTTATCTGACCTAAATGCTCCTAACAAGTTGTGTGCGCTGGTGTGCGTAGTGATGACAGGGGTGACACAGAGTTTACAGTGCATGTATGAATGCTTGTACACCTCAGATTAGTTAGTTGTTAACTTGTTGTATCCTCTTTTCTGTGATGCAACATTTGGTAACTTTTCCATATGCATGCATCAAGAGCTAATGCTTTCTCTTTGCTCTGTCAGCAACCTCCACTGGTTCTCTGCAAGGACTTGACAACATCAGCGGAGGAGTGTGCCGAACCAGCTCTATGAAGCTGGTGCTCAGAGTCGGTCAGAGTAAGTAGTTTACAGCAAAAAAAAGACATTATACAAAAGCAAGTTACTTCATTAAGTGGCTTTATTAAGAAGTCAGATAATGACAACTATATTTAGGTCATTTGAGCACACATTGATGTTATGATTTATCTCCAGTCCCTTAATTCAAACCTCTGGCAGCTTAACAACATCAGTATTATCTTACATGTGATCAGTGGATTGGATGCAGTAGTCAATAAGCTCCCCCTACCCCTCCATACGAACTTGTTTAAAATCATTTTGTGTCCTAATCATATGCATTACAGTTAAGTGAAGCACGTTCTGGGCTTATCAATCAGCTTATTTCAGCAGAAGTACGTTGGATGCATGTGTATGTCTGTGGACTGAACTGCATTGATCATAGGCTTTAGATGCGGTGTTAAACTGCTTTGAAACTGCACGCTGTAATTTTATCTCAGGAATACGAAAAAGTCTATACATAATTCAAGAGTTTGACTTGGAGATGAAAAATCAGCATTTTGTGTATTTCATTTCTGATCATGAAAGCATGAGGCTGTTTGCCCGCAATGTTTATAAACATAACTACTGTAAACTAATATTTAAATCAGGAGGAAACATGAATAAGTCAGATTTAGCTGCGATAGTCAGCTTGTGGCAAAATTAAAAGCCAGCCAATCGTTTGAATGTCAGAGCAGTTCTGAGCTGTGTGCAGTAAACACTGCAAGGCCTTAAAATCTCACATTACATTTAAAGAATATAGTAAAAAGTCTTTTAAATAATCAAATCATTACGTAAATAGACTTCCCCCTAAGCCCTGGTCTGTTGTGATTGGTCACAAGCGACACTGTGATTGGTCAAATGGAGCAAAGCATTAGGCATTTATTATCATCTAATAGCTAAAAGATGTAAGGTGTGTTGAAAGCTTAAATGAACTGAAAATCAATCTCAAGTAGTTTTACATTTTAAACAAAGATGCTAAACAATATTCTTCCATGTCATTCCTTGTTGTCGCACTGAAAAAAGGGTTATTGTAATATGTGCTTGTAGTAGAAAATTCACAATTTAACTTAAACAGTTATGGAGAAAAATCCATTTAGAGACTGATGTCCCACTAAAACTGCAATCTATTCTGATCTTATACTGTCATTTTTCCCATTTGAAACCACGGAAAAGAAATTTGCTACATAAAAATTTGAGTTGGTGGAAAAGTTATGATTTTATATATTTTACATTCAATAAATAGTAAAAGTTCAAGCTCTGACTCAAAACGTGACTTTGCTGCTTAACTACAAGGTAAAAATATTATTTTATATAACTAAATCACAGATGAGTTATATCAAATTATGTCCTGAAAGAGGCTTTGGGCCTGCACTGCTCTGGAAACAACCAGACACAGTCATCCATTCACATCCATTTAGCACAGGCACATAAAGCACCATGTACTGGCCTAGAAATGAGCAGTATGGTAAAAATAGTAATACTAGTTAATTGTTTTTCAGACTCTTCGGACCCACATTTTATACTCCAGGAGTCACCCACCAGATTTCCACCCACACGAACAAAGTCCAAGGCCAAGGAGCTGGCCCCAAAACAGGAGGATGTCAAAGGTAATGCTCCTATTTGTCGTCTGTATGTCTGAGCAATATAAACACTGAAGCAATAAACTTTTGTCTCTTACTCAATTTAGTTACATAAATTTTCACATCGTCACAGCTCAGTCCCACGTCATAAATGTTACAATAGACATATGTTATGAAATGTCCGAGACCAAGCTGTAACAGGACGTACATGGAGTGAAATTGTTTTCAAATCTGTGTTGTCCTAATTTAGTCTCCCATCCTTGTTTTCCCTTTCTTTCCTAATGACAGACGCGGGCTCAGAAACGGGACAAACAAACCCCAGTGGCAGTGGTGGCACCAAGCCAGGCCTGTTCATGTGGGTTGTCTCTGGCTGCACGATCCTCCTTCTGGTCATCATCATTTTGTCGGTCTTTTTGTGGAAGCACCGTCGTCGTCACTGTGTCCCAGATAGGCAGCAGTCGGCCTCTGTGTCCCTCAACACTTTGGCCGTGCCCAAGCGAGACAGCATCAGCAGTGACAACAACGGCTCGGACCGCAGCGATGTGGTCTTCCCTTTGAGGGCTTCTGACAGCATGCTCTGTCGTCATTTTGAGCGCCTGGGCAGCGACTATGGCCCCCCTGTGTACATAGTTCAGGAGATAACACCACAGAGCCCTACTAACATCTACTACAAAGTCTAAAGTTTGCTTATGTGCCATTCTTCGGCAAATAATCCTGGATTATCACACTCAGGTTGCTTTTAGTTCTGTAAATACTGTGCACTAGTTTCACATGTGAACAAAGAAAATGTGTAATGACTGTGATCTGTGCTAAAAACAAACTATCATTCCATTGGTTACAGAATTACCAAGCATCGCAGTTTGGGTTGACTTCCAAAAATGCAATTTAACACAATCCATGTTAAGGTATCATTTGCAAAGAAAGTGAAACTCTAAGTGGACCATAAGTACATTTCTCATGGGACCTACATTTTTTTGTTGTCTGATGTAAAACAAAACAAAGTTTCATAATGAATTTTGGGGTGATGGATGCGTGAAATTAGGCTTTACTCAAAGGACCTTCTCCCTTCATTACGTTCTTAATGGTGCTCTTGGGAAAGTGACTGTCATTCTGCAGGTGTCATTCCATGGTGAGTGTTTCAAAATATGCTCCTGACAAAAATAATGGAACATATAAAGTATTTATTTATTTATTTGTTTATTTATTTATTTATTTATTTATTTATAATTTTACAGTTAAGTGTTCAGCAATTTGTATACTAATATCTTACTCTATCTTTGACATTTTATTACCTTTTGAAATTGCACTGTTTTGAGAATCCCACAAGGAAAAAACAAAGCCAATTTGTTCACAATTTTTTTTATCTGGTGGCAATTGCACATCTCCTTTGTTAAAACACTATAGTAATTGTCTTGAGGTTATCAATTTTGTTTTATCAATCACAAAAGCTAAACAATATGTAATGTGAAATAAATAAGAGCTCATTTGTTCCCAATGCTATTAGGCTTAACAATTAATGATCATGGAGATGAATCATTGATGAAGAACTTTTGATCATATTTTTGAATTTCTGCTCTGGGATTCATAAACTTTCTTCTGAATCCATGCTAATTTAAACCACTCAGCACTTAATTGTCTCATCTCTCCTGTGGCTTGGCGCTTGGCATCCATGGCTGAACATCTTTCATGCTCCTTCGGCCACATCATGCCTCACATTTTCAACCTGTCAGCGTCTGTGATCTTCCTCTCCGCCAGGGACTGGGCTCTGTGCACTGAACAAGTGCTGCTGAAATTTACAGGCCCAATTTTAAATGGACTTTTCCTTTTGGACTATAGCCCAATAGAAAAAAAAATCCTCAAATAAAGACCTGAAAATGACATGGATGCCCTCATTCTTCTCCTGCAGTAAAACACAATATAGGCTGTGGCAAGAAATGTATTTTAAGCACCTGAGGAAGAAAAGATGTGATGAAAAATATTAGCACTTTTAGTTAATGGAGAAGTAGGCTGCTGTGTTTCCCAAAAAGTTGTATTGTATTTTATATTCTTATCTTTTCAAGAATTACAAAGCGAGTAACCCCAACATCACAGCCAATGTTGTTAGGCACTGTCTTTTGTGTAAAGAAGAACAAAGAGTCTTGAAGTAATTCTGAAGTGAAGTGATGATGACTCTGTCTGGGATCACACAAAGAGACAGAAAGAGTTAGCAGTCTACAGAGTTCCTTTAAAAACTGTGATCAAGTGTAACTAGACAAACTGATCCTGTTTTGAACACTGGTCAAATAATATGATTTAGATTTATTTTCTGTTGCTGTTTTGTAAATGTATAAAAAATAATTAATGATATATATTTTATTTTTACTGAAAAGCAATTCTTCATACTTATTTAAAACTGCTGCACAACAATGTAAGTGATGATAGACATGCTGTTTGCATCTGACAGTAAATACAACCGAACAACAAACCCAAGATCCTTTGATTACAAGCATTCTTATGGTTACATAACATAAAGTACAACTTACCTGCGGCAGGTTTTTACCTGCCCCACAACTATTTCAAATCATAAACACATCAACAGCCTACTTACTGAGGAATTATATAAGAAAAATCATTCTTTGTCTGTAGTAAAGCAGAGGGACTGGGACAACCATGTGAATTGCTGAACACTCTATAAGACTGATGCTTTTAACAATGTTTTTTTCTTAAATAATTTTAATATAGTGATAAAAGTTAAATCTCAAATTGGGGAACTTCTGATATGAGTTGTTCTATTAAACTTTTTCTTTCCAAATTGGCCTCTGCTTCAGTCAAATTAGATGACATGTTCATATTGTGAGTGTATATGTGTCCCTTCACCCCACATCTCTTGAAGTAGGCCCAGACTTTGCTCTTGTGAGATGTTTTTGTCTAATGTGATGCTTCACAGCTGAATGTGTCGTGGTTGGGTGAGAGGAGTTCTGTTGACCCAGGGGTCATTGGGAGACAATGGTCACCAGGCTTCTATTGGAAGAACAAAACAGAGACCCTCGGGCTCATGGCCCCTGTTGTGGAAGGCGCCCGTTTATGGTGGGCCATTTTTTTTTTGTGTTTTTTTTAAAGGGCGCAGAAGTGGTGTTGCAACAGCATAGATGTCTTGGATCTCAAGCAAGGCTTCGTTGTGACAAATGCTGTCACAATAATTGTTTCACATTGTCCATTTAGCAATGTGCAGCTTACACTGTTTATTAGCTCAGTTTCAGATATGAACGGTTGCAGTCCTGTCTGTATGTTTCTAACTTAATTTCACTGAAAAAAAATCCATCCTTATTGAAAAAAAATGAAGATAAATCCCAAAATGTCTAATTTTAGTACCTGCAAGGTCATTTTTGTCTTGGTACATGAGGCATTCCCAAGAAGGGGGGTTGGTCTGAGGAAGGCTGTAAGCTTTTATCTGACCCCATGGGACGATGTGAAGACCAGTGGCTCCTGATCCACCCACCCCCACCTCACTTCCATATGCAGAGGAACAAGCCCCACCAATGGCTTTGTGTAGGGGGTTGGGGGTCATGACTGAGCACTCCCACAGACTCTTTAGAGAAATCGGGAACACACATTTCGGCCAGAGAGATTGAGAGATGCTGGTCAGTGTAAGTTCTGCAGTGCACTAAATGATGGCTGAAAATAAGCACACATATTTACTTTTAGTGGACAAAAAAGGCACCATCAGCAAGCAGAAAAAACCTGCATAAATAATTAATAATGTTGAATCTATTGATCATGGGCTGGGGGAGTCCAGCTGTAGCACTCTGCTGCACTGAGATGTTTTTGTAACAACAGAAACTGCAATGATGGGGAATGGGGAAGTTGGGCTTAGTGCTTCCTCTTAGTGAAATCTCTGTGTGCCATACAGTAAGGTGTTTAATTTGCTAGTTCCCTCTGCTGGTCAGCAATCATACAGTACATCGCTCATGAGGCTATGTAAATTTTAATGTGTGATTCCAAAATTCAGACGACCCTAATGAGACATTTTGGGGCCAAAACAACTGAGACTAAATTCAACTCCGCCACATGGTCAGTAAGCTAGTTGACATATGTTGTTTTAACAATGCACTGCCTGGTGTAGTTTTCCAAGTATTCAATCCACTCAGTATATTGATTTAGGCTGGTGTGTGGTAATGAATTTGACTTGGTAAAGGGATTGTCTATTGTCTTTGTCATTGAACTCCAATGTTATTTTACTTATCGTGTGCCTTTATCTTTGTCTTAATAACCCGGAGGCATCATTCACTTGTATTCAAAGCCACATCCCTTTAGTTTTAGCATCCTGTACACAGCAAAAGCAGGGCTGATAAGCTGATGGTAAAGGACAATACACATTGTTAGATCAAAGAGTGATGAACCAAATTTTTTTTTCTGTAAAGAGTAAATAATTGAAAGACAATGAATGAATAACCTCCGCATATGACAATTAAGAGGCGGTTACCTCTTCCTGAACATACAAACATGGGTGTAATTGCTTGATAATGTAAATAGTAAATGTAATGGCAAAGTCTCTTTTTCTGGCTAGTAGCTGGTTGAAATTTAACACACGCATTGCTATTGTTTTGAGTAATTTGTGTTTTTGTGTTTGACAAGAAACAGCTAAAGTACAGTGTTTCAGCCTGGGCCTTACATTCTGAAGAGGAGCCTGAATTTGTTGCAACTCTCCGCTGCTCTTCTGTTTAGGTTCATGTCTTATGCCTTTGGGTCATAATGTCTCCAGAATATCCTGCTCTTATTATTTTGATCCTGAAAATAACCAGACATCACAGTGGGAAAGTCATAAAATTAATGAATGTAGTATGTTCAATTCAGACCATAATGTAAAACAATTGTATTTTTCATTATACATTAGTCTACATTTTCACACCACGTTAACAAAATATGTAGAATGTAAAAAACATAACTGTTTGTGTCCAAAAGATTTACAGACCCAAGTAAAATCTACATAAATTATTATTATTATAATTATTACTTTTAATTACAACAACAAAAACTACAGATGAGTTTTCTGTCATCTTGTATAATTATAACATTGTGGCCAAATCTGCAGTGGTGGAAAAAAGTTTTTGGACACCCTTAATATTTTACACAATCATGAAATATTTTTGGAAAATACAATATATAATATTTTTGTTTTTCAAAAGGTGTGGATGCATTAGACAGACACAAACAAATACAAATGATAGATTTTTTTTAGAAAAACTAACAAAACTACATTTTTTTAATATGTCAGTTCTCAACATTGTTGGTATCAAAGTCAACAAATAACAGAGAATGTGTTCAAAATTGAACAAAAAATAAATAAGCCATCAAATTAATATTTAGTGGTCTTGAAGACTTGAAGAGTGATTATTAATGCAATATTTGTGTTTTGTGTCCGAAAGGTTTTTCCACCCATGTAGGTTAGGCTAAAACATGAATCATTATGGCCAAACAATTATATTATCCACTATCAGCTAGCTAACTTATACTAAGAGATGTATTTCTTATTTTACTTATTTGTGTATGTTTACTGTATTTCTGAATTTACTTTCTTTATTAATGCTTCAATCCTCTAAGTTTATTAAAAACGCATTTCAATTACATTTTTAAGCAAACAAGAAACCTTTTTTTAAAGAAAAAATATTATTTCAAATATTATTACATTTTTTTCTAATATTATATAAGAATTAAAACTGTTATTGAGTAGCAACAGGTTAATCAGTTAAATGTTTATTAGGAAAATTAACAAATGATTTGTTCTGGTTGGAAATAGTTCTTATATCCTATCTACTCTTATGGCTACAGCCTAGGGTCATTAATTTTTTTTTCTTAATGTAAAACCAAACCGTGCATTAAATAGTATGACTAAGCCCTTGCTTCCCGTTATATACGCGTTAATGTGTTGGTGCCAGTAACAACACATTAATCCAGCGGCTGTCCCTGGCGGAGTCCCTGTCCTCCTTTCTTGGGGAAGGAAGGTGGCGGCTGTTTGGCTGAAGATGTGGGTCGGAAGTACCGTAGTTTATGTATGCTAATAGGAGAGTTGGGGGTTGTAGCTAGATATTTACGTTCAGTGGGAGCCGCCCTTCATTCACCCACATGGTTACCAACTGGTCGCCTTCCTTCGCGCCACTTTCCTAACCTCGTAATCATTTTAAACCAGCGCATCTGGCTACAAATTGAGTCACTGTGGGCTCGGATTTTACTTTGTGTTTCTCCTTCACGTGTCGATAGAAAAGTTTTCGGGATAGTTACGTATTTATTTCTCTCTTTTGTCGGTAAGAGACAAGACTGCAGCCCAAGCAAGTGAGCGAAGATGGTGGATTTCGGCTGGTGAGTGTCTACCGAGCGCATGTTTATCGCCAAGGAAGTCGGCTTTTGGATTATTTTTAGTCTTCTTTTAGCCATGGTTAATCCCATCTGTAGTGTGTTTTTGTATTATTATTTTTTACTTGTCTTAACACAACGTCTGTGGAGATGTAAAACGTGTCCAGAGAAATTATATGCTGGCCATGAAAACAGTGCAGCGTGAGGCGCATGGCAGCCACCATTGAGGGAATGAGGGAGATTTGAAAAGCTGTTCAAAGCTTTCAGCACTGCGCTGTTACAACTAGTTCAAAAACGTTTATTGTTTTTAAAAACACATCTGAGTCAATTTAACTATCCAAGTCCCAGGTGTGAAAGTAAGTTTGTCAACATGGTTAATTTGCTGCTCAGCCTCGAGTGCAGTGGTGTGTGAGTTAAAGTGCCCCCCAGAACAAAGCAGCAGCACATGGGGCAGCGTTAGGCCCCGCCATTTAGCGAAGCTAGCCTAGTTAGCTTAGCCACACAAACTTTATTCTTGTTTAGGGGAAAAGTTTTGAAGTGCCCTTGAAATGCAAACCAAGACCCAAAATTTATAGAAACGCAAACTGTGTGTCCACCGTTGCGTTATTGATAAGTGCCGATTTGTTGTTTGCTAATCACTCGGCTAGTCGGTGTCGATAAACTATTTTATTTACTTGCGGGCTACATGTGAAAACACACACGCTAGTCTATTAAAACAATGCAATTGCTTAATAATTGTCTTATTTTTAATGGCATCGCTTTCTAATAATGCCGGTGGCTTCTTGTCGCCACATGATTTTCCATGTTTTCGTCAAGCAAATGCTAGCCCGCAGAGGCTAAGCTACCTGCTGTTTGCTGCTAGCCCTTGCGCTTGCATTGAAACTAGACTCATTTTCGGGGATTTCCAAAACCTTGCGCAATGGCTTCGCCTTTAACAGGAACGTCACGCAAATACAGTTGACAGTGTTAAATGCCATGCTTTCATTAAGCTTGGACCAGTTTAAAGCAATTTGTGCTAAGGTTGGCGCACTTCGAGGCGCCATGTTAAAGGCGATGGGGGAGGGGTGAACAACAGCGTGCTTTGCGCAGGCGCACAGTGAATGGGGGAACGCGGTCCGCAGGTTCTGTTCTCATTCATGTTTTCTACTGACCTCGTGCTGCTGGAATAAATGATATCTTGTTCGCAGACCTCCAACGCGTATACATTATCGATTAGCCACAACAAATAAAGCGCAAATAATAATCAGTTGGAAACAACGATGAACCGTTACACGTGTTCTTAAATCAAAAGTATTGGCTAACTTGTTGCTCACCATCTTAAAAATGCCTAATGTCAAATTATCTTGTCTTGTTTCAGGTCAATTATGGACAGGAAGACTTTGAGTAGCTGCAAGTGTGATCACCTGCTGAAGATCAAGTGTTGGTATTTGAGTCTCTGTATTGTCAAAGTGCTTACAGTGCAGGTAGTACTATGTCATACCTACTGCAGTGGAGGCACTTAAAGCAATACCCCGACATTGTCGTTCTTGAGTATGTCATTTGAAGTACTGTCTTTGTGCTAAGGTGCATCTAGTGCAGATAGTGAAATAGACTAGCACCTACTGCCCTAAGTGCTCCTTCTGGCATAAGGGGCTGTGATATGCGCCACCAGACTAAATTGATTTCTAATTGGGCCTAAATTTCTCGCAGTTCTCTGCTAGTTTTGCATAGTTGCACTACAAGAATAGATGAGTTGTGCAAATCTATGCAAAACTGATGGTGGCCTGCTTGCTCTACACCTGTTAAGATTTCATTTTGTTTAAGGTGTCACACCCTCTGCATTTAACACTTAATGTTTATGTATATAGGGATTGTTTTGCATCCAATGGCTTGAAGTTTCAGCAGTACTAAAGTGCTTATAGTGCAGGTAGTGTTCTCCCATCTACTGCAATGTAAGCACTTCAAGTACTTCGAACTAACTGCATCATACAAGTGCCTTAATGTCTTCATACTACCCACCTTTCTTTTAATCATGGCTTGGTCAGTTTTGCTGGTTTGCATTCAGCTTTAACTGTTGTTTGCTGTGCAAATCCATGCAAAACTGACAGAGTTATTGAACCAACATCAGTTATGTTAAGTTGATATTGTTCGTAAGACCTATCTGCAGTTTCCTTCTCTTAGATTTGGATGGACATCCAGAGCGTCCTTCTCTGTGCAGGTGGGGATTTGTAGCAATGCTGTGTACCCGAGTATTGCACTTGTCCCGGCCTGTGGAGAGATGGAGCTGCCGCGAACCCTCTTACTGCTGGTGACCAAAAGCCATGCTTGAACTCAGTGATGCATGGTGTTCACAGGAATGGTTAAAATGTTCATGCTTCACAAATTAAATAAACCTTTTTAACATTTTAACAGTTGTCTGTTTTTTTATATATATATATATATATATATATATATAGCCATTTAAAAAAAAAAATGTATTTAATAAAATCACTTCCACATTCATGGAAGTGAATTCCTGCGCTTATCTGTAAATAGGTTTTATCTTTCTAGAAGTCTTATTTTATACTTGACAAATTTTACTTTAATTAGTATTAGGGGCGCAGTGGCTCTGTAGAGGTAGAATAGTGCTGCTGCACTGGAGTATGACTGTGGATTTGAGTTTGGTGGTCGGCGAAGGCATGAGCACCTTGCGTATAGCAGCAAAGTACAAGGTGTGACTGTGTGTGAAGCATCATGTAAAACACTGTTCCAAAAAACGTATAAATGCACACCATATGTACTTATTTGGAAATGGAATTTCTGTTGTCCTGTAGCCTACATGTCAATTGACAAACCTCTTTGACTCATTGGATGTTGCCTGGTTGGACATTAGGGGTGGGATTGGTAAACGACTCAGATTTCTGGACGAGATAGTTTGTTTAAAAGGAAAATAACACCAAGAAAGTTGGACCTTAAATTACTTCCGTTTCAATAGGAAAATTGCAATGCGCAGCTGACTAAATGTTGCAGTAGGAAAAACGAGTAACTCCGTTAGTCCACTAGATGGCGCTGTCAGGTTACACTGCTAGAGCAGCTGCTACTCAGCGAATAGCGCAGGTAAAGCCACGGTACCGCCTCTGTCCTCAGTCCAACCACCAACTTGGCCAACATGCCTCCTACAACAGACTACTCACTCTGCAGCGATCCTGTGACTGAGGGGTGATACTGGACCGCGTCAATGTGCCACATGGTCAGGGTCAAAGCTGGATCTTGAAAGCTGCAATGTGGACGGAACTCACCTGAGCGGACTGTAGGTTAAGGCGACGCCAAGACTTTGGAGATTTGTTTGTTTTTGCGAAAATGCATGTGCTTTGGACGAACTGCGTTTTCTTTCTGGTGTGTTTGTTTGGATCAGGACATGGTAATCTAAACAAATGCGATGAAGTACGCAAAGTTTATCTACTCGGGCAAATTGGACCGAATCGGTTACTTCCTTTAAGCCCCAGACCAGGTACGTTTGGAGAAGTTCATTAAAATGGATCAAATGCATTGTACCAGACTAGACGTCCTTGTTTTAGAATTGCCTTGAAATAGCCTATGTCTCCATGGGATACAAATTAAGCACCATTAGTTTCCAAAACAGTTACAAAGATGCTCGTTTCTCATGACTCTTCAACCTTTTTATTTATTTATTTTATTTTTTTATAAATAAGTTTTAAATTGTCTACCCCCACAGTGTGCATCATGCTGATGTGTTGATTTGTATACAAGTATTTCTAAATAAAGCAAAAGAAACGTGGCCTACTGTATGACTCATCAGGTTTCAAATATGTCATTACAGACCTATTTTCTGTCTTAGGAATAACTTTTTAAATTAAACTCCTTAACATTTTCAGGTTAATTTAAATAAAAACAGGCCTATACTTGGGAAGCATAGTGTTCATTGGGGATTACGTAATAAGTTTTATTATAACCCACAGTTGCCTCTTTTCTGCTCGTACAAAGTGACATGATCCTGTAGGCTACTCAAGGAACTGAGATTACTTGGACTTGACCAAACTAAATCTCTTTGTGCTTTTAGAAAAGTCTTCATGTTAAATACCAGTAGCCTAAGTTTAAAGCACCCTGTTTTCAACAAGTCTTTACTCCACTGCGGTTCAGAAAGACCCTTAAATACCCACATGTAACCCTAATAAGACCACCAGCACTGCTGGGGGTTAGTTAAGCCCATATGACTGTACATTGGCCAGAGTTTTAACTGTGCTTCACAATGACAAGATGGTGTAGTTTATCCAGTCCAAACTTCTGTTACTTCTGTTACCTGTAGCAACATGTATTTTTCATTGATAAATGTTATTGTTACTAAAATAAAGCAAGCAGTTGTTAGATGCTGCAGTATAAGCATGGTTTCCTCAGTTATCTATAAATGAGTGTTGACCTTTTGAGAAATAACCTTGGAAAATTCCAAGAATCCACAAGAGCCATTTCCACATTTGAGGCTGCCTGCCTGTCTGATAAGAAATGCAGAGCAGACTTCAGTTCAGGTCAAAACACAGCAAGTCGGAAGCCTATCACCTCAGCAGGCAAAAAGCTGTGTCTGTGGAAATGGTTTTAGAAAGAAATCAGGTGGAAAAGCAAGACCATTCCCTTTCATGTCCTCTTATCTGAGAGAGTTTGAATTCCTCCACGTGTGCCATCGGCTGCACTTCAATCTCCTCATTGAACCACGCAGGGAGTTTTTTCACACTCTGCCTCAACATGTCAGAGAGGCGTTTGTAAAGTTTAAGGTTTTTACCATGTTTTGATTTACCCCCCCTATGTGAAGGCCACTTACATTTGTTTGTTTTGGGAAATCTTAGACATCACTTGAAATGTGAAATGATAACACTGATTCAGATTAACTTATTTTCTACCGGCAAACTGTAATGTCTGAAAAGTATTCATTGTGGGTAAATGCTGTTATATTTTTTTTATATAAACTTTGAAAAAATGAAAGTCTCTTTCTCTGTCTCTTTTCAGACAAGGCAGAAAAAAGTTATAGACATTCTGTGTTATTCATACCTCAGGGTGGTTTAATGTTTCAAATCCACTTATCTTTTGAGCATATATAGGTCAAGCATTTACAGCGTTTTCAATCCTGCAAATGTTTGCAAAATTTGTAACATTTCATCTCAATGGATAATAGGTGAAGACCTTCAAGTTTGCACATCCAAGAACTTGACCTGCTGCACCAAAAAGATGGAGGAGAAGTACCAAATGGCAGCAAGGAGAGACATTCAGAACCTTCTTCAGATGTCAAGCTCAAGTCTGAAGATTCTCATCTCTCGCAATGTGGCTTCTTTTCAAGGTTACACTTCCTACTTTTCCCAACATTACATTGTTGTATAGGGCTCAAAGGTAAAAGAGATTAAAAATCTATTGATACCTGGAGTTGTCCCTGAAATCCTATTATCTGTAGTTCACCAATGCACTCTCCATGCAAATACAAGACCCAGATTCAGTAGCTCCTATTCAACAGTGCAACATTAGAATGAATAACATTGGAGGTGTGCCTTGGCAGCTCACTTGTTGGAAAGCATACTGCATTAAAAGGTTGACTGTTGAATCCTGTTCAATCCCTAGCTCAGGTCTTTTGCATGATTTCTTCTCCACTCTCCAATCCACTGTCTCTTTATTATGGGCCCAAAATTATGTATATGGTTAATCCAGATTATTAGGTGGAAATGTTGTCAACAAATGCCCACATAGGTAGTTTTAGAATTTAAACTGTTAGATTTTTTGTATTGTGACTGAATTAGTGTGTCCTATAGTGTATTTTTTTTGGACTTGAAATACCAGGGAGGATCTTATTCCTTTTTTAAACACAAGTCAGACAGAGATTCAGCTCATTGGCTGGTGTTTCGGTGACAATTAGTGGCCATTCCTAGATGATTGTATGTGTATAGAAGTTTGTTTGCATTGGTGTACACATTTGGTTAGACGCTGCGTCGCTAGTGTTGGAGCAGCAAAAACCTGGTCTGTGGTTTGTTTGACTGTGCACACAGCCAGGATCCACTTGGGAGCAAACCGAGAATGTGCTGTCCTTCCATATCCTGAAGATTTGATAGATTTTAGCTTTACTGTTACGGTCTGTCAAGCATGTTTCTGCTCTTTAGTCTAACAAGGGGGCTTACTTTACAGTGTCTGGATAGTAAAATCCACTGCTTGTGTTAATAGTACTAGAAAGCAGCTGTTCATTTGTAGACATACTGTAAACTGTCTGCTTTATTTCGGACATTTATAAGATGCACTTGCTTTAACCACTTTGTCATTGTTTCCATTCCTTTATATTCTCTCTCTCTCTGCAGTGAAGACTGACTGTTTACTTACAGGCAACAACTTGTCTGTGTTTGTGCTCTCTCTTAGCCCAGTGTTGGTATTTCATATGTCATATGACATCTTATTTAGGTGGGCAACAAACACAGCTTATGACTTAAATGTACAGTGTCAGACGTATCATTAAGCCAATTCAATCTAACGGTGTCTCTCAGTCTAAAGATGTACACTTATCCTCCTCCTGAACTTGGATAATATATAGCAGTGTCTCGCTTGATCACAGTGTTTTAGTTGTGGTTGCAGTGGCATTGCCCTGTTTTTGTCATCAAATGATTCACTTGTCGGCTAAGGCTTTGAATATATTCAGCATTTGTGCATTTTATATAACAAACCACAGCTAAAATTGTTCTATCAACTGGAATGGGAATAACACTGTTAGTCCATTCCTCAAGTGTTAAACCACAGGTTATTGCCAATATTAAGAAAACCTAAAGTTGTGTCTTAGCCTGCACTGTCTGTAGTTCTGAGCCCCAGGCCTAATTGAACCTCACTGTACAATACACATACACCTGAAAATATAGGTCAGATATATAAAGTGACTTAGTCAAGAGTTGTGCCTTTGTTACTAAAACTAAATAGGTTATGATCTTGTCCACATGACAATACAGAAATGGCAAGTGTATGAAACTTGGTAAAGTTAACATTTTGGAGAATTGTTATTGTGTGGTTTCTTGATTTGACTCTTGTGCTTTCAGTGAGATTTGGACAGTTTAAACTGATTATATTAGATTAAATTAGTTTATATTGTGCAGATTACATCAAAAGTCACCCCAAGGCAATAGAAAATTCCTTTGTGAGCTTGCATTTGATAACAGTAGGCTCATTGAGGCTGGTTACCTGAGGGGACCAGCTGGGCAGAAACAAATCTATTTATATCTTTATATGATGAATGTTAACGCTAAGATAACCAAATGTTAATTATTTAGTGTTTGTGCATTTACAACAAACCACACACAGTGGATGTTTTACAGGCCATTCTTAGAAGAATTACAAGAAGAAATAGAGCTAAGATATGACCGAGGTTAGGTTTGCTAACACAGCTATAAAATTAGACAGCACTAGCAAAAGTCTTAAAAAGTCTTTGGAGAACATGCATCTCTCACATGGTTTCTTGTGAGGAATGGCAGTCTGTGCCAAACCAAACAGAGTTCCATGTCAACATCAGTCAACAACATCAGTAACTGCTCCAAACATCAAGGCTGCACTTCTCAGCTAAATGAGTGCAACAGTTTCTCAGCCGATTGTGCTCATTCCTGGAATAAATATGATTCTACACTAGCTACTGTAGAAATGATGTACCGGTATGTCATGTAAAATGTGTTTATGACGGTTTTACACAAATACACAGTATTGCAGTATTTAGACACCAGAATCAAACTTATTTTATTCACTGTACTTTACTTTTTATAGTTTGATGAATGCATTTATGCACAGTGATATGTTACTAACTAAACTTTCCACACTACATTGCTTTTAGGTTTTGAGAGCCTTTGTCTCAAAGAGAAAACATATGTATGGAAAGCATGGAGGGACACAAAAGCATGTCAGATTTCTCGGGGTAAAAAAAGGGGTGTGAACATAAAAAAAAATGCAAGTCAAGCATTTGACTTCTATGTAGGGAATGCTCAATGATTACAGAATTGTAATGATCTTGTGCCAATGTGGCTTTTGTGGAAATGTTTTCAGATTAAAATGACTGTGGCATGATCTTGTGGCCAGGAACAACATGAAATTAGAAAAGCACATACATTTTATTTAAACAGTTTGGAAGTTTAGATAAAGGCCATAAGTTATTTACAGAGACACAGGTCCTACATCTGAAGATCAACGGACCTGAATCAAATTCGTAGTATAGTAGTATTCGACTATAGCTTTGCACAATACTTTGAACATTTGACTCATTATTGGCAGAAGCTGCGGCTCTCGTGGCATTTTTCTAATGAAGTCCTTCCTGTGTGATGTTGTTACCTTTTTGGACACACCTCTTCTGATCATTCCTTCCCTAGCATCAGTTGCAAGCTGCATAAACAGTTACAAACTAGTCATTCTTTGACTTTTCTCCTTTCTGAATATAGTGGTCAACAATAAGACCAAAGCACACACCAGTGCAGTTTAGAAGTGATACCAAGAAGAGAAGACCGTGACGTGTTGTTATAACCCAAAACATTAATCCAAAGAAAAGACGTCACAAAATGTACATGGTCTTTTTCAATATTTTTAAGATAAAACAAAGTATACAGTAATATCAATAAAGATGTCCAATAAATGGGTAAATGTAACTCCTAACAGAGTGTTCTTGGGGATGCAAAAAAACATGTCTCATTTTTAGTCTTTATGATTATCAGCCTGCAGTGCAATTTGAACGACAGCAGAGAACAAGCCAAGAGAGGTGTACAATGCATTACACTGGACAGGAAAAATAAAATTTAATAGGGGGCGAGCTAATGTAGTCATTTGTTTTGTGAAAAGCCTCCAGTTAGGCATCTTGAAGTAGCTGGGGGAGAAGGGTAGAAGAAAAGAAAAATGTTCAGTAACACACGAGAGACAAGCAAAATAAAACAAAGTCATAAAATGAATTTAAAACTTGGTGTATTTGATACTTGATGCATTTTATTTATTTTTGTTGCTGTAACTAGCATCAGGATTCTGCAATGGCACTTTTATGTACAAAAAAAAGCCCACAATATTAATATAAATTGTACAGCAAATGTTAATTGAGTATTTCTTCAAAACACCGCAGTAATAGTTCATAAGTGAGCACAACAATTTCAGTGTGTTACACTCTTTAATATTTTGTCCTTTTATTGAACCCTAATGCCTGGTTGTTGCTGTAGGGTAGACCATACAGGGTCCTCATTCAGGACTGTGTTCCAGTATGAGGACCCCCAGCCCATCTGTCATCTACCTTGATGATCATGGCTGCGGTCCCATCTACCCTTAGACACACACAGAGTGGACACTGGACACTGCCAATATGAATGTTTTTCATGTATTTTTCAACTGTCCTGGACACATCCACTGTACGGCCTGTCCGTCCTGGGAGTGGATCCCTCCTTCTGTGGTTCTCCTTGAGCTTTATATTTTTCTCTGGCTGGGTTTTGGAGTTTTTCTTTACCCTGATGGAGGGTCTAAGGACAGGGGATGTTGTCTAGTGCAGTCTGTTAAGCCCTTTGAGGCTGTTGTTGTGATATTGGGCTATACAAAAATAAATGTCTTGTCTAATGCAAAGTTATAATGCATTTTGAAATAGAGTTGCACAACAGAAAGCCAGGGGTGGAACTTTCTTTTTTTGTACTCAAAATGTGATCAAATCAAACAGATTTAAGGGCTAGGGCTTATGTGGAAAACATCGATATGCAATAACTGTGGTGAATATTGCAATAATGAGAAGATTTGCAATATTTAAATCCATTAAGTTAAAAGCTGAATTTAAGATATAAAATGATCGGATATAACCATTGCTGCATTTTCCTATGGCATCTGCTGGAATATTGGGGTTATATAAATCAAATTTAATTAAAAATCAAATCCATTCAACTCTAGCTCCATAACAAAACATTGTATCACATGACATCTATGACTACAAATATCCACAAAAAGAAATTTTAACCTTTCACTGTCACTATTACTAAAACACTAATGTCAGTTTAGATAGCTGTTATCATTCTGCATAGTCATAATATAAAGTCTCCCCTGGCCGCATGTTTCCATTCACCAGGTGTCCACACAATGCTCAAGTATGCAACCTGTTGAGCATTTCTTTTTTCTTTTTCTCATGGGCAGGTTTGTCTTATGTCATTGGAAATCAGCTAATGTTATTGTAGTCTCCTATACAGCAGCAGTCACAGAAAACACGAGAGGATTTCAATAGAATCAGCTGTTAGGATATAGGCCACATAGAGTCAGATTAGAGGCGTTCCAATCACAGCAAAATGTTCAGATCAAACACAGACTTCCTTTGAAGCAGCACTTTGATTTGAGGATTTATTTTGGAGCCAAGTGAGGATTTCAACTGCTAAGGAAAAGAAATATGTGTTTTGTTCCTTTATGGGACACAAAACATTATCTGTTGCCTCTCACCCTACAACAGTTTTACAGAGCGGCTATGGACAGCTCTTAATTAGTTAAACACCAAACACGTGAGGGATATTTTTGTGTTTTAAAGCCAACATGATGTAAATGAAAGGTCTATGCAGGATTTAATTGAAAACTAAATTAATCCTCACACATATTGGCCTCTTGAACAATGTGGTAATTCACTACACTCAACATTTGTCTTTACAGGGTAACGGAGGATTATCACTTGATGAACATGGAGGTTCATTTTGTTAATGGTTCAACAGTTGGTTATTATATGTTAGACCTCTGTTCAACATAGCATTATTGGTATAAAAAAACAGTCTAAAGAGATTTTATGAAACTGGCTCCAGAGCGTAAGTAACAGTCTGAAGAGGTTGTCAGGTAATCAGACTCCTATTTGACAACGTTTTGACATTTCATTTTGTTAGCTGACTATACAATGGTTTAATTAGTCAGTTTTGAGGCAGATGAATATTCATACTGTACTTATGGAAAAGGCCAAACCGTACCTCTCCTTCACTTAGAAAACAGAGAGCTTTGTATTCCATTACTAATCTCCCAGAAAGATTATAACACGTCTTGATGAGATTTCAGTAATAAATTGAATGCTGCTGTTGGTGATTTGGATGTTTGTGGCTTAAAGCTGTTAAAGCATTAACACTTTGCGGTCTTTCTTCCAGTCAGTGTGCTATTGCGGTTTCCAGAGTGGTAACTCAGCACGAGACCTGCCGACACAATAAGTCACAGCAGCTTTGTATTTTTGCTTTGCTCCATGTGAGCTACTGTTTTATTCAAACCTCCGACACTGCTTTTTCTAAGATTAAACACAAAGCACCGAGCGCTGCCATTGTCGTGCCTTTTATTCTCATAACTGCTAATTGTTGTACTCCTATTTTTCAGCTTTTAAAGTGCTTTGAGTTCAAAGAGACGTCAGTTTGCCTCTATTGTAGACAAAGCTGTCAAATGTTTGAGTTCAACAAGGGATTCTCTGTGGGAGTCGCAGTAAGGCTCCAGTGATTGCAAGTTGTATTTAGCTTTTCTTTAGCTTTCCTTTTTTTGTGCATAAATTCTAGCTTCCACTGGAATGTCATGAGTGATACCCATTCCCCTGTGACCACAGAAACCAAGGTTTTGAATGCTTTAAAAAAAACTTTGTGCATATTCTGAAAGTGTTCAATATGTGCACTAGCTAAATTATTTTGCAAAATTAATTGTTTTCATTCACTTGTTTAAATAGTTGGAAAAAACACAATAAAAACATACTTCATTGAAATGCGGCATTGGCTTAGGACTTAGACTCATCAAAGTTGGCTTTTCAGCATCATTCATCACCAACAGTTCTGTGATGCTCACTGATTACTGTATAGATTAGGCATTATGTGTGATTTACTAAGCAGCACTTTTCCCATGTATTTATTGTCAATTACAAATAAAAAAACACATTTTCTTCTGTTTGTGTGAAGCACACCGTAGACACTCCCTCTTTTTTATTGACTTCTTTAGTTCATTATAAATCCAAAGCTTTTCTTAAGGCTTATTATGCACAAATGAGCTCTTAAAGCAGTCTGCAGCCACACTTACCTAACTGCCTCTTTCAGTCCAAGAATCTCGAGTTCAAAACAGTCATTTTGTACCAAGGACAGACATTGTGTCGAGACCAGCCCAGAGTATATTACAGCATTACTGGCTACAATAACACAGTGTTCCTTTCCTGTAAACCTTCTATGTTTGTCACAAACTGGCCACTCGCCTCTCTGAGAAAAAAGGGCAGCTTCTTAGGACTCTGCACTTCAGGAACCTTTGTCCTTTTTGGAAAATGAATACATCATCCCACAGTGTCTTCCATGGAATCCCATTTTCTTTTATAACATCATAAAGTGGTCACATTGGGTATGAAACATTTATTGATGTTTATTGTGTACTCCAAGAATACAGACCATATAAAACTCAGTATATAACACTGGCTATTTCAGTTGTGATCTAGTAATGTAACAAACGCCTGAATCTAGCTGTAGTTGGCCATAATCACAGGCTACAGAACCTAATATTCAACCGTGTTTACAATGTCCCAAACCAAAACCAGAACAACTTAACCGTGACTAAACCACAAGTAAATCTCACCTAAATCCATGATAATATGAGCAAGGAATGGAGACTATACTTAAATTAAACCAGGACTAAACCCCACACTACACCAGGGTTTAAAGAGGACAAACCTAGGACCAAACAGGGACTTAACCCACAGTTTACAGATTCTACTTGCGCTCCACAGCAGCAGATATATCTTTTATGGGAGACAATTAGACCTCATAAGCCTTTTCCCTCCAAACCATTTGTCCATCTACAGGGAGACAAGTGAATAGCAGATTTTATTTATTTAAACCGCACTGTTTCAACTGAGCAGCCCTGCCAAGAGCAACAGTGTGATTAATAGCTGCAAATATTGAATGTGCTGACTGGCTCTGTGACTTGTTTGAGTATTTGGTAGGTTATTCTCACAGCTGGCCCGCAAATCCTCTCTAACCTGATCTCAGCTGCTTTGTGCAGGACCTTTCATTTTCTTTGTCCACAGGGTCTAGCGCCGCTGTTCTGGCTTTGTTGTCACTCCTTACGAGAGAAGCTGTGTGCTACGTGTGTGTATGGAGGAGTGCAGCACAGTGTAGGGGCCTCCTTTGCGAGATTCCCACAGAATCCACGCTTGGCTTTGTGATTCAGGGCTGGGCAGCGGATCCAGGGGAGGACAGCGAGCAGAGGAAAAAAAAGAAGAAGAATGTGACGAAGAAAATGAAGAATGAGTGATTGTTGGAGAGAAAGTTGGGAGGATGCCAGGTTCTATTCAAAGTCTTTGCGCAGTGTTTGAAGTCAGAGGATGAGGATTTAGAGGGAAGCGGGATTATTTCGGAGTCAATACCCTTCTGACAATCCAGACGTTCGCCCCCCCCCGCAGTGTAAAACGCACAGTCCGACATCTGTTTTTCTACATTGAAATACCCACTCTCTATAACATGCCTTTTATATGTTTTATTCACACCTTCCCTTCCAAAAGCATACATTTTCCATTGTGCTATTTCATTATACTCTTGAACCACAAAACCCAAAGCATGCTAATTGCAGTTTTATGTTGTCTCTTCCTTTAAATAACCTTTTTTTAATACCCAGAAACTCTTGAGCGCTTTAACAGTGTCTGACTTGTAATTGCCGACTCTCCATCATTCTGCCAGTCTGTGCACTTTACTGCTGCTGCTCAGGAGACCCAGTGCAGTTGACACAAGCGTCTTCAGATCCTGGGTTACAGCTGAGTCCAGACAACGCATAGCTTGAATGCACAGAGGTGCTGACTGTCCCTCACACTACTCTCACAAGCTCTCTCTTTGGTTACACTCAGACTCTAATCCATAATAGTTTATTTTATTATGACAATGCAGAATGTGTTTTACAGTGACAGTGAAAGTCTGAGATTCCTTTCTTTTTCTTTTGTAGTCATAGATGTCATGTGATACAATGTTTTGTTCTGGATCTAGAGTTGTATAGATTTGATTTGGTTTTTATTTAATGAAATTGGATAATAGGAAAATTCAGCAATGGTTATATCTGATCTCTTTTATATCTTAAATTCAGTGGATTCAAATATGGCAAATCTTATCGTTATTCCAGTATTCACCACGGTTATTGAATACCAATGTTTTCCTCACATGCTGCAGGCCTAGCTCTCAAACATGACTAATTTGATCATATTTTAAGCCTCTGACACAAACATCGGGGGCAGCTGTGGCACGACAGATATGTTGGGTGGAGGGAACGTAGTATTTATAGGTGCCAGTGAGTTTAATCTATCCATTAGCACATGTTTCATTTGTCTCCATGTTATTCTCACAGTGACTGCATTGTGCCGGTGACATGTTTGAAATTGCATTTATTGTTTTTGACCGCACAGGAAATTTGATGTAGCGGTATCATAGTTTGTCTAGACAAACAGAAAAACATCTGTTCAGAGCATCAATGAACATAAAGGCTTGCAGTCTGATTGAAAGGTCTGGTTCTTGTAAACAGATGTATTATAGAGGGTGTCAGCGCATAAAGATGAGCCCTAAAAATACAAACCATTGTCAGCACTTTACATTGTGTTGTCTACTGTGTGTGCCCCGTTTGAAATGGAGATTTATAGCTGCTGGCTCTTGTCCTTGGGCCGTTCTCTCGATTAGATGATACAGCACAAACTGTATCTTTATGACAAGATTTACATGTTTTTATTCTACTGAGATTTATAGTAAGGAGCTGTGAGGAGAGTAGTGGTCTAGTATCTCAGTGTAATGTTTTTAGAGGAGAGCTGACTTCGCAGATGAAAAATTGACTACAGTTAACAGTATACAGCTAAGACAGAGTTGGTTCCAGGAACTTTCCACAAAAAACATGATTTCATGGTATGTTAAGTGAATGGTTTTGGTTGTAATAGTTGTTATAGTGCCCAAACCTGAATTCTTGATATAATTTTGATGTCCAGCTTGAGGGCAGTCACAAATTAGGAGCCAGCTGTGGTACACAAGTATTTAACTATACTCTTTATACAGCCGCAGAGAAGGACAGTTTACATTTCAACACAAACACATCATTGTATTTCTAAAAACATCAATGTGGATTTTTTTTTTGTCTCTAGAGGATGCTTGGTGTCTCTAGATAGAGCCTTTTCTGTTCCTGTGTGGTTGTGTAGACAAGCAGAATATCTTCTCCTGTCAGTCTGTGGGAAGTATTTTCTAAGTAAGGAAGGAGTCTCTGGGGATTAGGCTGCAGTCGTCTGGCTGATAAAATCCTGAACAGAGGAACATGCTGTGGTGCAATGAGCCCAGTGTGTCCTGCTCCCTCTCAGGCTTCCTCTCCTCTTACCCTCTTCCTGTCCCACGTCTCGACATGGCATGAATAATGTCATAATAGTGCTGCTTATCACTTGTGCCCTGGCAGCAGTGACAAATGGATGTTGTTTCACTGTCAGGAGTTTGTTCAGGCTAACTGATTAAAAAGACTTCTAAAATAGTTCCTCTAGCTGGTTCAAATAAACATAATTGTTTTTAAATAATCAGTCATTTTGATCTTTTTCACTTTGTGACATTGTGATGGGACATTTACTGCCTTTCATTTGCTTATTATTTGTATATTTGTCTATAAAAGTCAGGAAAAGCCTCATGACACTGACATTTAAATAATGATAAAAGTTATTAAGAAAGTGTGCGGTAAAAGTTAATGCACAGCTGCCAGCCAATCAGAAAAGAGTATTAATCAGACATTGGTATAAAACCTGCTAATGTTTCTAACTAGGCTGACTTACAACAAGTGCATATTCCTGCAATTAATTTGTGTTTTTACAGCTTCAGAACAATCACTGCATCTTAAAGGTCAGGTATGCAGTTTCTGGCCTTTTTGGTGACATCTGGTGGTGAAAGTGCAGAATGCAATTACATTCACGCTGTATATTCAGTATATCCAGGATTGGGCCAGGACATTTAACATCACCTCATCACAGCACACAGCACATTACCCAGTAAGTGTATAGAAACAGTTTTTGTAACTTTAAAAAGACTTCGCTGTCATTATTGGTAGTATTAGGACCTGTTATTGTAAACAAGCCATTGAGTCACGCAGGAAGAAGACAAGTCCTAACCTGACTTCTGGAGAGAGACATGTTCAAAAGCATTCCTGGACAAAACACAAGGAAATGGTCAAATTGTTGGAGGTGACTCATCTGCTTTTTGGAGTGTTTTGGAGTTTTTTTTTTTTAAAGCCTCACTCTTACAGAATGTTGTGTGGTGAGGTTGTGAAGAGATTTTGCTGCAGGAGAGAATTTTATTAAACTGATGGTATCATGACAAAAACGGGGAGTACAAACTTTTTTCAAGGCAGGAAGCTTAAGTTAAATTCAATTGAAATGCTGACAGTAATCTTAAGCAGGCATCTATTCAATAAATGCATACAACATGCATAAGGTACTGTTTTGCCAGAGACAGAGAATGGGACATATCCCGTTTGTGCAAAGCTTGTGGAGGACGACCACAAAATCCTTTACTCAAAAGTCTCCACAAATATTTTGACATTATGTTTCAGTGAGTTTGGCCTCAGAGTATTTTTACAGGTGACCCACACACTGCCCTGTGTCAATGCACCCAGTGTAGCTGCAGAGGCGGACCAATGCTGTTAAAACTATACTCCCTTTGTGGACACTATTGAATTTGGAGTTTGAGCTTCCAATTTCCTACTGGGACCCAGCATTTCATTTTCATAAATGTTTTACTCAGATCTGTTATTTTCAGCATGTTCTGTTTAGCCATTTATCCTACAAAGGACAAGTTAGGCTTTAAAATGATACCACATGTTTGGGGTGTGGTCTTCCTGGTGATTTAAAATGTATGTTTGCAAAAGGCAAAATTGATTGTTAAATGTTAAAGATAAGGTGGATCAATAAAAATACATTTTAAATGACATGTTCCTTTAATTTCTTGGAATAATTGAGAACAACTAGTCTACGCCCTGTTGTCCACAATAAAGGACATTTTGCATTTTTGGTGTTTAACTGAGTATAACGTTTCCTCCTGAATAAAATTGTAACCGCTCACTCAAGGTTTGCCAACACCACTGAGGCGCAACAACACAAAGTAGAAGAAGCAAAAGCTAATAAACAGTAACGGCTTTCAAATAATGTGGGGGCTGCCTTTGTTTTGCAGGTTTGATAGTGTTCAAAAGTCATTCAGTCAAACAATCTTGTAATCAGAGGCTCTTCAGTAACATAATAGCTCCTCTTTGTGGACCCGTCAACAGAGTGAAAAGGAACTGCCTGCCACAGTTCAACCCCTGAACCTAATGTTCCATATTATCTCTGTATAAATCTAATGTCATTTTCCAGCTCAGTAGTGTAATCACTGGCGTGCTGTGTGCATTAGGCGTCCTATTCAGGCTTATGGCAGCCCTGCTGGCTCCTTCTCTGGCATCTAACAGCTCCCTAAAGCAAAGCACAGGAAACTCCCAACAGCTTCAACAGAGCCACCTTTGAGCACTAATGAAAGCTTTATTATGATGTTATTATTGCACTCTTCTCACTTTCACTCTTCTGGTGTCCAAGCTTCTTCAACCATTACAAGTCAATTTCTGCTTAAGTCTGCTTAAGTATATATATGCTTCTTGTATGAAAGCCTATTTGACTTACCACTTCTCTACTAGAAGCACTCATGCCCCACTTTATTGACCCTCTCTGCTTCTTTTCCTGAACAGCATATTAAAGGCCTATGTTCACTGCGGAGCCCTGTGCTCTTTGAAGTGTTGGGGAGAGCTGCAACAGATCCTCAAATATTGACTTTTAAGCCTTGTGGAGGAAAGAGAGCTCAGTGCACAGATGGAGAGTAGCAGGCTACAGACAGGCGGGAAGCAGGTTTTGTTGTAGCTGTAGGTGGGTGTAGTTAGATTTATAACTGCGGTGGCTAAATATGTGTTTGTCAACTGTTAACGCATGTAGGGAGGAGTTTGTTTGGAGTGTGTTTACTGTTTACTGATGCTGAGAAAGAAGTACACAGAGATTTTGCCTGATGGTGAGCTGAGTATTACCCACTACATGCCAAATATTTTTAAAAGACTTATGGTCTTAAAGCTGAATTCTGTTCTTGACTCAGATAAATCAAGGCTCAGCCCCCTCTCCACTCTTCTCTGGGAAAGCCTGAACACACTCCTGTAACACCTCTATGCGGGCGAATGTTTTTACTTTGAAACAATGCCTCCTTTGTTAAAAATTAGGGTGGAAAGGAAAAGAAAACATTGCGGGGCTTTTTAAACCTCTCCATCACGTCCAGGTCAGATTGGTCGGTCTGTTGTTGTGCTGCTGCCGTTGCCAAGTGGCTAGACATAACTTTGATGCTCTGATATGGCTTGGGCAGATTTGGACTTCCTTGTTATCTGTGTGTTTTCTAGTCATTTGAGCCTGATTATATGTGTTTGAGCACATAAAGGGACTTGTAACATGGTGGTTTGTTTGCAGATCATAAGGAGCCGGTACAGAGCTCCCTCAGCTTATTCATCTCAGTCTCCTGACGTTGTTTGTTGTTTAGAGCAAACATATCATTTTTTTCCTAGTTGATTGATTTTGGTATTTATTATACAATATCTAATTTAATAATGCTGTCAAGTTAAAGTAGTAGTAGTATCCAGATTAATAAAATGGTATCTACACATACATTTTTTATTAATTTTCTATTAAGTTATAAAAAAGAATAGTAAATGAATGTGTATCTTAGTCGCTAAAAGCTATGACAACTATCACTTTTGCTCAATTGTTCCCACTCATTATATTAAATTTATTAAATGCAGATATTTGAGCAAAATGTAAACACTGGTGCATGATGTTTACAGTCTGAGTTGTTTTCCTTTAATGTTGTGTCCTCTTATTTACCCACATTTCCAGGTTTGGTAGTCAGAGACTTAACACTTAGCAGCTCAACCATGGAGCGTTTCCAAAAGGCTCGTGTTGTGTTTGTGCACCTATGTGATAACACAGCTCCATGTTCCTCTGTGCTAAAATAACACACTCGTGTGAAAATGTGCCGTGCCAGAGCAGCTAATACAAGATCATTTAATGCCCTTATCTGAACTCTGACAACCAGCATTCGGCGGCTGTGGCGGTATTTAAACAAACTTGGGAGCTTTATGCAGAGATTACACACAGGTTTATTTTAACATTCTATATCCTGAAGCTTAAGAGTTTGTTGGTGTGTTAGCATAACTCAGTCAGCTTGCAGTTTACAGCTGCGAGTGGAGACAGCCCATAATATCACACAAGGAATTGTCTATGAAGGATACAGTTTGCTTTTTCATTCAACTCAAGGCAATGAACAGATGTGTGTGACACTGCTGTATGATTTATCATTTATTGTTGAAATATTTCTTGTGGTTGACAGTGAGGATGCTTTATAGTTTTATTAGAAAGTAGTCATACAAGGATAACAGAATGATAAACAAATTCTTCTCTAATATAATGATATAATCCAACTTTATCAGATAAACGCATTCAAAATAACCACATTTATATGGATAAGTCTTCCCCGCCCATAGCATCTATCCAACAGCATCCTGTACACTCCTGTCTCCACTGTTGATACCAGTGCCAACCTTTAACAAACAGAGCGCTCAAACACTGTCCAGAAACAACAAAGCATGCAGCGCTGCTTTCAGCCTGTAATGTCTCACAATGAAGACATAGCCCTGTGTTGACTGTACAGACTGTGCCACCCCTGTAGCTCATTGACTTTCATTGTGTGCCTCTTTTCTGGGGTATGACGGCTGAACCCGCAGAGCCACTGACTCATTCTCTCTTGATGCACACTGGCCTTTTCTGCAGCCTATCAGATGTCACCGGGCTGCTCTGTTGTGGTCGCGCTCATTCAGAGAGGATGAATCACATTAATAAAAGCCATCCTTAGCGTCGCTACACAGCCCGCCTCAGGTCAGCTGCTGGCCTTTGAGCTCAAAACCTGGAAAACTTCAAACACATGCTTTTGTTGTTGCTGATGCGATCACTGTAGACAGTTTTAAGGATGCACTGTATCCGCTGGGCCTCTGTTTATTCCTCTCTCTGTGTGTTTGTGATAGACGGAGACCTTGCAGCTTCACAGAGTGCTCTCATGTGAATATACTTTATAGAGGCACTGTATATTGAGCCAAAAGGATTAGGGCTGCACACAATACTACTTAAAACATCATATAGGGCTGGGTCATTTTATGAAAAGTTATTTAAAAGGATGGATTTTCAAGATGCTCAATTGATCATGGTTGATTGGAGGTCACATTGCAGAACTGTAGCTTATGTATCAATTTTACTGCTGTCAAACTTCATTTATAGTCCATCACAAAATGAAAGCACAGTTTTCTCTGCTTAAATCCACTTTTCTGCATTTTCTGAAAATGTAATATGTCTCCCTCTGGTGGGCAACTCACAGGATTTCTTATCCTTGTCACTGGCTGCCACTTTTAAATTACAGTTCTGCAGTGATGCTCTTCTGTCTGTCTGTTCCAGTCACTTAAAATATCAGTCACTCTGCTAACTAATTAGATATGTAGAGGCATGTGGTATATTTTTCTTTTAGTGCCGACTGCTAGAAGCCCTGACCTTCAGTGTAACTCATCATTGGGTTAGCTCCCCTTGTCACACTTAACCTGATCATTGTACATTAAAGAAAATGAAAAGCACAGCAATTATGGGAGAAAGAAAGAAAAAGAGATCAGATTTAAAAGCCTTTTAGACATGGAGGAAAAGTGAACTGCTGGGAAATTAAACTCAAAGGGCTTTTGTGGTAAATGTGTAATGGGCTGTATATCTTGATAGCTACTGACTTGAGATTTTAGACATTCAGTATTAATATATCAAGATTTGTATTGAAGCAGGTGGAAACCCTAAAATGAATGGTATTGTTATGACTCCCTGGCCCAGCCTATATACCCTATACTTGTTTCCACTGAGTAACCAGGGTACGGATTGGACACTCTTGCTAAGTTTTTTTCCATTTGTCACCAGGTTTGCTCTTTGGGAAGTTCCTTTTTAAATGTCAAAATGGCTGTAGAAATTAAATGAATGTGACTTAATTGAATTGAATGCTTAATGATAATAACAAAAGATAATGTAGGTACCAAGAAATGGATAGATGTATACTAGTATGGCTTAAACCTAACCTGACTCTGCCAGATAGAACTGCTCTACAGAACATGGTCCACAGTACCATCTGGGAGGGCTCCTCAAAAGGGCAGATACTTTAAACAAATATCTGGTCAGTGATTTAGGGGTTTATCCAATCAGAGCAGTGACATGTTGTTTACGTTCATAAACGTTCTGTCAGTGCTGCCACCTCACTATAAAACCAGGGTTCGAACTGTAAATACTTTACTTGGAGCCATTTCAGATTTGTAAACTCACAGATCTCACGAGAATCTGTTTAAATCTTTCTAATCTAATTATGTTCTGAACCAAAAATCTATCCTCTGACTTTACCATATTTGAGTCATTTGAGCCTGATTATATGTGTTTGAGCACATAAAGGGACTTGTAACATGGTGGTTTGTTTGCAGATCATAAGGAGCCGGTACAGAGCTCCCTCGGCTTATTCATCTCAGTCTCCTGACGTTGTTTGTTGTTTAGAGCAGGAAATATTCTCAAACATATCATTTTTTCCCTTGATCTTGGTATTTATTATACAATATCTAATTTGATAATGCTGTCAAGTTAAATAGTATCCAGATTATTCAAATGTTTTCTACATATATTATTACTATTCTTCTGACTTTACCACTCAGAAGTCTAAATAAAGTATCTATTTTAAAAGATACATTTTACAACACCAACCATTATATTTGTGGACATGGTGTTGCTCAAACCAAATGTTGAACCAAATGGGGCTAAATTGAATAAAATATTGATTAAAATGTGTTCAAGTATAAAGTGGAACTCTATCTTCATACTTTACAAGGCAACCTTATACTTAGTTAGGCGTTCCAGTCTGTATGTGTTTAAAGCACTGGTGTTGTTTTTTTTTCTTGTTGTCTTTGTCTGTAGACTGAAGAAGATTTACGGGGCCACTCAGACCCGCTCCCACACAGCGAGCTCTTTGGGCTCTTCACCTCATTAACTGTGGTACTCGCCGTGCTTCCCACTGGCCACTAATTGAAACAGAGCACACATTTGCTAACTGTGTATGAGAGTGTTTTCTATTGCCTTGGCCTCTTGTTCTCTGTGTTTCCCCTGCTGACAGTAATACAAACATAGCTCAGCTACCTATTCCAGCTGGGTCGCTCAAGCACCCAGCTGGAAAAGGTACTCTCTCATGGCTATTTCAAATCTTTTGTCAAGCTGGAAAAGTGTGTGTTTCCTGGATATTGATTCAAATTGTAACATTGTGGGCTCATCCCAATTTCAAATCTCAAATCTCTAGATTTTTTACACATTGCCATTACACCAAACCTTAAAAATATCAAATTAACTGGATCTGAGACTTACATAAGACATATAGAATAAAGACTTAAAATCAATGCACTTAGACATTAGTCATTAGACTTAGTCATTAAAATGTTTTAAATCTAGGGTGCTGCAAATTGCTTTAAAGAAGCTTGGAAGTGCTTCAACCTGACCATTTGATCATCTGTAGGAACTGTAGCATCTTTAGACTTTATGTGTCAAAACATGAACTGCAGATGAATACTAAGCCAAGTTTAACTATGGCCTTAATTGTTTCAAACGTCACTGCCTCTCAGCTCAGTTGTGTTAAATTATTCTTTCTTATTCCTTGTATTGTGTTAATTCTGTCCTCAGGCTTACCCAGGAGCCTGGCTGCTGGTCTAGTGCCTCTAAGTGAGATGCACTGCTTTACACTTTGTCTTCAGTGCAAAATAATGTCATTAACGCAGCATGGACACCTTGCAGCATGCTGTGTGGGTGTTCTCCTGACACAGCAGACTTATTTAGGCAGCACAACACCTGATAAGTTTGTCTTTATGAGCCATCCAACGACAGATTTGTTCACAGCATATACTCTTTATGGGCTTTGACAGGAGGAATTCTCATTAACTCAATACAGTTTAATGTGGTAAACCCCTTGAAGCATATAATCTCTGTGGGAACCACTGAGACAATAGGGAGCTGCTTTAGTGTCTGATGCTTCTTCATTTCTCCGTATGTCGTCTAACTGTCTTGTTCATTCAGACTTGGAACATGCAGCTACCCACACTGCACAGCTGTCACTCTGGTCTTCGCCATGTTTTTGCACATTCTCCTTGGTTTTTCCCTGACCAGACTGCTTATAGCGTAGGAGGTGCAGCTTGTCTTTCCTTCTGCACATAATGTAACATCTTTGTGTCTTAGATTTTTGTCAATCTTCTGTTAGATGTCTGTACTTAACAGTAGACCTGCAATTAGACTTGGTACATGTTGCGAGTGTGTTTTGTGAGCATTAAGTGCTCCTGTGGCATGTTAGACACCTGTCAGACTATCTGTCCAGGATGGCCCTTGGTCAATCCTTTCACGTTAGTGAGTGTGTGCTGCACTTGACTGTCAAATCCCTCATCTTGTCGGCTACTTGCCTTTAGATAAACAGCCCCCAAGGCAGCTCCGGGCCTAACCCTGGGTCTTGCCTCACAACTCATGACCAGCACATGATGCCAGCGTGGTCACGGCTCAGGTCTGAGTCTCAAAGAAAAGACACAAAAGGATAAAAGCAGCTTTTTGCACTGATTAGCTGTGAAAATTTTCTTTTGGGTGGATTTCTTCCACACATTATACTTAACCCTAGGTATGGTAAAACTATTATTATTGTAATCAGATTAATAAATAAAGCTATTGGTTTAGGTAGAGATTAAAATTGCTGTATACACAACACAGGACAAATAATAGGACAATATACAATTGATGAAGACACATGCATCTGCTGTCTGGCCAAAACATGGCATTTCCACATTTTCCACATTTCACAATTTTGCTAAAACATTTTACTCTAGGTCTGTTAGGAAGGTCAACCAAAGGAGGACTTTCTAAACCTTGCTTGATATTGTCTGTGCATGTATTTAAAACACTATCCTGAAAAACAAGGTTTATAGACCACAGCAGTTTTTTTTACTTTTTATTAAAAACAATAGCACACATAAATTTTGGAAGTGTTACAATAAGTGTTATGTGCATAGTGTTGTTGGCTCAGTTTGTTTTATGCAAATGTAGCGAGCATGAATATGAATGAATGTACACTGAGGAATTCATTTGTGAAATTACCATTCTCCATTTCTCTTAACCTTTTATTAGGGTCTAATAACTGTCTCTTAACCTCTGTCTTTTCTCTGTCACGTTTCCCCTCCTCTCTTTCCTCCTGTTTCATCCACTTATTCTTGTTCTCATCTGAGAGTTCCCATGGCACCAAGCGCTGCAGCTTCAGATGTCTTTTTTTTTCTTCTTCTGTGCTCTCAAACAATAGTGCTGCTTCATAGAAATGCAGGGTTTAATAAACTAGTGTATCCAGCACAACCATATATCACAGTGCTTTGACCCTGATATATTGTAGCAGGCCACTTATTTCTCTATGTCAGCTCAAGTTTTTATTAGAGGACAAATTACTTCCCAATTCCCTTTTGGAACAGAGCTACTCCTGAGACGGCTGTGGTCGTATTACTGATGTTTTGCACCAGGCAAACTCAGGTTTAAAGTACAGATTTACAGAGATGTGCAGTGAAACAAGCTTCTATAAATTGTAAATGTATAACTTGCTTGAATCTGGGATCTTTTCATTTTTGGCACAGACAGCTTTTAAGTTTGTACTTTCTGTATGGTTGACTCCAAACTCCTCACTGCGTTCTCTCTCTTCCCACAGAGATCTTTGAGATGCTGATGAAACAAGCTGAAAATCACACAAACGCAGTTTTTCAGGAGTCGTATCGTAACCTGGCCAGTCACACTGTGGGCCCTGTGCGGGAGCTTTTCACTGACATTGGTCTGTTTATGCTGGGCTCTGAGTTAAATGTAGACGACATAGTCCAACGTTTCTTCGACTCACTATTTCCACTGGTCTATAATCACTTGATCAACCCGGGCCCCAGTGATATTTCTCCAGCTTACTCAGAGTGTGTGAGGTCAGTTAGTCGTGATGCCAGGGCATTTGGACATGTGCCCAACATCCTCGCTGACCAGATCTCCCGCTCAGGGATGTCAGGGAAACTTCTGCTTCAGGCCCTTCATCTTGGCATCGAGGTCATCAACACAACCGACCACCTGCAGCTGAGCCGTGATTGCAGACGGGCGCTCCTCAAGATGCGCTACTGTCCACACTGCCAGGTCTGGATGCATGAATCTTGGTCTAGAAGAGATTAGTGGTTTAACATGGCTGCCATTCATTTTCTGTGGAAAGTAGCTCATTGGTTTATACGCTAAAAAGCTTTTGGCTCCCAGGTTTATTTTCATTTACATTTACATTTATTCATTTAGCTGACGCTTTTTTTTATCCAAAGCGACTTACATTGTTCTAATGTAATTACCAGTGTTACAGCCACTGGAGGCAAGGTGGGTTAAGTGTCTTGCCCAAGGACACAACGACAGTATGAACTGTGGGGAGATTTAGAATGTGCATTATAAACATTTGTGCACTTGATCCTGTTGGCAATATAATATAATATTAAAATAAATAACATTTTAACAGTTCAACAGTTTACATGGTCATGTCTAGGGAATATATTTCCTAATTCATTTTAATGGTGCTACTGGCAAAACAGTATGGAGGGCAGTACACACATCCTTTACACTATAAAAACTTTATGCTGTAACATGAGCTTATTAATGGTTGATTCATGATTCTTAATTCTTAACTGTTTTCCTCCCAGGGCTTGACCCATACCAAACCATGCATGGGCTACTGCCTGAACGTGATGCGAGGTTGTTTGGCCAGTCTGGCTGAGATCGATGTCCACTGGAGAGAGTTTGTCCGATCACTGGAAGGACTGTCCGCACGCATGCAGGGTCCTCAAGATCTGGAGCAAGTGCTTCTGGGAGTTCACACACTGCTTCGTGATGCAGTTGGACACGCTCAGAAAAATGGATCCCGTCTCTCAGCACAGGTCAGGATGTTGTTTGTGTCACTAAAGGTGCAGTTAGATGGAGATCATAAAACTATTAATTTAACACAACATTCTGTAAAATATACTGTATGCATGGTGAAAGGTTATTGTGATTTTGGTATTATAATACTAAAGAAAAGAGTGCAGATTGATCAGACAGAAAAAAGAAACTGTAAATAATACCTATATACCTTCAAAACCATAAACAACAAAAGCAAGGATTTCTCCATAACAGTTTCCATAAATGATTTGACTGCAATGGTGAAAAGAATTATTCATTGGTCTAAACTAAAAGCATTTAATTTTTTACACAAAACCCCTTACAGCAGAGAGAATCCAGATGTATACACGACTAATTTAAAAACCACATCTCCATCTAGTGGTTGTCTGCTGTCACTGCTGCTAAAATTGCAAATGAATGGGTTGGATGTTCTCATGGCCGGGGCATAAACATCTGTCACTCATCTATCTATAATCTATGTATATTTGTCAAACTACAGTGCTGTTTAACAGGAGTCTTAATTGTAAACCTCTCCCTTAGAGTTTAGACTCCAATCTTCTGCCTGTCTCCTTCTGTTTATTGGTTAATAGGTCCACAAAGTGTGTGGCCTGCCGAGTAGAAAGCCTGCTCAGTCCGTCAGCATTCAGCGCAGCAGTGCCAGAGAATCACTTCCTCTTAAAGCTCCATTTCGATCAGCAGGTGACTCACTTGCTGACAGGAGGAGGTAGGCAGGCAATGCTGAGTCACATTTTAAATAACTATACAGCAACCTTAACAAATATACCATAATGTATGTATCGTAATTCTCAGGGACTTTCTGAGCCGTCTGCGTTTCTATCGGACCTATTATGGTGGCCTGGCCGATCAGCTGTGTGTGAGTGAGCTGTCTCCTGGAGAGTGGACGTCCTGCTGGAACGGCACCAACATTGTTAAAAGGTTTGTCAACAATGCAGACACTTGGTTAGCCACAGAGGACGTAAAAATATTGTCAGTGACAAAAAACATTTAACAAGGATCGCATTATTCTCTGCATTTTTCAGACTCTAATTTAGACTCCTTCCAAACTGCCTGCCACTAAATTCCCCTGGAAAGTTAATTCTTTTCTGAAAATTGGTGACAGCTCCTTCTTTTCCATAAATGAACACAGTATAAAATAAATATGCAAATACTGTAGATAGAGCACAAATGTAGTAATATGTCCAGGAGGCACAATAGTCTTCACTGTGCCTCTCCAAATACCAATTACACTGCAAGCGTGCTGTGACCCGTGTCAACACTACTTGTACCTCTCCAAAAATAGATCATCCTTATTAACACGTTCACAGAGCCGCAAAACGAGTTATTAGTGAACTTTCATACATGTTGGAGCACAGTCTCTTTCCTTGTCTCCAATGCATCAGAGCCCTCTTGCCTGTGTTGTATTCACTCAAGGACCCCTTCATATATTCTCAGTCTGTGGTTGTTCCTTTTAACTGTCAGCCGCTGTCAGTGCCGCTGAAATGACAGGTGGGCCCATATTTCAAACTACACAGAGGTTGGAGTTGCCACTTTAGGTTAGATGGTCCATTTCAAGGAATGGCAGCATTGTTGAGATCATTTCATGGCTCCTGTGTGCAGGTTAGAAGGATGTAACGGAGAGAGAGATGGTCTTTCGTAGCAAAACAGGAAATGGATAGATATAATCACACAGTCCTAAGGGATGGGTCATGGCCTGTGTAGTGCAACTCATAAAAAAGGCATTACTATGGGGATAGAGCATTAAGGTTAAGTTTCATTCTGTGCCGCTGACAATTTTGTCTGTTCATCTTTATTATTTTCTAACACAACATACTGAGTTTCTATTACAAAAGGCAGACGCCTCTGAGAGTAGAAATGTTGGAAAAAGCAGCAGGCCAGAGCTACGGGCTGCAGACTGTCTGTCATCTGCGTTTATGGTCTGTAGACTTTTTCAGCGCTGTACATCTTTCTCTGCTTTCTTCTTTCATCACATTTATCAATATGGACTCCTTCAGTGGCAGAAGTGGGTAGAGTAGTCAACTTAACTAAAGATACTGCTACTTTAAAGGTGGAGTTAGCAAAATATTTTTGGAAATAGGAGTTTAATTCCTCTCAAATCATACTGCCATTACTGGTATAGATAAGTTAAGTGCATGCAGCAAACATTTTCTGGTATTCACTTAATCCAATCAGGTTCTAGGTTCTTGTATCCTGTTTGGTCGGGGTTTAACACAATGACAGACCAAGTAAAAATAGTTTCTCAGGCTAGTAGTAGGTTGAAGCTGAACCAGACTTTGGTTGGTAACAAGAAATTTATTTGCTTACACTGATCATGATTATAAGAAGAGAAGAATGTCATTATTGAGGATCAGAGCATAAAACTAACAAGTTTTCTTCAAATATATTCTCATATAAAAGTTAATTCAAAAATTTGTGAGAAATAATTACAACCAATGTAATTTCAGTGCAGATTAACCACAGAGGCTTTCCTTCTCATCCAGTCTTTACCACAAAAAGGCAGAGATATTGAAAAACAGTACCAGTCTGTGGAAAGGAAAGGCTTCAAACAAGCTATTGAGCTGGGTCCCTGCAGCTTAGCAGACTTCCCATGGATCTACAGCTGTGCGTTGCTTTCTATTAGCCTAGAACCATAGAAGAGGAGCCAGGAGTCAACACAAGTCGAGACAAAAGCAATAAATAACCTCCTGCCTAGAGGTCATAACCCAACATCCACCAAGAGAGAAGGGGGGATAAAACTCACTGCCGGATGGTGGCTGATTTACAGAAGCTTATCGAGGCCTTAGAGACCTTTTCTGATTGCTCCAGTCCTGTTGTGTGCATGTGTGTGTGTGTGTAAAAAACATATATTGGAGCTTTATAACAGCCTCTTGTGCAGCAACCCAGATTGTTTCATGGTCTTAAAGAAGTTGTGAGTTGCTCTAAAGCTTTGTCTTATTTAATAAAAAGGGACAGACACAAAAGCGTGACACAGGAGCTGGAGATTTAAGGCAGATTTAAAGCACATCCTCATCTGGCTGCCTGTAAACAAAAAGATAAAGAACAATCAGATAAGATCATAGCAGAAGAACACAGCAGCTTTCATCTCGTGGTCTGACTGGATGTAGATGACGGGGTCTCGCTTCAGGGGAGAGTCGGTAAACACATTCTTTCTCTGTTTGTCTTGTGCTTTCTGTCTCTCTCACACTCCTGGGGAAATAAAGATAGGACATGGAGCGGGAGTTTTCTTCTCCCGACTGTGCTTATTGTCACTTTCAGCACTGGGAAATCTGCACATTCTAGGGGTTTTTAACCTGAGAGGTTGTTGAAATGTGTTCCAGCATTAGGTGGGCAACATTTATGACAGTTTGAAAAACACACACAGAGACACATTCACTGTAATACACTTTAACAAACATGCTACACTGAAAATTAAACCAACAAATTATTCACTTTTTTTTTTCATAATGTTATTATTCAAATAGATTTTTCCAGCCATCCAACCTTAGTAATAGAGCTTTTCCTTTATTACAGATCATCTGCAGAAAAGTGTCTGTAATTTGGTTTTGGATATGAACGTGTAGGGTTGCTATTTTGTTGTGGCTGTGGATACAATTTTAACAAAGCAAAACTTTACAGCCAGTAACAAAACATTACCAGAAACTATACTGAAGAGCAATGCTTCCTAATTTTTGTCCTCCATTCCAGCTCCTGTCTGAAAGGTGTGGGCATGATTTTGTGTGACCTCATGCTCGTCTCACTGTGAAGCTAATTAAAAGTCCCTGTGATTGATGTTGTGAGAGATAAAACATAAAACTGCAGCTGCATGGCGGGCTTCGCTGGCAGCAGACACTGGACTCATCTGAGCAGAAAAGGTTCACACCTTCCCACATGCTTTCGCCATCCATCACCAACACTGAGCTAATGGCCAGTTGCCATACGCTGGCCTTTGTCTAAACTGCAGTTACAGTGACTGCTACCACATGCAAAAAGTCTTCTTCTCTGAGTTTAGAACTAATATCCAAGGGAACTTATGTGAGGCCCTTGTTTTATTTCTCTTTCCAATCAAGCTTGACGTGATGATTTATTTATTTTTTATTATCCCTGTGCGGATATTCTTTATCGGCAGGCGCCACCAGTGGTTGGGGAAACCGGAGTACCCAAGAACATGCAAACTCCACACAGAAAGGCCTGGTTCAGCTAATAAATACGTAATATGGCTATTTTGACCTATTGTGGTTTTGGCAGAAGGTGTATCTATTTTTTAACTCTGATTGACTTCACACCTGGAAGGTGACAGTAACAAAAGTGCCCCATTTTTACTGAGTGTATAGCACCTCAGTCCGTCTATTACTATACAAGTCTATACATGAGCGTATAATAGGTAGCAAAGTTATTTAGAAATGCATCTAAAGTAAAAAAGAGCTTATTCTCTACATTCTTTGCCAATGGGAGACACCAAGCAGGAGTTATAGCTGTAGTAAAACACTACAACCTCAACAAGTACGAATGGGATGTTTTATTCATGATTACCTCCTTCGGTGCAGACTCGCTTTAATTCATCCCCACCTGCAGTCTGTCTCGTGTCTGCCAACATGCGCCAGGTGTTCGGCTTTGTGTGGTATTTCCAAAGTGCTTTTTGTCTAATTGAGAAGAACTACAACAGTTTATTTCTTACAATAATAATGGAGCTGACCTTGCATGCTGCTGGCAATGATCACTATAGGGTACAAGAACAAAGGGTGTATGATGCCACGTGTGTATGTGCGGAATAGACAGGCAGATAAGAGGCTGGCCTTTGCTGCCCGTTCATGCTGTGATGTCTATCTGAGCAGTGACTCTTGACCTTTCCCATGTCTTAGCTGCCCGGATCACACTGAAGAGGTTAATCACATGGTAATAAGCGCCCAGAAGTCGAAGTGTGAGGCCTGCAGTAATGACTGAAAATGAACATCTCTATCTCAACATTTAAATTCTATTCTTCTCTCTTCTCCTATATACTGTCTGTGTTTGCCTTTATGTAATTTTCCTGATTTTCTTTCCACCCGCCTACCCCCGCCCTTGGATGTGGAGCTCAGGTAATTTGCCTTGGCTTAGCTGAAATGACAGCTTTTAAGCTCTTCTAATATGAATCCACTGAAGAAGCATCAAGAGCCTAGGTAATCCCAGCCTACTCGGGGAACAGACTTCTTTATTTGAGTGTGTTTTAAACCTGGCCATAAAATCCACACTGACTGCCGACCAAAAAGCTTAACTCAAACAAAAGCACTGCAAAGCAAACACATAAAATGAAATATTAATATTTTATTGACAGTGCAGACCTCTTCTTTGGTCCAATACCAGTAAACACAACATTACATCATCTTTACTCAGTCCACATTCCACTTTAACACATTTATAGTGTATAGCTTAGAACTCATTTTGTGTTTTTATTATTTTTTTTGTCTCTATATGATACTGTATGATACAAAGGAATACTGTTCTATAATTCGAACATTGTGCAAACCCAAACCGTTAATGTGGTTGTAAAAATGAAAGTGTTGATTTCTCAGTGACCAGAAGGGGGAGCTCACTACTTTGCAGACTGCACGGTCTAGACTGCTGCTTTTCTGCATCCCTTTTGATGATGTATGCCACAGACAGGATGTTTTTATCAATGTTTTCCCTGACAGTGACAGACAGAAGACAACATTTAAGCGATAAACAGCCTGACACCAAGTCTCGCTGCCTCTTCCTTCTGTGGTTTGCAGTGATGAACTGACCTCATTTTAAACCGAAAAGGAAAAACATTTTAATCATACACTGTCAGATACATTATGCATTACTGTCCTCTTAGTCACTCTCACACATAAAAGTAAGAGTGACAACATAAAAACGATGCCAAACTCCCACTTCCTTACATTTTCTTGATCAGAGCCCTTTGTGAATGTTGTATCAGGGAATGGGACTTCCAAAAGCTAGTTATTCAGCTAGTTATTCTTGAAGATTTAATCCACAATATAGAAAAGGAACATCTCAGATCGCCATTGTTCTTTCAATCTACGGTGAATGCTTTTGGGGATTCCTCTGTTTTAGTGCTCGCTGGTGGAAAATCCATTTGTATTTTCATTTCTTTGGCACTGTGCCTGCCATTTTGCTAACACTACTGTTTTGGTATGGCTTCAAAAATGTTTACCCTTCTTTGTGATAGTTATTTTGGTTGCAGTCATTGTAGAAAACCCTTTCTTCACAAAGATGGGATTTTGGAAATAGTTGAAGTGAAGTGAGTGTTGGGGAATATTTGAGCTGCCCTTGGAGCTGACAGGAGTCACGTGAGAAAGACAGGCTGGAAACTTTAAGTTTATTGACAATCCACACGGGACTCAGAGGAAGTGGACAGTTGACACAGTGTAGTATTGAAAATACCAGTGTGTCCATGCTTCAGTGGACTGAGATTACAAAGCCTAATAGTAGGTCAATGCCATATCAAAGGAAGGGTGTTTACCCGATAGAGCTTAGACTTGGAGTTTAGTTTAACTGTGCGACGTAGAGGGAGAGAGTAGACCTGGCTGACCTCACCAGTCCTTGACAACTTTACATTTACGCCGACTAAAATTCTCCATCAATGTGGCTACTTCAAGACGATTCATTATTCATTTTGATTCATGATGTTGCCAGAGTTTTAAGGCCTTTGTCATTTGGAATCTCTAGCAGTTCTTCCTTACAAGTTAAATTAACAAAGAATTTCCCAGATCCATTAATTTGTGGGCAGTGTAGCCAATGATAGATATGAGTGATTACAAAAAAAAGACCCAAGTTTCTAAAGAAAGTGTCCAGAGACATTCATTTAAGCCTATTGTCTAGTCAAAAAACATTCACTACTAAATTATTCTCAAAGGGTTGTAGAATTTGTCTTTTTAATGAATATTGTACACAGTCTGTCTTTAAAAAGCAGGGATACGGAGAGATGTGAGCAGTTTGGTCAGTTCTGATTGAGAAGCAGAGAGTGAGGGTAAGATGAGAGGGCGAGGGGACGTTCTTGAAGAGCTGGTCTGTATTACGACAGCTGGCTACTGCAGATAACCACAGAAACCACTGGAGCACTTGAGGTCTGGGGGCTGCATGGCTAGAGTTGCACTCCAACATGACCTTATATCCTGCCTGGGTTTAGACATTGGGCTCAGTCAAAGAACCACATCCTGATGATTATCCCTAGTGACAGAATCAAGAAGTGTAGTCTAGCTGACTAAATTGAGTTCATAAGTCCCTCTAGTGTGTCTGCGTGTGTGCATGGCTGTAAGCGCTTGCCTTAGCCAGCCCATTCTCAAATTATGCATGATTGCTCTCGACAGATAAATTTTCAATCTAGCTGTCTGGAGAGAGAGATTTCATGTATTTGTGCTCAGATATTATCCCTGATGTTGCTGCAGTAACTGTTGGCCTCATCCAGTGAGACCACTCTGTGAGAAGAGACAGTAAATTCTGACTTGCATATTTGTGCGTGTGTCCTTCCCATTCATTTTTCAGCAAGCCCACTTTCCCCTGCACTCGAAGTTGGAAGTGTGCCTCCAGCATCTGGAGCAGATTGTGACCCTGCAGTGTGCCAGGTAGCAGGACATTAACAGCCAAGGCCTTATTGTCCACTGATGAGCTGTCAGAGCAAACCCTCACCCTTGTGTGAAAGAAGCCCGCCTGCTTCCTCTGTCGAACACACGCGGCTCCAGTCCCCACGGAGCACTCCTCCTCTTTACCTGAGTATAAATCACCGCCTGCTGACAATCGTAAAACAAAAGGCCTCAGAAAAAGGCAAAAAGAAAACGCTCATAACACACGAGAAGAGGTGTGTAAGTGTAGCGCAACACCCCACTTCTATTTATTTCATCATAAAAACTCTGAAGATGCTGATAAAAAAGTCCCGCCTTGAGATTTAATCACACGACGCAGCAGATAACAGAAGCTGTTTCTTTCATTTCTGACCAAAATCAGTCCATTGCTGCAGAAGAGTAAACAATAGCCTAACAGAACTATTTATGTAATGGGCATCCTCAGTGTCCGCCATGTCCACAATATTATGTTGGTTGTGCAGTATTTTTCTTTTACTGACACTATTACAAGGTTTGGATAGATATTTAATGAAAGCTCAGTCAATGTCAGTTCATCCTCCCCGCTCCAAGCACGTCTTCACAATAGTTTTGCCTCCTTATCAGGGACTCCTTACTTCATATTGTCTACATATGGACGGAATCCATGTTGAGTTCTGCTTGAGAGGAGACTTAATTTCTCTCCCACAGGAACGTCTGCCTCGTATCTGAGCATCATTGTCTTGGTTTATCACACGGCTGCAGGCTTTTGACAATGTGTGTGTGGAACCTTGTGTTTCTTTGATTTGTTCCCACTCATTTGTTAACTAAACATGCTTCCCATTTATGGGGACAAAGTGAAGAATGTAGTAGTCATTAAGTATTCATTACCTGAGCAGTTTGTTTCTTCTTTATGCACTTTTCGCCTGAAGAGATCTCTGAATGCGTAGGTGGCTCGCAGTTGGAATATTGACAAGTTGAAAATGCAACTTTTATGGTGCTCACTGGTTTATTATTTATTACCCTACAAACACGATTACAGCCAATAAATTCTGTCGTTTCTCTCACTCATCCAGCAAATACTGTGCAGTTAGTCACTTCTATCACATGATCGCCTAACCACAATCATTTGAGATACAACAATTATTGAGTTTGTGGAAGAAATAAAAATGGCATAATAATCTTTGCTTTGATTAAATTGGCACCAGAGTAAATTACTAGTGCCACCAACAGTTTACAATTTGACTTGTTGAAACAAAAACTCAATTACTTTTCCCCCTTTCCCTGTGTGTGCAGGAAACAAAGATGCAAGTAATTACATCTTCTGTAATGGCTGGTCCCATTGGGTTCATAAAAAGTGCAGCTTACCATTGACAGCACATTGAGAAATGGTGTCTTGCTGCTGCTGGTCAATTGTTGCCAGGTCTGTGATTACATTGGTGGTCAAGGATTACAACCTGGAGTTTGTGACTTGTTCTTGGAGATGTAATGTCTGGGTCATCTTTGAGAATTGTCATCATCATGCAATACTCGTGGATTAATAATAAGATCTGTATATTTACACCAGTGGACTCTCACATTGTTGCAAACAAACATGTTGCACTCTAGAAAGTAATTTACCCAAAGACCTCAAAAAAGAGACACTTTGTCATTGTACAGAACTGAGTAATGAGAACTGAGAAAGTAATGATGCTTAAAACAGAAGACCACATTCACATGGGCCGTAGTGCACCTGCTCTTTGGGCCACATAAAGCCTTTCTTTGGGAGCATATGTGCCTATGAGCAAATTCAATTATAAATCAACGGCAGCCATGACCTATTCAGAAACCCGTTCCAACAATACACAAAGACCATTGATTATGCCCCTTGTTTTTTGGAGACACCTTTCATAAAACTAAACTACTCCATAAACAAACAGCTTACCTTACCACGTGTAGATAACTTACAAAGATTATGATGAAACAATGTAATTTTTTGATAAGGGGAAACACCATGGCATCAATGTTGGCCCAAAAATCTAATTCTAAAAACCTTCAATAGTGGTTAAACCTGACACTAACTTGTTGGTGCTTGTTGCAGTAAAATGGTAACAACCTCCAATTTCACCAATGGCAAACTAAATTATTATTATTTTTTCAATTTAAGTTCACCCTGTGTCCCAAACCATCAATCATCAGCAAACCAAACGAGCAAAGATCCACCTCCCACCTACATCCAGATTTAAGTATATTTTTCTTAAATATAATGGCCCCGGCAAAAGCTGTTACATGTCAACAAGATTTCTTTGATAGTAAGTTGAATACAGTTTTATATTTGTCCAGGGCCATGTCCCAGAAGACGTAATGGTGGTAATAGTCAGTGGTGGTCTATTTCTGCTTTTATCTGGGAGTCTGAACCCACAGAAGACACAGCACCTCTTTATAAGTGGAAACCTACCTTTTAGCTCCTGACCCGAGCTGCGGGCTTGGTGTGAATATGCTCTCATTAATCTCACCTCCCACAGTAAAAGGTCTGAGTCTGGTTGCTGCCAGCGAGAATAAATCTTAATAGCTCTTTCATTTCTCTGACGTAAACACAAAATGTCTCCAACAACAATGTGGCACGCAGTGGGATGCCCTGAGACCAGACTTTGCTCTCTTATCATTGTCCCTGTAATGTTGTCCTGCAGTTTCCAAGGAAACCAAGCCAGCCTTATTAAAAAAAAAAGTTTCACCTTCTCTGAGTCTGCCCTTTACCTGACAGCCAAGATAAACGAGCAGGGTCCTGGGAGGGAGGCAACACAAACATGCATCTCCGCTCAGTGGCCCGTGCTCATTGGCTCTCTGCTGGAAGTCCTTATTTACCTTAATGCTGAGAGGAGGAGGGAGGCTTGAGGAGAAATTGTCGGAAGTTGTGTTTGGGGAGAAATTACTCAGAATACCTCCCATCAACCTTGAACCTATACCACTATAAATAAAAAAACACACAAGATAAAGAAGCAAACAACTCTTTCTGGCCACTATAATGCATTTGGGCCAGATGATGTCATATGTCACCTTCAGTTAATGAAGGTGATGATGACATGCATGAGCGCCGCATACGTTCGCCATCTGCTCCGTTCCACCGGGCTGGAGCAGCTCCCTGCTATGCAGCAGGGCCCAGTCAAGGCACGTTCTTAGCGCCGCGCAGGTGTCCCAGGGTGTGTGTGAAAAAGTGCTACCGCTGCCCGCATCCAGATGACTCGCTGTGAGTTTAATCATTCGATACGCCACAAACTGACTGCTCTCCAAGGCTGTGTGTTTTTATATCAGTCACTGTTATGACAGTGGTCACGATAAAGGAAATATTTGTGGTCAGCCAACTCTCCACACGCTGAAGCCAACACATGCTAATGTTGATGTGGTTCATTTGGGCCTGGTTGGATTCACTTCCATACTTAGAGTAATTAGACTGACCATTCCCAGACGTCACAGAGAAAGACACAGAGATGTCTAATTTATATATAAACAATTTTAGTTTGTCCCATTATTTCTACAATCAACAATTTTATAATCATTTGTCTGTATTTTGATGTTCTCTAACAAGTAGTGTAAGCTTGGAATTAAATAATGGGAGATATTGGAAGGAAATCTTGTCAAAAGGCTTAAATCATTTATGTGCTTTTTAATAGCACAAAGAAAAGTTTCATTAACACTTGGGTTTATGCTATTTGCCTTTCCTGATTGTTTTCATTAATTACATCAGCAACAGCATTTAAACATTTTTACTGTTAGCTTAACAAATCACAAAATACGTTGTCCATGAGTGCCTTTAATAATATGGGTTTTTTTGATCATAAAACATACACAAATTATGGAGCCTGAAAATCATTAAGATAATAGTCTCAAATTAATGCAAATGGTTTTCTCTTATCTCTTTCAAATAAAAGGTGTGCCTTGGTCAACAGATACTAAAATATGTACCTCTAAGTGATGGGGCAAAAATCACAGAAATTTATCCAGAACACGTCATGTCATCAACCCACATTTACATCACAACTTTTGAGATGGACCCACAGCATTTGTCCTCTTCAGTCTTTATTTGGGTATGAATGCTAAAACATACATAGTGTTATTTTAAGTTGAATGTAAAGTGGTTTGTTTTTGAAAAATAAAACTGGGTATACAGTATATATATATTGTGGTGTATATTTTCCTCAATATTCTCACTTAAACCATAATGATGGAAAATATTATTATTTATATTACTTCCTTCCGGGTGATATATTTTTCTTTTCCACTTTCATTTGATCTGCTGCTTGTGTTAATACTTGGCTGGAAATAGCCTTTCAGATGATTATGTGGGGAGTGTAAACGGCAGGTGCCATCTGCTCGCTGCAGGTTATGAAAGTTTTGATTGACAGGTGCTTGACTCCAGCTGTTGAGTGGGGTGTAAAAGGCGGACATTGGTGACTGTAGATGATCTTTAGATAACATCGCCTGACCTTTGAGAGCCGCTGAAACTATCCATCTCCGTGGGGTTACTCTGCACCTCTTGTCATGTCTTGTCACTTTTTCTCCTCCTCTCGCTCCCTCTTTTTCTAGCCACTCTTTTTCTCTGTGTCTGCTGAGAAGAGTTTCCGCGGGTTGGCAGCCTGTATCTGATCCTGAGGTAATTTACTGCTAGTGATAAGAAAGTGGTGCGCACAGTCTTTTCTTATAGTCTTTTCTGACAGGGCAATCTGAGGTCCATGGAGACTAAAGCACAGGAACATTTTGACTGCAGATAGAAAACCAACATGCTTGGTTATTATCCGAACTCTACAAAGTGAGATTGAATAGGGAAACAATCACAGGCGACTATGGGTTTAATATCTACTGACGTTTGTTTTCCAACAGCTTTGAGAGAGCGAATAACATTGCCGCAGTAAGGTTTTGAAGTGTCTTTTGCCTCATTTATCACTACCTAATCATCACTTATAATAATAATTGAGTGTGGCACCACATTTGTGTGTTAATTGAAAGAAAATAGTGGCTTTTGCTATTTTATTCAGTTTGTACATCAAATTCTTCTGTCTTATTTTCCATTTGCAAGAAAGGGAAAAAGAATTCTGTGTGTATTTGTTGCTAGAAGCAACTTGTGCCTTTTAAGTCTTTGTATTAAAATAACAATTGGTTCTGAAAAAGCAAATTCTTTGAATGTTTGGTGGTTCTTGTTATGTAGGTAAAACACAAACTACATGACGTGTATTAGTCATATATTTATAAAGGTTAAGACAAAGACATCTTTGTCAAATCTTTGACACAAATTAACTTTTTACCTTCAAATTGTCCGGACACCTTCATCCTAATCTTTTTTATTATGTAAGTGATTTAGTTTGATAACTGGTTGACAGAGGATCTCCAAAGACATAAATGTCTTCTGGATTGTCCTTGTGTGTGCAACACAAACCATGCCCATGCTGTCCAAAACATATCCCCCAGTTGATGGATTTGACTTTATTAATTCGACCTTTATTTCACTAATCTTCTTTTTAAGAGGGGTCCTGGCCCCAGAAGAGACTCATTGTACATGTTTTTTGATGGAATGGGACCCCAGTGCACCTGGAGTAAAGCATATGCAGTCATGGAGCTAACATGTAACAAACCCAGGACCCATTTGTTGTGACTAGATGTCTTTACAGTCTTTTAGTTTCAAACCCTACACAAAGTTGATAAGTAGGGTATTTTGATAAAAAATGTGATGCCATATCTGAGATTTAATTAGGTTTACACGGTTGGCAGCCATGCAGCTGAGGGAATGTGTGTCTGAATGTGTGTTGAGTCCAGTTTTGCGCGGCTGAGCTCTCTTTCTGTTTGGACAGCCAGGAGGGGCAGGCTGGGGTCACTGCCTCAGGGGTGTGTTAGAGAAATGCATCTCTGCTGTAGGCTACAAGAAATATGAAAGAGGCCCTAAATCAAGACACAGAGGCTCATGAATCATGTCAGCGGCTAAGCTGAAGAAGAGGGATGGCACCATCTGTAGCAGCATATGAATGGCTAACTGACTCACACTGCTGTTGACACAAGCTGAACAAGTGTGAAGAGGTTGTGAAGATGAGCGCTGAGACTCGCCGCATAGCCTGGAAACCGGCTGCAGTCAAAAATGAGCAAACCCAAATCAATGTATGCTCCATTTGTCACTCTGACGTTTTTACAGTATTGCACAGTGAGAATGTATTTGTGCGTTATAAAATAAGTCTTGCAGAGCAACACATCTCTACCACAGAAATTCACACAACATGCCCCGCTTACTAAAATCTGTCCTGTTTTTTTTTTACATTCATTCACATTTAATAGGCACAAGTGTAGGTGAGCTTAGGTGGGCTTTGAATAAAAAAGTAGTGTCATAATTAAGATATAGTTCATTAGAAGTAAAATATGAATTGTCATTTTGTATTCTTGTATTCTTTTATTCTTGTTTATTGAAAATTATTAGTTAATGCATGTTTAGGTTTAGGACCAAAGTGGAGGCGTTGTTTTGACGTTTTAATTGCTCTGACACCTGTCGCATTAGTAAATAGGTCTCACAGAGAAATGACTTGACCTTAATGGCTGCAGTGGTAAGGCTTGTTGTAAAAGTACAGTAACAGGGTGTATAATAATCACACCAGACCCAAGGGGTTGTTATTTGAACACTTTATCAAGTCAAAGCCGCAGAAGTGGTGATTGGATACTTAATAATCTGTAGTTGTTTTTCAATAAACAGAAAGTACACATAGTCACGTGGGAGGCCTTACTCCTATCCAAAGCAATGTTTAGCTGAAAATAAAGCCTATCTGAACAAAGAAATAAATACATTTCTTTACTAAAATCTGTAGTCAACACAGAAACATATTGTTTTGTTCGAATAAGGATCAAGCCAATTGATGTTTTCCAAATGAATAAACATGTAACTCTTATCCTACTTCTTTCAAAAATGGTGCAAAGGAGCTGTGAACAGACCATCCAAAGCAGCATGGGCTGTTTGTTAATGTTTTGTTGAATATGCTAATACTAAATTAGCTCCAAAAGCCCATGCATCAAGTCTTTTTCTCTCTTTCTCTCCACACTGCACTTGTTTGTTTACTGCTCATCACTTCTCATCCCACTCTAAATGAATAAATTTGTCGTTTAAAGCTTTTTGTACATGGTGCTGCAGCTGCGAGCGGAGAACCGAAAGGCTGGTGTGTGGTTGGTATTGTCTTTAATTGCTAAACCTGAGGGTAAAACAAAACAACTGATTTACCTTCAGACTGATTGAATGGTGGGTGGAGAATGTTATGGAGCTTGAGGGATTTTGCACTTTTAGGAGTCATATAAGCAGTTAAGGGAGCTGTTTGTGGTTTCATTATCCTCTGATGGTTGGTCCTAGTGATGCAGGTGTGGGGTAATACCATAAGGAAACATAACCAAAGATAAGGCTCCCCCAGTGTGAAGGCAGAGGCGCTATGTGATCACTCAGCTATAAAATTGACTTAAGCCAAGTAGTTTTACTGAAGAGACGTCAGAGCTATAACATGAAACGGAAATGTTGAGCAAACCGGCTGCACTTACTTTACTTTGTCCCCTCGGCTTCACTTTAAACAGTTCAAATGGGCTACTTCCTGTTGTTTAGGAGTTTCATCACATTTCTTTGCCTTGTATTAGCCAAAATTTAAGTTTTTACATTGTACTTTTCTCCCATATATATTCATTATTACATTTACAATTGAATATTTTCCAGTAAAATGTCCCTGTAACGTAGATTTCTCTAGAAGATATCTATTTTAAGACACTAAGCCATTTCTTTTTTGTCATATTCATACACATACATATTATTTCTGTGTTATGTGTCCAAGACAGCTGTTCTCTGTTGTCGTCTTCTTTGTACTAAATTTAGTCCAATTGAAGTTGGATTATCAGTGATTCAAACCTTACAACTTGTGTTTGAAATGTGCTGTGTTAAGTACACAATATATGTCAGTATTTGTATTAGTGAGACTAAATATAAGCCACTTCAGTTTGTAATGTCAATACTTGTCTTTGCAGCTGAATGCATTAAACACATTCCTGAAATTCTTTGTGCTAAAAAGCTCTCTGTAGCTGCACGTTCCCTTTGTCATTCTGTCCCATTCAGTGACATACAGTGTTGTTAATCTGAAGAAGCTCTGAATAGACCCCAAATCTCTCTGACTGCTGTTTTGCAGCTGTCACTCACCTCAGAGATTTCAAGGCTTTATGAGCCGCGTCACCATTAGCTGCAGTATTTTATTCTTTTCCCCCTAAATCAGCAGCTGTTACAGAGTGGAGAGAAGAAAAATTGTGGGGTGAGAGCACATATGCACAAACCGTTTCAGAGGAGTGATTAGGCAGTTGGTATTTTGGTCCCTTTTGCCAGTGTGGTGTTTACTGCTGTGGATCTGCAGTGCTGTCTCTGAGTTGTAATGACAGTGGGCTAGGTCTGTGTGTCTGAGCCTGGAGGAACAGCAGATGTGGCCACTTGTTCCTGCCAGTTGTAGCAACAATGTTCTCACTTTATGTGTATTAAACTAAGATAGTAGGCATAAACCTATCATCTGCAGTCACACTTCTATAGATTTTTCTCCAGTTCCTGACAGGTTCTTCGTGTAGGAGGGATTATTTTCTGTCAGTAAAACTTTTCAACAAAAATAACAGCTTCTGTATTAAAGCTTTTAAGATAAATGGAGTGTCCCCTGTATATTATAATTCCCAGTGTTGCTTCCTCCCTTAATTATTTTCCCAGTATTGCTGCTCGAGCGCCTCTCCTTATCACAGCTATGCCTTTATCAATGCCACTTTACAGTAAAGTTGAATAGACTTTATTCTCAATGCTTGAATTTGTCCATGCTCTACATCCATCCAGCACTGAAGTGCACTCACTGTAGCGCTTGATTGATGGATTCTGTGAGTCATAACTTTATTTGCTCTTACGTTAAGCGGAGCGTTGATATAAAAGCATGCTGTCTTGTTTTTAACCAGTTAATGGAAACGCTTTGCCACCGCATCATTTTAATTCAATGGGGCTGAAGGTTTACGATTTCCAGAGCACAAATGGAGAATATTACAGTCTGCTAAACAAAGAACACTTCATTCTTAAATCACGTGTCAATTATTCTCAAACTGTAGGCTTATACAATATAGACCTACTGTTAACCCATTTGCACAAGTATTCATTATTTTTAAGCATTTTCTCCAGTCGACGTGTGGCAGGTTGGAGCTGTCAATGGCCCAAGATATTGTCACAAAGCTAAACTCAGTGTGAACCCAGGGATGATGTCTAGATACTAGACACCTGATGCATTTTGATAGAATAATATAAAATGAACTCAGTGTCATTAATCGACAGATTTTGAACAAATGCTGCATATCATGTTTTGATTGAACAAATCTGTGGAATATTGACGTCTTAATATGTCTGCTACTAATATCGAAGGCTTCAGAGGACAGGACGAGTCAAAGTCTCAGTGGGTCATGGTTGAGCACCTGTGCAGTTTTGACTATAAGTGGTAATACTGTGGGTTAACTTGTTCTGTTGGGCTGTGAGAGTGTGAGTATACCACACACACACACAAGTTTAGTTTTGACAGACATTTGAGCTACCCTCTTTCAAAGCTCATTTCTACTTAACATTGTCACCAAGACGAAATTGCTCCAGCTTGTCACTATTTTACACACCGACTGTAGCACCAGCAAGATCCCGCCTGTGGTCATTCCAACCATTAAACAATCGACCAATATTTCTGTGCTGTAGCCGGTTATCTGGTATGACACATTGACGTGCTGTAGTTCCATGTCCGCTGTGATGTGGCTGGGCTGCCTTGGTGTGTGTGCCTTGCATATTTTATATCCTGTCTTCATCTCTTTCCTTTCAAAGGCACAAATGGCTTTGAAAGAGAGTTAGTGCATCACAGGCCACAGTCCCACATGTGATCTTTGTGCAGTAAAATTATATGTTAATATTCTGTTTAAACATTGCTAAACAAACCCTGCGCTGTCACTGATCTCTTTTAGCTCCAATGGCAGCTGAGCACACACCTTGTTGTTATGTCCAATCATCGCTCAAGTGTTTACTCTAAACTGTGTCCCTGCTTCTGTACTAGTTGAAAGCCTGGGAATAAGGCTGTTTCTTTTGATTTGTTGATTTGTTCATGCTTGTGTAAACTGCTCCTCATAAATTCATAAGTATCCTTTTAGTTTATACTATATAGCATTACCAAGAAGCAGGTCATTATATGGGAAATATATTGTAGCAGGACATTAGTTTGGATGTGAGCATGATGGTCACTGAAATCATAAACGCTTTGATGAGTCTTTTTATTGTCTGCCCTGCTCTTACCGCATCTGTTAATTCCTCTATATTATTGCTCTTATGGGATATTAGCGTCTCTAAAAATCCCCTTTTCAGTGACCATCTGCTTTTATGAGGCCATTGTACCTCCTAGATAGCCAACTTTTCCATTTGTCCTTATTACCTTCCATAAAACTCCAATATTTAAGAGGTGTGATAAAGTTACATTGCTATTTGAGGACTTCAGAAATCTATTTGGCATTCACAGCTTTCCATGATGCACTATTGTATTCGAGCAGAGCCACTTAGCATTGCTCAGAAATTATCACTACAATATAACACGCCTTTTACGACCCAAATAATGAATTTCTGTGGACGGGAGGTAGGTGACATTTTGAGCCGAGAGAGTCACACCATATGCCGCTACTTTTTCAAAACCTGGCCACCATGTTGGGCCCTTTGGGTTTTTTTTTAATGTTTGTGTATGTAAAAAGTATGATAGCTAACCAGATCTTCAGTGAGTAAATATTGAATGGGAGAGTATACAAAAAAAAAAAAAAACGGACATTAAACATTTAAGATGCTTGTTTTAAAAGGAATGTTGTGACCACGCATTTCAGTTGCAACCTGCCAATTTACTCTAACAAAATCCAGCTCAAACTGCAAATGCACAAAGAAACAAAGAGGATGGATTATCTTTTTTCAACCTGGTCTGTCATGTGCCAGGGTTGATGGAGAAAACACTAACTCTTGAGACATAATTGCACCATGAAAACCGCTGAGCTTCTTGACAGGTGAATTACAGAGTATGTGCAGAGAAAAAACATTATTTAAACCACTTTTAACAACAAGCTGTATTCAGTCCCCAGTGTTTTTGATTTAAATAAATAATGAGGTTGCAACTGTTGGCTGCAGTAGTTGAACTTAAGTGCGTGACTTATTACTCTTCTGGTGTAATGAAATACTTCTACAGTGAACAGCTCCCTTTACATGTAGAGTACATATTCACCTGTAAATGCTGTTTATAGAAAAGAGACACCTGTAATTATATTTATGGCACACACTCACCATACTAATAACCATCTGTATATTTAGTATATTTATATTCATTGTACATATTACCTGTAAATCCTGTACATCTCCATATCCTGCACGTACGCAACCATTGTATATATCCTGCACTTTGCTGCTATTGCACTTCTGGTTAGACCTAAACTGCATTTCGTTGCCTTGTACCTGTACTTGTGTAATGACAATAAAGTTGAATCTAATCTAATCTAATCTAATCCTGATAACAATAATCAGGATTACAAACACCTCTGTCACACTGCTGCATCCAAAAATCCACATCACTCTGTCATACTTTATGGACATGTTTTTATCACATACTGTAATAAGCAGGTCTACAGCACTTCCTGGTCAGTGCCCAGTCTGAGGAAGACAAAGCTTTGACGGCTTCATGTTAAGTAATAAACTTCAACACAGGACAGCCTCATTTATAGTTGGAAGACGTGTTTTGTTTATCATCGTCTTGTGTAGACATTGTTAATGAAAGCTGCAATGTGGTAGGGCAATACTTAATAATATTAATGCATCCTTGATGAACAATATGTTTTGATCATTTATATAAATGTTTGCTTGTTAAAGCATTTATTCCTAGCGTTAATAATATAGCTTCAATATGAATAGAAGATTACAGCACTCTATTTGTATCGACGTCTGTCTTTATTACCATAATAAGTCTGGCTTATTACTCAACAGATGTTTATTTGTTTTGAATCCCTTGTTCATTGGAAAACATTAAGCTGCGTATGTTTCTTTGTCTTGCCTGAAGTATTTTCTGTCCTTTCGAGCTTTTGTGAACAGACTGCTTTGAAGTAGTGGACTCTTATGGATCCTCTCTGTGCTCGGCGATGAACCACAAGGACTTCTGTGTCTCCTCTGTGAAAACTAAGAGGCAGGTAGTGCCTTCTTGCCTCCAAACTGCATGCCTTCTTTGTTTCTCACTCAGCCGTCCATGAACAGTGTGCATGGTTTACCTCCTTCATCTCAAGAGGCTGTGTACTGCTGTCTTCATCACACTTTGATGAAGGCACGCTCAGGTTCAGCAAAGACACTGCGGTTACACAGCACTTGTCAAACAATAGACACAGAAGTTGATTTAATGTGATTACTTGAACATTTATTTCATTTCGCAAAGTGTGATTGAAATGTCTTTTAAGTCTGTAATAAATTAGACCGGTGAAATGACACTAACAAGAGATAGTGTTGCTGCTAATGATTAAAAACAGCTCATGGAGGATTTCTCAAAAGATTAAATACTATATGAGCGGTCTGTGATCTGCCATTAAAAAGATGTCTGAATGTTAATCTATTGAAAGCTGCTTTATAAGACGCAACAAGCAAATGAAAACTGTACTTACTTTACACTAATCCCTATCTATAGTTCTTTAGAAAATAGCTTTATTTCATTAATACAAATCCAACCATGAATCTTTATGTATTTGCAAGAGTGCAGTTCAACTCCATAAACTACAAAGGGTTGGGAATATAGTTTGTTGATGTCAGCAGACTTTTTCTTCTCTACAATACAAACAAGATACAAAGACACAAAATACAATTTTTCTATGATTGCATCCCATACAGATTGTCATTTCATATTTGATTATGATGTTTCCAGATTTAGGGGAAGAACCTATTATTATTAAACTAATTAACACTCAAAGCCTTAATACTGTATGTACTGATTCCCACTCAGACTCGGGAGACAGTTTGTTGGATAAAAATTTTAACATGCACTGATTTTTTTTTTTTTGATTTTAATAAAAAAAACTTCTCTTCAGATATTTTTTAGTAGATTGGTTTAAAGACAATATGGACACCATTGTGATCCGTTTCTTGTTCTAACCTTTATCAAAGCAGCTCATATAACATATTTAAATAAAAATGAAACCTTAATCCCTCACAATAACTTGAATTATTTATTTATTTTTTTGTTTTTTTATGCAAACCACAATACGTTCCAGTGGATTAGGAAAGTCATCTTTTGCTCTATGAACAGAATAAATTACTTTGACATTCCAATCTCACTTTGTCTCAAAGTGATGAAACAAGCCAAAAGAGCCCTCAAAATTTTATTTCAATTGGTTTTACTCTCACATGTACTTAAAATGAGATGCGGGGGATAACAGCCAAGAATAAAATGATTGAAATTTCCAATCTTTGTCTGAAGTGTACTCGCTGCAGAGATGAGATGCAAACCATGCGTCGCTTTGGGGAGAGGTTATGGATTACAGGATCCTGCTGCTGCTCCTCAGAGACATAAGCAATTGCTCAGTTGTTTGATATCCTCTTGTAGTTTGGGCTTAATGTTTCTGTATGCTTTATACTCGCCCTAAAGAATATATGATGACTGTGATCAATGTTTTTTTATATATGACACCTTTTACGAAGCAGACCCTTATTTTCTGGCCTTGCATCCTCCGGAGAGTCTTTGTGTAGCGCTGCCAGCGTGCAGCACGTTACATGAGATTGTCTGTGTTTCAACTTATGGATCCCAGTGGCGCAATGAAATACATTTCTTATATTTCTTCTGAATTCCCGAATAGCTTTGTGTGTGTGCCTGAATACAGATCATATTTCCTTTCGAGATTTATGCATGTGTCTGGTTCTCACAATCCACAAGTGTTAGTTTGGCCATATCTACAGATTTTTTAGCCGAATGTGTGGCCTGACACATATTCATCTGGTGGAAGTGGCACAGATGGCTCTGATCTAATCTCTCGAAGCTGCTATTAATCACAGCGTAGAGCGAGAGGAAAGCGACTGCAGGAAGGGTCATGAAGAGGTGGATTTTGCACTATTTGCAGCAGAAACATCTCTTCATGACTATAAGCAGCCTATGAGATTATAAACTGCAAGTACAAGTGCAAATAGATCTACTTTTATTTTTAGCCCTGGTAACTTTCTTTTTTTTAACACATGGCAATTGCCAGTTGATTTCCTGCAGGAACACAGATTTAATGATTTATTATAGATTTTTTTATGTCACAATGAATCAAAGATGGCAGATATTCTGGATTGTTGTTGTTATCACGAGCAACACATTGTAAATCTCTTTTTTATGATCTACTTTCTAAGTCTTCCTCATTTGAACCATTCATCACAATGTCTCTGGAGATTCTCAGCTGTCCAGGTCATCATAAGAAGGTTAAGTATCTGGACATGATGGTCATCCATAACTTTATGACCAGTAGGTAGGTATAACTGATTACATTAATATTCGAGTTACCATGGAAAAATGTAATAAAATAAATGATTTAAGCAAAAACAAACTTGTGATGGTCCAGAGCCTCAAGACTGCAATTCTTGTGGGATGTTTCATTTATTATTATTATTTTTATTATTTTTATTCCTTATTTTCAGTGTGAAGCCAGTTTGGTGAGACATGTTTCTGATTTATGGTTGTGATTTTCCTCGGTGTGCAGCATCTGCTTTTCACACACTGATAACAACCCTCCATTTGTCCCTTCACTTCAGAAGTCACATTATGCCAGGCAACACTTGTCTCGCAGATTAGTCGTAAAATGAAAAGTTTGTTACAGTGATGCATCAAGGGCATTTTGTTTTCACTAATATCTTTATTTTGTATTCAAAATTGTAAGGGTTGCCACAGTAACTAAATTAAACAAACAGATGAACTCCAGTGTCTGCAAGTATGAAATGTTAATGTTGCTATGTACAAATAATATATATACAGTATATATTTTATTTAAGATCACAACTTTGTTTAATTTCATTGGTTTGTTTTTTTATTTATCAATGCAACAAAAGAGTCATTCTGTACAATATAATAGTTTTTGTATATGGGAGCATCTCCTTCAGATGATTTCATTAATAACCTGTCAAACTAGAATCGTCTTTGTCATATGATGTGAGTGAACTGCCTTAGACCTATATTAACTCAACTGGAGAAACCTTTAATCATGTTGGAGTGTTATAATCAAAGTAAGGATGTTTTCTCACCTGAAAGTCCACAATAAGAACTCCCAAAATTGTAATGCAGTATTTGTTAGGTTCTTTAACTTTTGGTTTCACTCCTACACTCCTTTCCCTGACTCTGTGATTACTGTTGTCATGACAACGGGGGCGTGCCTCCTGTAGACGGCTTTTGCAGTGATGAATGTGTTGTCTTTTCAGCGGCTCATTTTACAGTTTAACTGGAGAAACACAATAATTAGACGGCTGTAAGGTTGACATGTTATTATTAGTATAGAACACAAACAGCTGAAACTCCAAATGCACTGTTTAAGACATGATTTAAAATGCTGTAATGCCCATTAGGAACCAGTCAGCTTCACAGGAGGCATTAAAAGCAATAAAACTAGAAATGTAAAACAATCTAATCTTGAGTTTTTTGAGTCTAATCTTTGAGTAATCTATGCGCTTTAAAATCAGACAATATCTGTTTCCTACGTTTTCTTCCACTGGTTGCACTTATTTGTGGTTAATTGGCTGTGACTGCTTGAAATTGGTCCGAACGTCTAAACTATCTGCAAACGGTCGTTCACACTACAAACAAACCAGACCATGGTTCAGTTTGGTCCGGATCGAGACCACCTCTTTATACCAAACCAAAGAGCAGCTGTTTGGACTGAACCATGGTCTGCTGGAGCTTTTCCACCTGAAGATTTGGTTCAAACCAAACAGGAAAGTCCGAAAGTCTGGACCAAACAGCGCAGGTGTGAAAGCGCCCTAAAGCTCTTTTATTTACGTTTTTTACTTTGTGATTGACACTGACTGGCACTATTGTCTCAAACATAAAGGTAATTCCACAAAGTTACTCATTGTACATATATCTCTGATGGAAGATGGGATATGTAAATTTAACATAGTGAACATTGAACAAACATGTTTCATACAATTCATTACCAGGACACATGCTGTAACACATATGTTGATAGAAAAATGTGAAGAACAGACAACATGATAGCAACACATGTGCTCATTGTGACATTTCATTTAGGCTGAGTACTGCACAAACATTTAGCACAAATCAATTCCCTGCCAAAAGTTGGTCCTTCCCAGAGCACATGAGGTATGGTAAGCTCTTGCTCTTGTAGACAGTTTCTAAATGTTGGCTTTAATATTTAATTTGATGAAGCCGGCTGAAGAAATGCACAGCCGCAGCAGAGTCTAAAGGGAAACATGCCACAAAAAAGAAAAGTGAGCCTTGTGAGAAAAGAAATGACCTGAACTGGGAATAAAACTTTTAAAATGACACTGACTAGCATTTTTTCCCAAAATCATCAAAGTTGACATCAAGTTAACCAAAGACTAGGACATATGTATTCTGCCACCCACCTTTTCTTTTAAATAAATTAAGCAGCCATACTTCCTGTTCTTTAATTATTCATGCTTTTTCTTCTTGACCTTGTCTCTCACGAAGAACCACCCAATTTGTGTTAGCTGCTCTAAATGATAAGCAGCCGACTGCTTTTTTAATATACCTGAGGTGCTATTCATTTCACAGCTACAGGGACATTACCTTGATCCAATAGTTTGATTAAATGTGTATAGAATGAAAATGTGAGAGACTTGTGCTTATCATGGCCTCAGTTATTAGAGCCCATTCACGTTAAACAGTGAGGGGCCTTGAAGGGCTCTGAAGCCTATTACCAAGCTATAACAACAATGAACTGCTTTAAGACACTGATTAGTGCGGCACTTTGAAATGTTAAGGTGCACATCATAAATGATTAGTTTGCATAAGGTCGGCTCACTGTGAGCTTTGATGCTTCATTTTCAAGAGGAGTTATAATAGACTTGAAGCATGGCGTTCTATAAAACGCAATGTAATTTGCAGCCGGCGGTTTGGACATGCTTTGGCGCGCATGCATGTGCCGACGTAGGTGAAACATGGCACCCGTGGACCACAAATCCAACTTTTACCCCCAGGGCTCTCCGCCAAATGAACTATACCATCACCTCACACCACTTCAGAATATTGATAATTCTTTAGCAGCAGAAATAAGTTGTTGAGTTTGCTTTTCCACCACATTGAGGCTGTATTTCTCTTGCATGTCCCAACATGGCCCGCAGACATAACCAATGAAACATGTGCTACTTAAGCCAAGCTGTTTGTCTCACAGACCTTTGTCTTCACAGCTACACCCTCCGTGTGGTGGGCAACGGCATCAAGGCTCAGAGCACCAACCCAGAAGTCAAAGTGAAGGAAGCTGATCCTGTCATAAACCAGATTATTGATAAACTCAAGCACATCAATCAGGTGAGACTGCCTCCCTTAATCCTCCCAGCTTCACCTCTTCTGTCAAGTATACACTCACCGGCCACTTTATTAGGTACGTTGCTTGGTAACAAAAATAGCTAATAAGCCAATCACATGGCAGCAACTAGGCATCTAGATGTGGTCAAGTGGACTTGCTGACGTTCAAAGCGAGCATCAGAATGGGGAAAAAAGGGGATTTAAGTGACTGTGAACGTGGAATGGTTGTTGGTGCCAGACGGGCTGGTCTAAGGATTTCAAAAACTGCTGATCTATTGGGATTTTTACACACAACCATCTCTAGGGTTTACAGAGAATGGTCCCGAAAATGAGAAAATATCCAGTGAGTGGCAGTTGTGTGGACAAAAATGCCTTGTTAATGTCAGAGGTTAGAGGAGAATGGGCAGCCTGGTTAGAGATGATAGAAAGGCAACAGTAACTCAAATAACACGTGGAACCCTGAAGCAGATGGGCTAAAGCAGCAGAAGCCCACACCGGATGCCGCTCCTGTCAGCCAAGAACAAGAAACGGAGGTTACAATTTGCACAGAATCAACAAAATTGTAAAATAGAAGATTGGAAAAATGTTGCCTGGTCTTTGGGGCTCAATTTCTGTTGCAGCAGAAATCTGTTCAGAAGGTCAGATTTTGGCATCAAGAACATGAAAGTATGGATCCATCTGGTTCAGGCTGGTGGTGGTGGTGTAATGATGTGGGGGATATTTTCTTGGCACACTTTGGGCCCCTTAGTGCCAACTGAGCATTGTTTAAGGCAGAATTAAGGCAGTTCTGAAGGAAAAAGGGGTCCAAGCAGGGTGTCCCTAATAAAGTGTCCGGGTGATCCGTCTAATACAAATGTTTTAACGCCTTCTCTGTGGTTAGATTTGGTTATGGTTAGTAATAGATTTGCTTTCTTATTATTAGGACATAATAAGGACAACAAGAATATGGTCCGGGTAAGAGGACATAATTTGAATTGAAATGACTGAAGTCTTGCTCATCCATCTTTATGGGTCTCAAAGGAAGGTTTGCCTCTTCACTGTTGTTTGTCTTTTGTTGGAAATTGGCCTTAACTGTTAAACAAGACTGGACACAGTTAAGAGGTTACCACATGCATCTTTTTCTAAGGTCTCCAGTTTTTCTTGGAAGAGCACGAAAAAACAGTAGGTGTGTTTACATTGCCCAGTAATAATTAGATTATAAATAAATACAAGTTAATCATGTAAGCACTTAATCAGGCAGAAATTGACACCTGTCACCTACAGGATAATTATTAAAATGATGTGAGTTTGCAGCAGCATTTCCACTCCCATAAACATACTGAAAGGTTTTGTTGTTAAAGGTGAATTATTTAACAGTATAATACTAATTAATGGGGTAAATATTCATGAAAAACAGCAAGTCATCTTCAGTGTTTTCCCATGAGCCAGGCTGAAAGTGTGGTATTGAAAATTGGTAAATCTGTTGTTTTTTTGCTTTTTATGGAATAACATAGAGGACACTGTCTGAGAAAATCGAAGCATTTATCTCTTTCTTTTCCAATATGTTTTCAAAAGTCTAAATTGTAAATTAATTTATCCCATATTTCATTTTAAGGGTAAGCAGCCGCTAATAGAAAATCTCAAAAGCAAAAAGTAGTTGAGGCCTTTTTGAAGAAAATAAAATCAATCCTTACACATTTACAAAGCCATTTTTCCAGGTTTGTGTGGCCTCAAGTCCTTTTCTGCTCTTCGTCAAAATCAATGTAGCTTTTCTATCTGACAGCATGCTTTTGTGCAGGTTTGTGGCTCTATGGCTCCTCTCAGTGCTGTTTATCTCTCAGGGTGATGAGATTAGAGTAGTTTATGGGAGCACTCTCTTCTCTGGAGCTTCAATAATAGCTCCGTAGCAGCCTGTGGGGCGCTGCACTGCGTCACCAGCTCCAGTCGAAGCTTCATGTGCCGTGTGTTGCTTTGGTTTTATTCCGAGCGACGGGCTGAAGGCCAGGTCAGTTCTGTTGACCTCGTGCTGGCACCCACACCCGACTAATTCGCTCCATCTGCGGGGTGTCAGAACACATAAATCTATATCATAAGTACTTGAAAGCTGCTCATTGGCCTTGTCCACTTCCTCTCTGGATCTGTGTTTGTTTCTTCGTTTGGTTCCTTTGTCCTTGTAGCTAAATCTCATACTCTTTATTCACAGGCGGTGATGCACTTAACCCTTAACAGCAGCTGAAATCAGATTATGTATAACTGGCCCATTTGACTTATTAGCAAATTGTGATTAGCTCATCATTATTGTTAATTGGTATAATTGTTTTTCATACTTCAGCGTCTAAGCCTTTTTACTTTTTGTGATTTGTTTCTCATTGTTCTTCAGTGCTCCTAAAATGTGCGATGTTATTGCTGGTGATACAGTATTTGCTATAATTTTGAACAATTTTGGAATAGTTCCAATTAGAATTGATTCAAAACCATTACTTTGTTATTTGATTCTGTCTAACTCACCTATTTTAGTATTACCTCCACGTCCACAACATCTTTTTTCACTTTAGACTTTTTTTGTGTCAATGTGTAAATTTTAACATCCCTTCATTTTTCAGAGAATCACAGAACAAACATTCATTATGTAGGATTATGCATGAGATGATTTTATGATATGATTATAGCATGTAGTGTTATGCATTAACACTGTGTGCACAAATAAGCTTTGTAAAATTGTGTTATCCACAAAACATATATAATTTGTTTTTAGTGATAACAATGTATCATAATGTATTCTGATTAGGGACTTGATCTTATGAATACATAATGATGTTTACTTTTTCTAGATGCTGTATATTTTCTTTCAGCAAAAACAATGAGTAATTAAAAAAATCATTGTGTTCTTGATCAGCAGCACAGATCTTGTCTTGTTTTTGCTTTTGCATTTTCAAAGATAATAATAAAGAACCTCTGTAAAAACGGCATATACCAAAATAAAAAAGGTTAAAGCAAAGGCATCTGGACGTAGGTTTCCAGGTGAAGACATTTCTTTCCTCATCCAAGGATCATTTTCAATTCTGAGTGTCACTTGTCTAATACCCCTAGAGCGAGGGGTTTACCTGAAACTGACTGCGATTGGACCAGGCTGTTCTGGTTTCACTGTTGTTGAGAGTTTAATGGACAGTTTGACCTGATGGGGTTGTCGTTATGTTTCTGAGAACCATTAGTATGACTGCTCCCTTCAGGTGGTAATGTCCTTCTAGAGGTAAAGTTTTTTGATTTTGGTTTCCATAATTATGCCAAGCTACAAAACCACACAGAGCTGACCAAGTGTTAATTGGTTTTAGTGAGGGTCTCCAGGAGCACGTTCTGTGAAAGTGACACGGCTGGTTTCTAAAAGAATCAAATGAAGTACATTGTGGAATTAATTATACTTTTCCACTTTCTTTATAGTAGGTGGGAAATGTGACTTTTAATGAAGCATGTTAGGAGTTTTCAAGGAACTTTTCTTTTATTGCTTCAAGCAATTTGTATAATTTCCTTCAGCGCTTAATGAGAAACAAATAAGAAAGGCTAATGAACAGTGAAAGTTACGACAAGCACGTCTTAAACTGATGTACCTCTGTTAAAATTCACCATCTGACCGTGTGGGAAGCAAATGCACAGGTTTGTACTAGTTGTGTCTTCAGCACAGTCGGACAAAATGTCACTTAGTCCTTCTCAAGCTTCAGTAATCCAAAACTAATAAATGATTCAAATGACTTTTGGGGATCATTAATGCAAACTGTCAGATTTATTTGGAGAATCACAGCAGCAGCTTGAAAAAGTACAAACAACATTTAATCTCTGGTTCCCTGATAAGTCTCTGATTTAAGTCTAGTAATAATTTCATAGATGCATGCTTTATTTGTGTAAATCATAGTCAGCAGCTTGTGTACAAATGAGTAAATATTTGTAAAACATGCTGACGAGAAGACGATTTAAACCTGTGTTCAGCTACAAGTACAGAATCCATTTGTGTAGTCAATGAGGAGTGGGAAATCTTCCAATCGCTGTTGTGTGTCAGATTTGGCGGCCTTTACGTGCTACATCTGTTATGATTCATTAAACAGCTTGTGTGTTCACAGTTCTCGTGTGTAGTTTGCATTATCATCTCAATGAGACCTGATTTGCAAAGGACTCAGATTTGCAAATGCATCTGATTGGCGTCTTGTTAGCTGGAGAAGTGAAGTGCCACACAAGTGTCATAACGCCTGCATGACCTGAATTGTCATCCAGCTCCCATTTGCAGAAGCTCATGTTTTATTCCTGTGCTGCCTTAAGGATGTGCCACTCTCGTGTTTCGTGAGGCACTCAGGTTTTCAGTAAAATGCACCAAAGGGTGTCGTCCCATCAAAGTCATAATCATGTCACTTCGTCACAATGGCTGTTTGGCAGAAAGGAAACTAGGGCTTGATTGGAATATGTGGGTCACGTTCAGAAACAGACATTTAAAATGCAGTCTGATATGTGGAACATTATGAGATTTTTTCATTAATAGTATCTATTTCTGAAATGAACAGACCTTGAAAATTTTAACCTTGGTCGACTTCCCAGTAACAGCAAGCAGACTGGTTTTCAGAATATACACTTATTTTATTAACGTTCCAGGGCAGTCATCTGTACACAACATACATGCATTTATTTTTTCAACCTAGAATTACGCCCAGGTTTCTTTAGTCGGTCAAACATTACAGGAATTTGTGTAACACCCTTCTTTAAGTCCAGCAGGTGCCCCGTTGTTAGTATAACTTTTCTTTGCACTACTTCTTTTCTTTGCTCTTGGTACTCACCACATAAAACAAGCTGCAGTTTTGGAAATGCTTTGACCCAGGCATCTATGAGGCCCCTGTCAAAGTTGCTCAAATCACTGCCAAATGCAAAATGTTCACTTGCTTCCATTATATCCCACCTAGTGACAAGTCATGGCAACAAGACGATTAATGTCTTTTGGCATGTGAGCTGCACATGTGAGCTGAGTAGCATGATTGAAAGAGTACTTGAGAGTACTCTTTCTCATATACTTCAGAGTGTATATGAGAAAGTGTGAAGTTTAAATATTACCTGCATTTTTATGAGGTAGAGCATAATGTGTCCATACAAATGCTGTTTTTGAATATTTTTCATCTACATATCAGAGATGCACTTTCATTTATTTGCCCCTAACCTTGGCTAACTAAAGTGCAGAAAGAGCTTCCGGTTTCTCTAGAGGCAAATGGAAATGTATCATTACTATTCCACGGTCGAGACTGGAGGAAAACACAAAACAGCAAAGCAGCTATTGACAAATTTATCATGCAATCTGAGGATACAAACTGTGGATTTCATCATCTTGCTCATCAGCAGCTCTTTTCAATGAATTATTTGTTGGCTGCTCTCCTGCTTGCCTGTCCTCTCCTCTTGATGTGGTAAAACCCATCAGGAATCTATAAGTAGGCCCTGTCCCCGTGTCTCTCAATCAGAATCAGGGGCAGCAGCTCCTCAGCCCGTCTGCCGGCTGAATTATTTACCAGTCATTGATGTGGTGGTTGACCAGCAGTTTTGCTTGTGAATTATTCATAGAGTCTCTCCTCTTACTCTAAAGGATTAACACTTAGAATATATTCACATTGAATTTGTTGAGTGATGATAAATGTCAATGGCTCTTTATAACATTTGTCTGTGATAGAAGTCCATTTAAGGAAAATAACAATCTTGCTCATGTGTGTTGCCTTGTTTACTGCATTAATAATACATGTGAAGCACCACTTGTATTTGTGCAGCTCAGAAATTCATTTTATTATCCAGCAAAGAATCTCATATGGGCATAAAACTAAGACAAACAGCACAGTGTCTTTATTTTAATCCTCTCTTATTGGCTCACACTTTATGCCCAGGAGAAACAAACAGACGCATTCAAAGCTGCAAACCTGTAGATAATAATTTATCTTAAAAAAATTATTGTAGCTGTTTGTTTAAGATTAAAATCCCATCTCATAATCCTCTTTGTGTAATTAAAGTTGGACACTGTTGACAATACAGTTAAAAAATAATTGGTCTGCATTAAATACATTGCTGTATATTTTCCATATTGTTAATTCAGTTTCTGCTGTTATTCATTGTTGCACTGGGCATTTATTTATTTTAGATTCTTTTTTTTGTCCAATTATTATTGCATTATCTTGACAATCATTGCTACATTAATAATTACATTTATAATGGACCCCTGGAAGAGTAGCTGACAAATTTTGTGACAGCTAATGGGGATACAAATAAATAAACAAATATATTTGTTAATTTGAGGAATATGGTTGATGCTCCAAGGAGATATCATTGAGAAGATCAAGAAGGACATAAAGATTGTGCAGAAACTGCACTGTTCTGGACCCCAGAAGGGGTATATAGTGCTTTTCAAACTTTCTTGGGCACTCAAAACGCTTTACATCAGGCTTTCATTTACTCACTCACACTCACAAGCACTCAAACAGACTGATACTATTGTAGTGATGAGGTAGCCACAGCTTCCCTGAGTTAGACTGATGGAGACATGGCTGCCATTCCAACAGCGCCAACGCCCTCTCCAACCACCACCACCACACACCACAATAACACATTCATACACCAGTGCCACAATGATATATTACTACCACTACCATACTACCACCACTACCACTACTACCATACTACCACCACTACCATACTACCACCACTACCATACCACCACCACCACCATACTACCATACTACCACCACTACCATACTACCACCACTACCATACCACCACCACCATACTACCATACTACCACCACTACCATACTACCACCACTACCAAACCACATACCATACTACCATACTACCACCACTGCACCACTACCATACCACCACCACCATACTGCCATACTACCACCACTACCATACTACCACCACTACCATACCACCACCTACCATACTACCACCACTACCATACTACCACCACTACCATACCACCACCACCATACTACCATACTACCACCACTACCATACCACCGCCACCATACTACCATACTACCACCACTACCATACTACCACCACTACCATACCACCGTCACCATACTACCATACTACCACCACTACCATACTACCACCACTACCATACCACCATACCATGCTACCATACTACCACCACTACCATACTACCACCACTACCATACCACCACCACCATACTACCATACTACCACCACTACCATACTACCACCACTACCATACCACCACCACCATACTACCATACTACCACTGCCATACTACCACCACTGCAAACCGCCACCATACTACCATACTACCACCACTACCATACTACCACCACTGCACATGCCACATGCCATGCTGCCATACTACCACCACTGCCATACTACCACCACTACCATACCACCACCACCATACTACCATGCCACCACTGCCATGTACTGCCATACTACCACCACCACCACTACCATGCTGCCATACTGCCACCACTGCCATACTACCACTACTACCACCACTGCCATACTGCCACTACTGCCACCACTGCCATACTACCACCACTGCCATACTGCCATACTACCACCACTGCCATACTGCCACTACTACCACTGCCACTGCTGCCATACACACACACCACAATAACACATTCATACACCAGTGCCACAATGATATATTACTACCACTACTATACTACCATACTACCATACTACCATACTACCACCACTAACATACTACCATACTACCACCACTAACATACTACCACCACTAACATACTACCACCACTACCATACCACCACCACCATACTACCATACTACCACCACTACCATACTACCACCACTACTATACTACCACCACTACCATACTACCACCACTACCATACTACCACCACCACCACCATACCACCACCACCATACCACCATACTACCACCACTACCATACCACCACCACTACTATACTACCACCACCACCATACCACCACCACTACCATACCACCACACCACCACTACCATACCACTATACCACCATACCACCACCACTACCATACTACCACCACTACCATACTACCGAACTACCACCACTACCATACTACTATACTACCACCACTACCATACTACCACCACTACCATACTACCACCACCACTACCATACTACTATACTACCATACTACCACCACTACCATACTACCGAACTACCACCACTACCATACTACCACCACCACCACCACTACTACTATCCTTTGATTAGTGTTAGTTAGTTACAAGCTAGTGCCTTTTTCTTTAATGTTTACATTCTTTTTATGTACAAATTAAATAAGGTTAAAGTAACAATATTCATATTAAAAATCACAACTGGGTTTAATTTCTGCCTGGCCTCTGTGTAGCTCAGCTGCCACTTTGCTACTGCACCCCGCGGTCCGTATAAACACCCTGTCAGTGCTGGTGCTTATGAGCCAAATGTAGACGGACAGCTTGTGTCTTGGGAGCGCATTCACGTCCTGGCACTTTTCTCCTCTGACTGGCAAATATGATGACTGTAAGATCTCAGCCTTAGCCTATTTATAAAGCGTGTTTCAAAGGGAATCTTTAAAGGGCTTTAAAAGTCCACACAAAGCTCATATCACTGCTCGGACCACTGACGATGTGATTTACCCTACCACCTGACACGCTGCACCTCTTTAGAAAATGTACCACCGCTGCTTTATACAGCAGCGTACAGTTTAATTGCTCATAATTGTATGCTGTTGCTTGTCACTTGGACTCTTTGTCTGCATTGGAAAGGTTATGCAGATGAAGTTACAGTGAAGAAATGGCAATCATCTTGTTCAAATAGCGCTGGAACAGAGGAAGTGTATGTCTTAATGGCTTAAGGTCACTAATTGGAGCTGGAAACTAAGAAGATAATATAATAAAGAGACAGAAAAGCAGAAAATGCTTTATATGCCACGTGTAGTATGCACATGAGTGTCTGTGTGTGGACTATTCATTATCCTGACTACCTGTGGGAAGCAACTGTCTCTGAAACGGGCTGTGCATGATTTAACGCTCTACCCGTGTTTTCCAGATGGCAGGAGTGAGAATAGTGTGTGGGCTGGATGACTGCTGTCCTTGATGGTGCTTTGGGCTTTCTTTATGCAACAGGTAATGAAGATATCATAGAGCTGTAGCTGGCATATACCAGCAGATTTTTGATGCTGGCTTTATAGTGTTCTCCACTTAGTGTTGTAACAAAAACTGGCAAAACTTATACTGTGATTGACTCAAATATGTCAAATATTCGCTACTTCACAGTGATAAAAGTTAAGCCATGGCTAAGGTCCAAAAGCCAAATGTTTTGATATACGCCTGATAAATTACAATATTTAGTGTTTTTTTTAAAAGGAAATTGATGTAAAGAAGATGTTAGTAATGTCCAGAAATTTTTTTGATAAAGAATCTGTCTCTACAGAATGTAAATACAAGTAGAAAAAGGTGATAGCATTTGTTGATTGTGATGAAACTTTTACTGAAGACTTAAAGACTGTAACATCTTCATTTCATAAGTTTATTTTGAGATTTGCCAGGGATTCTCTGGCAAACACGCACATCCCTTAGGTAAACTTTAATTGCTTTGGTAATTGCCTGACTGCTGCTCATTAGCATCAATTGCATGCTCTTCTTAGATGGCTATCATGGTAAACATCACACCTGCTAAACATCCTAACATTTTGCACCTAACCATGTAGGTCTACAGCGTTTTACAGCTGGTGGCCTTGTTTTCATTTCCGAGCATACACATCTCTTGTTTGTCTTAATTATTTCTCCCATTAAACAGGTGCGTCACTGCAGTCCCCTCTGAGGGCGATTCATTGATCAAACACTAAACAGCAGCTGATGGCAGGTTTACTAAGTGCAGGGTAGTTGCCATGGTCACCGTCATTGCGCACTCTCCTAAATGTTGTCAAGATCCATCCATCCAGCCATCTTCTACCGCTTATCCGGGGCCGGGTCGTGGGGGCAGCAGTTTAAGCAGAGACGCCCAGACTTCCCTCTCCCCAGACACTTCCTCCAGCTCTTCCGAGGGGATACCGAGGCGTTCCCAGGCCAGCCGAGAGACATAGTCCCTCCAGCGTGTCCTAGGTCTTCCCTGGGGTCTCCTCCCGGTGGGACATGCCTTGAACACCTCCCTAGGGAGGCGTCCAGGAGGCATCCGAAACAGATGCCCGATCCACCTCAGCTGGCTCCTCTCGATGTGGAGGAGCAGCGGCTCTACTTTGAGCTTCCTCCAAGTGACCGAGCTCCTCACCTTATCTCTAAGAGAGCGCCCCGCCACCCTGCGGAGAAAGCTCATTTCGGCCGCCTGTATCCAGGATCTCGTTCTTTCGGTCATGACCCAAAGCTCATGACCATAGGTGAGAGTAGGAACATGGTAATGTTGTCAAGATGTTGCACAATAAACACATTTCAAAAATTACTTCAACATTAAACTGCTCATAATCCTGCTGACACTGTTCAGTAATGTGTTTAGAGCATGGCTATACGTAGACTAGTTTGGACTGCCTTGTTATTTTCTACTAGCTACAATGCAAAAAGAAACATTTACATTGTGCCACTGCAAGCAGGACATCTACATTTAAAATGAAAATGGTGGCTCATTGGTCTGTTTATGGTTATTTCATGGTCTGTTTGTGCTAAAAATCCCCTGAACATTGAACAAATAGCTTTACAATCAAGACACCAGCCAACTATGTACACTAAATGCATGAGAGCGTGCAACAGTAAAAACATGATTCCACAAGCAAAAAATCCCAACTTACAAAGTGATATGGGCCATAAAACACAGAAATAAACTAGAGCCAGAATCTTTCTTTTGCATATGCCCTAATGAGCATTATTTTAGCAGAAAATAAATATTGTCCATTTTTGATTTTGGAGCTTTTTACCGCATTATCATATTTACAAATGAGTTATTAGCAATTAATGATTATAGACTCAATCAAAAGTGCTACCATCTGGGGTGCGCCCTAAGCTCAGGCGGTAGATCTCATGCCAAATATGCAGGGAGACTCGGGTTCAAATCTCACATGGGTCATTTGCTTCACCCTGTTTCCTGTCAACCTACAGTCTCTGTAAAAAAAAAGTCTGGCTGCAGACTATTTGATAAAAGATTTATATCTGGTGAAAACACTCGGTTCAAAGCTTTAAACTAAATACAAAAGTAGACATTTTCATGATAAATTCTAGTTTGCCCTTTTCACTTATGTTTTTTTAATCAGACATGTCCTTCAAATAAACTGCAATTACAGCAAACAGCAACCAGAGTTAATTAACACAGTAAATGAGAGATAAACCAAGTTGTGTTTAGTGTATTAGGTGAAAGCATGTATAACATCTTCTAATGAAACATCTAATCTATTACCATGGGGCCGCCCCATGCTGCATGTAAATTAGATCAATTGTAAAGAAAAGGTGTCAAGTATCTTCCTGTGTCTGGAATTATGGGAGTATTGTTTTGTTTTTGACAAAGGAAAGTGGTCTGTGTGTTCTGTAAAGCAGTGTTAATATTGTCCAATGCACTCTTCACATTAGGCTAAGAATTGGAGGTCTGCCCATTGCTACTTACTAACTGCAATTTAGTGACTGTATCTGCAGTGAGACGAGCACCGCTTTCACAGTAACAGACAAAGTCCAGTGTCATTCATTGGGATTTCAATAATCTGTTTTTGTTAATTATGTGTAAGAAGAAACACCTGAACATGAGCATCCGTTCAACACAAGCACTGTTATTTTTCAGACCCTGAAAAGTGGAACAATTACGTATATAGTATCTTGAAATATCATGATGATGATGCACTTTTAATTTCAACATGTGTATTCATAATTTCATTTGTGTGTCATAACAATAAATCTGGTAGAAGATATAATTTTACTCTGCCCTGTTTAGACAGAATATGAACTTGGTAAATAGGAAAGCAGTTTCTAAGAGCATTGTTTTTTAGGGCTAGGACTTATTTATTTACGTTTATATATTTTTTTCTTTATGTCTGATGTTTTCTTCTGTGTAAATATAACCATAAATATTAACCATGTTAATCTCTTGCGAATGAACATGGTCCTATTATTGTTGACAGTTGTGTTGAGCGTGATGGGACAAGGCTGTGGGTGGAGCCCATAAATGAGCATCACAGTTTGAGGTGTGGTTTTATGGACTATGGTTATGCTGGGATTGCTTGTGCTTCTTTTCATAAAAAGGCAAAGGTTCACCTCAGTACTTTGTGAGTCGGTGCTGTTCATTATATCCTCCTTTCCCAAATAATAACATGCTACAAGCTGTGCAATATAAACTTTGAGGACTGTGGGCATGGATTTTTATTTAATTTCTGTATCCATCTCCAGAATCTCATTATTCCAAATAACATGAGCTAAATGTGGTCACAATTTATGCATAATTGGAAAAGAAAATCATTATACTCACTGAAATGGACGGAGCCAAACTATCAATGTTCTCTATCTTCATGGCTGTCAGTATCGAGGAGCAGTGCCTACAGATAGACAAGCTCATTATCAGCTCAGATGTGTCCCGGCTCACCCATGGCAGCAGCCCTGATACATCTGCTCCCCTGCACTCAACCACAACAGTAACTTAATTGGCCTAGACACCACCTTTCTGATCAACACAAAGCTTTCTTTCTTGTTACCAATGATACTCTATGAATTTAAATCAGCCAATTAGCGTATGCATCTCCCTTGGAATTGAGCTCATAGTCTCTGATTGAGAAAGAAGCGTAAATTGTCCCTGTAGTCCACACTCAATTGTTGTCTTGGTGTACTTATGTGCGTTATTGGGTAGAAATCTTCAATGTTCAAATAGAACACTGGCAACACTAACATAATGTACTTGGGGATACCTTTTTATCTTATGTCTTGTGTTGGGTCTATTCAGGATTCTTCTCTCTTACTGTTCAGGACCTGAGTTTTTCTCCCTCCACAGTTCTCTTTAAAACGGACAAAAAGGAGCTTTTGCTTCACAAAATCACAATTAAATACAGATCTTCAAATGATCTCTTTACCTTTCTGGCCTGTTCTTTGTTCATATTGTGTTTTTTATTTAAAAAATGTGGGTTTCCAGGACAATTTGAGGAGGTTGTGATCTTAGAGTCTCCCATTGTTAACCAAATTGTTCCAAACTTAATGTTATATGATAAAACTGTTTAAATAATTGTAACAGCACATACGTGGTTTATTAAATTATAAATATAAATATTAAAATTATTTAATGAATCCTAAATATTTCTCATAAACCTGCATGTTACATGAAAGCTTCTATGTAATGAGCCTTTTTTAAAATCTGATTTAAATTGTATGTTAATATCCAGCTGCTGCAGGGAAAGTCCATTCCTAAACTGGGGACGTTGGACCAGATAGAAACAGGAAGTGGTGATGCGGAGGGGCTCTACAGCGGTGACTGTGATGACGAAGATGGCTGCGGTGGGGGCTCAGGAGGTGACGAGGTGAAGAGGAAAGTTTCACGAGTGTCTAAAAGTAAGTAACACACACAGGACACGACAAACCAGATCTTGTGATTTTGTTGAATACAATTTGTTGCTACTACAGTTTATGACAAATTTTTATAGTGTACCATGTTGTTTCATTGACCTGTTCTACCTGTTCTTGGCATGAAACTCAAGACCATTGTATGTGTTTTCACATTGCAAATCAAAATGATGCACATTAGTGCTGCAACAATGCGTCGAAAAATGAGGAACCAAGGGGTGGCAGTAGCTCAGTGGGTAGAGGGGTTGCCTTTCAACCGGAAGGTAGGCGGTTCGATTCACACTCTCCCCACAGTTCATACTGTCGTTGTGTCCTTGGGCAAGACACTTAACCCACCTCCAGTGACTGTAACACTGGTAATTACATTAGAACAATGTACGTCGCTAAATTAATAAATGTAAATGAATAAATGTAACTAATGACATAAGAAAACATGTGTCATTGATCAGATCTAATATTTGAAGATGCAGTTGTGTAATTGTAATAGCACAGTCTTCTTTCCCTCCAACAGTCATAATAATAGTCATTATATTTAATAGTTGCTATGAGAACATTATTGCAACCAGGGCCTGTTACTTTTTAAATGATCTCTCTCTAGAGGACAGTAGCCCCTGATGTATCATGGTGGTGTATCATTCTTCTTCTTCAATTTCTTACCTTTTGTCCTCGCTCTACTCTCCATCACACATGCTAACAACCTGATTAATCACCTCTCTTGCTCCGCCAACGGCGACAACGAGGATGGGGGGAGGTGAATGTGTGTGGTAGGTCATCCAAACAAGCCATTCTCTCGGCGTAAATGTTTCCTCTTCTGCTCGTCATTCTGTCTCCAGGCTTTAGCAGCTTTGCTCAGGGAAGCTGCTTAACAATTGCTCATCACAGGCTGTAGGGAGCCTGTGACATTTATTACCCATTACAGAAGGGCCGCCCTTTCCTTGTCATAGGCCACATCGGCCTGTCTGCTATATTTATGACCTGCTGTCTACCGTGACCTCTGTCTTGCATCTGTCCCCTGGTGCCCGACCCTCAGACACAAGCAGAAGATTCCCCACCTGCACCAGACCTCTGCCCAGGGCCCACATGGACAGGATTTTACACTGGGCTCAATATGACAACAAATGCCTTCTGTGTCACCATAACAAGCTTGTATTGTTATCTTTCTATAAATTGTAAAAGTGTTATTGCTTTTTATAGCTTCTTCATATGGAAAATGCAGTATTTTTCTCACCATGTGCTGAGTCACATTTATACAAAGGAGTATGACACCAAAAAGACGAGCCCGTGTAAGATTGTAAGGAGTATACTGTTCTTCTGAAAAAGGGGCTAGCTCTTTACATAAATAATACAAAAAAGAATAAACAATGTGGGAAATTGATGCTAAATCAGGATCAATGTTTCTAAATCAGTATGGGTAAAGGGTAATACAAACTCTTATTGCCTTTTTGCCCTCTTCCACCACAAAACAAGAAATACACCACAGATTTCACTGACACTGAGCAAGTCCATTTCTGCAGGCTTTGTCTTGCCTCCATTACACCTCTGTTACTGTATCATTTTGTATCAGTGTTTTCTCAAACTCATAAACAGACTTGTTTATGAGTTTGAGAAACTCATAAACAAAAATACATACTAGATGTCTTGTAAGGCTCCTAAAGGTTTTTATTAAGGATAAAAGATCCTGTACCTAACAAATTTTATTTGTACCTGAGTGAAAATCGTTTTATCCCATATAGTATGTTGTAAAAGCAGCTCACTCTTTCTTTGCCTATCACATTCTCAGAAAAGGGGATGAGCCCCATTGGCTGCTGCTATAAAGCTGCAAAGCACCTGCTCATCTTGTAAACAGTGAAGCATGGCTACAGGAAATCCAACCAGCACTGGCTGTTACTGCATACACTGCAAAACAGCTGAAAAAGCGACCAAAGAGACCAAAGAATAACTAAAACGTGACGTGCATAAATATTGGTGGAGTGTGCACACATAAGACATGTGCTTGGTGGCGTACATGTGACGCAGGAGGAAAAAGGGAGGGTTTGTGAGAGTGAGGAGCGACTTGGGAGGAGGGGCTAACAGTTCAAACTGAGCCAACTGCCTCGATCATGGTTTAGCAAAGACTGGAATCCGGCAAAGCACCTTTTAAGGCTTTTATAAGAGTCTGTTTGCACTTTCAAGTAGCCCATCATAATAATGCTATTACCATTGCTGTAGAATAGAAATGATAAATTAATAATAACAAAATAGAAATAACAACAGTTAACATTGTATAGAAATTGAAACAAAGCAACATCAACAGCGATTTTTGAGAAGGACTTCAGTCTCTGAGGTGTTATTCAAAAGGCATTGCATAGATCTCAGACATTCACTGACTATTTAATTAACTAAAGATTCTGCAAAAGTTTTTTCGAGTGGTGCAATTATAGTTGCATTTGACTTAATGGTCATTAGTAACTAATTTATATTTCCTGATAATTCTTCTAGGAACTGGATTGCTTTTCAGGTCTGTCTTAATTAACCACTGTGTAAAATCAGTGCATGGTCACATTGATGTATGCTGTAGTTTTTAACACCTCTCTGAAAGAGTTACATGCAGCTGCACTGAACTATCAAAAAATGTGCCTTCTATGTGAACGGCTGAAAATGTTACTTACTTTGTGCTGTTTGTTACCAGAAAATATTCACAGGTGGGTGCATCAAGACATAAGTCTCCTTCTAAATTAGCTGCCATGAGGCGCTGGAGTAGAGTGCATTCATCAAAAAGGTTTACAGAGAAACTGTCAAAACAGAACACTAAATGACTGCCACACAAACCATATTCAAATACAGAACCTGAAGTTAGTGCCATTAAAAGCCTTTGTAAAACCCAGTGTAGGTCAAGTTAATGCCATAAAAAAGCCTCACCCCTGCCACCAGCATTTGTTTGTTCATTGTTGAAACAAAGCTGGCAACATGACTCGTGGCAGTGGACATTATTCCAGTGTTTATGTTAAGTAGCACACTATAACAGTGAGTGGTGTAACTTTACAAAAGATAGGAAATATTTTAATCTGAAATTTTTTCACCTTCAGTTTCACTGTCATTCATTTCTTTTGTGTCTCTGGTGTCTGTGATGATGCAAATAAAAAGAGATGATCTCATAACTGCCAATACGAGTCTGGTTTGAGGGATTATTCTCCTTAGGCTGGATTAAACTCTTGTGTGAGATTACTAAATATATGTACCATATCTGATTAAATCTTCCCTCATTGACATGGTTCAAAGACCTATCACATTAAACAGACATGTCAACATACAGTATGGAGTTTCCTTTAGTGGAAATGAATCAACATGTAACTGTGCAGAAAGAGAAACACTTAATAATGTAGTTTTCCTTGACACTCCAAGCCTGTTCAGTACTAAATACATACTAGATGTCTCAGCTTATGACTTTATCCACATAATCAAATCTGTAATTAGGTCAAATCAATAGTGTTGTAATAGAAAGAGGGTCTTATTGTAGGCCTACCTTTAAAACAGCTGTAGAATGCAAATTCTGGTTGTAGTAATGTTAAAAGTACACCTTCTGTAAATTAAGTTATTTCTTTCTTTATGTTATAGCAGATGTTCTTTTTAAACATAACCATTTTTATTTTGTTACATCATTATTTTAAAATATATGCATTTATCTGAAAATAACACAATTGAGAGAGAGCGTTATCAACCATTGCTGCTACAGTTTCTGGCTTGATTACAACTACATTATGCATAGTGTCAAGAATATTTTGCTCAACTGCCCTTTAACCAATACTACATCTGTCCACAATGCCTGCAGCAAAGAACAACAGAGTTAAAAAAACACTCTAACCCCAACAGGCAGCTCGGGGCTTCTTATCTGGTCTGGGTTCAGCTGCAGACTCTGTGACGGCCTGCAGTAGAAGCATTGTACTGCGTAAAGACATCTGTCAGACACAGTGGCAGCAGCAGAGACACAAATCGATTCCAAGCAAGTAAGCACAATGTGGAGAGGGGAAAGGCTTCTTTAGCATGACTCTTATTAATTAATAGTGTCTCAGCAGGAGAGTGTTTGATGTTATCTGAGCTGCTGCCTCACCGGCCTGTCTAACAAATGCTGATTGAAAATGTTACATAGACTGTTTGTCTCCACTATTAGCTTAACTGCACTGGTAATAAAGCACCCACGGCTCTATCTGCGTATTGGCCAAACCAATTTTTTATTATGCAATGAAAATCTTTGTCTCAGGACTGAATTAGAACTCTTTAATATAAAGCATTGCAAGGTCTTGGTTGGAATCTTGGTAATAAGTCGTCACTGGGAGTCGTTTCCAAACAGGCCCAGTTATAATACTATGCCAATTATAATGATCTTTATCCTTGTTACACTGTGAGATCAAATTAGGTCACCTGCTGCGACTCTTGGCCTCCTGTGTGCCAGAAATAATAGGATTAAAGTCATTTACAGCAGTGAAACTCATAAGCCTTTGACCAGTGAGCCATACCGAGTGGACTCCTAGGTCGGCCAATAATTGCTACATTAACCCTCTCAAGTAATGACTAAGTAAGCAATTTATCAAAGGTCTTTATGTGTCACTGGATCACATTATGCTTCAATTTATCAGAAATGATTTTGTAGTCATGGTACAATATGTATGTGTAGCATGCACTCATAACCAAACCTACAAGTTTGTGCCTTTTTATTGAAAAAGTAAAAAAATGTTAACAGTTGCATGGTTCAAGTCAAGAACAACATTTGGTCAAAGTTTAAGAACTTCAACTGGAGTTTTAATAATAACTAAAAACACCAAAAAGTAAAATAGGATAAATAACAAGTTTGATAAATAGCATGTATAAACTAAAGTTGTAATTATATATACCAAACTATTGTTTCTATTGCCTTAACCTTTTCTGAAGAGGAAATGTAATGTGACGGTGTTGTTTCTCCACACATCAGAACATGTAGTGGATACTTGGTTGAGTCTGTTGAGAATTGTACTTTTAATCTTAAATTTCTGCTTACTGAACAGGTCATATTGGAAAACATCCATGCTATTTATTATGTTCTTTATCTAATCTGTATCTAATCTAATCTAATCTTTATCTACAGCATGGCTCCTTGGTTGTCTTACAGCATTTAAGCCACGAGACGCACATTTTTCATAAATGAAATGGATAAATCAAGCCACTAAAAGAATCTCTGAAGCAAATCACATGGTAATATAATTTGTCGTTGTGAATTGACCTAATGTGCTCTTCCTGCCATTGGCTAGGCTTTAATTTAATGCCCACAATGTGGATGGACATTTAAGAGTGGGGCTTCTATCTGTAACCCTCTCTACATGCTCATCAAGCTCTGTGACAAGACAATGTGCAGAAATGCCACTGGGAAGCAATTCAGAGTGAAAAAATGTTGTCGGGTGGGAGAAAATGAGGGGAGAATAATTGGGAGTGAAGGGCTTCAATAACCAGAAGGCCACATAACTGACCATCTTAAGGACATCTGCAAGCCCCATGAGCCAGATGTATGGCAGCCATGAAGTGGAGCCAAAACCCAGTCAGTGCAAAAGTCTTCACCTCCACAGAAAAGGATATTGAAACTGTTGATATCGAGGATGAAAAATCCTTACCCTGCATTGTAGATTTTAGCAGGAGTCGATCACCCTCTGCTGCAGCCAGAGACAGACGAGGTGACTGCCAAGGACATTTTATGAAACAGGAAGCATTCATGAGTACATTATTAAAATCTCTCCTGTCATGGGCAGATAGATGACATGCCTGCTAGAATAAGACACCATCTGCCATGATGAGTGGAGCTCATGGACCAAAAGATATGAAATTAAGAATATTAAGCAAACTTTTTTCCTCTTTTATCAAAATTGTGGTAAGAATGTGACGGACTATGTGACCTTCAGCCTGTGTATCTTAAATGCTTTTGTCAGTGTGTCAGCTGATTAACAGTCAACGTCAACTGGTCCCAATGGGTCTTGTAGCTCTGCTTTTTCGAGGTGTGTGCCATCTCCTCTGGGGACTGTTAACCCACACCATTTCTGTTCACTATACCAGTCACTTTGTTACAGTGTGCAACATACAGTATCTACTGATCTGCTGATGTACTACACTGCTCTGGGAGACACTATGAATGTGTGCCTCTGCTTCCTTGATCAGAAGCTTTGTTCCATTCTCTAGGCTGGTCTTTTCTAGCCACTGACTTTATGATGCCAAATGGCAATACAGCAAATGGCCTTCAGTGATATTTTCCCCTCATCTTCTGTTGTCTTTTACCACCGAGGCACTGTGTGCTGCTTTTCCCAGGGGACGTCTTTATAATGTACTTAATGCGCCTTCTTTCATCCTGATAGCGGCACTGACATTCATCCATCATCACATACTTTTTAAGGACAAGGCCCCTTACCCATGGGATAAATGTGGCTGGTTTTCTTGCATCATTGAAATAGCACCCATTGTGTTTTAGCTTCTTTTAACTTCTTGTAGTCTTTTTCCATGGTTTAGTCACTTATCCAGTGCAAAGGAAGCCTCCTTTTAAGAAAAATGGAGGAAAGCTGCTGTGTATTTACTTGCCCACTTTAGGCGTACCTTAACTGAGTGTCTACCTCTGCTGCCATTTTCATTTTTATCAGTCTGGAGAGTATTGTATTGTATAAGAGCATTCATGTTGTCTATGCTTTGTGATGGTAAACTTTAAAGTTCAAATGCAGCATACAACATGGCTCATTTCAAACTGGCCATGAGTCTGTCACTGAGGGTGAGATTGGACTGATTTTTTTAACTGTCCCTTCCCACAGACACTGGTCTTTGCGATCTTAGTCATAACAACTATTATAATGTGTTCTTTATTACCACACTATAGGAGCACTTATCCATAATATAGTTACATTTCAGTGGGATGCTTTTGTGCTCTGATCCTAGAACAGTCACTTGGCTCAATGTGATGTCTCTGTCTCTGTCTCTTACATGTCCTTCCAGTATTGTTTGTTTATCAGCTCTAGGTGGTTTTGTCCTTGTGCTGTTGTTCCCAGGGAGCTGTGAGTAAACCCTAGATGAGTCTATGGAGAACAGGCAATTTATTTTCTTGGCCTCTGTTTCTCTGATGTTTCTCTTACACTAAGGTGTGTCTTGTGTTTTTCATTGTAATTCTGCCATAACTACTACAGTAATTATTAAATGTGGGACAAACCCATTTGAGAGCTGCATAGGTCTCTATGGAAACTTACAACATGCACATACAAACCTAACTGGGTTAGTTTTCTTCATGTTGTTTTCAGGTTACCTTGAATTGTCCTATATATTATTAAATTATCTGAAACAACATATTAACCCCATGGCCTCCCACTCATTCACAGATTGTTCTTGGTTTTAGCCTCACTGTGGGATTACTTTATATAATCAGTCTCCTGTGACTCATCACAAATGCCTCCCTCGTTTGCTGTGGGCTTATCTAACCCATATAGATAATCATGCAGCTTTCTCTGATTTCACTTTCAAATACCTCAGGTGATACATAAACCTAAATATGTAATTGATTAAAAATATGGAAATCAATAAACAATAGTGAGGAGTTGAAGGTACATGAGCCTAAGAGGCTACAATAATTTAGTTTTGTTCATATATACAGCTAGAAATTAAAATTGATATTTAATATTTGCTTCTTTGCCCTTTCACATAAGCCTCAAAGCAGTTTGATTTGAGATTAATATTGGCTGTGTATCAACATATGGTCACAGCTCAGATTAGATTTTGTTGCAGATGAAATACCTACCTTTGTTCATCATTGCCTGCTTGCACTCAATTCATGCACGGATGAAAATGAAATGCAATTCCTTTTTGATTTGCCACAGTAAACATAATGACATTTTTATTGTGAGATAATAGAAACCGTGCATTTTCTTTATCATTTCCCTCCCAGGTGTTTGTTTTTTTAAACAAAGCCTTTTAACAAGAGTAAGTTGTCATTATCTACAATGGCACATTCCCATTTTTCAATCATTTTCTCATACCATGCATGAGTTAATGGCTGTCTTAATGAGCTGTGGTTTGCATGTGGAAGGACATCTCCTTGTCTTAATGAACCATGAAAAGGGCAAGCGCACATCATTGTGTAAACTGTTTTAATAATCAGCTCGGAGTCAGGCTCACAGCCCATCAACCAAAAGTCTGCTCCCTGTACACGCACAGGGGTAACGTTTCATTAAGAGAAGTTATTCTTCGAGGCCTAGCAGTCACTCCTCTTTGACCCTGCTCCTATGTCTTGGCTACAGCTTTTAAAGCTGTGTGATATGTTGACATAATTTAAAAACATATACCCCAGTATGTCTGCTGAAAAGGTCAAGAAATATCAACAGTCCCATGTACGTTTGGAGCAGTACAGTTGATGAACACATTCTTTACTGGGTCCAAATCCTGAAATATTCTGTAGTGTTACATCAAAATAAAAAGTTATATAACATTTTATTTAAAAGAATAAGGGCAAATGATAATAATGCAACAAAAAATAATGGGGTTTAAGGAGGCAGACACTTTTCTGTTTAATACCAGAACTCATGTTAATAGCCCAAAATTCAGTAAGGTTGAAGTTGGGCGAGAAGATATTGAGAACTCACTGTGTCTGCACACCATGTGTTTTTTTTTTACAGATTCTTGCCTTTCCCTGCCTGTGGCATGAAGGTAGACTTTACATGGCCCTCACTGCTGTCATCCTGGTGACACATGACAGACAGGGTTGGTCTCCTTCCTTTTTAAGTCTTTGGAAAATTTCACTCAGCTTCATCTTCAGAGCTCCAAGGTCATCCTTAGATGTGCACTGGTAGACCCCAGTATCATTCTGGGCTCCATCTGGCCAGCCTGCCTGCCAGGCAGAATAAAACTATATACTGTACTTGTGCTGCCAGAGCCCTCAGTTCACCCTCTCTCTCAGCACTATGCACGAGCACATCCAAACACACACACACACAAACTCACTGACAAACATGTCAGGTGAACTGGTAAAAATCGGAGTTGGCCAGCAGGAACAAGGTGTCTCAGACTACTTAGACGGATGTTTTGTGTTGACCTTCAGTGATAATGGATGAGAAATAATGGAAAAGGCTGATATAGAAGCAGGAAACATTGCAGCCTGACTTTTATCATGGTCACGAACAGACACAGTGATAAAGTGAATGCAGTTGTGTTTTATAGTTCAGAGACACTTACATTTGTCACTTAAAAACATTATATCAATAGGCTTTTGTCTGGCTTGGACAAAAAGCATAGAAAATAAAGAAAGTATTCTGCTTTTGATTCCAGCATTTTAGGGATAAGTTGGGAAGATTCAGTATGCTTTTTGAGCTATCATTCTTCTTTTAATCTGCTTTCATCCACCATCAACCCAGTGAAGGGACAAGCACTGACATTCTTTGAAAGGTTATTTGTGGGTTTCTGGTTACAGTCATTTTCCATAAAATAAATTACAAAGCTCCAGACACACAAATTGCAATAAAACACAATTGAATTTATCAGTAAGGATGCATTCAATCAAACTGTTGAATTAACCCAAAACATTTTATTCATGTTTAAGTTGATGTCACAAAACACACAACTATATTAGATATAAAAATGTTCTGCATGTTGGCCATGTATTTTTATTGATGCTAATGTGATAGTATCACATAAATAATAGTATCCTTTTCACATTTCCAGGCTGTGCTTTGATGTGTGTAACCTCCTCAAGCTGCTTTGAAGGCCTGCGGGGTCAACTTAATTCTAATTTAAAGGTTCTCTGTGGTGATGAGGAGATGCTCCTGGTCATCGGCTAATTACGGAGGAGCATTTATGTTCACTTGGCATTACGGGGCTTAATTTGTACCAAGAAACACTGCTAACAGCATTACACCAGCATCAGCAGTTTTCATCCAGGACACCTTACTAATAATTTATTTATGACAAATTCTCACAAAGCACTGACACTTCACAAATCTTTTGGAGGGAGAATTGGATGTGGTCAAGGTTTCCTGTCAGTTTATTGACCTCATGCTCTTTGTGGCTTTGCCATGGTTGTAATAGCTGACACATGTTGAACTTTGCATAGTTCTTTTGTGCTGTAGCCGATGCGTTTTCAAGGTTCAAAGCTGTGCATGGCTAAATTCTTTTTCATGTCCTGTTTAGTTTGAAACACATTTAATTTAGTTTGTTCCCATATTTTTTTTTACAGCAAGCTATCCTTTGTCTTAGAAAGAAAATTACCTTCACTGATATACACTTGGGTCTGTAACCAGCCAAGTCCAAGTGATAATGATAAGTTCAGAGCTTTTTTCACAACATATAAAGCAAAAAGAAAAAAAGAAAAATATATAGTGTCACATTAATTTACGGGTTTGTTTTTTCATTTCAAGCCATAATTCAGTTTGCGAATAGTTGAGACTTTTATTGCTCTCTGTTTAATAAAGCCTCCAACAAAATGTTCCTTTAATATACAGCTCAGACTTACGTGAAGCAGGCAAGGACAAGTCAAATATAGTGAGAATGAGGAAAATAGAGCTCTTTTAAATACAGTGGCAGAAAAAGGATGGATGGTTGACAGAGATAAGCATCTAAAACTAAAAATGTACCAATGTCAATAGCATTGTTACCACACAATCTTATCAGCCTGATATCAGACAAGTGATATGTGTCAGTGATCTGTTATCCCCTTTTGGGACTTGTGTTTTTTCCCTGGGTTTTTCCTCCTCAAGACCCACAATGAGTCGTTTCCCGCGTGAGAGTGATTGAATGTCACAAAAGTGTGCAGCTCTCACTCACTCTCCCTTCACTCAGATCTCAATCACTTTGCATGCAGGAGGCACAAACAGAACAGTCCAGGGAAAAGAATGAGTGTTTCTTAAAGCGACAAGACAGTATTTTGGGGAAGTATGGGCTCCTTTTGGATTAGCAGCATTAGCAGCAAATAGTTATCAAGTAACTAATACTGTAATTGAGTTGAGTGATAAAACTAAAAACAATTTGTACAATAAATGGTTATAATTATGTCTGCTCTTACCTTTTAGTAAGAGATCTAATGTACAGTGTGTTATAATAGACAGCACTGGCCTTGAATACTAATTTATTCTTCAATGATGGCATTATGCTCAAGTAAACTTAAGCACGGAGCTTACCTTTGAGTGACAAGCATTATTGAGCTGCCATTCAGCTTTAGTAACATTGCTCAGTTTGAACTCCATTATTTATGCACAGTACTCCATCTAAATGAAGGAGGAACATGACCAAAACTACTACTCCAGTGATGTTGCACTAGTTAGTTTCCAAGTTCCTCATAAAAACATTACTTCACAAAAGTATTTCCAAAAGATAATTAAAATTGCAACAAATGTAATGTGTCAGATTGGACGTCTCTATTTTAATGCAGCTGTGGGATGTGTACATTTATGGACTGCAACAAGGTTTTAAGTTTTGAAGAGAAGTTTCTGAATAAATACACAACCTTCATATTTTATTTAAACATATGAATAGTAAATGGCGATGCAGCCTTAGCACAGCAGCTGTGATAAACAGCAGCCATAAATAAAATTGAGCATTAAGTATTGTATGCACCCTATCTGTTGCACTTCACCTTGTTGAACTAACAAGTGATTTATGACTGCCATCAATTTTATATGCAAGGCTTCACTCTTACATTTACTTGTTTCCACAATTTGCAAAGCCAGAATATGTATATGCCTTGTGCTTTAAATCAACTGAGCACTAAAAAAACAAAGCCTGTGGCAAAAATTATAACTATGTTCCAGAAGTACTTTCACATAAATTAGCAAACTTTACAACTTAGTGTAAACAAAACAAAACAAAAAATTGAATCGGTAAAAAGAAGAAAAAACTAAAAATCAATTAAAAAAAAAACTGACAATAACCTGAATTGACAGTGCAATGTTATTAATGCAGCTACTACTTGGTTATTGTTGTGCTGTGGGACACTAATTTCATGCTCAACAGAAGATCTTGTATGATATCATTATCAGGTCTGCTCATTGCAAATTTGCCCAAATGAAACAAGGACTTATTAATTATTATTAGACCCGAGCCGGTGATAACCGGAAGGGTCTATTATTTCTGATAGCGTCCGTTATTATTATTCTGCTCTTTGAGGGCAAATTTGACCCCCTGAACATGCACGAAAACTCAGGAAACTTTGTCCAAAATTCAAGCCCGGCAAAAAATTTATAGAAATGAAGTCCACAAGAAAAAATATGAAAAAATGACTCAGTGGCGACCCCTGGAAAAGTCAAAATACATTGGGCCTATGGAAAGTGAAAGTAACTTTTTTCCAACGTAGAAAAATGAAACTTGGTGCATCCATAGGACACCTCAGGGCAAATATAAAAGTCTATGACAGCCACACCCTAAAGTCAACAGGAAGTCCGCCGTGTGGGGTGGAACGTGCGGCCACTAAAATAGCACTCCTCGCGCAAAATTATTCAACTCATCGTGTTTTTATCTAAATGGCCCCAAATTTGGTGAGTATCATCTAGACACGTGTGTCAACCAAAGTTATCACTTTGTTGTAGATATCTTATCGGGGATGGGTGTGGCAAGCCTGTAACGAGGTGGCCATTTTTGTGAAAATAAAATGTCTCTTAACTCTAAAACGCCTTCTCGGATCAAGTCGGACCCAAAAAGGCGTTTGTGCACATTCATGACCTGAACACAAAAATATGTAAATAAAAGGGTTATCTTTAGAAATGGCTCTCCAGCGCCCCCTACAAACTTATAATGGGAGCTTAGAATTTAGTTTGTCATAGAGACTTCAAATTTGGTACACACATCTCTTATGTCATGACGAACATAAAAGCCAATGACAACCAGCCTATCTATAAATGTGTTGCCATAGCAACGCCCCAAATATGTGGACAAAGTCAATGGGAAGTGAAAATTTTAGTTTATCATAAGCAAATGAAACTTGGTACACACATCCAGTATGGGCTTATGAACAAAAAGCCAATGGTGACCACCCCTATCTATAAATGTGTTGCCATAGCAACGCCCCATATATGTGGACAAAGTCAATAGGAAGTGAAAATTTTAGTTTGTCGTAAGCAAATGAAACTTGGTACACACATCCAGTATGGGCTTATGAACAAAAAGCCAATGGTGACCACACCTATCACACACGGGAAGGCGGCCATTTTGAATTGAATATGTGAATCTTCTTAGAATACACCTCTCTTTTAAAAAACAGTTCTTTGTTTTTCTCAGCCTTAGCCCAAGCATAATCTATTATTTTCAAAAGTTCAGACAGCTCCCAGGAAAACCAGGGATTGTGGAGACCTTTAACTCTAAATTACAAGGTGGTGTAGCAGGCCCCAGCAGTAGCACAGGCCCGAGGTGATGAAGCAGGATCAATCCAGAAGAAGATTCAAGCAGTAGCACAGGCCTGGTTATTTGACATTACTGTGAAGTTTACGCTTTAAAGCACAAAATGCAATCCTCCGAGTACATGATTCCCGCGGTCTCAAGGAGGCGAGGGTCTTTATTTATTCTTCCTTAAGAGATATTTTTATATTTACATTTACATTTAGTTGACGCTTTTATCCAAAGCGACTTACATTAAGGTTCCATTCACCAGTGTTACAGCTGGAACACCACTGGAGGCAAGGTGGGTTAAGTGTCTTGCCCAAGGACACAACGACAGTATAAACTGTGGGGAGAGCGGGAATCGAACCACCTACCTTCCGGTTGAAGGACGACCGCTCTACCACTGAGCCCTGCGCTAAGGATTTTTTCTGATTTGAATCTACTGTGAAGTTATTTGTATTACGAGGATCAATTGTTATTTGTTACTGTGAGTATTATTTTACGAGTATTTATCATTGTTTACTCTCTGCACTGTGTGCTATGACCTTTCACCCTGGGGAGCCACACCCAATTCAAGATGGCTTCTTGAGGTTTTTCACCATTTGCTTGAACGGTTGATTTTTATTGCAAGGAGAGCCGTTGTGCGGGATTCTTCTGTACCATCATCTGTAGAATCTTTTTAAAGATTACAGAAGAAGTAGTGTAATCAGTAAGAAGCCAGTAGTTTATAAGGCTATTGTTCTTTAGTAGACTCCATTTAAATACTTTGGCTTTATTGTCTCAAAGCATCTACTGAAAGTTGGGGATATTTTTCTGATGACAAATCTTTGGCTAAACCTCAAAATGGTTCATGTTCAACATCATGGTTTTAATGTAATACTTTCACACTTTGACCAGATTGCATTATAGTGTACATTACTTGATAAAACCCACTTTAGTTCTAATGTCTACTTCAGCTTTATGACAGATGCCAGTCTTTGATTTTAAAGGGATGTTGTAGAAGAAGCCAGTTGACATTTAAATTAATTATCAGTATTTTTGGCATTCACACCATTTTGTCACCTTCAGCACACAAACAACATATATAATGAAGTGTAGAGCCTGCAGCAAGCGTATAGTGAGCAGCCGGGTGCAGGAGGCAGCTTATTAAAGCAAAGCATTTAACTGTCTTTTGTGCCTGTTCTTGGAGAAGGAGAAAATGCTTTCCATCTAGCCAAGATTCATATTTTTATTTGAATGCCTCCAATGAATGAATGACTGCACAGTAAAAAGTACAAAAGCCAAAACTGGAGCAGTTGGCATGCTCAGAACATTTTAGTGGTTACTGCTATGGCTTATCTTTTTTTTAAATATTTTTTCAATTATGTCTGAGAGCTCGTTGAGGTTGTGCTTAACAATATGAAGCATAAAACATTTGGGGAAAAGCAGTCCCTTATATTCCTCAACACAGAATTACACAATGTGTTTATTAGTCCACAGGCGTTCGTTCACCTCTGCCAAAGCCACACAGAAGAATAAAACATGCTGCAGTGAAAGCATGTTAAAGAGCTAAGTGTTTGTGTGCTGTTTAATGGTCTCAGCATGTTTGCAGCCAATTGGTGATGAACATTTATGCCTCAGTAATTGTTCAATCAAACATAAAATGCTGGAGTTGGACTTTTTAGTTACAAATACAGTATTTATTAGCATTTTCAATAAACACAATGAAGGAGCTCTACAGATAACTGAGGTACAACCTCACTAACCTCAGTATTTATTGTTAAAAAAAACCTCACTATGGTTGTTTTAGAGGCTCCATAAAAATTCATGGGCTAATATGAGTCTAGTTGCTTTTCAATTACATTTTAGGATGCAGCCTTGATATTTGACATAATGAACTCTTAAATTTCTATAAACGTTTGTTTTGTATTTTGCATTTGCTTTTACTTGAACTGACTCCATCAATATATTACCAATTCTAATTCCTTTCAAATTGACAAATTCCTGTGTATTGTTGAATAAATTTGTGCGCCCTGTGTAATGTTAATACAACAGGTGCTAGTACACAGAAAATTAGATTTCTCATAATTTATCACACAATATTAATAGCCCAGCGTGTAGCTGCAGGACATTTGCAGCTGAGTTGGTTGAGAGTTTGACATTAAACCTTAGCAGAGAATAATCTTTTACTATGTCTTTAAGGAATAAAAAAAAAAAACTGTTATACACACTCTGGTATATAGCATGAGAATGTCATGTTTTCCCTGAAGCTGACGTGAGATACATGCAGCGTTAGATGTTGCAGAGAGATTGTGTGGGATTTAAAAATATATTGTGTGGACATTATCAGCAGGGACTGATATCGAAGCAGTTTGACTGGGAGCTATTGGATTGAGGTGCCACTCTGTGCCGCTACGACGTAATCTGCACTGACCTTCTGCCATTTAAGTAAAGCTGTAAAAAAAAGAAAAGAAAAGAAAGCAACTGAGGTTTCTGTCCATACATTTATAGGAGCTTTGATTGCTTTAAACTTTGGAGGAACTATTATTTAATGCAGATGCATTGACTGTACAATGTAATGTTTAAGAAATGCTAAAAAGTTAAATTAAAAATAGTTTTAGAGAAAAGAAAATCACGCATGTTTATATTACATTACAACAAGCGTTATTGCCTTAAAATACTGATGGCAAATGAGGATACACACTGTAAAATGTTTTTATATTTTTAGGCAAGTCACACCCGGTTAATGTTTGCCTGGCTGTGTGAAATATAAAAAAATCTCCAAGATACAATAAACAGCCAAACTGTGAAAAAGCTAATCTAACTACCACAAGTGTGCAACAATTGTCTGAGACACAAACGTTGGTCTCCCACATCCTGTGTCCAAGTCCTGTTTACATTTTGAAACTGTAAATGCAACAGCTTTTATTGTTTTTGCCAACCTTAGAAGGAACATAATTTGCAGCAGATGTAGTAGCTGTTATGCATTTGTGTGTCCGTCTCCGTTTAGAGCAGTATTGTCCTGTTGGAGCAGAATCGGAGAGGATGGACATCCATTATCTGTGGTGCCGTGTTGGTAGAGAGAGGATTATCTGACTCCAACAGGTTTAGCTGGCGTCCCACAGTTTGGAGACATCACAAATCTCACAAGCACCTTGTGTTTTCCATCTCCCGTCCATTGCTTAGTGTCACACACCCTTAATTGGGCATTGTAATTATCCAATCACACAATATTAAGTGTCCTATTTGTGGAAATGTGGTTGTGAAAATGAATAGTTATTGATTAGCAGCACTGACATTCAACTTACTCCTTTTCACACATTAGCCTAGCATTGATTGCTGGCAGCGCTTCCTGTGTGCAATACTGAGAATCGACCGGATTCCTAATGTGCGGTGCAGGCTTGACCATTAGAACTATCCATTATCACGCTGGCCGTCCACATGCTTGACACTAGGGCCTGGTGGGAAATTGGCAAGCAGACATGATTCTGGCTGAGACAGCGGCAGATTCCCTATTTTCTCTCAGCAAACGATTGCATAATTAATCGATTTAAGCATGTACCTTTATGTCTGTGTTTCAACTTGGAATATTGATGAAGTGTTTCATGTTGAGAGTTAGCCTGTGTGTTTTTAGCTGGCAACAATATGTGGATTTTACCATGTCCTGGACTGTATCCATGAACGTGCGGATTATTCCAGAGGTGTTGAGTGTCTTAGTCTTAGTTATCCTACAGAAAAGTGGAAACAGATTTGAATTTATAATGTAAATTGTAATTGTCAGGGTAACTGCCATTTGACCTGCTTGAGGCAATTGTTTTGTTTCATATCTTGTCGTGTTTTATACTCCTTAATAAAGCTATTAGAATGTAATCCGAATGCAGTTATATCACCAAATGCAGTACCACTGAAAACAAAATGGGCCTCAATGGTAAGCTATTGGATCGAAATCCACAGGGACATTATGATCAATCTCGACCCCCCCACTCTCCTTGTCACTCACAACACAGTATGTCAATGATCTACTGCTAGATGTTTCTGAACTGGACCTTACTGATAAGCATGTCATTCAAATGACCTGTGAATGTGTAGCGCTGCACACTTAGTCAATGGATTGACTAGACAACTACAATCAATGAATAGATTTGACTATTTAATGAAATTGAAGAAAAATCCAAATGATGAATGGATGCCACAGTGGAGGTCATACATCAAAACCACCAACTAACGGAAAATCTCTTTCTTGTATTTTTCTTTATGATAATTACATCTAAGGTTGATTTAAAACCCAGTAATTCCCTACTAATTGTATAGTTTTAAATATGAATAGTTAGAAATAAAGGTTTTATGCTATAATTAGTTATCAAGATTTATTTAAGCCTCTGTGGGTGTGCACCAATATTGATCAACACAAACCAACAAAAAAGAACCCGGTTTAAATCTTAATGTTGTTAATAAGAAGAATTTATTTGTTTGGGTTGAGTTTCAAAACAAATTGACAAACTCATTATAGTCATTAAAACTTCCTTACTTCCTTCACTTGCCCAAACACTATGTATCCTTTCTTCACCACTGCACAAGGAAACTCTTAATGTCGTACCTGGGCTTTCAAGGGTCAGACGTTTAGGGGGTTATCTGTCATGGACACACAGGTTGTTGATGTCTTGGGCATCATGTTGGCATGGGCAGAAAAATGATGTCCTGTTAAATCTGCCTGATGAGGACAACCTTTTGTTTGGAATCATAACATAAAGTGATTTCAGAGAAGTGGTTATTTTAGGTAAACTAATGACACATGTTCACTACAGTAATATATTCGGCATCAAGATGATGCCTTAAGTAATTACCTATTTCAAATGAATAATTCAGTATCATGGAATGTGCTAGTGTGTAATTGGGATTTTGTTAATGCAATTAACAATTGTTTAATAGGTGTCAAACTGTAATCAGAAAAGTGCTGACTATGAACAACTTTTAGCAATATTAATAAATAAAGGCTACAACTTGTAATTATATATTGTAGCCACCTCCCACCATCCAAAGACATGCATGTGTAGGTCAATTGGCAACTCTAAGGTGAATAAATGTGAGAGTAAATGATTGTCTGTCAGTGTCTGTCTCTAAGTGTTAGCCCTGCGACTAACCGGCCATTGTCCAGAATGTACCTCGCCTAAGACCCAAAGTTGCTGGAATAATGGGAATAAATAGAGGAGAAAAAAAAAAAAGAAGCATTGAACAGTGCATTCCACTTGAACGCCTTGTGCCATGCATCTTTTCTACAGTAAAGATCTAACAGTTCAAGGATATTTTCTACCAAACAGACAACTGGTACTATCCAATTTTCTTTTAGGGAGCAAAGATTCATCTCTAGTCCACAGTCATTAATAAAACAGGAGAGCTTAAAAGAAAGGTGTCCTCTGTAACCCAGCTCTCACCAAAACAGCAAAGGTGTTTATACTTTGCTCATAAATATTTAAACTAAAATTATAAAGGCCTTCAAAGACAAATCTTTATCCTGACATACAAAGATTGAACCAAGCAAAGTTTATTCACTTTAAAATTTCATTCTATTTAGTCTGATCTTATGCATTAGATATAGTGCATGTTGGCAGAGTGCACAAAGTGTTTGACCAGATTTACATAGTGCTGCCTCTGTGCTGGCTGTGTACCCCACTTCAGACTGACGCTCCTTATTGCGTGGAAAAGTTTGCAATGGCAAGAAGCCTGCTTGTAAATCATGCATATTGGATGAGACATGCAGCAGATGAGCCTGGCCCCTGCAGTAAGGCCCAGCATTAATTAAATATCAATTGGCCCTGCTTCCGTACCTCATTTCATGCCACATTCACACCTTGCTTGGGTTTGTTGAGGGAAAGTTAAAATGAAAGTTGTGGCCTTCAGCCTCATACAACTCAGAACGGCGGCTGGCTCGAGAATGATGGCTTTAACTCTGAATAAAGTCTGACTTGATTTCTACTGGGAACGCACAAACCAAACTGCTGCTGGTAAACAGTGCAATGTGAACGATGATTGCAGTTGATTACAGGGGTTTACTTTGTCATTCTGTTGATAAAATATTACATGTGACTGCAGGCACAACTTTTATTACAGTGAATACTGCCTGATATAAAAGATTTGTTTAAATTTCCTTCTGAATGGTGATAAATGGCCAGATGTTAAATGCTTTTTGCTGCAGCTATGATGTTAATTGATGAATAATTGATTTTCAAAAGTGGACATTAAAAACATATCACATTCACAATAATGTTACATTAATATAGTTATTACTAAGTCCCAGTGTGTCTTTTAAGCAATGCAGAGCTTACCTATTACAGGTCTCCAGCATTTCTTCACCCTCTTTAAGTCAACAGTTATCAAGTTTAAATTCTTATTTTTACTTACTTTGCTAAACTAAAAGTGTGTGCTCTTTCACAATCACTCTCATACACACTGTTGTATTAAGGAATGGTGCAGGTGACTTTAGGGCATTTTTAACAAGAGATGGCAATGAATTTGTTCAGTTTTTGTCAACTGATAAAGCCCTGTGATGAATTACTGACATTTTGGAAGTATGGTAACATTGTACATCCCAAAGTTATTTTACTATGGACTGTTGTATAAATTGTCCATAAGGCAGCATGGCCACAAAGCAAATGTCTGCTTTGTATGTACTGCAACACACTTGAGATACTCTTTTTTTAAACTCAACTTAAATTTTAAAGTTGAGTTGACTTATTGAAGTACTTTAGTTCTTTAATTCTTAATTTAAGTCTTACTGCAGGCATTCCCTCAGAAAATTGTCATAAAAAAATAAAAATAACGGTTCATTAATATACATCACTAGTAAGACTTGCTTTTTGGTGAGCCTTGTTTTTGTACAGGACAGACCAGTTTCTCCATCTCCTTCACTTTATAGAGATTGAGCGGTGCTGTTCACCTTGGAGGCCCTTTGATGATGTCGGAGGGATTCCCCTAATCCTCTGGGGCGAGGGAGAGCACTTTTCCCTGCTCAGGGGATGAAGTCACTTAATGGATCACAAAGTTAATCAAGCGTAGGGAGAACCGGACTGAACTGGAGGAGAAGGTTCAGCCATCTTCGTTGGGACGCAGTCACTTCATACATATAAAATCTGAAAATGTGGCACCCCATCTAGCCCTCTTCTTTAATTCGGTCTGTCAGAGATTAAAACCGTGTTGCATACTTATGAGTCATGGTTGGATGCTTATTGGTATGGACAGGGCAAACTACAAAGTGGGATTTAGGTCTACTAAATACTTTTCAGTCAAACTAACTTCAATCCCCGTTTTCACGGTCACAAGTGAGTTTCCTTTTATTGATGCACCAATCCTCTCCAAATCCCTCCATTTACCTGAGAGTATGCAAAGGAAACACTGCCTGGCTTTTGTAAGCTTGTTTGACGAGATCTTCATCGTCAGTGAGGCGAGGCGTTATCAGAGGCCTAATCGGCCATAAGCAATTCCACAGCTGGTCCGGTGAATTTGGGCCAATCCTTGTGGTGTGTGTGATCCCGGGGAGTGATGCTCAGAGCTGCCTATGTTTATCTAAAGGTTAATGGAAGGTTAATAACTAAGGGAACACTGCAAATTTAGAAATGTTATTATGCAAATCACGTGTCGTAAAAAAGACTTGTGCTAATGAGTGGTCCTTCTGTAAATGAGTTAAAAATACAAACACCTTTGAGATTTTGAGAACAGATCTCATTATTTAGCAGACCTTTTACTCAAACTGTGAAATACTCTTGCTAGGAGTGTTTTTAGTATAACCTAAGCAGAAGTGATGGTACGGCACAGAAAAGCTCCTCCCTTTTTAATTAACTCTTGCACAACATTATCTGGCTGCATGATTTTATATTGACTTCATCAAAAGGTGGGCCGCTGCATTTCCATTGGTCGCTGATGCGGTTAACGCCATGCTGAGCTCAGCATCTAGAGCAAGGCTGGTGTTGTGAGCATTGAACAGAAGGCACTATGGGTTAATATTTACAGAGCACAAATAAACAAGATGGATAATGGGTTGTCATATTTAATTGGATGCTAACAATTCCTAAAAACATCTTAAAATCTAAACGTGTTTTTACACTAGAGATACACATTGTATGCACTTGTTCTAATGCTTTGTAGAGTGAGAAAACGTCTATATTTCTGTTTAGACAAGAACCAGTCAACTCATAAACCCTCAGCTGTATTCTAAACCAAAGGATTTGACACTTCTAAATAAGACCACTTTCTTCCTCCTACCCTATATCAGAAACACTCCTGTGGACAAGAATACGTTGGAGAATGACACGTTTCACAAAATTTGATTGACACTTTTAAGAAAGACTTGAAAGGACCTAAATAACTCAGTTGACTTTTGAGGTCCGCTTGGGCACTGGTTAACTCTCAAGACTTTATCGTCTCTCAGGAAACAAACAGAAGGATGTGTTAGAGACCTTTGCTGTAGCACACGTCGGTTTGATCAGGCCTGTTTTGTTTTTCCATTGTGGAAAAAAGGAACTGTGTGTGAAAAATTAAACACATCCCTCCTTTTGTTAACACTCTTGACTCTATCTAATACAATATTAACTCACTTGTTTTGGACTTGTTTTTAACGCCTGCCAGAGTTGAAGATAGATACTTTTTATTTGATTTTGCTAGTTAGAAAAGTCTCTATTTCAGCACAGATCAAAGACTCTTTTCCATGTGGAGCATATTAGCAGTGTCTCACAACCTTTATAGTGCTGACTTATTTATGCTCTTCACACCTACAGTAAACAAACGCTTGGATTAGGGATTTGTTTGCATTAAGCCTCTTTAATACCAGAATATATTACACCTAATTTGTAAGATAAGATAAGATAATCCTTTATTAGCTTTACCTTTGGGAAAAATACAGTAAGATGTACATGTGTGTCTATATCTTATTTAAGTGCATACCAATATTGTGGGAGGAAGAAGAAGTAGTTTCCACTCCGAAGAAAAGGTGTGGACACATTGGATGCAGTGCTTTGAGATTTCCTGGCTCATTTGTATTCTGCCTGTGTATGCAACCTGGGAGTGAGTGACTGGTGGTCAGAGCTGAGTATTGACTGCTCCGAGGATGTAATAGAGGCTGGGGGGTGATGGGATCCAGGACATGAGCACTCCTCTCTGTGGCGTGTGCTGCAGAGCTATACTGGATAGGGCCGAGCCACTTAATCACTGCACCGGCTCCACGCAGAGATTCAGAGGCTGCTCTGTTTTAGAATAATGCCCCTGCCTTAAATTACATTCCATTGATCGTGCCCTGCTCTAAAAATGCACAAACAGGATAGATGCTGGTTTTATTAAGGGTCACACCAGACATTTAGAATGCTTACCTTTTACAAACCTAAAGTAAATGTAAGTGGACAAATAGGTGCTTGACCTGATAAGTCTATTAAACAGTGGTCGTTCTTTATTTAAGTACACACAAATAATGTTAAATACATGCAAATAATTATATATTAACAAGTCTTGAAGGAAAACCAAAGAAGTCAATGTGTTGTTAAGCAAATATTCTCTAAGAAATCATACATTGGAGTTTTGTTAACCTACTGGGTTGATACATTGGGAATACGACTGAAATAGTTTTTAAAGGAATCACACTGACATACAATTTCTAATCTTTAACATTATTATTATTGTGTTGCATGATGAAGATGGATATAGTATAGCACACTCTAATAGTTATCTCACTGGCTTTGCCCAAACAGTCATGTGATAAAAATGGCACCTGGTAAACAGTGTGTTTATGTTTACCAACCAGGCTCTGTGTCTGATTGCTTTGTCGTAAATGTCAAAGGGAGGCTGTATATTCACCACAGTCCAGCCATTCCCAGCTTTATCTCCTTTTCTGTGCTATAGCTGGTTCATAGAATGCAGCGAGGCAGCACCAGGATATTCACCTTAAGTCAAAAACTTTTACAAACTATTTCTCCTGTTTCTCTGTAAAAATACAATAATTCACATTTACACAAAGTGACATATTTGGCACCAGTGTATTCTGTTTGAGAAATACTTACAGTTTTATTTACAGAAGATCATTTTTTTCACTGGTTGCATTCAGAGACAGGAGAGTAAAATGTCAGCCACCAGAATAAGAAAGCAGAAGGTTAAGGTAAGACTATTTCAGCAAATAGTAAAACATTTTAATATATTTATAGACACCATATCATATTATAGTATACATATATGTGAATTGTGAGATAATAAAATACCACAGCCTCTGTCCAGAGATAATTTAAATAGTTTAAGGGGTTACCTTTATACACACTGAAAAAAGAACTAAAGTCCTGAACTTTGGTGGCCTCACTGACCTGTGGCCAGCAGACATTATTCAGCAACTGAACATTGTGTTTCTAAACAACTTAAAGATTTGATTGACTTTAACAAAGGTGATTGTTCATAGTGCAAGTATAGGACAGTTGTGAAGTGACAGGGCATCTGTGGAATTTGGAGGAACATTTACCACATTCTGTATCTGACATAAAATGCTCCCACAGCACTTCTTCGTTGATTTCTTGGTATAATTGTCAATTTTCCTAATGATGTACTAATTTAAAAGTGAGCCTCAGTGGTAAAAGCTGCAGGCTGTAATTCAGTGCTTATCTGCCAGTTATAATGGAACAAAACAAGATGGTTACATTAAAAGAGCATCAGTCATAGCTAAAACAGTAAAACAACATGGAAATTGGGACATATGGCAATCTGCTATTATTATCCTGACTTTGAGATCATTTGTTTTTAGCAGTAGCTATAAAATGATAATTGTGATATGGCTAATTACACTCATTAAAATCAATCCCAAAAGGTTTTGCAAGGCAAAATTTATGATTTTTTTTTTTGCCAGTGCCAGTGCCAAAAGTTTATATGTCACCATTTGGAACCAGTGCACATAAGCTTTAAATGTGAGTACTGATGATTAAATAAAACAAGCACTGCCTGCTCCTCTACTGCTCATTAAATACTGTTGGCAGCGGAAACATTTAGACGTGTCACTTCTTTATTTTGTCAACAGTGGAAAACAGCGACAAAAAAAGCAAGACCCATCCACAGACGGTCAATCACCATAAATTAGATATTCATTAAACTCACTAATTATACAGACGGAGCAAATAAATGCACTTGTGCAAAATCATATGATTTGTGAGGATAAAGAGTTAATTTATTCAGTTTTCTCTGCGTGTCTGGCTCTAATTGAATGGGGATGCTGTCTTCACGCTGAGCTCTATTCAATTGTTGTATTTGAGAATGGGAGCACTCAGCCTTCTTTCCAAGAGGTCTCAGGTGGTTTCTCTTGATTTAGCTTCTCCTCTCACTTTCTCTGCTTCTAGTGTAAACAAAACAATTGTGCAGTCAGTTCAGAAATATGCATCCGTCTTCTTTGTTTAAGAATAGGGTCCTGTTGCAAATTACTTTATGCAATGTTAGCTATAGGCTGATTATTAAAACTGTGATTAAGATGCTGAGGCACGTAGAGCGTCAGGATGCGTGGCCAGTGTGTGCCTAAGTGATTTTATGGTGTGTGTGGGTGTGTATAGAATGGGTTATTTTCTGCAATATATACAATGTATTATACAATTACAATTATTAAGGTTTTCTCTATTTTCTCTCCCTTTGATGAACACATGTTTTTCCTCCTCTATTCCCCAATCCAAGTGTTTACTCTGATATTAATTCACTTCATGCTTCATCTGCAATTGCTCTCACTTGTGAACCAGGTGTAATGAGTCATTTGTGTTGAGACATTTATTCCTAATGAATAGTCCTTGTCATTCAGTACCATGTCATAAATTTAGCATGTGTTTGGAGGATATTGTGGATTGCATTGTAATGTATCTTTTGAATACAAACTCAGGGAGACCATTTGTGAATGATTTAACATCCTATATTTTGTAAATCAATATTGATCTGACAAATATCTTGGTGTGGCCTTGATGGATAGGAGCTGGCTGAGTCTATATTGAACATTACCTCATGCTGTTTGTTAGATTTGAAGGGCAAACATATAAAGGCATACTTGTACTAAAGCCACTACAAGAAAGTCTTGTTAATGAAATTTAATGTTGTTTCATTTGCAGCGTAAACCTTGTGTTGCATTTGACGTCTCATTCTTATTTTCATTCAACTTTGCTGCTGTCTGAAGCTTTTTCAGACAGCTCTCCACCTCTGACCATATAGATATTTAATATGAGACCTTTGATGAAAGATAGATGAAGACTGAACTAATACCTGTGCAGGTTTAAACAAGACCGCAGAAATCTGTTTTAACACAGTGGATTTGTTCATTGGCACTTTATTGTACGAGGGGTAAATTTGTTTTGGGCTAAAGTGTAATGCAGCTGCAAAACATTATAACAATAAATAAAATTACATGAAACATGCACAATAATAATGCTGACATACAATTGTCAATAGTAAATTAATTAATAATAATTAAATGTTTTTTAAAGTACAAAGATTGTAATATTAATGCATGTGTGTACATGTCCCTTCAGTTTGTTCCTTTTGCTCTTCACAAACAATCCCATGTGTAAATTCTGAATCCTAATTAGGATTAAACTGTATTTGCTTGTGCACATCCTTTGAGTATTGACTAAACTTCTTACCACTAAACTGTTCAGAGACATTAAGAAAAGAGGGATTTGTTAAAACGTATCAATGTTTTTTTATACACTAGCTTTTTTATAAAAGACTTCTATAATCCCACTAACTTCTCTCCTTCCAAGCACCCAGGGAGCTGATTCACTTTCTTTATTCAGGTTCATTTCAGATGTGATTCAGGCTTGTGTCAAACAGTTGGTGGACTTATAACACTGACAAATAACGCACACACCTCAAGTTCCTATTAAGGCCATCACAAAGTTTGAACAAGTCAACACTTTCCAAGACTGCCTGAAGCAATGAAACGGAGAGTTAATAAAATGGCTTTTGGTTCTAATGACGTTTGGCAAACCTGCGCTGTTTATAATAACTCCATAGCTGACATTGTTGATGCAGGCAGTGAATTCTGCCTTTTCTATTCAAACAAAAGGAACTTTACATCAGTGCGGCTGTGCTTTTCCTTGAACAGTTAGTGTGTTATCGATCATCGCCGGCCCAAGTCCTCAGGAATCAGCTTCTATTGATTTCACTTCAGCTCTAAGCCTCTCTTTCAGACCTACAGTATGTCTCTCTCCAGAGTCCTCTCTTTCCCAAACATCTTGACCTCTTTGAGACAGGTTTAGTAAAACATATGATTACTACAGCATTCTCAAAGTCAATTTATAGAAATCCTGTTCTCAAAATAGAAGACCATAATAGCTGTATTCTTAGACATGACATTTTCTTTTACATATAACATTTTAGGGGGAAACTGTTGTCTAATATAAGGCATAAACAGACCTAATGATAGTCGGCTGCTAGTATGTTAAATACACATTTTATTTATGTTGTAATTGTAAACTGGAAAACCTTATTTGAGTCTGAAACAGTGAGGCTTTGTTATTTTGTCTTCAGTTCACCCATCCTCCATTTGACCCAGACGATATGTGAAGGTAAACAGTTTGTCAATACAAATGTTTTGCTCCATAAATCGACTCCTTTCTTCCTCCAGTAAACGTTTCAGACTAAAGCACCTGTCAGTCAGGCCTTAAAGAAGCAGTGGAGCCAAAAAACATAGACCTCATCATTTCCAACTATTTCTGCAAAAGGCTTTTTTTTTTGTGGAATAATTGGTCTGAAACCCATGTAGACAGATGTTTTTCTTTTTTGCAGAAACCCTTATTACAGCCACTTATTTTGAGGCTTGCTCATCATGTTTTTAATTTAACCCTCACACGAACACTGACTTTTTTGAGTCAACATTAAAAGAGTTGGCTTTTAGTTGTGTGCCATTTATTCATCAAAAGATGGTTTTTTTCCTTCTGTCTGCAGCTTGTTGGCCGTTTTAGAAAGCTTGATATTTTCATAAAAGAGATTGATTGAAGTGGTAAAGTTCAGTGGACCTGGGTCGAAGGCCTATATGTGTGCTGTATAACCTCAAAAGATGTCCTGGGGTCTTCTCAGCTGTAGATCAATAGACAGTCACTTTCAGGTCACATATTTCTCTACAGTTATTCATTAGAAAAATAAAGAAGGCATTTATGTTTGTCTTTGTATCTCTATTTCTTTATTTGTATTTTGTACCTGGAATTCAGTTGAATCTTAAATTGAATAAATGTCACTGACTCACAGGAAGATTAAGCCATTATCACAAATGATATGGTTTTTCTGTGGGAAAAGCATTACAAGCCACTTTCATTGCTCCATAAAAAAGTAGAACCAATGTCTACGAAGTACAAATGGCCTCAGCTGCTGCTCCTATTTTTCTGGTGCTAAGATAAAGTTTGATAACAGGGCCTCTGAAAGACTCTGGGCTAAAGTAATCCTGCCCATGACAGACTTATGACCCACAGGTTTTAAGAGAGAGACTCCAAAGACCTGCAGCACTTGGTCATCTGTCGGGGCCGAGCCTTAACTCTCTCTCTTGTCTGGTGAGCGCTGTACGCAGGCGGAGCTGTCCTGAGGTGACATCAGCGGGGCTAAAGAGGACACTGTTTCACTCAGGAGAGGACGCTGCATTTGTTTTTTCCAGACTTTGACCCCTGAGTGATGTAAACAGCCCGGTGGACGTTGAAAGCTGGCGTGGTGCAGTTGTCTGAGTTGATAACAGTTGCAGTTAAGGTGTAATTTTAAAGGTGTTGAATAAAAAGTGGTGCAGAAAGTATGGGTTAGACATGTTAAGGTTAAAGGAAAACCAAAGTTGTGTTTAGACACCGTCAATCTGCGACAACGGGGTGTTTTATATATACCTAATGTTTTTGCTGTCAGTGCTGTGTCTCTTCAAACTTCCTTTTATTTTTTAATTTTTTTTACAATATTAGAAAAATGTGTTGATGTAAACGTATAATGATGTAAAGTGTGTGTTGACACAAACCAGATGTGACATTACAGAACATTGGTGTTGAAACATTGATTTGTATTGTGATTGTGATTATTTGCTGTTTCTTTTTACTTCGCATTGCATTCTAAAATTGTTTTTATTTATATTACATGATTGTGCTATATATCAATTAAATTGAAGAAAAAGTTAATGTAGTCCTTATTAAAAGTGTGGTCTAGTCTAGTCTAGACTATCTGAATCATACTGGTCTTTTCATTGTGAGCATAGCAGGCAGGAAGACATCTTGTTTGATTTTGAATGTTAATGAACATCCATCTGACCGGCCTGTTCCTCTCTGCCCTCTCCTCAGCAAGTCCAGATGTGTCCAGTGATCACACACATCATCATCGTCATCATCATCATTTTCCATCTGCCAAGGATGTGGAGATGGAGAGCGGATCCAGCAGCCAAGGACTCGCAGGAGCCATATGGGTCCTGATACTGCCGTGTTTTCAAACACTTTTTACCTTGTAACAACTGCCTTTCTTGCATCATGGAATCGTGAGACTTGTTTTTGAGCATATTTACGAAGGAATGAAAGAGACGTTGGACAATAAAGGCTCAGTTATTTTGGAGCGAGCGGCCCTTTCACATGGAGGTACTTTGTACAACACTGTATGGATCAGCTATAGGCATTCATTAGAAAACAAAAGTTATTTATACCAGCCAATGACAGAGACAGAAGACTGACAAAATGTATGTTTCCTATTAGTTTAAATTTTTCTGAAATTATAATATATGATCTGTCTAAATAACCAGCAATATTTTATCATCGTACACCAATTCAATAATATTTTTATCATGTTACACAAAAAGCCTCTTAGCTGGTATTTTTGAGAATTGTTATTGCACTTGCCTCTACAGCTTTTACATTAATTTGTACAATCTTGGACTGTATAATAAAGGACGTAGACACAACTGCCATCTATTTTGGGTTCCATTATCTTGAGCTATTAGCTGTAAAAGTGTAGGGGCTCCCTGGTGGTTCACGTGGTAGAACATATACCATGTACTCAGATGAAAGTGTACTCGGGCACCGCTGGTTCAAAGTACAAAAGCAAACATAAACCACATTTGAAGAAACTAACCCTATACTATACAGTGTGTAAAGTGGTGGCTGGTCACATCTTGGGACATAAAGTTATAGCACTAAGCTTTTATCAAACAAAGTTGTATTCAACACGACAAGGATTATGTCAAACCAGTTCCTTTTTTTTTCCCACACAAAAACATAATGTTTAGTAATAATTTCATATCTTTATAGCTTCCACTAAAAGCTTATCACGCAACTAAAGACTCGGGCAAAAATAATGTTCATTAAAAGAGAGACTTTCATGCTAATGCTAAATGCAACAAATGATCCTAAATGGAACAAATATTGCTGAAGTTAATGTATTTCTAAGAAAATCTCCTGCTCTTCTTGTCGCTTCTTCTCCACTCTCTCTTTTACCAATAGCCGGTAATTCAAGGGGCGGGTCTTTACATCTGTCTACATGTTTGTCAATGTGCTGGAGCTGTAAAAAAAAAAGAAGCCCTTTTTCTTGTTTTAGAATCTTCCACAAAATAAAATAACATTTAAAATAACATTTATATAAATATATGTAGTGACAGGAGGGGCTTAACCCATGCACCTAGTCTATTGATACCAGTTGCCCCTGCATATATACATATTTGAAGGAATTATGTCATGTTCATTATTATGAAAATGTCACATTTCCAGCACATTCAACAGTTTCTATACAATATCTGGAACAATCCCTTTAAAGCCCCCTGTTCTTATGTTTTATCCTTTTCTCTGTTTAGATGTACTGTATATTTTAACATAAAACATCATCCTCCTGAGAATTCACAAAATCTTTCTAAGCCCTCAGATACACTATGTTGCAATTAGTCCACTGGTAAATGCTGCTGTACATCCCAGAGTCTATTTAATTGGTCTGTTTCAATTGCAAAATTGACTTATACTGCTCCAGCTGAGAGGAGAAATGAAATGCAGGGCCTGGTAGGTGTGCACAGAGGTAAGTGAGAGAATTCATGCACCTCTCTTCTTTAGAAATGTATTAGTTTCCTCGGGAGTCTATTATCATGTTTCAAACTCAATCGTCCTCAGCCCTCGTAGGCCTGGATCGGAGTTGATAGCCACTGGTTGAAGAATCCAATTGCTCCTATTGCTTCCTGGGCTGGTGTGGTGCCGGCAGGGTTTTGTGCAAAAGGTAAAGAAAAGGATTTGTTTCTCATATGCCATGCATGTCTGGTCAATGACTGAGACAGGAAAATGCTTACCTGCAACCAGATAAGGTGTTTTTGCCTGGAAGCGCTCAAACATTATTGAGACACTGAAGAGTCTATAACCATATTCTTTGACATTAAATTTCACCATAGGCAGTGCAGATGCACACTGCAAAAATTAAGCTACAGTAATATGTCAAGGTGTGAACATTTAATGAGAGTGTTTCAGTGTTTCCAGTGCTATTTCTAGTCCAGAGGGAGCAAGTGTAAAAAATGGTTTTAATATTATCTAATAGTTGCAATGTGTTATAAACTGCACTAATGTCAACACAAGTGTCAAAATGTTGTAGTCTCATTTTATTTCACAATATTCAAGTTTGTATTCCTCACAATGAGCACCTCGTTTTAAAATGTATTTGCAACGATCCAACATTCTTCTGTATAGTTCATGTGTTTCAAATATCTCATGTCTCTTTTTTTTGTTTTTGTTTTATGTCCTAGATCTTCTTTTCCACTATCTTAGGGCCTATGCCACTAACACTGTGACTGTAACTTGGTGAAACCTGTTCAGGGCTGAGTGGTTCAATTGAAGTAACACATGTTTAGTCACTGGAAACTAAAACTATTCTAAGACAATATATGTAAATGATGAAACATAAGTTGTTCAAGTTAGTCAAGTGTAAATGCAATGCAGTGAAAATCGGGCTTCAGTTTGTCATCGTTACAGTGAAATCCTCTTGCTAGAGGTTCAGACTCCTCATGTTCTCTCTTTGATATCATAGGTGATCTTCTTTAAAAGCCAGTGACCTTCTCCCAACCACATTCATCCTGAAGTACGAATAGTAATCATCGTCATCAGTCATCCTCACCTTTTGCTATTTTGAACTTTTTAGCAAGGATCTGCACTTGTGAAGCCGGTAGTATTTCAACTTTTATCTCAAGGTTAAATAAGCTAACTTTGTGAATTAATTCTGTGTCTTTTTTGTGAGGTATTAATGGGAGGTGAGTTGGAAAAACCACACTGGCCATTTTTTATACATCTGTTAAAGTAGCAACCAACTCATTACTGCTCCACAACCTGTTATATCTGAGGACAGAGCCATTGTCATTTTAACAGCTGGACTAATGGCTCTAAAAAGCCACACATTATCTTTCTAACGACACAGACAAAGGTAGCAGTGTCTAAATATAGACATGGGTTAAACCAATCCTTCAATACTCTAACTAAAGCGCTCCACTGGATGTCTGCTGTAATTATTACAGCTACACTGAGGGGACGAGGGGCTGGATGATAACGAGCAGGATAATGGTTGCATCACTTGTGTAGGTGGCACCCTGCAGGCACACGCTGAGTCGGAGTGTCTCATATCGCTCTTAACAGGAGAGTCGTTGTGTTAAAGGAAAAGGAGCATTTGTAAGTTTGACTTTTCACACTGACACATTTTTTTAATAAATAGAGCTCTTTTGCTGCTCACCTGGATTCCTTTCATTGATGTGTAGCTACAAACCAGCCTAGTTTCTTTTCCACTAACACTAACACATTTTTGCCTGTTCGGGGTAAGAGCAGACCATTCCTATCAATTATGAAGTACTTCAGAGATGATGAAGGTTCTGTGTAATCCAGGCTACCATGTTCCCATTCCTAATTTTAAAATAAACTGTGACTTTTGAGGTTGAAGCTGCAGTTTGATGGGTTACTATTTTATTATTTTAATACTGATTAAGTATTAAAATGATAACCCATGCCATTTCTGCTCATCAGAGCATTGTAGAAAAAGAAAAATGAGTTTACTAACCTCCAGTGGATACTATTAGGTTTATGAAAGTGTATGGAATAATCTTGTGTCTACTACTTTTACATAATTGCATTATATAATGTTTGTTGAAAGTCTTTTTCAACAACATACTGTATCATTTGTCTCATTGCACCAGGATACAGTTGGAAAATAAAAAATGTTTTGATGGAAACGTAATTATAAAATTAAATAAAAAGAGGGACTGTTCGGTCTGCAACTTTGAATAACATAACTTTTCATTAAGCTCATATTGATATAGTGTTTCTAGGTTGGGATTAGGGACAGTGGGCTACACTTTTATTATCTCTGGCAAATTTGAAAGTACCCATAAATGCTGGGTTTAATATACAGCTCACAGATGTACTGATGCAGGCATGTGTCGCGCACAGTAAAAGTCAATTTATGTGTCTATCCATCAACTGCTTTGTCTCATTATTTATTGTCATATCAAGCAGATCCCATTTTTCTTTTTTCTCTCCTCACTTTGATCAAAGTCTGTCTCACTTACAGTGTAGTTATACATATAGTATGTCCAACCACAGTACTTTACTACAGTTAGTGTAAGACACCATCAGTTCTAAATCTAAATATATTATATGTTCCATTATATTTGTATAGAGTCTACATATAGGCCTACATAAATGCAAACCAAGACAAAAAGTAGACAAATAAAAACCTTAAAACAATTCTAATTCTGCCCTAAGCCTACAATTAATGGTTTAAATGATGAAAATGTTAAATGTTTTAAATAGAATCAAGAGAGGTACTTTTCAGATACCTTCCCTTTGATATATTCTTGCTTTAGGTAATTGGATGTAGAGAAACCTAGACAGTAAAATGGCAGTGTTCACTTTTAACAGCGGCCAAGGAATGATAAGGATATTAATGAAGCGGTGCATTTTAAAGAGGTGAGGACAGGTATATTCCAGCCCCACTGTGTGCTGTGGAGAGTCCAATTACAATCCACTATGGTGTGTTAGAACTAACTCCGAAGGTAAGGCTTCAGAAAGTGTGAACCATTGTCTTAGGAGTCTTTTATCAGAGCAGCTTGTGAGAGCTTCTGAGGAGAATACTGCTGAGCGCTGCTTAAATGTATACAGAGATTAATTTCATATTCCCATCGAGAATTCTGTTTCACTCAGAATTATTACTGTGACCTTGACAAGCGCTAACGTTTAGCCTCAACTTTGATGGTAGCTTTAATCATCGGGCTGCAGACGCGCACAGCTCTTTGTATTATTCTTTAAGTTGTTCACAGTGGAACCGTGTTTTCACAGGCTTAACCCTGAACTCAGGACAAGCACTGAGTGAGTCATGGAGATAAATAGTTTAAGTAAGAGCAAGGTCATTGTTAACAAAGAATAGCAACATTGCTGTATTTTCCGCAACAAATCCTCATTTACAACACGTTTCCAACCATTCAAATCTTAGTGTTTCAGCTGTTGGTCTTCATTTTCACACATCTTTTATTTTTCATGCGTATGTTAACAATTTCTTCTGCCGACTGGGGGGATGAAAATGTCTGAATTCCATGCATTACTGCTGTTTTGTAAAATCCAATCTACTGCAGCTCTGATGTTAGTCGGTTCTTAAGAAATGAAAAGGCCAGACTAATGCTGTACTGATGGCAACAGGTGGAGCTCGGGTCAAGTGCTGCTATTGACCTTCAGAGTGTAATGGTCCGGAGACATTAGGGATAATCACAGTTATATTTAACCGAACATTCACTGGAAGAAGGTTACCTGCATTTATTCATGACTGCACCCGATCACTTCTATTATTCATTTACTTCATTTTAATGGTGAAAAGGGAACAGTGAGAGCCAACCAGCCTGGAATAGAGCCTTCCCGCCGTCCCTGTAGCTGCGTCTACACCTCTTGATGGGTGTTTCAAGCTACAGTCACAACCTACGGGCGCACAAAGGCACCCGACACACAGATGATAGAAGCCTGCGTCGTCTTATTCTCTGTGTTCCAGTCATTTTTCTGGAGAATGTGGTAAACAGTACCATCAATATAATGTTTCCCCGCTGTCTACCCACCCACTGCTTTCCGATTATCAGACAGGACTACAGCACAGGTTCCACTATAAATCCTCTCATCCCTTCTGTGCTCTCTACTTCAGTTTTTCAAAGTGTTGACTCCTCACTGATTCCTTACTCCAAGAAAAGGGTTCTTTTCTTTCACAGTGACAGTCCCCATTCATCAGATCTTCTTCTCACATGTTGCACATCCCAAAATGCAACACGCAGAAGTGGATAGAGAGACACTACATTAACTCATGAAGGGGTTGTGTAAAGTGCAAAGATGCAAGATTTTCTGCTTTATTGCTTTACTGGTTGGTTTATTTGGCCTACACAGTCCCAGCACTACTGTGTGTGTTTTATTTCCAAAATACACTTACAGCTCCTTTCTTGAGCACATTTTTAGCTGTTCTATACCATCTCTGTCAATGATGTGACTCTGAAATTCATATTGGCCGAATGTCTGGGAACAGAGCCATGTGTTTATTCTCCATGAGCTGAAAACCGAGGCTCAGGTGTGAGGATAAGTGACCGTAAATACGCGTGTAATATATATCTGCAGGTTGCCACCATTTCTAAAAACACTATTTGCTGCTGTGTCAAGTCAGTCTGCGTTCACCTGACGGAAATCTGGGACAGTGACTGAAGAGGAGACGAGAAACAACACAGAAACATGATGAAACGATAAACCAGACCAAACAAAAATGGCACGAAAAATGTTCACTTCCTCAGAATAAAATAGAGGAAAAACAATGTACGTGTGACATTTCTGAGCTTAGATATAGTCATCCTGTTTGTCAAACCATCGGTGCAATTTCTACACTTTTTATGTAATGTTTCCAGAAAGTTTAATATGTTCTTTGCATATTTAGACCCCTTTATTTTAGCACTTCATTAAGCACAATAATATACTGTAAATAGACCTTTGTAGTTCATAAGCAAAACTCTCATCTGGTTAAAGTTAGTTAACGAGAATCGGACCAAGAACCTCAACGTGCTGGGCGATTAGGAATTAAAGACATGAATGTGGAGCTTTCCTGAGGGTGACGGGCTGTCAGGCATCGAGCTTATTCTCCCCCTGTACCTAACAGACAGGGAGAAGTAAAGGAGGGGGGGGCGGCACAAGAGACGAGGAAAGTGAAAGGATGACACTGGATGCTATTTATAGGCCTATGACAGGAAAAGGCGGGTTTGAGGTGTGTGGTCCTCCTCCTTAACTTAAGAAAACTAACCATATCTTCATAAAGAAAGAAAGAAAGAAAGAAAGACTCTTTAAAGAGCTTTCTGTAAGACAAAACATTTGTGTATAATTTTGTGTTTCATCCATCCACCACCCAAACCTATAGCCAGGGTCCTTCCTTGGTGGAGGCAGTGGGGCGGCAGTGGCTCAGTGGTAGAGCGGTTGTCCTTCAACCGGAAGGTAGGTGGTTCGAATCCCGCTCTCCCCACAGTTTGTACTGCCGTTGTGTCCTTGGGCAAGACACTTAACCCCCCTTGCCTCCAGTGGTGTTCCAGCTGTAACACTGGTGAATGGAAGCTTAATGTAGGTTGCTTTGGAAAAAAGTGTCTGCTAAATGTAAATGGAACATGTGGCCGAGCTGCATCATCAAAAGTCCCGCCCACAGTTTTGCCACTGTTTTTTAATTCTCTATATAAAATGCCTAAATGCTAATTTTTTTTACAAGTTCTGTTATAGGGAGTTATGGATCATTAAATGTTTGACTACCATGAAAAAAAAATGCAATGTTAAGCAAATAAATAAACAAATAAATCGAATACAATGGAAAAATCCAGCAGATTATTTTTATAATCAGTCTGATCTGTGTCTGATACTGATCTTTAGCTCATAAAAAAAAGGACAGAAACATTTGTGGAGCAGAATAGTTAGTTACATTCGCTGATAATTACTATTTATTTAAGTAATATGTATTTTTGTAAAAGGAAGTGAGATGTTCCGCATGATTGACTCAACAGCCTATAGCAACATCAGCTGACATGACGTGACGGAGGACTCAGAGAGGGTGGGGTTTGGAACCAGCAGCTGGTTTCCTCCAGAGGAGTACTCCCAAAGAAGGATCCTGGGAATTGGGAAACAGCCTATGAATCATTAGCTCCAATAGAACAAGGAAAAGTCTGATATGTCTATAGAACATATAAAAAGTGAAGTTTACGTCTGCAGCTTCTCCACTCATTTAATTAAAAACTGGAAAAACTGTAATTTTTCTCCAGGTATTCTATTAAATAAATAAATAAAGAAGCCAACCACCTGTTAATGAATCACAGCACATGCACTCTGGCAGAGCATAATCTGAGAAAATAATCAACAACACTTGCACAAACAAGCTGGAATAGACCATAGCCCCACTAACAGGTTACAGTTGGAAGAAATTGAATAAATGAACAACATTGATTTTGTCTTGGAGAATATTAAAATAGTATATATTGTGCCATTTCACAGTCACACAAAAGTGAGACCCTTTAAGATAGATAATATAATAAACCATGCTCTTAGTAATCCTTAAATAGAAGAAAAGAAACAGGTTCATTCAACACTGACACATAATTGGACAAAATTACATCCAGGAGCTGCCCTTTAATGTGATGTAATGACATACTGAGAACATATATCTAATTATAAATCTTAATGTTCCCCATTTTCCATCAACGGGCTTTCAGAAAGAGAGCCCTTTTTATTTACTGCCCTACTTCCCAGCATGCCTGCCACTGCCATGACAATCCCCATGACTACTGACCTATTTGCCAGTCAGGCCAAACTCCAAAATGTCACTTTTCCTGATCAGTTGTGTGTAATAGTTTCAGCAGCTACCACAACCAGCATCACCTGGTTCTTGTGATGAAAGGTTGGTTTCTTGTTTTAAGTGGGATGAGTGTGACACATCCTCACACTGGATTCATCATTAGTGTACTGCCTTTTGCATCAAAACAATATTTTTGAACAAAGTATGTTTCTGCCCCACCTTAAAACTCTTACATTTACATTTATTCATTTAGCTGACGCTTTTATCCAAAGTCAATTACCAGTGTACCACTGGAGGCAAGGTGTGTTAGGTGACAACAGTATGAAATGTGGGGAGAGCGGGAATCGAACCACCAACCTTCCGGTTGAGGGTCAACCACTCTACCACTTGTTACCTGGCACCTGTTTTCAGCACAAAGACACTATGTAATCATCAACTAACAGCTAACTATCTCAACATAAGCTGTATGAAAGCTGCAAATGAATGTTTTCATTGCCACTTTCACAGAAAATCCGTGCAGCTTTGGGACTTACACTCTTTTTCTTTCTTGATGTGAGATGTTTAAAGTGGCAGCAGGCTGTACCTGTTGGTGCTCAAGCCATAAGCCCCTGATACAGCAGTATGCAGAGTGGGCCCGTCTGGCTGTGTACTGATCAGCATGGTGACAGGCCCACAACTTCTGCACAAGCTCACTAGATTCCTCTCATTTTCAAGTCAAGCGCTGGGTCAAAGAGGATAAAACTGCTCTCTTTCTCTTCTCTGATGCATGCTAATACTCAGCCTGTCAGTACAGAGGTGGCAAGGCCCTCGGGGAGGGTTTGCACTCGACTATTTCTTGTCTGAAGAAAGATCAGGCAGGGTAATCTCTGTCTCTGCTATCCAGGACTGTTCTGCTGTGTAATTCAGTCTTTATCCTAAATCCAGGGAGAGAGGGGGAAGCAGAGAAAAGGAAACATAGGAGGGGAATCTGAAAACCTCCGGTGTAGGCAGAAATGTTAGTTTGCAAAGCCGTTGATAAGAGCTTCATTGCTGAAAAGCAATCATTACACTTCACTAAGGCTACAGTCACATGGAACACACAATGTAGGAAAATGCTTAAATGCTTAACAGTCTGAACAGATTACAAAGCATTTGATGTTAATTGAAGCTACTTGCATCGAAATGTGATCCAAGCTCTACTTTATCTCCATTTCTATTCCATAGAACAAATCCTGAACATGTGAAATAATAGTGTTTAAGCATACACTTTCAACATTTAAACTTTTATTAGACATAGACTTGAAGCATGGGAGAAAAATAAGCTAATGTAAAATGCATTCAAATCATGTTAAGATTTTGGTTGGTTGTATGTGCTTTGATTTGGTTTAGGTTAAAATAGTGTTAATTAAGTCAGCTATTTCCTGTGAGGTTATTGAGAAGAACTTAGAGAAGATGGATGGTTTCTATGACAAATATTTTCATGAGATATAGTCATATATAGTTGCATTGTCTCCACAGAATCCAGAATTTGTAAATGGGTAGTGATTCTAACTCAAGGTCAGTTAATATCACAGGCAAATGAGTGGTGTAGGGACAGGACCTGTAAACATGTAAAGGAGCTGGGAAATACTTTTATCTTCTGTTCTTGTTGCGGCACAAAGTAGATCATTGAAGAAAAGATAACTTTTTGTTTGACAGAAAATGAGTTACTTGATATTCACTTTGAAACATATTTATGTCTTATAACACAGCACTGGGTTAAATCCGTTTAATTGTGCAACCCTTGTGGGAGGGAAAATTGAAAAGGGAGCTTTAATTTCATAGGTTTCTATTTTCAGGGGATTTTTGGTGTCTCCAAAGCCCTTGCACTATTACTTGTCATGTAAAAAGCAATTACAATCAGCGCAAGGATGAACTGTGTCATCGGAGAATCCATTAACAATGTCCTCAGACCTTAATATTTACAGTCCCAGCCTACTTTAGAAGCTTTATGAGTTGTGAAGGGCATTTAAAAGGCACAATGCTCATTGTCAGGCATGTTGTGTTACCCTGTCTATTACTGTCAAATATGATATTACAGCGTTGAGGAAATACGTTGTATAAAAAAGTGTTCCTTTTCCTGTTGGGGTGTTTAATTTACTCTATAAGCTGCTACACTAAATAGGCTAAATTAACCAACAAGCTACATATTACCGGGTGTATTGGAACAAAATGGAATCGAGACACAAAGTCACAGTGTGCTGCTTGAGTGGAAATAACGTTTCCGAATGTAACAATGAGGATTGAATTAAAAGTAATTAATAAGTGACTGTACACCTCCAATAATCATGTATTACCTACAGACCTGACTGTATCTTTCTCTGCTCCAGCTGAAATTTTCTTAAACAGCAGAAGATACTCATTACTAGAATTAATAGTAATTCTGGGTTTTGTGAAAATTATTCCAACATTCTGAATGCAAAGATAAAGCACAGAATCAATTACTGTGCCAGCAGATCAGTGCAGGCACATGCTCTATGTATGTCTACAGTGCAGCTTCCTTTTACTGTCATGGGGGATTAGCCAAGAGCAATCCAAAATTATAAGAGCAAGAGAAAAATATGCGCTCAGTGTCTTTGAATTCCATAAGCTTTGTGTATTTCATGTGGAGTTTGGCACTTTCACACTCTACTATCCATAATTGAATCACATAAATAATTGTACAGACAGAAAAAGAGATCATAATGAATAATTTTTGGCTCAGATGTGAGGCCTTTTTGTGTTGTCCCCATTGATGTTGTCATGTGATAATGAATAAAGGGATGTGGGAGCTACTATTCGAGACTATAAATGTTGTCTTTTGTCTGTGACTGTACATTGTTCACCGTATCCCTCGATACTTACTGCAGTCCCGTACACGTAATACCATTCCATTAATGAATGTCACACTAGTATTCATATACAATTTTAGCAGCAAAAGTGGATGTATTTAGTTTTATTTTTTCTTAAAGTAGTTCAATTAAAAAATTTGAGTAAGTTTTGTGAAATGGAGACAAAACTGGCAGGATCCTTCTTAGGTAGGCAAATTCAAATCAGTTCAAAGAAATTTCAAGAAAGGATTTTATTCAGTTTATAGCGGTGCATTTGTTTCCCTGTAGTTTTCAGAGAAAGTGGTCTGTTTTATAAGGAATTGGCTGTAAATTTCTTGTAACTGTACCAATAGTGCCTCTCATTAAGCTTTTTTTTTTTTTTTTTAAAGCATTAGCATTTAAAAGGAGACCTAGTGGGGAATTACTGGATATGATTGTAAGAGCTGGGGAAATGCAAAGCGCTTTTGGGCATTCTTAATAGAAGTATTGTTTGAAACATATCGGGAATCTTCAAGTATCTCCAAGAAAAAAATGAAATGTATATAGTAGTTGCTAATTTTAATGGGTAATGACTGCACAGTTGGAGGTTTTAGTTTAAAGCCTTTCAGGAGATGCTTCATACTCCATTATCATTTAAATGAAAATACATGATTTATTAAGTGAATATGAGGGTTTAGACTTAGCAACGTGTACATAACAATTAACAACAGACGAATTATTAATATAATAAAAAACATTCTCTATATTCTCTATAGTGACAGCCTCACCAGCCAGACCTATTCACTTTTTTAAGACATAAAGTGGGTCTGAAACCCCTCCAATACAAACTATTTTTCCCAAAAGATTTATCTTACTTGACAAATCATAACCAATTCTTTGATGGTGTTGTGTCTTTAGAATTATGTCAGTCCTGAAGCAGTTCTTTGTGTAATGGGACTGTCCTCTGAATTCTTATTGGTTACATGATTATTGCATTTACAGATTGTTCCACCTCCTGGAAATCCAACTAGATTAACAGGACCACACTAATTATTTGTGTAGAATTGTAAGATTTTTTCATGAATTAAAAAAAAAGGTGTGAAAATAAAGCTTTTATTAGGAAAAGCATTTATGACTAGAAATGAACTGAAGAGGACATGATTGCTTTTGATTCAGGATTAAATGTATGAGCATTTCAAACAGGTTTGTGCATCTTTGTTAAACCCCGGTTTACCCGCTTTATGCAAAAGCAATAGAATACAAGTGTATTTTTTAATAAAATGTTTATTGTTATTTTTGTAGTATTTTCTGTATACAAGAATGTATAACAAAAGCCAAATAAGCAATCCATTTTAGTTTTTAAAAAAATGGTAAGGCATGTCTGCTTGTACAACCACCAACTTCATAACCCCTCCCCCCAAAACATTTGAAAGCGTGCACTGACAGCTCAAATCTTAATGTGCCCCTTAGTTATATCACAACAGTACCGCACTCATAGCATATATTTTAGCAAAAGTGCAGCAAATGATTCACATCAAAATGGACAGTAGACCTTGCATAACACATTTTGTTTTAAACATTTGGTAAAAAATCCAGTAACCCCATCCAACCCATTTTTTTTTACTTTTTTCAAATGCCAAAAGGAAATAAAATAACTATGGCTCACCAAACCCTTTCACCAAGAGGTACAGTATAGTCCTGTTTAGATTTTACTTTTATTTCAATCAAATCTTTGGGAAAAGTACCAAAATAAAAGCAGCATAGCATCCCACTTACAACACCCATCCATATCGGTACCAACATAGTGACACTGATACTAAAGGTGGAGTCTGTTGGAGAATAATCACAAAAACATGAAAAAAGCATAAAATGGCAAGCAAACAAACCATGTTGTGATAAACAGCCAAATCCCAAAAGAAATAATGTGTAATGCTGCATACTATTTTGAGACTGCGATGTGCCAATTAAATTGTTTATTCATTATTGAAGCTGTTCTGTGATATTATGTACTGGTACATGATTACAAAACCTGTCATGAGAGAAAGAGGAACATGGAGAGAGGAAATTGCTACTATTTTTACACTAAAACAAACTCTTGTAGAAAAATCGACTTTGAAATGGACTTCCTGGATGGCACTGTGTTCTATGGCCACAAGGTTAAACAAAGAAATTATAAAACTCTTGCTGTTGCAGTAACAGATCTCTACTTTTGTATGGCTGTGGGCTGTTTTTCTCTGTTGAAACATTAATAGTCAAGCCTCACTGAGAAGGCAAAGAACCAAAGTTGAAACAAAGGCAGTCTCTGAAGCCACACTGCAAACTTCCTGCCCCATTATCACATACAAACTGCACTGATTGTTCTGCTTCACGTCCGACCTCGCCTCCGAAATATGTGCCTCTGCAATTTTTTATACTTGAAAACTGAATTTATTTGGCTGTGCTCGACTCTGTGTTCCACTTCAAAGCAAGTGTTACAGTTTACTTGACCCATGTTATAATCTGAAGCATATTCAATTGACTCCACAGTGGTCTTAACAAACATTAGAGCACTGCATTTTCCTCTGGATGAAATATGTTTAGTTTCAAATGTTTCCATCAAGCATCTTCTTTAAACAAAATGTAAATGAACTCTACATTCAATAAACACATTCTAATTGTTGAACTTGGGCTAACAGGAGATTATTAATGGGTCAGTAAAATGGTAGCTTCAGACAAGGCCTCATAGTTAATTACCTTCAGTGCATGTTAGCGACTATCTTTGAGGCAACATTTTTAGGCGCTAATTGGACGTCCATATCTAATTGCACAATGGATGGAAGCTTCTCTAAATAAACTTGTGACATGAACACACAAATTGTGCACAAGTGTCTGTGTTCATCCGACATGCAGTCATTTATATCAAGAGAATTGCTCCTTCCCATATGGACAAGGGACCACAGACCACAGCGCTCTCATATGTCACACAGTGGAGTCATATTTGCATGTTGTCCAATTACAAAACATACACATTGTATTAATGCCAAAACATAGTATTCTGTCTCATATTTGTGTAGTGTACTGCAAGATACTAAACGTCCAAAGGATTGTCAACAACCAATGACAACTGATGTTTATTAGTACTTGGTGAAGAAAACCAATGTGTTTAAAAAGTAAAAACAGATTATAAGTGATGTTTACATTTTTATCGGATCACAATAATTATTTTGATTAATCAACCAGGCCAGTCTTGATCTGGAGTAAAATTGTCATGGCTCCCATTTACTTTATACTTTGGTCTACTCCCGCAGTGTATTTTTACTTTGTTGTTGTGGTGGCCTCTTTGCTCTTCAGTGTTGCCTGTCACACTGTACAAATAGGGTTCATGCGTCAGTGATTAAATTTTGTCATAGTGGTTATAGAGAGAGTCACTCCCCCAAAAGCTGTTTCTGCTGAGTGAGACAGAGGTCAATTGTTTGGCCATCTGTTTGCAGATGAATCTTCCTGTGGAGCTAGTACATTCTGATAAATCATCTGAGCCCACAGAGAACACCTATCTTTAAGGTGTTGTCTACTTGTGCTTGTGCAAACTTCGGCAGTGGACTGGATGTGCTTACTCATTTAATGTGACCGTTAAGGATTTAGCCACATCTCTTTTTTGTGTCTATTTGAAATTTGAACCAAGCTGAAAGTGTGGCATCTTTCCCATTTGCTTTTGCCTGAGACAAAGAGCAACACTTGTATCCCATGATTGTTTTAGTATGCTATGTGGAGCTCACAGTTGCTTGGAGATGCCCAGAGCAGCTGTTAATTTGTTACAGGGCTGGGTTGTGTAGGAGGCCCCTGTTGAGGCAGGAGACTTGCTTATTAGTTATGTGAGAGTGGTTCAGGTGCTTGTTATGTGATGAGTTAGAGCTGAGTGGTCCACAGCAATAAATGATGCAAGAGCCTTCATCAACATTTATCTTTTGTTTCCTAAATTTCGCTAATGTTTCTGGGACCTGCCTTTGAGCGTGACTCTAGGTTACAATCATTGTGTTGTGTTGCTGTAATGGCAGGGAATGTATGAATCTGGATTTGCCCCTAAGCTTCAAAAACCAATCAGAGGTCAACAAAGATTATGAACAGTAACCTCAGTTCTACAAGAGTTGGCCTTCTCCACCGTCCCTGACACAGTATTTCTTTCAAAGTTGCTGACTTTGTGCATGCCTTGCAAGAGAACATGACCACTTCCTTGGTTTTACCCTGTAGGCTGAATCGTGGTGTGATCTGAATTTCCAAAGAGGCACATGCAAATCTGACTGCACTGCTCCACAGAGTGTGAGTGAGAGCGGTGACCTGTCACAGGACAGGATGTGCTTATCATAAATAATTAAAGGGAGCCATGAACAAATCCAATTGCCATTACATTTCATTTATAAAAATAATAATAATAATATGACTATAATATGACTAATATACTGTCAGTGCTAGAACTACCTGGAAACAGGGGAGAAGATCTGATGACAGAACACGTAGCTGTAAAATGTAGTTTAAGAGTTAGTGTTTTTTACTTTTAGAAGATAAACCATTTTTAAAAACAAATAATACACATGTTATAAAAGTAAAGATTACGGTACCTTCCAGTGAAACTACATAACTGTTGATAGGTACAGTTAAAATACAATCAGTTAAATGATCTGAAAATATAGTTCTTTATATATGGACTGGATGTACTCTGTAGCCTTTAAAACATATGAAGCCAACAAAAATAATCTGTGCAAAGTAGTTCTCTTAGTGCAGTCTAGTGGTACCTTCTTAGAGATAATAATATGTGCAACTAAGTTACCCAAGGAAATGCTGCTTCCTTAAGCCACACTGATATGAGCAGACAGGAAACCAGGAGAACTCCTAGCTCCTTATCTCTTGAAGCCACCAATTTGAAGCCTGCGTGGAGCCTAAAACAAAGTCTGTTTACATCATTGCCATACATGCACACAGTAAGACTTTCGGCTTTTGTCTAACTAATTGTAAAAATGGGTGTTGTCTCATTTTCGCAACTCTGTCATACAAAGCGAAAGAAAATAGATTCCCCAGAACCCACTAGAATATGAAGAAAACACCACACTTTGTTTGTCCCAAGATGTGAAAGCTGGTTCATTGATGGCACCAAGCATTCTTTGGGGATGCAGGATGCAGCACTGCACTCACTTCCAGTCCAGCACACCACACAGTAAACCTTTGTTTCCAGGAAGTTGTTCAGTTAGAGAACAGACACCCATGGAGCTGTTTATACTGTATATAACAGTACAGAGTCAGTGATCTGCCGACACCCATGTATTATCTCCATTCGGTCTGCATTACCCACAATGGGATTGTGAAAGCCACCATCACCAGACGTGGTGAAGGTCTGTGGGATGGTGACTCTCCTGCTGCTGCTGCACGTTCATCGCTGCGGTCTGCCCCAATCACGGGAGCTTCTGTCCCAACATAACTAAGCTCTGTAGTACAGCCTTCGGTACAGCCGCTGCCACTGCCAGAACTACTGCCCTCATCACCTAAGACAAAAGCACACAAATGAACCATGAGAAATAGCTCATATACGCAATTACTGTTGCACACTTAAATTGTCAGAAATAAACAATCCCTCATCTTCACTGACAGATAACAGGTAGTTCACAAGTCTGCTAAAACATGTTGACTGTAGGTAGCTTAATTGCTAAGAAATCAGATTGATAAAAAGTAGACCAATTAAATGTGTTTCGAAGTCTTTGACAAACAATTAGCACAGTTCTACGGTAAAAGGTAGCTATTTTTGTACAACGAAGCCTGAACATATGACAGCATTGTGACCACAGGGAGGAGTTCAGAACATGTATTATATTTTCTTACTAAGCCTAATAATTATTTTGTAAAGAAACAAACAAAGGATAAACTGAAACTATTGGATTATTCTAGTAAATATGAACCCATAAACTAAATTTTGTGACAGGAGTTCTAGCCACTGATTTGTTTTGCAGCAGAAATAGTTTTCCGTCTTGTCAGCTTAGCGGGATCAGAATCAGACACGACAGAACCTGTGACTGTGCCTGTACAGAAGAAGAGCTAGTTATGTTACTAATGTCTCCAAGGCCATAGTGCACTGAAACACTGCACTTATACTACACTTTGTTGGCTGCTGCTAGATTTAGTTGTGTTCTAGTTAGGTTTTATTATTGGCACTTTTGAGCACTTACTGGAGTCCTGGAAGTAAATGTCATTCCCGTTGTAGGCGTTCTTCAGCTTGTTGGTCATGACGCGCAAAGCCATGATCTGCTGTCTGATCAGTGTGTCCGGTCTAGTAATATCAATGTCCACCTCTGGGTTGTTGATCTGGTTGGTCAGTCCCTCCTTCACCACTTCAGGGAAATATCTATCCCAGAAATGACAAACCACACAACATACATATAATCATTTTCAACTCATTTAAAAAGGGATTTAATGAGACTATATTATAACATTGGCCTGACACATTAGTAGAGGTTTTGTCCATGTGTCAAAGTTTCTATGTGCATAGTTTTTAATGTTAATGGCTCATTACAAACTGTAATGTGAGAGAAATGCACATTAAATCAGAGGAACAAAATTATGAATTTTGGAATAAGGACTTTCTCAAACTACTCAGAAAACAAACTGATCATATAATCTATTCCTGTTTCAAAATAAGAATCTGGGTTGAGATTCTGAACTGTGTAAAACAAATGTCAGTCACATGTCGCACAGGGGTGTATAGTATTATTTTGATGATCTTTGGAAATTCACTCTATCTATCTGGTTTAGACCAACTAAAAACATTGATTGTATATTCTATTTCAACAGATACATTTATTTAACTTTTATATACAGTGCTACCTCACATATAATACAGTGTTGCTGAATTACTAGTCATAGGTTCATTGTAACAGGAAAACAACAGACCGAACTGTGGTTGTGTGATATGCTCCTGAGTGCAGCACTTATAAGAGGTGTTACAAACTCCACGGTCCTATGGGTATTTGAGCCTCAGAGCTTATATGGAAGTTCTCAGTATAAAACCTAACTATTGTACTTACAGGAAGAGTGTTAATCTGGGACCACAGTGTGGGTATTTTAATCCCTGGCAGGCGTAGTGCGATAACCAGAGAGCAGACTGACTCTGCTGTGGCAATACAAACCTGGCCTTAGCGTGGCTGTTCCAGCACTGCTCGTCGTCCGGCTCGGTAAACCTGCCTTTGGCACAGATGTCATCAGGCAGGTTGGACCAGAAGTGCTTTGATTCCTTCAACTTGCCTTTAATATCGAGCACCTGCCGGAGCAAGAAAGAGCAGAGACATTTTTATTTTTAATGCTGAACTTAAGGTCAGACATTTCATCAAGGCTGATATTCATTGTCATAATAAGGCAGCGACTCATCTCACATGAGACAAAATTAAATTGGTAGTCATGGGTGTTATTTCACTGTCCAAAAATCAGTTTCTTTCCATTTTGTTAATGTCTACTTACATCCATATTTTGTTCATTTCTTATAAAATAGACTTTCAGATTAGATTTTGGCATAAGCAGTCACCCCCACTGATTCCATCTGGATCTAGTGAGAAATCTAAGGGTTGGACTGGCACACAGCGGGGAAAAAAAAGCCTCAAGAGGATTCATGGTGAACAGACGCACAGCCCCGCTTGTGTCATTTTGATGATTGTAGTTTTGGACAATGTGGTTGTAATAAAAAGAAAATGGGTTTGAAATAATAGTTAGCACTCTATGTATTTTTCTTTTATATATTTTAAGGACCACTAGCATTGTCTGTGACAAGATTTGATAAAACTTTATATTTAACCAATAGTTATCTGTACATCCTCTGCTGATCTATTATAAGCAACCTCCAGGTCCAGGAACCAAAAAAATGCTGTTTTTTTCCCTCATAATCTGTGGTTCACACCTGGTGTTCACCCCTCTGGATGCCCAGGAATCATAAAACCTAAGCCCGGTTTAAACAGGTCATTGTACCTAATTTGGTGTGGCTATTCTAAAAGTTTTATAAAGCTTTGGGTTCAAGAGGAAAGTTATAAAATAAATTTACATTATTTATTTACTATTTATTTCATATTGCAATTGTTTCCTTAAATAGACTCACTGTAATGATCAGCATCAATATTAATCATCATAAACTCATGTCTACTGATGTAGATTTATTAGTGTAAGTACTGATTTATGACAAAAATATATTTATATACATTTTTCTGTATTTAAATATCTGTCACTTCAGATAGTGTTGTAGTCTGGTTTGGTGGAAGACAGGGAGAGAGTGTTCTCATCCCTGTTTTTTGCACTGGTCGAGGCCTATGTCATATCCTGTCCACTCTTGTCTTGGTCTTGGTCCACTCTGATATCATGACTGTGTCTTGGTTTGTGTGGTCTTCAGTCCTACAATCTGTTCCATGCACTGTTCTCGTATCTCGAGGCGATCAGAGTCCTCTCCTGTCCATAACGGGTGCAGTCTGTGGGATGTGTGTTCCTGCAGGCTGCTGATGGAGAGACAGCTCACACACAGTTATCGCGTAGCTCTTCCAGCCTCAGGTAATAACTCAGTGAGCAGCAGCAGTGTTTCTTTATCTGTGCTTTAGCTACAGGCCATGCTGGCCCGCAGTTCATTCAATAAAACTCACAGTGAATTGAATAAACACATCATACAGTTTGTATTAACTCTACTCTTAAGGGCACTTTGACAACTTGACTAACTCTTTTCTGCTACGCTCATTGTTTAATAATGATCAGCATGTTGCTCTTTCAAATTATGCCAAACTGATTACAATAATTAACTTTTCTCGAGAAAGCATTTATTGTGCCTGTGGTTACACAACAAAAACAAGAAAGACACATACACTTCTTGCCCTACTCGCCTTTACTGTGTATACTTATTGTATTATCACTCTTGTTTCTGTACTATTTGTGTGCACGTTTATTTGATTTACTTCACTGAATGTTAAAAATGCCTAATGTACAAGCTACAAAAGCATCTAAGGCTGTAATCAGTGCTTATTATGCTTATTATCATTGTAGTTTAAACTAATTTGTATTTGCAAAGTGCTGACACATACTGTACATCATGTCCCAGATACACGGGGGATTGGAGAGTGCTGAGTGAGGCCTGGGGTTTTAACAGGACATGAAAGGGCCTCTAACAACAGAATGACACTGCAGGACACTGGTCTGTATTTGATGTGGTAATCCTGTCATGGAGATGCCAAAGCTTGTCAGGTGTAACATGCTTGTGTGCCACTGATGCACAGGCTTCAAACAAAAAACACACTATATCAAAATATGGCTCTTGTGACCATTATCATACTCCTTTCAGGTGTTGATGGCCTTTTTAGAGTTAAACGGTTTTGTTTTTTAACACACTGTGGTAAATAAAGGAAAGATTGTATCTGAGTCCACCTTCTCTATTAAAATAGGGCTGTTTCAAAACACCTGGCCTCCCTAGACAAGATTCAGACATCACTGTCCTCAAAGGAAAGTCCTTTCTCTTTGAGTTGGAGGTGTACTGCAGACCCAGGTCTGTTTAGATTGGCTCTTCTGTGTTAATATATCCTCCTGTGAAGGACCTGCTTGGTTTTCCCGACATACAGATCACTGCACCCTTTACTGCAGCGGACAGCATGGACCACATTGCTCTGTTGTGAGCGGGGATCTTGTCTTTAGGGTGGACTCGTTTCTGTCGAAGACTATTGCCAGGTTTAAAGTCAAGTGGATATTGTGTTTGAAAAAGGGATTACTGTGCTCTTTATCAGCTTATTTATCAGCCTATTCATTTTCATTGTAATTTTCTGTATTGCTCTGCTCTACAGCAACAGTTAACACTATTACTTGACTAAATGAAAACATTGACCAATAACAATGTGACTTTGATACAGAATAGAAGCTGACACACAATGATGCTCTACATTTAGGAAGAAGGTGGTAACTGCCAGTAGTTTTACAAATAAATCCCACATGCATGGTATAAATGTTAATGAAAATGAAGACAATTCAAGACTATGCAGGTTTTATTCAAAATTCTAAAAGGTTGAGATTTATTGACGACCTTCATACAAGTGAAAAGCTTGAACAACAGGGTCAGTTTCCTGTATTTGTCTTATTTTTCATTCAGATTTTTATGTGTGCATCAGTGATAATCAGAGTTGACGGCTGGGATGGGCGAGATGCTTTTCAAACTAGCTCGCTCTGTAACAAGTACACAGTGGCCACAAAGGTCAAAATAAAACCAGCACACAGCCATATCTAAAGGCTCGGGAGCCCGCTGCTGTCCATGCCCCTGACTTTAAGGATAATAAATAACAGTTTGATTTAGAGGGATAAAGAGCAGCTGGGACAGAGTTTATTCCTTTACTTTTTTTTGAAAAAGGACCAGTAGGTGTCCAAGGCTTAAAATCGTTCTTCTTGACCAAGCCACATGTCGTGCTGTCTGGTTTCTTGGATGACATGGGGAATAAAAGGCTCTGGTCACTGTGCCATAAGCCTCCAGGGTGAAAGGTCTCCAGCAGCACAAGTATCTATTAAAAGGGACTCCTTCAACTTCGACATCAAAACATTTGAAAATAGGACTTATTGAATAGTTAAAGTTTGTGTGAGGACTGTGTTGTGTTATGTAAAGTATAAATAATACAAAACTTATTTGTATTTAACAATAAATACAAATAAGGGCACAATTATACTATTAGGTCAGCAGTGACTTGATTAGGTCTCACATGACACAAAGCAGTATCTCTACAGCCACGGGACACTTTGTATTGTTCTGACTTACAAAGGCATTAACACATAACAAACCATGGACCTTGTCCTACCCTAAATATTCATTTATATTTAATTAATATTTCATTATTAAACTATGAGACTTTTTTTCCTTTCTTACAATATTTACATACATTAGTCACGTACAAAGCGACCAATACATACCGCAAAAATCAACAACATTTTATCATGTCTGCTAGTTTAATTCTTTGTAAAAATGTAACAGAAACATTAACTGGGGACCTTAAACATCAGGCGGAGTGTGTGGCACATTCATGTTAAACAAACCGTGACCTGACTAATGTAAGCACAGATGGAAGTTTTATACACAGCTGCTTTTGTGTCCCATCCCAAGGGTAAACAAGCCATTTGGGAAAAAAGCTATAACAAACAGATGCTTTACTGTGAGTTAAAAAGTAGTTTGAAATGCAACTCAATAATGAAGTAAAAGTAAATGTTGATATCATCAAAACATCATCATTGCATATTAACAGCTTCAAGAACAGGTAAAAAAAAAACACTCTCACATCAGAACTTCCATGACCTCAAGCCTCTGGGGTTAACATGTTGGTGCCAGATCCCAGAACCCACCATCAGAAAGCCAGTGCTGTTTGGGGCAAAAGCAGGACCGGAACAATTACTGTATGTGGTCATAATATTGTGTATAGCATACGTTTATACTAACCTGACTCTGCCAGATAGAACTGCTCCACAGTACAGAGTCTGTTCCACAGTACCATCTGGGAGGGCTAATGTTTGAAAGCGTTCGGAAAAGGGCAGGTACTTTCAATGAATACCTGCCACAGTTTTGTCCAATCAGAGCAGCACCATGTTTTTTCGTTTGTAACAGTAAAACAGTTGCTACACCTTCAAACCTAAAACATGCCCAGACCTGTTAGTACTGCCACATCACTGAACACAACAGGCCGGTTTGGCCAGGGTTTGGACCGTGAATACTTGCACAGGTCAAGATTGATTTTTGCAAGTTTGTAAACTCACAAGTCTTGTGAGAATCCAGCTGCAGCTCAAGGTTATGTTTATACAACAGTTTATATCAGATATTTATACAAATCTATCACCTTGTCTTGAAAAACCCTTATGTTGTTTCATTTCTAGGTTACACTCAAAACTAGGAATGGTATGTAACAATAATTTGCCAAACAATAATGTGATTATTTCTTATTTTAAAAAATGTTGCATAATACAAATAAGTAGTTGGAACTAAGAATTATCTAAAGCAGAGCATCAACCAAAGGTTAGTTACCAGTAACTAGGTAATTGGGTTGGCTTAGTTCAAATACAGTATCCCTACGTTTTGTGATCCAGTGCTTTAAATAATGCACTAAATAGGATTTCACAGTGGTTTATTTAAGCCTGCCTGCTGCCCACATAGATGAGTTGAGCTCACAAGGCTCTCTTGTGTTTAAGCAAGGTAAACACCTTCTACCTCTGGGCTGCTGCAGACTGTCAGGGGAAACAGTGATGGGCCAAACAGCCTCAGCACTGAGGCAATTCTAGTTCATGCTGAGGTTTTCTGGCAGATGCCCACACAGTAAAGAGAAACCAGTTTAGAAATTATCACTTGCCATAAATTAATAAACAGTGTAGAGCTTTTTTTTTTGCATGTTTAGACAGTATATCTGAGCTAAGGATGACAGCACTTTAACCAGCTGCAAGAAAAAAACACAGTAGTACCATTAAAAGTCTAAATCAGAAATCTCACATTATAAAGAGACACCACGTGGTTCAGGGGTAAGATGTTTGAGGGCACTCTGTTTGTGGGTTGTGTAAAAGAAAATATTCACTCACTGCTACATAGCAAAGCCCAGTAATTTTTTCATTATAACAGCCCACAGCTGGCACACTGACACTAGTAAAGAGCATGCATCAAATGTAATGTTGTAATGTATGCATATGTTGGAAGGTTTCAGGTAATGCAAAAATATTCCCTTCTTCCCTCTAATATCTTTTTATAACCACTGTTGTTAATTCCTAAAATGTCCCCAGGTTTAATATATGCCTTGATAAGTTTAAATCTGTTTTGTTTGTTTTTGCGACTGACTGGAAGAACTTATATACAGTAGACATTAGGGGCAAGTGAAAGGCACAAACAACAGCACATCACTAGCCTGTTATTTCCCAACAGCATCTAAGAGACAACTCACAGAGTGCACATCTCTCTACAGCTGTCCACCACAAAAGCCTTTTCTTTTCAGATGAAAGCACGATACAAAGCATGAGGCACTACACACTAAAACTAGGATTTTTTCTCAGAGTGTCCAGTGTAGCATTTCAGTGTTGCAACAGTACAATCTATTCAGAAAGTTTTACTAACAGGAATCATTTTGTAAATCAAAGTTATAGAACAGGAAAGACATAAAAGTTCCTCTGCAGAGGCTGCCTTTAAACACTGACACAAGAGTTGCCACATCGATCTGCTGTGGCTATTTGTGTCCATTAATCCTAATTCATTTCAACAGACTGAGGTGGAAGGAGCCTTCCACATTAGACTCTGTCAGGTGTCCATCACTTCTGACAAAATTACACTCAGACACTCCACTTTTATGAGGTTACTTGGTTATAACGACTCAAGTCCTCCATAATATGGCCATGCTTGTGGTAGTTTGTGGAGTTTCCTTTAGGAATGTCAGCTAGTGTTTCTTTGATAAAGATTAAAGTAGATCCCCTGTAGCTTTTTAACACAAAAGCTACAGGGGATCTACTTTAATCTTGTAGATTAAAAGCTGTTCAGATTAAAAGCTGAAAGCCTGCAAATAAGATTTATGCACAGATCCAGTGATTTGTTTGACAATCCTTCAGTTTTAGAATTTCATCATTATCCTACATCATGCATAAGGTGCATAATTGTTCATTTGAGAGAAAAAACAATAAATTCAATTGACCCTTTTTGTGTTTGTAAACTATGTCTGTGAAGATTCTCAGTCATCCAGATCATCTTGAAATAAAAGGTTAAAGTAAACTATGTAGTTGCGTGTGCCATCTCGGTGCCACCAGTTAAGCCAACCTCCCTAGAGATAAAAGCTCAGCTCTCTCAGTTGAACTCAGAATTGAAAAAGTCTCTGTCTCTCAAGTGCTGATGACAGGAGAAGCACTCTGGCTCAGTGGTAGAGCGGTCGTCCTTCAACCGGAAGGTAGGCGGTTCGATTCCCGCACTCCCCACCGTTCATACTGCCGTTGTGTCCTTGGGCAAGACACTTTAGTGTTCCAGCTGTAACACTGGTGAATGGAACCTTAATGTAAGTCGCTTTGAATGAAAGCGTCCACTGAAAATGTAAATAACACTGGTAACACAGTAACACTGGTAAATGGAAGTCGCTTTGGATAAAAACATCTGCAAAATGACTAATACTGTAAATCTATTCTGAATATCAGCGCATGGCCGTTTAACCTTGTTTGTGATCTGCTAATAAAGTGTAGGCTACTTAACTTAACTTACTGAATTAAAGTGGTCTTTTACATTCATTGCTTCCAATCTGAACCTGGGGGGAGGGAAGCAAAGCTCATCCTTAACAAGTCTGTTGACTAGAAACGTTTTATTTAGCAGATTTATTTGCTGAGTGGGAAAGTCTGGTACAATCGTCCACAAAATGCGTGCACAGATTTCAATGACATCATGCCTGGAAGGGTCTATATGTCCTCTCAGAAAGTATGTTTCTTCCAGATCCCGCCCTAAATGCATAAAACTTTAAAATACAACTCGTATAATATTAAAAACTTATCCAAGAATGAGAATATTTTTGACAAAAAAATAGATCTTCACAATTCCAAAAAGACAAATAAAACGCATCTTAAATGATCACAGCAGTGGACTATGGGTATTGTTTGTGTGCATTTTGTTTGAATAGAAACTGGCCTCTTACCCAGTAAGAGTAATGTTAAAGTGGTAGAAGTAACCTACATTTGAATCTTGCTTGAATTGATTTGCTCCATGTCATTTCCCTGTTTCCTGTCTCCACTATAGATATCAAATAATGGTTAAAAGGCCAAAAATAAAATGCAAAAGAATTAATATTAAGCAGTTAAAAGGTAAATGTTCTTTGTCACATCTATGCTAGTGGTGTCGGTACCTCAGAGTTCAATCCTTCGACGCATGCATTATACTTTTGTTAAGTTGATTCAAAAACAATCAAGCCCTAACATAACTAAGTGCAGTTCTTTTTCAAACTCAATCTTTGTCAGCAAAATCTAATACAAACTTTCAAAACCCCCAAAAGCACTCACACCCCATGGTTAGTGCAGCAGTGAAAGCATTAGCTCAGCGTGCCCAGTATACTAAATTAGCATGCCAGCGCAATTAACTGGTCTTAACTCTTGTTCTTTTGCCTGCTGATTTGCACAAAAATTGTGGCTATTAAAGAGGAAAAAGGCTCAGTGAACAGATCGGCAAAACATGCCAGAGTTTCATTAGAGCTGTAACTGGATCCATTTTTTTAGTGTGGCACATAGTTTGAACCAATTTGGCCATGTTACTATTGGTCATTTTGGACAGTGGCGTCTGGAATTGCACTGGGAGGAGTGATTTCTCAGTGACTGATTACTGTGGCAAGAAACATTCATGAGGGAATAGTGATTTCTTTCCGTTTTACTTTCACAGTGTGTGCACTAAATCTGCATAAAACCCTTTGGTCTTCTCTCAGCAGTCAAGCAACAATAACAAATGCAACTCTTTAAGACTAGAACTGTAGCACTCGGGTTAGAGACTGTGCTTCTACCACTATGTGAGCTGATGTCATTGTTTTAAAAGTTGGAACAAAGAGAATGCATTGAAAAAGCAATGGATTTATATATTTTTTTACTTTTAGAAAAGACATTCAATGATGCACCAATGCACCAGCCAGACAGATATTATGTTATCATAAATTGCAGTTCTAAAGAGGCCAGATTTCATGCTAAATGGGTTTATTATACATCCTTTTTATAGTGTAAAACCTATATTTACATGATTGATTGAAGAAATAAAGCGTTGATGATTATTTACAGTTTTTCCCACCCTTTGAAAATGGTCATTAGCAGACTGTTTCCTGGCTGTGGTGGCTTGATAGAGCACTGTGAAATGGAGCGTGAAAACAGAGCCTGGCCATGGCTAATGACAGATTTACTTTCTTTGTAAATGCCCCCCCATTCAACAGTAAACAATCCATTAGAGAGGCTCCAAATATTTAGAGCTCAGTCAGATAAATCAATAAAAGAATGACACCCTTAAATCTGAAACAATGGCCTCAAGAAAATTATAGCTCTATTTAAAATAATTACAAAAAAACTAAAAATAATGGTATATCCCTTTTTTGGACAAACCACCCCAGCACTAAATGTGTATGAATAAATGCAAATATTGAATGTGATGCCACGTGCACAATTACATGTGCATGTAGAGTGTTTGTCTTACAGCAGTCACTTAACAAGAATGACAAGAGTAAAAAAGGAAATGCCCATTAAGATAAAAGATGACCTATAATCATGTGATGCGACTGCACTTAGGACCACAGGGCTAGACTTTGAACTGAACTGTCTTAGAGCAGTGTGTGCACTGAAGAAACAACTGAAGAGCTACTATTCACTAACTACATTTTAAACTTGTACTTAGTTGGGATACAATTCATCCTAAAGGAAACAAAGCAGAACCACCATGAGAGACTGCTGATCTGCTTTGAACTGTTGAGCTGTGACTGAGGAAGACAGTGGATTAGATGCAGGATAAGCGCTTTTATCTGACTCCTGTCTGATCTCATATTCTAATACGAAGCTGACAGGATTTTACAGAAACACTGCCGCAGATAATCAGAAGACAACCGGATGGTTTAAACCTGCTGCAAACAGAGGCAGAAACCAAACAAGTGACGTACTTACTGAATATACAACTAATGAGCTGTTAAGAGCTCTTACAGTCATTAGGGATAATCACAGTCATGTGACTCTCACTTCTGTGTTGCCTATGCAGCACATTAAAGACTGGCACAGACACAGGTTTTGTTAGCTGCTTTGGACAATTAAATACTTACCACATATAAATTGTTATTATAAATCTTGTCAATACAAACATATCAACTCTATGTGGAAGGATTATTAATAATGAAATACAATATAACGCCATAAATTATGTCTTAAGTAACCATTTAATGAGTCAGATGTATTGGGATCCAACTTCTGCTTAAAAGTAGCAAGGTTCTGTAGGGTTTATGTTAATACAGCCTACATTTTTTAAAACTAAAACGATAGTGGTGCCTGATGGTAATAGGTGTGATAAGAAGGATCTGCTGTATTAGGAGATCCAATAGGTTATCATAGAAGCATTTCCAAGCATATTGATGAAGTGATTAAACTGATTAAAATCAGATTTGGTGCCAAGAACTCTGCTCAACATAATCTTTCAGAGTTTTCCTCCTTGAATGGAAATCAATGTGTTTTCTGCGTCTACGGTTGAAATTCATAATATTTATAATGAACATCAAGTGGTTTACTCTACACAGCTGGGGCCTCAGTTTATCCCCGGGACACAGATAGTAGGGACAGCAGGTCATGTAAGGTTAAAGCTAAATTATTAATAATACACTTATAATTATCAGACAGAATACAAACGTGGTTGAGATCTATAGAAAACACATAATCTGATGTTACAGCAATAAACGTGAACTGAGATTGAGTATTCTGCAAAACGCTACTTTAAAACAAACAAACAAACTAATGGACAATCAATCAGACACATAGTACTAACATAAGAATATACAGACATAGCTTTAAAATCAGAGTTATAATAACCAGCAGCTGCTACATTTACTACTCCTCACACTACTACCAACAACTCTTCTTTTAATAGTAAGACAGCAATATGTAATATAAAATCACAAAATGGTTTGACTTAATCACCATGTTCTCACCTTTCATCCATTGTTTTTACTTTCAATGTTCCCCTAAAAATCTGGACAATCTTGAAGACAGCGCAGGACCAAACTGACAGAAATAGCCAGGCTACAGATCAACAGCAACAGTACTGCTTGTGAATGATGATTATTATGAGTTTGGGCATATGGGTGTATGTGTACAATGACATAGTGAGAGTAAAGGAAGAAATGAGAAACTTACACTGTCTTGCATTGTCCTCCAGACACTCCTCTGGGAGCAGCAATGAAATGAAGAAGAAAGAGGTTTAATTGGACAGTGGGATAATTTAGAGGCTGTGAGGAAGAATCTGGGCGAAACCATGTCTGTTGGTTAGTCAAGCAAAAAGTTGTTTGATAATGATAAATGGTATGACACCTGTATCACTTTATTATCACTTATTTTTAACAGTAATATCATTTTAAAATGTGCTTTCATCAAGTGTGATCATTGTAAAGATTCGGGTTGGGCTTTAAGTAACAGTCCAGTCCAGGGGCTCATTCTTACAGGCCCAAAGCAAAGAACTATTAAAAAAATGTTATGTTTTTCTACATTCTCCCAAGCAGCACGCAATGTGATGAATAAATTATTTTTTATAATAGTTACACTTTGCATTGTGGCCTGTTGATAATAAACAAACATATGGCGGAACAGTGGCACAGTAGTTAACATTGTCGCCTGTCAGCAAGAAGGTCCAAGTTTTGAGTCCAGGGTCGGACGGGGTTTCCTCCAGGTGCTCCGGTTTCCCCCACCAACATAAAAAAAAAATAACACCTGGTGTGACAGCCGACAGATAATTTCCCAACAGGGATAATAAAATAAATATAATAATAAAAAGCAAACAAAAAAAACAACAACATTAAGTTCCATTAAATGTTGCGTTTGCTGATACTGTGTTTTGATGTTTTATTTTTCATCTGTCAGAAAAAGAAACCTTTACTCTCAAGTAGGAAGGTATGAAGAAATTATATCTTATAGAAATGATCAATTATAGTCACTTTCAGTTTTCTTTTGATTGGTAGTTTTTGTCTGGCTTTTATTTAAAGGATGGACAGTTTTGAACACTTTTGGTGCTGTAGTTCTAAACAAACTCACTATACAACTCTGTGTATTTACATTTACATTTACATTTACATTTATTCATTTAGCAGACGCTTTTATCCAAAGCGACTTACATTACATTACCAGTGTTACAGTCACTGGAGGCAAGGTGGGTTAAGTGTCTTGCCCAAGGACACAACGACAGTATGAACTGTGGGGCGAGCGGGAATCGATCCTACTACCTTCCGATTGAAGGACGGCCGCTCTACCACTGAGCTACTGCCGCCGCAGTATTTAGGCAGAAAGAGACAACTTTTTGAAGTACATCTTTTCTTTCAGAAAAATAAGATGGATCTAAGAATTATGTAAACAAATAAGAAGAAGTAGATGTTGGAGGCTACAAATATGTAAGTTATGGGTTCCAGCCTAACACAGACAGCCTCCTACACAACTTGATTTACTGCCATGGGGTGGTGCAATATATCTTTTTATAGCATCAATTAATGTCTTTGAAAATCTTGACCTCCATCAAGTTTGTGCAGTGCGTCCAGATCAGGCCACATTAAGACTGAGTTCCACATTGCAAAAGAGTGGAAAAGTTTGGTTTGATCATGAATATTCTCAGTAATAGCTCCAGACCATGACTCGTGGTGAAGCTTGTGCATTACTCCTCTCCTGCCTTGTATGAAACACATTTAACCCCTCAACTCTAAATATAATACATACACACAAAAACAATTCAAGCTGAAAATATTGTATATGGTAAAGGCCACTAGCACTATATACAGTTGTGCTCATACCCTGGCAGAATTTGTAAATTTATTTTTGGCCATTTTTAGAGAATATGAATGATAACACTAAAACATTTCTTTCACTCATAGTTAGTGGTTGGGTGAAGCCATTAATTGTCAAACAATTGTGTTACTCTTTTTCAATCACAATGACAACATAAACTACCCAAATGACCCTGATCAAAAGTTTACATACTTTTTGGCCTGATAACATGCACACAAGTTGACACAAACAGGTTTCAATGGCTACTAAAGGTAACCATCCTCACCTATGATCTGTTTGCTTGTAATCAGTGTGTGTGTATAAAAGGTCAGTCAGTTTCTGGTCCTGACAGACCCTTGCATCTTTCAATCAGTGCTGCACTGACGTTTCTGTCTAAGTCATGGGAAAAGCAAAGGAATTGTCAAATTAAACTTAATAAAACAGGAAAGGAATATAAAAAGATATCCAAGGAATTGAGAATGCCAATCAGCAGTGTTCAAACTCTAAATGTGGAAAATGGAAAGGTCAGGTAGACCAACAAAAATTTCAGCCACAACTGCCAGGAAAATTGTTCAGGATGCAAAGAAAAACGGGGGGTACACAGTGGCTCAGTGGTAGAGCAGTCGTCCTTCAACCAGAAGGTAGGCGGTTTGATTCCTGCTCTCCCCACAGTTCATACTGTCGTTGTGTCTTTGGGCAAGACACTTAACCCACCTTGGTGTTCCAGCTGTAACACTGGTGAATGGAACCTTAATGTAAGTTGCTTTGAATGAAAGCGTCAACTGAAAATGTAAATATGTAAATGTAAATGCTTACTACGCAAGCATATTGTTTGCATTATGATGGCCAGAAGAAAAGCCATTACTACACGAACAATATGCTGGAACAAAGTCATCTGAAGATGATGAGACAAAAATTTAACTTTTTTGCCACAACCATAAACGTTATCATTTGGAGAGAAGTCAACAAGGCCTATGATGAAAGGTACACCATTTCTACTGTGGAACATGGAGGTGGATCACTGATGTTTAATGATGTGTGAGCTACAAAGGCACAGGAAAAGATGAATGCAGCATGTTATCAGAAAATACTGGAGCAAAATTTGCACTCATCAGCCCAGAAGCTGTGCATGGGACGTACTTGGATGATCCAACATGACAATAATCCAATAAAAGGCCAAGTCAACCTGTCATTGGCTACAGCAGCATAAAGTGAAGGTCCTGGACTGTCCATCTCAGTCTCCTGACCTCTATATCATTGAGCCACTCTGGGGAAATTTCAAACGTGCAGTTCATGCAAGACATCCCAATAATTTACAGGAACTGGAGGCTTTTTGAAAAGAATGGGCAACTTTACCATCTGAGAAAATAAAAAGCCTCATCCACAACTACCACAAAAGACTTCAAGCTGTCATTGATGTTAAAGGTGGCAATACACGGTATTAAGAACTTTGGTATTTAAACTTTTGATCAGGGTCATTTGGGTAGTTTCTGTTGTCATTATGATTTCAAAAGAGTAAACACAAGTGTTTGATAATAAATGGCTTCACTCAACCACTAACCATGAGTGAAAGAAATGTTTTTGTGTTATTATTCATATTCTCTGAAAAATCACAAATTCTGCCAGGTATAAACTTTTGGGTACAACTGTATCTAATGCCAGAAACAATATTAAATTTTTGAGCAAAAGTGTTTATAGATCTGCTTACAGAAGGTAAATGGTGTGAGAATATGAGGGGACAACGTGAATGATCTTGTTGCATACCAATCTGTCCAGGCTTGTTTCAGCTGCTGTTGTTGGCCTCTCATGGCTGAAGTGTTTAAAGCGACCACTGAACACATCTGAGATGCCGCGGGCAGATCGGCCTATTCCCAAAAGCTTTGGCTCGCCACACCCTTGAAAAACCTGAGATCAAAGCACAGTGATAAAGAAACGGATGATAAGGGGAAACAATCATTTCAGTGAGTGCATGAGGAACAAAAACTGGAAGGGCTCTATTTATCTAGAGATAAGAAACTGCCCAGTTTCAACTGTGAACACAATAATTTCTTATAATTGCAAGATGTTATTTTATGGAAGTGCTGAATAGTTAGAACGTAGGCTATCAGCATTCTGAGGCTGTAGTGACTGAGTGGAGCTGAGGCAAAGTCAATTTCTTTGAAGAATACACATCCATTTTGATCTCCAAAAGTTTTGCTTTGCCTACACCACTGACATTTTCCCTTTGGAACGCCCCTACCAAAGTGTTCACTGCACCTCCCCTTCCCAAAAAACGATCGAGTTACCGGACAGTCTATCTGGACCACAGTCTTCCCTTATATGTCAAGTTATTATAGAACTATTATGAAACATTACCTTAAATTTTTGAATTGCAGAGATTTACTGTGCAAATAGGTTTACATCTAGATTGTTTGTTTGCTTAAGGCACAGCAACATTGCTCTAAGTGCAGCTCTAAACAGTGTAGACCTAAACGATGCTGCTCCAAACAACGTGGCTCATTAGCATTCCTGTCTGTCGGCTCACTGGCCCCTGGCTCAGTGTGTGATGGAGCACTCTAATGTGCTACAGCACTGTCAGGACAAGCAGCTGTCCATTCTCTCATATTTGTCAATTCCTCAACACGATTACAGTTACACTGTCCAATACTGAAAATAACAAAAATGATTTCCAGTAGCTTTGTGTTGCAGTATTCCTGTTTAGTAAACATGTAAGTATTCTCTAAGACTGGTCATGGAGATTTTAATCTCAAAGCAATTCTTTAGCCTTTAGCTGAGTGTAACCTTATAGAAATAAGATTTGTGAAATCTCATTCACGTTAACCTAGGTAAGTCTAACTATACATGTCACAGTTTATCTCTTCATAAATATGATGATGCAGTGATCTTACATAATCAAAGCTAGTTCAGATTACAAACGATAAGGAATAATGACTGGTTCAGGCCATTATCATAACATATAAAATTGAAAGACGGTACCTTGTTAGTCACTTGTATACTGTTGTCCTGCATGGTCATGATGGCCTGTGAGATCTTGCTGTCTATTGGATCAATGACAGCTTCAATGTTGACGGGCCCCTGCAGTCTTTCTGCTACCAGCAGCATGGCATCTGCCGTAACACAGAGCACATGTTATTGTCAGCAGCACCATCAGAAAAACACACATACTCACTATGTAACAGTCACAACAGGACCCTACAGTCATCCTTTGTCTCTAACAAGTTACAAACTTACAGGGAAGAAACTTTATCTGATGTGTGTGTGATATGGGTCACAATGAGGAGAGAGTGAGAAAACCTGTGACAACTGCCAAGAGTCCGAAACACAAATCACACCTGGCATTACTGCAATGTAAACAAACAAACACAGCTCAGACATGCACAAAGGGAGAGACAGGGAATTGGGAGATGTAATTAAATATCAGTGTGTGCAGCTTACAAATAGCTTATTAATAAGGCCAACAATTGATTTGCATACATGCCAACACACTCAATTTAATCAATTAAGCAATTTCAGTAATACATTGTTTTTTATTCAGCCATCTGGTTCATATTCTCTTAAATACTTAACATTCTGTACATGTTATCAACAAGCTTCACATAAGAACCACTGAACTCCTTTTCTACAGACAATCACTGACACTGAGGCTTTTAAGAGCATCATGCCATTTATCCTCCATGCAATTTATTGAGACTTTCTCTTATTGTGTAGTTATTCATCTTTGTGTGCTTCATTACTGATAGTGAAGCAGTTGGGAGCTGATCTGAAAATATGGTTAACAAATTCTTGTCACAAATTCTAACCAGGCTTTTATGTGCCTCTAAAATGCTACCTGCTCCATTTTCTTTCTTGTGTCCTTATTGATTTTGCCAGAAGTAGACCTCCTTCTCACAGATTGAATCAAGTCTTAGACACATTGAAAGTCTTCCTTGCGTTTAATAGAGAGTCAACAATAACCGCTTTAAAAAGACCCCAACCTTATTAGTTCAGATGAAGCTTGGCATCAATCGATACCTAAAACATATTAAGCGCTGACTGCCACTTTTCATTTTCATTAAAACATTGTGACTTTTCTGTGTTTGTACAGACGGGTGGCACTATTGATCCCTCAGTCTGGGAGATATCTGTGGTCAAAATCATGTTCTAGATTCTCTGATTATACACGGCCTCATTTCTTGTAAAGTGATTAAAAAGCCTCTTGAGTCTGCTCTAGGTTACAGCGGGTAAGTGGAGGATGCCCTGAAGATCTTCATCTGTTTAAGTGACATTTGCAGAGATACTGTATGAACCAATCAGAGAGGCATGTTCCAGTGGGGCCACTCCTTTGAGCAGCAACAGTGCCCTGATCTACTGGCAGAATGAATGATTGAATCATAAGCAGTCTAAAGGTAGAGTTCTGACACAGCTTGATTGTTGGGGCCTGGCAGGGAACTGTGGGCTTGTCTGGGGAGCGGCACATGATAAACCCCTGCTGTGGCACTGGCACAAAGGCACTGTTGCTCTCTACTGCAAGAATATGGTACCAAATATGATACAGAGAATGTCTTTTGTTTGGTACATTGAAAATGACCAATAAAGAAAGAAAGAAGGAAAGAAAAATCTTAGTAAATTTGTGACATTTAGTTATACAGTATATTTAATAAAATAATGGGCTTTTCTGTGATTAACACACTCATGTATAACTTTTATTCAAATTTCTTTGGTTGGGAAAAGAGGCATTAATCAGAGAGTTTAAATATCATATTGAGTAGTAATATCTGAAATAAAATATATGCAAACAATTTAGGCCAGTGTGAGGAACTGCAATAAGTTAAGAATGCTTTCCATGTTTCCATTTCAATAACTATTTAATTTGACCATTTATACATGTGCACTTAGTTTTAGACATCCTTTCAAAGTGACTTTTGCCACCTAAAGATATTTAAATAGAATTAATGCTTTAATATGACAGCCTGACCATGTTTAACCTTTTTTCATTAAACAATACAACAGTTTTCATGTTGGAAGTGAACACTGACTGCAGCTGAAAGACTGTAATCTACTTCAGTATTTAAGGGAAATAGCACTCCAATGAGAGCTGTGACAAGTTTATGAGGCTATTATACTATTTTGTATTGTGGGCCGGTGTGGAAATTGTTCTATACCAAAAGAGCAGGGGCCTCAAAAGGTGACATATTATGGGTAATGTCAGGTATAGTTCTCCAAATTACAGTGTCCTCGGGCCAGCATTTCAGAGAGCTTGTCAGGAGACCTAAAGAACATAAAGTCCAGCTCTCCTCAGTGCCTATTGACAGGGCAGGATATTAAGCCCAGTCGCTTGACTGGGGGAAGTGATTTAGAGTACAGGTAAGTACAAAGCAGAGAGCTATAGCCTGTTTGGAAGGAGCTGAATTAAACCCATTTTGATTAATACTCAAAACAGTTTATTGCTCATAAAACAACAATGCAGTCCTTGGTATAACGGTAAGATAATAATCTTATAAACAATGTTGTGGGCTTTAGGTATCAATGCAGTTTTCTAAATGCCAGCGTGATGTGTCAAAAACAGGTTTTTGAGCAGTGTTAAGTAAATAAGTTGATCATTTTCTCCTTGATCTACTCTCCTCACTCTAATAGCAGTCGGCCATGTTCGTATCAGACTTTAGAATATGATTAATAATATGCAGTGAGTGTTGATTGGTTTGCCAACTACTGTATATCCGTTTAAGTGCACAGTAGATGGAGATGTTTTTAACAACAGTTGTTTCTAATGGTTTCCATTCATTTCTCTTCATGATTCACTTTGATGCATGTTAGCGCCCTTGACACGGGTTTCTCTGTAGACCATCAGCGTGATGACAGACTGACAGACTGTTGAGTGGGTGTGCTGCAGAGAAAATTTGTTCAAACCTACACTACATAATTTGCATGGTTCATGGAGACTAATGTTTCATTTATATATCACCCATATGCCAAGCTACTTTCAGACCCTCTCTAGTGGATATGAAAATACTAAAGGGTCATAATTGGTCTGAGGACTCTTAGTTTACATTATGGCAACAGATATGTGTACTTTAACTGTTGTTAAAATGCCTGCTGAAACAGTATACATTCAAAAAATGGACAATTGTACCAATAAAATATGGCTTTTTTGTTTAATACTCTGGGCCAAGCTTGTTCTTTTGCAGTGTTCTAAATGAACAGAGATGTGGTTTAACAGATACAGTTCCTGTTCTCTCTGTTTGTTGTGCCTTTGAAGAGCACTTGTGTTTGTTTACACTGGAGTCTCAAATTGGGCGTGATGCTTGGTTAGATTTCCATCAGGAGCTGGTTAGAGGTCATTGCAGGGGTCCAGCCCGAGTCCTGTGAAGTCTGCAGCTGCCTGTGTTTAGTACAACACCATTCTAATGCAGTGGTGGAAAAAAGCCTCCCTGGAATTCAATGAAAGCTCAGGGAAGAAATTGGCAGTGTTTCTATTTCACGTTCCATAAAAAAGTCAAAGACCTAAATGATATCCTCAGCTGAGTTCTGACAACCTATTTTTCATATAGCCTAATGAATATTTGATGGATTGTGAGTATGACTCAGCCATATGAATAGCTATGGGGAAGGGTTACTTTGACATGCTCAAATAACCTCTGAAATCATGTCACATATGGGAACACTTTTAAAAATGATGGGATATTAATGAAAGGAATCCAAAGATTAATCTTTACTGACCATAAATCATAGCTGCACAATGTTTAACACACAAAAAAATCCTATGTACAATATGTATATGAGGTTTGCAAGAGGAAGACAACATAAAGTTATACATTCAATGAAAGAAAATTCTACAGATATAGGCACAGTATACATTGGTTTAGGATATATAAATGTATGTGAGTGTGTGTCAGTGGATGGACACAGCTGTTTACTGCAGGCTGTATGGTGCCAACAATTCTTTCCTTTACACTGCATGCTTGGTTATTTTCAAATAAAAATAGAAGAACTTTTTCTCGCCGAGGGTTTTGGAGCAGCTTCGACCAACTACCCGCAGACTCCTTTTGAGGAACAGCAGCCTTTCAAGTGACAATATGTGACAAATCAATAACTAAAAAAAAACTAATGTACGGTGTTCTCAATTATCCAGCACAATCTTTCATTTTTGGTCCTTATACATTTTCTAGTTAACATATGAAACTGACTGCTTACTTTGGATTATTGTGTGGTCAATACAATTGTGATATGGATAGCAGTTCTGAGGAATTCAATAAACAAACACTATAACATCAATTTCTGTCACCTGCAATTTTTCATGAGCAAGAGAAGGTGAACACAGAGCAAGAATATAACGTTTTACTGACTGTATTGATCGGAGACCTTCACACTGTTTAGTTATTAGTTTGAGATTTTAAAAAGGAAAGAACTCTTTTTAAAGTTGGGATGGTTTACCTAATGCAACAAATCTATGTCAAGGGTGGTTGTTAAAAAGTGAAGTCTGTTCCCATTCAGTGGCTGTCACACTACCTAAGCCCAGCCAAAAAAGGTCCCACTGAAATGAGACGTGTCTGAGAGAAGCCTTACTAGGTTCTGCATGGCTGTCCAAGAGTCAATGGGAGCCCTGGAGTGTCAAGTATTGAATACAAAAATGATCCAGCCAGGCATAGCATGGGTTAGAAATCACCTAGCATGACTAGGTCATCTTTACAATTTACAGACACATCACTTTTCCAATTATGTACACCGTCATGTTCGCTGACGGTACTACACACTAAGCAGGGTTATGAAATAGATTATTTGAACTTTTGATAATACACTGAATCAAACTATGAAGAAAACGGCAACAGTGCTGTAGTGTGAACAGTCAAAACACTCAAATATTATGATATATGGACATTGTCTTCTTTGTTTAACATAAAACATGGTATCTGTGATAACCACTTAATTCCATGTGGTTAAAAATAAAATTGTGTTGTAGACCACACTAATAGAGACGAACTGATGACAGACACAAAGGAGCATGATACATAGTGTTTATTTATGGTTTAATTTGATAGGGACAGATACAATAAACACAGACTATCTTCTTGAAGTAATCTAATGGGGCGGCAGTAGCTCAGTGGTAGAGCGGCCGTCCTTCAACCGGAAGGTAGTAGGTTCGATTCTCGCTCCCCACAGTTCATACTGTCAGTTGTTGTGTCCTTGGGCAAGACACTTAACCCACCTTGCCTCGTATGAATGTGTTAGAATGTTGATGGTGTTGGCGGAATAGCTGCCACATCTCTGTCAGTCTGCCCCAGGGCAGCTGTGGCTACAGATGTAGCTTACTACCACCAGTGTGTGACTGTGGAGTGAATAATAATTGATATGTAAAGCGTCCTTGAGCTCTGGAAAGGCGCTATATAAATATAACTTTTATTTTTTTTTATGTTTTTAGCCAAGGCTAACTCGCAACACAAAAGGAACAGAAGAGACAGGTTACAAAGTATCTGTAACCACTACAAGCACAAATGCAGTTGATTACAAGATGGGATTCTGAAATGCTGTCAACAGAAAAAAATATATTTTCCATTTTTATTTATTATAAAATTAAAGTATATTAGTGCATGTAGACTAGAATACTTTAGGTTATGAGAAATAGAATTGGCATAATGGATTAGTGCATAAGGTAAGCCTATGTTCATTCATTCATTCATTTTCTACCGCTTAGTCCCGTTAGGGGTCGCTGGTGACTGGAGCCCTGGACAGTGGCCAGTTAGTCGCAGGGCTAACATTTAGAGACAAACAGTGACAGACAATCATTCACTCTCACATTCATTCACTAGGGACACTTTAGAGTTTCCAATTAATCTACACATGCATGTCTTTGGACGGTGGGAAGCTGGAGTACCCAGTAAGAACCCACGGTAACATGTGGAGAACATGTAGACTCCTCACAGAAAGACCGGAGTCGGCCGAGAATCTTTTGAACTCACGACCTTCTTGCTGTGAGGCAGGAGTGCTAACCACTCTGCCACGTGCCCCCCGCTAAGCCTATGTGTTATCCCTTAAAAAGGGGGTTATTTTAGACAAATTAAAACCATAGATTGTAAAAAAAATGGATGTAATCTGCCCATTGGTCCCCTGTTCAGATAGCATAAACTGACATATTAATCAAAGATCCCCCCCCCCCCAGAGTTGTCACGTAATAAAAACTTAGCTCTAGAGACCGGAGCCATCTTTTGTACCAGGCTGAAAACATGATTTTTACTCTTGTAAAGTCGTCATTGGGTTTCTCTTTATATTTCCGCTTTTGGAGCCTGCCCTCTGGTGGACGGAGGTATATCGCTGTATTTCGCTGTATTTCGCTGTATGGCGGCGCTCTTACTTGAGGATTGTTTAAGAGGTTCCATGGGAGAGGCTTGATTAAAACAAGACAAAAAAGTAAAAAGAAGGATGCCTGCCATCTGCAAATGGGAGAACATATTTGCATGCAAACACTATGCATAGAACAATAGAAGTTGATGACACCCAGCCTAAATTGCCTGAGACAGCTGATTACTCCATTCCCAATGGAGGAGTTTCCCCACATACAAGAAAATTGCTCTCATCATGAAAAAAAACCCTCTGCACTAGTCTTTTACCACAAACTGCTCATAACTGTCACAAACTAACCCCCGCTTACAGTTTGTCTCGGAGCCAAAAACATGAGCAGTGCATTCAAAATTACTCATCCATGCTATTATATCAGTGACACAATAAATATCTGACAATTGTGCAACCCCATCTCCCATGTGAAGATTACAGCCAGGCTCATGTCATGAGAAAAGTCAGTGTCAGTGAGAATGCTGCGGGACATGCAGCGTGTTTACATGGCTGTCAGTTTGACAAGATGACAGGAATAAAGAATAAACTACACTGGCTTTGTTCAGTGAGAAATGTGTCACATAAATACACTGGCATGTCTAAGTGATGATTGTCTGTCTGCTGCTCTGTTTGCTTGTCTTTGTCTTCCACAACATAGTTACATGCTCATGGAAAAATAAGTTTGTACAGAAATACAGAGACAATGGAATGGAAAAGAATATAGCGTCCCTACGAAGGTCTTTTGTCTTGATTATATTGGCTTTACAGAGGTTGGCTTTTGTTGGTTTCAAACTACTTGGGAATTACAGGTGCTATAGACTGAACATGGGCCAAAGTAATGTTTTTGGTCATTTATTCAAAAAGGAAATTGTAGAGTTAAAATAAGATAAAATATTTTTAGAGATCAAAATGCACTCACTCAAGGATACAACAAATAAACTGACTTTCGAGTGGAAAAAGACTTATGGTCTAGGACCAGCAATGAGCCTTGATGTGTTTTTTAAATTTTAGAATTAAAATTGTCTCTTAATCTGTTGGACTAAAAATGCCGTTCCACAACAGATCTTGGACAAACCTGGAATCATGACTCCAAAAGATTACACAGAATCAAAACAGAGCACTGCAACAAGATTACCGCAGCGCCAAATTATTTAGAAAGCCATTTAACGTTCATCTGCCAGTCATTATTTTAACAGAAGTGATAGTATTTGATAAATCCCAAATTTTGCATGCCTTATAAAAATAGCAATATTAGCATAAATGACAACACGAGTTCATGCTGAAATTACATTAAGACTTTAATAAGAACAACAATCATTACAATTGCATCATACATCCCACATCCTACAGCACTGTAGCAAGAGATTATTTGGGACAATTCTATGTATTACTGTCAGCCCCAAAAATCCACTTAGATCTGACCCCTATTTAAAGGGTTCAATCTGGAAAAATGCAAGAAGAGATTACAAACACTTAGCAGTATGTTTCCACGAAATAAATGCACATTTCTGAGAAACACAGCATGAAATAACTTGCAGATGTTTCATAATCCTCACCCCTGACCCATTTTCTAGAAAAAGAGGAACTGTCTTTTAATGTCTGATTAAAATACTTGAAACCAAATAGAATTCTGACACATCCAAGCGGCTTTGTGTTGTCATACACAACAATACAACACTTTTTAATCAAAACAAAATGTCTGGTCTCTAAACACAATGCCAAAAGCATTTTTATGTCAAAGTTTGTTTCTTGTAATACATCTCTGTCTGCAGCTGCAAGTGCTGAATCAGTTACGAAAGATTTTATAGCTTGCCAACATATCTGTGGCTCTTAGGGGAATTTCTCTCATGTACTTACAACTAGAACGTAGCTCAATAACAAATATTTCTTTGGCTGTTTGTATTGTTTGTATTTGACTGGTTTACGGCGTTCGGCTGTGTGTTGTTTTAGACTTCAAAACCCATGTCTGTTGTTTCTCACACGTCACATTGGCTAGTCTCTGTACCAACTGCACTCCACTTACTTTTGCCGACAAAGTGTTCATTATTCTCTGTGGCCTTTTCTGCTGTTCTTTAACCTTCACCTTCACTGTGGGTTGATTCATGTTGGGGAAAGGCACCAACAACTGCTTCATAATTAAAGGAAACTGTAAAAGCAGGGAAGATGGTAACTGTGATGGATTACCACCTCTGTCGAGTGTGCACAACGCATGTGTTAAACGGTAATTAATTTAAATTCATAGCTGCCCAGAAGGTAAAAACTGAATTATAAAATATGAAAGAGAAGAGTCCAAGTGCAGTTAAAGGATACTATGTCCTAATCTTTGCACAGAGCTCTTTATATAAGCCAATACAAGAAAGAGCTATATTTCACATTAAACATGATGTGAGATGTCTCTTTACTACTTTATACTACAGTATGTAAACTAGCATGTTAGATAAACAACCAACAAACAAAACCAAAAAGAAATGATTTCAACAAAATAAGTAGTAAGACAAGTAAGTACAAAAACAAACTTTAAGGTCGTCAAGGATCTCAAGATGCTTTCTTCTGCCACAACAACTCTTCCCTTTGAACACATCTGGAGCATTGTATTCTCTCAAAACTCTACACTGCAACACAAACATCGAGTTTAACTAACTCGATGTTTAACTAGTTAACTAAATTGCAATCAAAGTGTTATTACAGGCCTCAGATAGATTTTTCAAACTCCAGAGCAGTGTAGTTACACAATAAAGCTGCAGCCATGGAATGTGCCTCATTTCTGCCAAATGTAAAAAACATTCAAAATGTCCTATGCTCAACAATGACAATAACTTTAATAAATGCTTTTCTAAGTATATATATATATTAGTCTCTTGGGATTGCAAATAAAAAATTATAGAGGACAAAGTTTTTAGTATATCTTTGCCGTTCTAGTTTAATGGTGTGCCACGAGGACATTGAACTTGAGGCTTGGTTTCCTTTATGCAGCACAGAGAGCTTGGTTCCTGCAAAGCTCTCTGTATTATTTAAAGCAAAATGTTGGCAGGATGTTCGTCTTCATAATCACCCTGACATCACAGATCCTTCTTGGAGGACACAAAACATATTGGCTTGGATTCCTGTGGATGGGAGGCTTGTGGGGAGGTCCAGTTACACTGGGACAGAATCCATGCAATTAAAAAGAAATGAGCAAATAAAATCAATGAGGATCGCTTACACTGTGGTGTCATAGGATTCAACAGAGGAATACACAAGCTTATATCTTAATTAGAAGAAGTAATGTGTACACAGGCTCATCTCAGTACATGCAATAAGAGAATTCATTTGTACAAATGACTTTGAATTTGAAACTGAAGGAGGTCATTACTCTTATTTTATCCATACATATTCAATTATATCCTGGCAAACAATGCAGTCTTTTTTCATTCTCGTGTCACTTGCCAGTGAAAGTGATGTTGATCCCAGTGTATGCTGTGAAGCACTACAGTAGAGTGTGGATAACAGCATCCTTCTCTCTGTGTCTCTGTCCCACTCTAAGGACATTTTAACAAGGTGCCGACAAGAAAAATGATAATGATGTGTCTGTCATGGTGCTCAGGTAGGTAAATTTGTCACAATAGCAGGTGACTGATGTGTTGGTATCATCTAATGGCCGAACCATGAATTCTTCCCCTCAACGTTCAAACACACATGCGTGCACACAAAGTGAGCCGGCCTTAAAAACACTGGGCTCTATTCATTTTTCACAAACACTGTTCATCTAAAGCTGCTCGTCATTACAGTAACCTTAACAAACTATAAACTACTCATCTTTAAAATGGATGACACAAGGGCTGCTATTATTCTTCACATGTCTGCATAGTGATATGTAGGCTACAGTCAAGCTCATGCCAAGGTCACTGTTGTTTCTGACAGTAGAATAAACACATTTGTTCTGTGAAGCATCCAAACCCCGGCAGCGGCTGATGTCTTAATATCCTCGCTGTATTAAAATCACCAGTGGCAATCAATTACATGAGATTCACATCCGTAGAGCCGTGTATGTCTTGTTGATGTGTTTGCATTTATATTGTCTCCCATAAATTCTTCTGAGGCTGTTGTTAATGTCTTATGTCAGATGGCAGTTTAATGGCTTTTGCATTTATTTACAGCGATCTGCTTACTTATACAACTTAAGACCTCACACACCCTAAATCACTGCAATCCATCACTTATTAAGAAAGTACTTTTAAAAACCTACAGTGTGATTCCAGAGGCCATTCTCAAAGTCCATAGCCTTGTTTCACTGCTGTTCTGATAAAGCAGTGAGAGACGTCCCTGTCCTACAGCCTTACAGACATACTGTGTCTGCTGCAATCTCTCATTCGATGAAATTAATGAACAGGTATTACAAACACATCCTTATCTTTAGTTCAAAAAGAGATATGAAATCAGCTGTATGCCTGTTAATAAGCTCCTGTGTGGGTGAAACACGTTTACAGGAAGATAGAAAATGTGAAGAGGAAATAGGGGTGGGCTATATTTGTGTGAAAGTGCTGAAAATACTTATAGAGTTATTAAAAATGAATAAATAATCTTATATTAGTGGCTGTGCAAACAAAAATGTTTGAAAATGATCTGTCAACAAATTTATTTCTTGTCCAGAACACTAAAGCTACAATATTATATGTTTCTTTAATATGACTAATTATTCTTGACTTGTTTATTTATTTATTAATTTTTACATTTATTGGTGTTATTTGGGTGTATATTTGAGCAGATTTGGTTGTGACCAAGAGCCATTTAGAACAAAAAACTATTTTGCACTATGGTAAGAAAATAAAGCACAAGATATTGATGATTGTGACAATTCCCTAAACGCACAGTGGCTTGTAGATAAATCTAATAATAATAATAGTAGATAAAGATTGCAGTAAAAACTGTAAAGATAGTAGTAAAGGATTTTACTTACACTGACTTTAGTATACTGTACCTTTAACCCAAGCACAGGCACCTGTAATTTTACATCTTATCTTATTTTGGACATTTTTTCCTTCCTTAGCTTAAGATTTGATTCATGAACAGTCCGTGCTTATGGCTTTACATAGCGACACACTTTTGTTCCTTTTATAGCACTGTGCATTGTTCAAGAACAGATAGACAGCATCACAAGAGGATTGTATATTTCCTGCTGTTGCTGATTACTGACTGCTCTCAGTCCTGCTCAGGTCATGTCCTTCAACTGTAATTCACACACATTTGGGACACCATGTCCTTCATGCTAATCCAAACTAGACATAGACATAACTAACCACTGTTTACATTCTCCATCCTGGGAACTTGGGATGGGAGGCATGTACAATGTACGCTTCTCAACAATGTACAAACAACAAGGTATAAAATCTCATGTATTGTAATCTCTGTGAGCAATTTACTCTGTACCACTGTGTGTGTTTGTTTCTTGCAAGAAGTAAACTGGACCATTCTTTTCAATTCTACTGGCTGACTTTGTCGCCTCACTCATTGATCTAAACCAATACAATTCCTTTAACAACAAACCACTATTTTACTAGTAAAATGTTTACACAAAGTTTAAACTATTCCATAACCCAATTGTGTCTGTTGTTCTGTGGAAAGTTTAAAAGCACTAAAGCCCTCCCCTGTGGTTTTATCAATCAATACTATCAATAGTGACATTTAAGTGTTAGCACCTTCCACAGGTAAATGTCACTGACTGTTCTTAAACACTAAAGACGAAACCTCTAAGGTAACCGTCTCTAATATGTGATCATTTGAAGGATGACAGACTGTGTGTGAGTGAAATCCATACATTTCTATGATGCAAAGATGCACAACTGTGGTGAGGACTGACCTGGCTGCATTAACAAGTTGTCTCTGAAATGCAAATCAAAGTTCTTTAGCAACAGATAACAAATAGGAATAAAAAAATGACTCTATGGTGGTGAAAATAAACATCCCTTGGGTTTTATCATTCTAATTACAAAACCCACAACAGCACATTCCTCCTAAAGTAAAAACATGTCTTAACAGAAACTGCACCTCAAGGGTGTTTTGTCTTTCCAGATTCATCATTCTCTCACAAAAACAGCTTTTTCCATTACTGTCAAGTACAATGTCCCTTTGCGGCAATAGATTTGCCTCTTCACAACTGAACAAGACACTAACTTTTTAACACATGTCATAAAGCTGCGAGACATCTCATTCAGTGCATAGGGGCCTTTGTTGATGTGAGATTTCAGACGTGAGGGAACACTACGTCATCTGCCGGTTTCTCCAATGACATGCCTGTCACAAAGCCGGAAGAGGCAACTCACTTGACACACTGCCTTCAGGGTGATCGCTTTAAAAAGTTCTGTGAATTAAAACTGGTTGGTGTGGGTGTAAGGATGAGATTGGGGTACATAACAAATAAAGCATTGGCCTACAAAAGATCCAGAGGGAACACTCTACGTGCCTCCTCTGTATCCATTTAACAGGAGGGCTTACAGATGCCAGCAACTTACAGCCTGACTGAAGTGCCATATTACTCACCAAGCTCAGTTGGAAACGCTATAGAAAATGTGTTTGCCTAGAATCTGCTCTCCTTTATCAATCCCAAACAGCAGGGTCCAGAGCTTTAAGCACCATGCCAGGGCTCCAGCAATAGCAAACATTTTAGACAGAAAGAAAAAATGGAATGGTTGCACAAATAAGATTTCAGTTTTGTCTCAGTAAATCCTTTAAAGCTGAATGTAACACAGAACATCCCACTGAATTTCCACTGAGAATATTCAAAGCCATTGCCTTAAAAAATAACATGCGGACGTACAATTACAAGCTCAGGTGAAAAAGGACAGTCAATAACAGCCACTCCCATTAAAAAGGTGCATTTACACCTTGCAAGTTTGGTTTGGTGAAAACAAATGCTTTAACTGGTGTAAATGTAATCTTCGTAGGGTCAGTGCACAATACAGATGTTGGCTGGGACCCACTGATAATGTACGTCTCAATCTGCAATCAAATAAACTGTAAAGGTGCAAAGACACAAGTATGACTGGTTGTCTAGCTTTTATGAGACCGGGGCAATGCACAATTTTCTGTGTTGCGCCATTGTGCAGACTGACACTGTGCTTTTAGTGATTAATAAAGGCTACAAGCAGTCCTGGCCCAGCACTGCTTGTAGCAACAATTTAAAAATAAAGGCCACTGGAACCAAAGACATTTTCAGAGACCAAATAAAATTAGAATGTGACATGGTACAATGTTAAAATCACATTACATGATCATTTTAAAAGAGCAGAATTAAATCTGACAACAATGAGAACCACTGAAAAATAAATGCCTTGTCTGATCAAGATGTCATGTTCACATTCTTTTACTTACGGCTATTGTTTGCACATAAAAATGGATCAAGATGTTTTTTTTTACTGGTGAACCCTACCAAGTATTATGTTTTCGGCAAAGTAAAAATGTGAACACTTTCAAAAGAAAAGCCACTTACCAATGAAGACATTCCACTCAGCATCGAGGTCTGCCTGGTTCGCTAGACACCCCCTCATGACGTTCTGACAGTAGTTGTGACAGGGTTTGAGTCCAGGCATCCCGCGACAGTATGGACAGTATAGCATCTTGGTTAAGGCTCTGACACAAGCTGGTGCTACGTTTACCTATGAAGAAAAGACAGTCATTTAAAAACGAGGCTGTGAAAATGAACAAAGAAGCTGTGCGATGCCTGCCACAAGTGACATTTCAGTGAACATCAAACAATCAGTGTTCCCACAGTAACAACCTCATACCTCAGTCAGAGCAGATAAAGCACAACGGTAATTCCCATATAGAGGCGAGCAAGACAGATTCCATTCAACTTTTTTGACAAACCTCCTTAGAGTACTTCACCTGCACTGAAGCTAACCACATAAAACTGCATGACAAAATGACGTTTATGACCATGTCCATCTCAATTCTTTGTGAAGCACTGTGGCTTTTGTGGAAGGGCCACGTCCAGGCAAGGGCTTGAGTGAAAGTGACAGGATTCTAACCACTGGTTACCCTCAGAAATATGGAAGCAGAATGGGGAATATATCTGCAATGAGTCTGTCACCTTCGAGCCTCATATTTGACGTTTGACTAGTACATGACAGACACAACTATAGCACTTCATGTGAGAGTCTAAAGGCAGACTGGTCATTGTTTTTTGATCCAAACAACTAAAACAATCTTTGATGGAGTGTAAGTTGTTATCTACTTGACATCACATCAGAACAAACTATCCAGTCTTTCCAGAATAAATGCCACTAAATAAAAAAAATGAAAATAAAAAGGCCTTGAATCAAAAAGCATTTTAGACATAGACATATTTTCCTCCATAATCTTCAGTGTTCTCTTACATGCCTAACCATTACTTATGTTATGAATTTAACTTAAAGATACATCTATTATGGATCTATGGATGGATAATATTTTATTTATTTTTTAATATATGTGGCCTTAAAGCAGGAATGAATGGTGCAGTAGACGTTGTAGAAAAAAAGACAACAAACGTTCTGCAGCCCAGTGGTCAGATGTGACTTGTGCTGTGTCCAGCCCTGGTTTGTCTTTGATTTCCATCTACAGTGACCTGTGTGTACAGCTTGTGTGGGAGAAGAAAAGAATAGGACAACATTAGGGAGAAATAAAAAGGCCAGGCCTTGCTAATAGAGCATTTACTACTGCTGCAGCAAGACACACCAAATAAAGCATCTTTGACATCTGCAATTTCACACTTTTCTTTTTTCTTAAAGAAGTCAGACTAAAGGGGGCACTGTTGTCCTACGGCTCCAGGTAGAACAACAAAACCTATAGAAATCAGCTGAAAAGACATGAAACTTCAAAACATATTAGGTACAATAATAAAAATAATAACTCTGGTCTTTAAATAAGAAACTTTAAGAAAAGTTAACTTCTGTGGAACATCATTGAAATATTCTTATAAACACTTTCTGGCACATCTGCTGTAAGACAATTCTTTCCTGAGATAGGCACATCTTTCTTCATTTCCTTTCTACAGAAAAAGGGAGTGCAAACAGAGAAAGAACAGGCTGAGGAGAGAGCCAACAATGCTGCCAAAGACACAGGAAGACTAAGATCGAGACAGATGCTGTCGAAACAGATGGAGACAAAAATGGACAAGACACATGCAGCAAACAGACGGAAAGGCCAGATGCTTCTGAGATACATAACCAAATAGTTATAAATGTACTGTAGGTTTACAAATGTTAAAAGAAAGATTTTTATTGAAAGGATTGAAGATGGTTGGTCCTCATTCTAACATTGTTAATTGAAGATTTTGTAAGATTTTATGATTTTAATACATTTGTTTTCTGCCTTTTACCAACCAAGAATACTGAGCCACAGTCTTAATCATCAAAGCTTTAATTGCATATTAAGCCTAGTCAATGTTTTAGTGTTGGTTGATTATAAAAGCAGTCACTGTGGAAAAACCATTTGGCCCCTTTGTTTACAGGATGGCTTTCATTGTCCCTTTACTGCCTCGTTGTCACCAGTGGCTGCTCTTGTAAAAGCTCTAACCTTTATATCCAGTCTGGTCAGTTCAAGCCTCTAAACTTTCCAGTGCATCATAAATACCTGATTGTTGATGAAAATTGACTATTCCACACCAGAAAGGTTATTATTTCCTTATGAATACTTGTCACTCAAACTTAATTCTGACTCTTATTTACATATAAATATATTTACTGTGTCATATATAGTGGAATACAAAGGGCACCTTTTGTCCCAGTCAGAGACTCAGAGTCGAGCCTGAGCAAAGACATTAAGTTCAGTTGAAACCAGGTTCATAAAGCAAAAGCTGGTAGACATTGTGACTTCGAAATGCACTCATTTAATATACTTGTTGGTGTGTTATAAATAATGGCAGCATTGCAGACAAATGAATATTCATTATAGTATATCAACTTCCCAGCATCAGTCATTTTGCTCTATTTAAAAACCAGCATACTTTTAAGCTTGCACAATGAGTTACGTATTTATTCATGACAATATTAAATAATTGAAGAAAAAGTTCTGGGATTAATCTGTATCTGTCAATTTAATTAAACCTGGCCCATTTTTTCCGACAGCTTATCAAAGAAACATGGAAAAACACAGGGATTTCTTTTTAACTATAGTTCAGATCCGACAGCTATTCAGTGCACTGACCAAAGAAATTTATTTCACACACCAAATAGGAAAAGTTTGAAGCTGCCCCTAAGCTTTGTGAGCCACTGGAACATTTGCATCAAAATGGGGCCTGCTACAGTGCAATTATCTTACAGCCATTTTTACATAGTGGCTGTTACTGTGCCCAGCAGTTGCTTTCTGCCCTGGATGAAAGATAATCTGATAATCTTGTTAGCGCCAAGTGGATGGAATATTTCACTGCAGGGAGAGGTAGGGTTAGTCAATGCTATGCCTCAGATCCACAGTGAGATTGACACACAAATCTACTCATCTGATGTTTAAGTGATATCATGACACTCATTGTTTGTGTTTGTGTGTTTTTTTAACAGCTCTGACAGCTCTGTGAAAGAAGCGCGACCATGTGGCCAGCTGCTTATCGATGGCTCCTGAAGAGACCATTCTTGTTCATTAGTATCCACTAATGTTTGTATAGCATTTTTTTGCCACACATGGTCTGCAAGATACAATATGCTTTGGCATTCTTGATTTGACCACATGTTTAATATCAGGACATATCTAAAGGTGCCTCCAGTTTGACAAAATGCAGGTTGATTGCCAATGTGAACAGCATCACCAGGACAAGAAGAACAGAGACTGAACAGCCTTATATTATGCCTGGATTAGAACAGTTCTGAATACTCAGTAAAGTTGAATTGTTATTATGATTGCCATAAAAACAAAAGTCATTTCTAATTTTAATTTCTTTTGACATTGAACAACTTTATACAAGACAATCTTATGAAAAGGATAACGGTTTATCATGGTTTATAAGTTAACAAAAGACAACACTGTTATAATACGTTGCCTTGTCTATGCGACAGGGTGTTGTCGTGCACATCTGGTGTGGTCTCCCTTTAGGGGTAACAGAGTGGGAAGAGCACAGATGATGGAAAATTGCTTTGTGCCACCAAGCAATGAAGTCGTAAGAAATGACAATGACATTGCGGTTACCAAGGCCAATCATGGAGAACACTAGTGGGACACACGTTAACTGTGGCCAAAAAAACTTGAATACTTTCGTCATAATTATTGTGACAGGTTGTGATACTTTGTTGTGATTGGACATGGATGTAAGACTGCATTGCTGCCCCAGTTTCCCCACTCAATTCCACAGTTATTAGTGACAATGGCAAATGAGTAATCTATCACTGTGCAAATCAGCCACCGGCTCCCAAAAAGACACAACTGTACTTCAGTTCTGCACAAAGTTGGAAGTCATAAAAAACATTACTTTTAAGAATAATTAACTTTAAGAAAAGGAAAGAATTACTTGGAATGATCTGAAATTAGCATGCTAAATGTGCCAAAACAATCTTACTCTTAATATAAGTGGAATTTAATCAACTCGAATGTAAGCTGTGGCTACAGTGAATAAAAAAACTTCTGAAAGCAAAAAAGCCTTGTGAACAATTTCCAAGCTTTACTGACTGTCCTTTAAAGCATGGCTTCTTCTGAGCATGAAGGTGATCTTAACTAGGTAGTTTTAGTTGTCTAAACATAGTCACACCTTAATCACAGAGGTGTCAGAGCAGAAAATGCTTATATGGGTCACGGGTGAAGGTGCTGTTGTAAATATACATGCTCTATACAGCGTAAGTCATGTGTGTCCTAAGAGTATTTTCAGTGATTTTCAGTGTCATTTGTCAAAGAAAGCTGTGAAAAAAAAAAAAACTTGGACAATTATATAAAAGATTGCAAAAGAAAAATTGATGTGTCACATTGGCTTGGAAAAATACAATTATACAATAAACAAAGTTGACTTCTTGCTTCAAAGAAGATTTGTCAGAGTGTCTCTAATTTCCTAAACTTTGAGGTCTTAAATGGAGCAACATATTCTGGTGTTAGAATACCTACTCCTTTGATAAAGTTAGCAAATCAAACTAAAAGTAAAAAACAATCATGGTAAAAAAAAAAACAACAATATGTCATAAAAATCTAATTTCCAGTACTGAGAACAGGCCACTTCATTAACATTTAGAGAAAGTAGGGAAATGGGTAGACTTTAGATAAATATTAATCTCAGTTAAGACGTGCATGCATAGCACAATAAGTATGTAAACTTGTCTGTTACATCCACCTTTCCTTCCTGTGCATCTCAGTGAACTTTAAAGACTATTCTGCATGTTAAATGTTAAATGGAACCAAATACTCTATGCACTAAATTCAGCTGCTGTCAAATCAATAAATGTTGGAGACTGACAGAATAATCCACATGTGAGCAACTGTGGCTCGGTGAAGTAAAGCAGCAGCGCTCGGTTGGGCCCCTGCGACCGTCATGAGTCAGCTTGTGCAGCAACGGGGTCGTCTGGTGATCTATCCTGACATCTACTATGTTATGTGACATGTCCAAAGCAGCAATCGGGACTGTTTCTTTGATTTACAGAGACAAGTGCAAACATGCTAAAAGCCAACTCTATGCCACCCGGTGACATTGTGTGTCCTGCTTTGAGCTTTTCGGCATCTCTAGTGAGTACACCATGCATACACTATTCTGTTATCCTTCTTCCTCCTGGAATAAAGCACAGCACTCACCATGCGTCCATCTGACTTGGGAGATGTGCAGTGCAACCTGAATGTCACGGCCGAACAGGTCTCGGTGGCTGCCAAGAAACTACTGGTCAAATGTCACAACATCGGTGCTGACAACCTTTCCTAAGTGCTTGTTAAATAAAGATGTGGTGCCACACACTTTAAATCACAAATCACATCAGAAAAAGGATATGAGATGTGACCTGTGTTGGTACAGGACCTGACGTGGAAAGGGTTTCAGCAAAAGCTAAAAAGCTAAAGAAGTTAACGTTTTATACAAGTATCTCGTTTGGGCTCAAATTTACTTGTTTATTGATTAAAGATGAGAAAATTTTAAACATCAAAACATGAAATAGCCTGAAATATAATCGATCAATTTAGGGTATTATGTCATTGTATGTTTGGGTGATAATTTGGCATCAGGTTCTGATAAATGAATGATGTCAATATTACATATTACAGACGACTAAGATAACTGAGATCTGATTGTTTATCAACAAAACCTTTTCCTGACTCATTCCACAGAACAGGTCACAACCCTGTAACCCATCTATACTGTTAAATGCAACAGTAAAACATGACAGACAAAGACTTCCACTCACATTTAGCTGACTAATATAATAAGTAATCCCCCCCACACAGCTAACAGACTTCATCTTTTACAAATTAAGAAATATGTTTGGTACAGAGAAGTCCTTTCAGGATATTACTTCATTATCCTTTTATATTATGTCTGTCCGACTGTATGCTGTCTGTCATTTTCCCAACATTCTGCAGCACACCATAGATCAAAATCTTTTAATTAAAAAGGACATCTTTGGTGCAGCACATTTTCCTATGATGAGCCAAACCTTTTTGAGCCAGTTGCCATCTGCCGTCACAGCACTGTGACTGTGGCCTTATCCCTGGCAAGCTGTGGGAGCTGTGAGCCAGTGAGAGCAGGAGACAGACAGTGAGAGGAGAGGGGCGGGGAGTGGTGGTGGTAGTGGGGGGTGGGGGGGTTTGTCTGGTGCATCTGTAGAAGTGGGCTTCTGCTGAGAAACATATAAGCACCACAGTCTGTGACGGAGGAGGTCAGTTAATCTGCCCTCAGCCGGACCCGCTGTCCAAAGTTTGGTTTGAAACTTTGCAGTGTTTCTGTTATAAGGAAGGGAAGTCAGAGAAAAAAATAGTTATTAGTTAAAATATTCACAAATTTATAGATTTCTTTAAAGAAATTGTGTTGCGTTTAAGTAGAAAAAATTATTTTCTTTAAAGAATTCATCCAATCAGACTGCATACCGTGTTCAGCTCCATCTTTTACCAACTGTTAAAACCAAAAGCTGAGGGAGAAACAAAGCAAGCTTCTTTTGGACAAACAGTATTTAATATCCACTCTAATATGTTTTACACTTGAAAGATTTGAACTTTATCATTTTAAATATGGGCATAATGTCTTTGGAAACACCTTTTCTGTTGCAAAAAATACATTAAAACAATACTGAATAGAAAAGAACATTAGTGACTTAAAATCAACATGATTAAACTTGGTAAAATGGTGCTATATTATCATTGTTTGCTGTTGCTATTAAACGCTTGCTTTGTGCAATGTTTTGTCTTGGAATAGCTCTATCACAAGAACAAAGCAAGCTTGATTTGAGAAACATTGCTAAATTGTTTTTGATATTTATTTTGAGTTCAAACCCCGGCCCGGACTCTGCATGTCCTCTCGCATATTCTTTCATTTAATCAAGAGTGACAACTTGGCAAACCTATACAGTACATCTACTGGAGTCCAAATAATGGCAGAACAGGTAAATACTAGTCTAGTAAGCTGTATTTTTCTAAATTTGTTTCCTCGCTCTCACTATGACTTACATTTATAACATTCAGGAAAGGTAATAGTGATGTGTCCCCAATGAGTTGGACCATTAGGCCCTAGAAACAGTGTCCAGGGCTGATCCAGTCAGTGCACTGTGATTGTGATTAGGCCTGCCTGTTTCTGACGAGGTCTATCATCTCTCCATTCTCTTCTAAAAATATTCCCCTGTCTTTTCACGACTGAAGCTGTGTCAAGATGCCCCTAACAGATGAGATGAGCACGACGTTAGACAAAAATCACTCAATGTTAAATATAAAATACCCACTGCTGACAATAACCACATTCTATCAATAAAAGAGCAGAGGGAAAATATGGCCACAAAATCATAATGAGAATGGATGCACTACATAAATATTTTGATAGAATCTTCTGCAGTAGAGGAAAGAAAATTTAAATCTTCACAAACTTACAATAAAAAAAATATCACTTTGAAGTTGCTTTGGAATAATTGTATTTTTTTCACGGTCATTTTCATAGCCTTTAGCTACAGCCACAGTAGATTTGTCAAAGTTAAATGTTAAATACTCTTGTGCGCCGGCAGAGAAAACAGTAAGCGACGACTAAGTGAGTAAATATTGTAGAGAAGTCTCTGCTAAATAATCCTAGTATTTTTCACATAGCAGCGTTGAAATTCCATAATATGCCAGAGCTCTGATCGAAGGTAAATGCTGTGTAAAGAAATGGCTCAGAGCTAAAAAAGATCTGCCAGTTCGTGGTTGGAAATGAGTCTATAATGAGATCAACATGACAGTATAAGCCATCAGGAAGAACAAATCCGCCCGTACAAAGTACCCCACTTCCTCCAAACATCGTGACTTAATATGCAGCATGTACCAGGACAGCCTCTGTGCTTGTACATGCAGTGAGTGATAAGTGCACTAAATGCCTCTACTTTAGACCGTTTAAAAGGTCCAAATCCCTGCAATCTACTGCGAGCTGGTCTTAATGTGACTGGGCTGTGTTGTAAGTACCACTGGGATAAAAGACTTAATGGTCATCACAAACTGTAATCCGAAAAGATTCTGCTTTTAATCCAGGATCGTGGGCCAGGAAACTGTTCAGTGCATGTCAAATAAAATCTGGTTTTATTGAGCAGTATCTCCTCAGCTCTGACATGACACAGGGCCTGTTAGCAGTAATTATGAATCATCATGATCATCATGCTTAAAAATAACAGACTGATGATTAAAAGGCCATTCTGTGTTTTATATCTGACTTGCGTATTTGGGTTTGAAAAACTCCAGGGGAACTTTCTAATATCCAATATATCATGTAGTATACATTTTGGTAAACATAACTTAAGTAATGCTTTATTAATGCCAGTATTTTACTTTAGTTACAGTTTAAGATCTTCCGTTACACTCATTAATATAATTGCTGTAAGTACAAAAATAAGTCTTTAAATGTAATAAATCCACAAACATAATCATTTCCAATAGCTGTTGCCTACTGCAAATGTAATACAAAATTTTACACAAACGTAGTAAGTGTTACATTTGTGTGAATTTATTACATTTGTGGGGCAGTAAAATAAAGGCTTACCATAAATGTAATAAACTTGGGATAATCTTAAACTGAAACAGGACTAAACCGAGGAATAAACCTAGAACAAAGAAAACTCCAAAGGACAATGACTTTATCTTCCTCTGTATTTTGTCCTTAACTTTTGGCTCTATACAGGACATAAGAATTAGTATTAGTCAATGTGTTCACATTTTTCTTCAAAAACAGTTTTATTGCTAAAGTAGCAGCAAAACAGAAACAAACTAAACAGCCATGTTAAGCTGTGCATATTTATAAACCATGAAAGTGGTTATTTGCCTGTCAGATAAATAAATAAATGTCATATTAAAGTTAAACAAGTTTTATTGTCTTTGTTGTAAAGAGCAACTTACCTCAGCTCTACACTGACCTGCCTGAATTTGTGATGGAACAGGTTTCATTTTCTATCTGTCAACGCCATCCATCCATCTTCTTCTGCTCATCTGGAGCAGGGTCGCGGGGGCAGCAGTCTAACCAGACTTCCCTCTCCCCACTTCCTCCAGCTCAGATCATCCCTGGTTTAAGTTCTGTTTTAGTCTCAGATTATTCCTGTGTTAAGTCAATAGTGCTTTATTGTAATATTTCATTTGGACCTGCTGTGTCTCTGAAAACACATACATTTGATGTGAATTTATTTGTCAGTTTTTGTTTGAGCATGCATGAGGAGAATTAAACTTTAGTTAAAAGAGCAAAAATATATAATAACAATCATATTTTTTATTAATTTATAATTTTCTTATTACATTTGCGGAAATTTTATTACATTTAAAACATGCAGATTTTGATTACATTTGTGCTTTATTACGTTTATGGGCAGTTTTTACATTAATGGGTGTAACTGTAATCTGTTTTCCTATTTAACCCATATAAAGGCTTTTATAAAAATGTTTTGATAAAACATATGATGGCAAAGAAATCAACAAACAAACAAATAAAATTGACAATGGTGTGAGATGCACATAATGGTGAATACAAAAATAAATTAAAGACTTCTGAGCAGACATGGAGGACAAATCCTTAGAGTAGTAAAATAACTGTTGCATGCCAGCTGGACAAATTCCATTTACTGTGAAAATATAATGTCTGATTAGAGAAATCTCCCCACCTGCTCTTAAATGGGGACAGTGGAGAGATTTTCTTATTAGCTTTGCTTTCTCAGCGAGAATATTCCTCAGAAATAGTCAAACGTTCTTCAACTCACTGAAATATATTATGTGTGAAATAAGTATTCTTGTATCAGAAAGTTTTTCCTGTATAACTGCAGCAGTACACTGTAAAGTCTGTGGTGTAAGACCTAAAATATTACACAAAGCTGGATCCACCAAACAAAGATTAATGAAGATAAATGTTCTCACAGTGTATTGTCCCATAAAACCAATATTCAATATTTTTTTTAGACATAAAATCTAAGTGAAAGTGCCTTGTGTAAAGCTCTTTAAACAATGGTCTGGATTCTCAAGACTGAGTTATATAGAGTTGCTAGTGCAGTGTTTTCCACAAGGTTACAGCACAAGACTGTGGACTATCAACAGAGCAAGACAAATCATTTCCTGTATTTGTACTAAGTTTAGGTCACTTATTTCAAATGTATAATGCATTTACTCATAATAATCACTTTTAAACTTATAATTTGACTGGGGTTGCCATATTAAAAATCTATGTATATTTTTTAGGATAAATTAATTAGAAACACTGCAGTGGCTTTGGGAGCCGGGGAGTTTGGCGGGTGATTTTCAGGTCAAGGTGATGTGTCGTGTTAAACAATCTTACACCTTTACTTCCCCGACTGTTGGTTTTCCTGACAGACCTCAGTGATGCCACCACATTTCCTGCTCTGCTTCATTATTTATGAGGAAGCGGGAATGTGGGATTTGATCCAGAGAAAGGGTGCCTTTTAGGACTCCTTTTAGAGGGTGCCTTGGCAGATGTATAGAGGTATTCATTTTAACTTTTCATCAAAATGTCTGGGACCACTGAGAACTTGTGGAGAGCTAGCTCAGTGGCAGGCTAAGAGATAATAATAAACAATTTAAGACGTTTGACACCGTGGAGAGGATACATGCAGCAGGGCAGACACTATATATGCACATACTTTCACATCCCAAAGTTCCCTGGTCCCCTAATTATGTGAGGCCAGCTGTTTCTGCAGAGAGCGAATATATTAAGACACTTTTAGAAATGAATAAAGGCAGGGCTTGGATTCTCATAATGAAGAAAATGGTGATAGATATTGATTTCAGAAACAAACTCAAAATGGTAGGTGTATACAATATTTGTGATAGCCATACTTTCAGAGCTTTATGAATTCATTTTTCCAAAAACCTTGCATTATATCTCTTATCAGGAGAGATGAGTTGGTAAGATTCAAGCTGAATCACTTTCTATCATGGTATAAAATAATAATATAGTACAGAACTTTAATAAAGAGTTGATGGAACTGACTCCCCATTAATGGACGGAAGATTTTAGGTACCCACTTAGACTTCAATATTGCTTATGTTTGCATTTATACGAGTCTATAACTGTAAGGTTTGACTATTTTCAATGTGAGAGTTTTCTTGATTCAAGTTATCAATTTTGCAATTTATTTTTAAATTAATAATTTGTTTGTGCCTAAGCTTCATCAGTCCTGACATGTTTCTCATATTTTATAAAACTGAACCACACGACACACCCCCGACAGATTGGTAAACAGATTTGGTTACATAATTTAACAGTTGCATAACTTTTAGTGTTTAACATAGAATTAGAAAACAAAGCTCCAATGTGATTAAGTGTGATTATTATAAACATTTTTCACAAACCAGAAGACTATAAAAAAGAGGCTGTCAACACATGTAGATGACAAATATTCACCAAAGTGTACAATATGTACTGTCAGTGTACCATCAGCATTTCTAATGTTTGCACTAGTTGTAGCCATCATCAAATGTATCCTATGTAAGTTTACCATTAGGTGTAAATATTGGTACTGCAAAGTTAGTTTGTAGTTAAAGCTCCACTACCTGATTTTCTTTTTGCCGTCTCTGTCTCAGACCTCCACATAAATACTCACAAAAGCAGAGTAAAGCAAATTAAATTTTTGGCGGAACGTTCAATTGGAGCTGCACAATATAGTAAAAATATAATCTCATCACATTTCCTTATCATCACATGATTACTATACTTTCTACAAAAGTTAAATGTCAATATATGTTGTGGTATACTACCTGCCAGACATGATCTGTAGTTATGTGCCAGATGAAGCACATCCTAAGCACACAATCAGATCATAACAAACCAAATGTGGGACAAAAAGCCTGTTTATGTGGGACAAAGAAAAGCAATGCGGGACACCTTACTAATGCTTTGTTAATTTATAAATGACCCACAGACAGCGGAAAGAGAGAATTTCCTCTAACATAGCTTTAAAAAATGCGTCTCCTCAGACTGGCTTACTCATGAACCATGATCTTTATAGTCTTCAATGTAGCAGCATCTCTTTTAGCTGTATTTTTAAATGTTTCTGTTATGCAAAGTGGGAAACACTTTGCATAACAGGTGGAGCTGTTATGGGCAGGTCGCTGCCGAGCGCTGGAGCTGTCAATCAAACTGCGCACTCCACTTGAATACTGCTGATTGATTGGCAACTCTGCAATGACGATCTTCCCCGCTTTGTTACTACTGGACCACAAAGCCAAGTAATGGTTCTTTCATAAATTATCTACAGCAGTGAAAATGCGGTACATAGAATTAATTTGCGTGATGCAGGACTTTTGTTCAAAATGCTATGCAGTCCCGCAAGCGGGACATCTGGTCACCATCATAAAGATTATTTTTTTACTAGACTCAATAAGTTGGAAGGACAAGAATTAAACCAGTTGCATTCAGTCACATTAGTTGTTGGCTATAAGCATACTTTTGTTTTCATAAAACACTAATCATTAAACAAGCACATCTCACCTTGGCGACCCTGTTGGCTACTTCACGACCCACCATTAGCCCCTGGACAAACGTCCGTGCAGCGATGAAGGCCCTGGTGACCTGCGCCTTTAGTTTCCTGGGTATGTCTCCAAAAGGCTTGAGTTGATCCGTGTATTTACTGACGCACTCCAGGTAGTCGTCCGTAAAGTGATACTGCGAGTTGAGCAACTTGAACATACGCTCAAGCAGTTTGGCCCAGAAGTCGTTGAGCATCTCCTCCAGGTTGACATTGCCCCCTGTGTAGTAGCGCTTTAGCTCCGTAAAAAGGTCCTGGAATATCTCAGAGTTCTGTACATACAGTTTTCCGTACGCCAGTGTGAACATACTGTTGAGAGACCGCTCAGAATTGTCCAACAACTCCAAGAAAAACTCTGTGGATGAATCAAACAATACACAAGACAGAGGTTAGACAATATTCTCTTTAGTTGCAAGTGCACATCTGTATATAGTAAGGCTATGCATAGCAGCTCAAAAAAAGTACTTGATAATGTGAAGAAAGCCAGGCCAAAGCATTAATAATTTAATAGTAGAAATAATGGGCCACAGGGACTATGAATGATTAATGTAAAGGTTCTGATTGCATACTGTAACAAAATATTCATAAGTTTTAGACACAGACACAAGTATACATTATCATCCCGAGCAGCCACCATAATTCCCAGATGCGATAGATTTGCACTAAAACAATTTATTTGTCCAGTGCAGCAGCTGGCCTATAGCCTTTCATTAAATATTAAGTTACAGTATAAGACCTTTTGCTTTGAATAACTTGAGAGAACATTTTGCAGTGTAGTATTTCAACAATTTGCTTTACAAGTAGGTGACACAGTTGTTTTTTTAATCAAATGCAATGCCATAAAAGTTACTTTGTCTTCAGGTGGCATTCTTCCATATGAGCACCTAATCTCTTGGATACAAACATAACCAACAAAGAGAATAAATAAATAAACAGCAGCATTATCTTGGGAGCTGCACTGAAGCCTGGCTAATAGGATCCCATGTTTCTGAGTACACACGCATAAATGTTGAGAAGATCATCTCTCCATGCACCAAATGTCAACTATTCCTCCCCCTTCCTTAAAAACATGCAGACATTCATGTGTTGAGCTTGTTAATAAAGCATTCACACACGCCTGGTGTGATTCTTTATAGTATAGTTAATGACAGCAGTAAGACCCCTACACGGTGGTCATAACCAGCTCTAATAATGCATTTGTCCTTCTGTGATAATATGAACCATATGGTGTGATTAATATGTTCACATGCAGCCTGTTGTGTTCACAGTTGGCACTCTGCTGTGAGCAATTCAGCAAATTAAAATAAATAAATAAACCCTATAGGAAATATTTGACAAAACAAAAGATTCATCTTAATATTATGCAAAAAAAAAAAAAAAAAAAAGAAAAGTAAATTCTTTATTTTTTCCCAAGAATAGCTAAAATAAAATAAAAGTACAAAAGCAATAGCAATACATTAAGATGAGAATAAAATAGAAGAGAATGAACTGGCTGCAGTGCACAAAAGTAGTAGGCATTCAATTAAATCAGTAAATATAGTGATAAGTATGATTTCTACAGTTATAATCTAATTTTTGAGTGAAAATATGTGCCTGAAAGTAAAAGTGATACATCTGTAGACAACGCCTGTAGACATAATCTCAACCATACACAAAAGGCACAGGCTGTGAAACAGTTGCTCTGCATTGTGTCCAACATCCCAGTACAGCACACTCATAGTGACATTAGAAGAGCAAACACTCAGGCTGACTATACTGACCTATTGTTAACTTACTAAATAAAGACTTACTGCCTATTTTAATAACATTTCAGCTATATTATAATCGCAAAGTCCTACATTTCAAGTGCCTTTATCTAGAAAATGGCAAAAACTTCCCTGCCATGATGATGATAATTTCAAAGCCTGTTTATATTTATTTAGTCCATATTCTCCAGTAAAATAAACATTTTTTTCTGTCTATGCATACAGTATCATCATAAATAGATAGAGAGAATAATATATTCTGTATTTTGGAAAATAAATACTGTTCCAATGCACTCACTATTGCCATGGGTGGGTTCAGGTTGAAGTCACTAGATCACTGGAGTGTTTGCTCTTGGCATCTAATATTACAGCATGTGGGTTAATTGGAGTCAATTGCAAACCCAGTACATTGGGGCACCTGCAACAAAAGGGCACCTTGTGTGTACTTTCTTTGGCAAAATGGCACTATTTTATATTTGCTCTGTGTTAAAGGGGATTTGGAGTCAGATTTATTCTATCGAGAAGCTGTTTTTTTTTCACTCTGGTTAAATGATCTATCAAGTGTTCCCTGGTCAGTCATTCTAGATTTCTTTCAACTGAGTGACCTGCTATTACAACTACATTTGTTTAAATACCGAGAGCCTGCAGGGCCTTTTTTCAATTTTTCCTAATTAGATCTGAATCAAGGACATTGATGCCCCGGTGTATTGGCCTGCAGTTCTGTTTCTGCGCCACCATTTTAACAGCTCTGTGACTGTGATGGTAGGAGAGGTACTTGGACTGTTTAGAATTATGTTTATGCAGAATTGTATAGAGTTACATCTTCTCTATACTTTTAATCTGATAACTACAGACAAGCCATTCTAAATGATACGGATCACATTCTGCATAGTAAAACCAAAAAGGGAAAGACAAATCAAATGCGATTACTCTCAAAGGGTGAAATTGTAGCAATATGAAAATGTAGAAAACTAAACTCATGCAAATACACGGTTCAGCACAGCACCAGAATCATGCAAAAAGGCAAGTTCTAGATTCTGTACCTTGCTGAGCAAAAGCATTAAATTATTCACCAATTACTAACTCTTTTTTGTACATTTTCAAGGATGTTTGAGTGCACAATACTCTCAGCTATTCAGATTGGAGCTAGCCATTTCACCAAGAGCGAATTGCTTCCTGCTGGCCAAAACACATATTTGGTCCGGGAATTATCTCAGAGAGTTATTGACCTTGGACTGACCATTCAGCTGGTCTTTGGGATTTCAATGCTTGGAAACATGTCAGTACACTGACTTACTGCATTTAAAGCGTGTCTAAGCCAAAGCTATACATTAAAGAAGATAAAAATCATAGCAATAGAGTCTTATAGGTGGCCAGAAAACTACAACTGTATTTACCAATTGAAATTGTAATCATCCATATTTAGACAGGACTACCAAACCAAAACCATGTAACTCATTTTTATCCTCATTTTTTCCCTAGTTTTTCCCAGTTGTATAAAGAGGCTCTCTCCAGCTTCTTGCAGCTCCTGGAGTGATTTGCTGTCCAATCATAACGGCTGCCTAAGCCCAATATTTCAGTGATTGTGAAAAAGCTGATAAGACCTTACCGTCGGGATATGGACAGAATACAAACAGCTTTTTTTTTTTTAGCTTTAAGTCATTTGGACTGGCATAGAACAGGAGCACTATACGTGGAACATGCACCAGTCTATCCTTAGTCCATGTATACGTTTGCACAGTATTCAGAGTATTGTTTCAGATTATAAAAGTTTACTTGTGCAAAATGTCAAGTTTATATTCAACTGTATGCGTCAGTGATTAGCTTGTGCACAGCAACAGGAATTACTATTACAAAAATATCAGAGTACATGTGTTTGCACTAATGGAGGTCATAGTAGACAGTTTTCAAATTGCACGGACAGCATACAATGTATTAGTACCCTTGAAGTAATTCTCAGCATAAAGAATTAATTTTCTCTGAAAGCGGTGAAAGTGTTCCTTTGATATCTGGCCTAATTACTGTAAATAATTAGTATGATTAATAAAGGTGACCTTTCTGTTTCTATGAACAATGCATTTCCACAGAAAGAAAAATGATGCATTAATCCTTTCATTTGTATTCAGACTCGACAAATGGTTTTGCTCATTTTATATAGGCTCAAACAAAGGAAGTGCTATTTCTTAGAACAGTTAATTAAGACAAAAATTAAATTAATGGTTCAATGCTTTTGAAAGACCAGAGGCTTGTTATTGTGCTGTGCTTTGAATGGAAGTGTCTATTCAGTCTCTTTTGGCTGTGAATTGCAATGCATTTTATATAGAGTCATAGGCATACAATAATATTTGAAAAAAGTTTTTAACACATTGAATTACCATAGTTGAATGTCGATAATTATGTAAATATGTACAACTTACATTCAAATTAATGTATTAATTCTAAGTAGCACTTTGTAACTTTTAGCAAGTAGAACCATATCATTTTAAAGTCCAAAAATATACATTCTTGTATTAATTGAATGGTTCTTAGACACGCGATTGGTAGAATCAAGAATTCCCTGACGCAATACCCTCAGCTGGACAAAAAACTCTGACATAAATAATATATCATTCCATACTGCCGGGACGAGCAGACCTCTTCTGAGTGACTCGCTAAGCAGCTCAAACAGAGGGAGCAGAAATAGACTGAACCCTTTGACCTTATGGCTGACAGGCAGGCATGCAAACCACTGACAGCATAAACACTTCATGACACTTTAGATTAAAATCTATTTAGATATGTTTTTCCATGACAGCTAAATTGTTCAGAATATAGTATAAACAAATGAAACATTATTGACTATAAATTGAAAACCTATTTCACAGAACATTGAACTAAGATGTTTTATTAGTGTTGGTTTTGAGATTGTTTTGTGTATGATATACTTCTCATACTCATACTTATATTATAGCATCAGCATCAGAAAACAAACAACACATGGAAATGGTCAGTTGACTACGTTTTTATACTGCCTTTTTAGCCATGCACCCATTTTTTATGAGAAACCAAAGACAGGTTAAGTCAAGTCTTGTTGCTGCAAAAATGAACAAGATATTATGATAAGACTCTGGCTTGGGGAAAGAGAGCTTTATGGTATAAATTAACTTTTAAGCACACAAAAGCACAAATAACAAGAGATCACAGAGAGTGAACGTCTATAGCAGAAAGGAGTAAGCAGACAAAAAATATGTTTTTTGAAAAAATCTACACAGTGAAGCTCAGAGAAGGCCACAGGAGGACGAGTGCACTACCAAACACTATCTGGCCATGATGTAGCTCCAAACAGTGACACCGAGCTCTGAAACTGTTCACCAGTTGATGCACCTGAGGGAATAACCCAGGCTGCGCCGGTGGAAGAAAAGTAAATCTGTCCACATTGGTACATCCCTGAAAACTGATCATTCAAGAGTTTAATTTTAAAACATTCAACATCTATAATTACAGAATGAGACTTTAGGAATTGAAACAAAGAGACAATTCTTTTCAGTAATGAGATGCCACTGAGTAAAAGGTGGGCTATTTCAAGCATAAAATGCCATCAATTATAATCAAATCCATCTTAATGTATGACTGAATAAACACCTGAGTAAATACCAGAGCTTTTGATCCATGGCGGCATTACTGCACTTTGATGACAGTGCATTTTCACCTGATGACATTCAGTCAAATGATATTGTACAGGCTCCGTGACCATCTATTCGACCCGCATACATGATTCATATCACACAGGAACTGACAGCATCAATACAAAGGGCTTGTAATTAAAGGCCTGTTGTAAGATATCTAGGAACGGGAGGTAATCGTCCTCGCAGCCCATCAATCACCTAGTGGCAGTTCATTTAAAACATCTTTAAAATTAAAGTTGCACTAGCCACTGCCTTTTACACAGTGCTGTTTTCTGACAGCAAAGTGAATCTCAGCTCAAATCTCACCCAGAGTCGACTTTTATGCACAGGGCTGACAAAGTGAATAGAAAAGGGGCCCGTTCTCAAAGAAATAACTTGGAATTGATGCTCACTGATAAAAAAAAGGAAGGAGGGAGGGTCACATATTTGCTCTGGATAATGGGTTTTAAGACATTATGGCATGCAGCCAGCCAAAACAGTGAAATTTCACCATTCAGCATCTGTTATGTTCCAATGTTGGAAAGATGCTTGATAGTGTCCAAAGCTACCATCTGGCTTAGTAAATAACGGATGAGTAGGTATCCTTTCCAGTTTTCTTCTGCAAAACCATGTGATTATTTGAATCATCACAAAAATTAAATGCAAATAAAATAAGAAACTCTATTAAATATATACCAAAGGACAGCAGAAGTTTCATGCTTGGAAAATCTCAATGGACTTGAGAAGCCACAGTGTGAACAGAGTTCATGCTTTTACAATATTCAATTTATTCATTTCCTCACTGGCCACTATAATACAGCGGTGTAATAGCTGCCGAGCCAGGAACATTGTTGTCAATTCCCACATGAATAACTGGTGTCGTTAAAGAGGATACAATGCGTCCTGAATTTTTATTGCACTGTGTAACTGTAGTACCGACAGAATAGAGCTGGAAACACTACTGTATACCAAAGCCAAAGAAAGAACCATCTGGACAAATTAAAATGATAGTCTTTGCTTCAGTGTTCAGCTGGTTGTTGGAGGGGATGCAGAGAAGCTGATGTATAAAAACAAATGTATGCTCAAAAGGATCACTGAGTGCAGAAAATTATTATAGAAAAATCAAACGTAAAAAGTAATTTTATAAGCAAAGCCAATACAAAGAAATGTTCTTTTCCTTTTACTAAAATTTTCTTTTTTACCAGTCAAACGTGGAAGAAAAAAAAATATACATATTTTTAAAAGATTTTTTAAGCTTTTTTGCTTTTATTGGGAACAGGGCGAGTGGCGAGGATGACATTGGGCAGATGACCCGTCCGAGATTCAAACCTTCAACGATTCAATCCTCTCTCTCTATCAAGTCCCCAAAAATTACAAAGAGTAATTAGACTGGATCAAAATGATTCAGTGCTGACACTGGGTGAGCTGACAGAAATTGGGAGGTTGTTCCAGAGAAGTGACAGTGACCTGAATATGGTCAGTGACTCATTTTGCTTCTACATGTCATTCTGCACTGACATTGTCATGTGAAATAATCAGGCCAACATCTTTCTAACAAGGCCTGTCTGGCACAAAAAGCCAGGCTAGGAAGCAAAAGTAAGGATAGGACAGTAGTGAAAATGTATTGACATTGTTATTTAGGCCTATCTATCAATGTTTAATACTGGAGTCCCACAGGGCTGCGTGTCAAAGGGGTGTCAAACTCAAATTCACAGAGGGCCAAAATTAAAAGCTGGGACTAAGTCGCGGGCCAAACTCAATATTTATTTAAAAATTTCAACAACATCTGCATGTTTTCTCTTCTTTCAAGATATGTAATGTTAAACCTTTTCTTATTAAAATAATTTTTTTACAATAGTTTTGTTTAAACACTGAATCCAGAGCAAGCATAATATAAAATAATAACTTACTTTTTATTAACTTTAAATAATGTCTATAGCCTATCTGTAGCTTTTGAACTCCTTTTAAATATTTTTTGTCGTCGTATGTTAAATTCTTTCATTACAGGCACGTTGGCTCCACACAGGACAAACAGGTCTGTCTTTTACATTGATTAACATATAATCTGCCTCCCACCTTTCTTGAAAGCTCCTGTTTTCCCTCTTTCGTTTGGCCCTTTTTCAGAAGGGGTGGATTAAATTTGAGTGAGGTGACAGGTAGCAGATGCTAATGTGTCAACGGTGGGGGCTATTAGCGGACTGACAGGCCGGTGCCAACACATTTGCAAAGCCTTCTGGGATTCGTAGTATCAGCAGCCAGCGGGCCAACTCTAATATTCGCGGGCCAAATATAATTATATTGAGGGCCAAATTTGGCCCCCGTGCCTGAGTTTGACATGTCTGCAATACATCTTTCTGAACAGTCACTTTTAAATGCGCCAACATACTTAGCTAGTGACCAAATATCTGGCAACTGCTCTGATGTCGCAAAAATAAAACCTAACTTGTTCTATTCCATTTACTGTGTTATTTCTATTTATTTTAGACTGACCCAGTTGGACAGAAGAATACTAGTTACTCACCAAAATACAAGTGAAAATTCACAAAATTAAAATACAAGACCACTCACACCTCTTGAACCCAACCCATGGCCTTTTAAAGCAAAGGCATAAAAAGGCAGACTATCACTAAGGACCCTTCACAGTCTAATCACTCCCATCAGGCATTGGCTACAAAAACACCCTCAGCCAAAATATTTTGTTCCCACTGTGGTATCCATGATCCAACTCTGGGGTCAGAGCAGCTAAATCCATAGCATAGTTTAGTTAATATATAATCTAATGTTCAAACAAAAATGGTGTAATTATTTCAGCTAATTCACAATTTGCCAGTAATATGGTGCTGCATTGCTAACAAACAGTTTTATCTATTTAAGTCCAATAACAACCGTACAAACACGAGGACCACTAAAGCAGTGAAATGTCGGCCTGAAGTCTGGTGTGATTAACATGCAAACAAACAAAACAACAAAGAGAATGAGTGATCTAAGTGCATTGGACAGTTGGGACTGAGACAGCCTACAAAGTCTGTTGCTTCCTAGTCTGTATCTAAATCCAAAAATTCCCCTCATTGTGTGTGAAGTGCTTTAAAGAGAGCAGCAATGTGTTCTCACATTTATCAATCGTGACATTCAACGGCCAAGCGATGGAGACAATCTGAGGGAAAGTCCCCAAATATTAAGATCAATTTAACTGCAATATAAATTATACAAAATAGTTGATAAACATCTCTTGAGGTAAATTTGTGACACATTGGGCTTTTTAAACCAAAATGACATGACTTTCTCATCACAACTCAAACCTGTTTTCGCTGAGCTCTGTCATGCTACACGGGACATTTTAGAAGCCTACTAATGCAATAAAAACAATTTTAGCTTGCATTTATTCAATGTTTTATTTGCAAAAACACAAACCAACAATGCTTTTCTTCTTTTAATGGCCGTGCTGTATTCAGTGAGGTGAACTGCTGTTACACAGAGAAATATTGTGACAGGTATTAAAGCAAATTCAAGTTAAAATAGGACATTGCCAGCCCTTGGCAGCAAATCTGAGAAGACATGAATTTGCTCCTTGCAACTCTGCACCTCACAGACAAGGACATCTGTTTTCTCCTGGGACTACGGGAATTTTAACTGTTCTCTGTTACAAAAGTGACGGCACCATGGAGGGAAGAGGGCTGCTTTCAACAGAAAAAAAAGGAAATTATTGGACACTGTATTATTCTGTTTCAGATGGACAATGACCATTATTATTTGTTCATTATGTCTTTTGACGTGTTGGCTATCCTTGCCACACGTCAAATAATAAAAAGATTTTATTTTTATTTTAAATATGACAATTGTCTTTTGTCTCAGTATTTATTTTATCTCAGTAATTTTATCATTGCAAAAAATAAAATAAAATAAAATAAATGGTGACTCACAATCCTGACAGTAATCACTTTTCGTAATCAGCCTCTGTTCATCACATATCAGGGTTTTATGCCATTACTGTGTATTTAATCCTTTTCATGTACTTCCACTTGTAATATCTGATACATAATAATAATGGTACTCTTATCAGCACAAGAATCCAATTTGTATAGGAACTTGAGATACATTGTAGTTTTGTACCTCGGATCATTTTCTTTCAACCCCACCCACTGCATCTACAGAGATTTAACTTAGAGGAGAGCTTGTCATTATCTGTAGGCACTAAAATAATTGTCCTTGAGGAAATTAATTACCTTTGTGCACAGTTGCACTCTTGGTGGGGAGTGATTTGGAGTTAATGAAAGCTGAAACACTGTCATCGCTTAGACTACCCCTCATTTTTCAGACTAACAAGTCAACTGAGTCAGGTTGCCCCGACGAGTTTATGCTTGTCCAGGTAAGGTCAGGCTTTGATCGATAAAAAAGCATCCATAAGTATCAACAGAAATTAAGCCACACTCATTTTCATATATTTTATAATTGATTTATACCTGTTTTTGCATCTAAATTCTCACTCCCCCTTAAATAACTTTCATATATTTAACAAAGACTAATTAATAACAAGAAGGGAGTTATTAGAGATGGTTAATTGCATTATTCTTTAAATTAAAGATAAGATTATAAAAGCTTCACACGGCTGTCAGAGGTAACAGCTGATCACACAGGTTTGATCTAACGTGTGACAGCAGCAGTCAGCAGAAAATGAGCTACTCTGATGTAGAGATTACAATGAAAGAATGCACCATCACATAATGATTCTTATCTGAAGCAATTAAGCACGCAGGGATAAAAGGCGTTCAGCAGGGAGTGAAAAGAATGGACTGCTGCACAGTCACCTGTATTCAGCTGCTTTGTGTTTGAGTCAACATGGGAGAAAACAGGCTTAGAGATACTGTCCTTCTTCCCTCCTAATGTACTGAGAGACAGCGCTGCACCCTCACAGATTGCAGTTTGATCCTCTTATTTGTTGTGAATAGAGCAAATCAGCCCGAGGCAGAAGAATGGTAAGGTGAAATCCTTTGCTTGAAGGGACTGTTTAGTCTTGTATCTGAGGGGAAATGAAGGTGAGCTATATCCACAGCGGCCGCAGGGAAGAGAGAATAGCCAGGCATAAACTAATTAGCATGGGCTGAGGAGAAGTGGAATGGAAGTGGAGTAAAAGTAAGCAGCAGGTAGCACGGCAAGTACAGTTTCGCAGGTGGAAAGAGATTAAAAACAGAGATTTATTGAACATTATTGACATTTGGCAGCAGGTAATTCCTGCAAATGTTGAGTTGAGTCTCAAATGGATGCATGGTATGTTGTGGTATATATATATATAAAAAAAAGTTGAAGTAAAAGCATCTGGACTCGTTTTTTACCCTGAAAACCGTGTCCAGATGCTTTTACTTCAAATGATTCTGCTTAATATTTGCCAGCTACATCGAAGATAAAAAAAAACCTTTACACAGAACAACTTCTGATAAATGTAGAGTAAATAAAGAACAAAGTATGCAAAATTGGCCAATTTGCTTGATTAATTAATATGTAACATCAGTATTTGTTATTACAGTATTTTGTTGCATTAGATAGAAAAGGAGAAACAAAAAGATTTTTTTTCTCATTTGTTGTAGATGGGGTTCTTACAGGTTAATACATTATATGATGAGGAAGAAAATAGTACTAAAACCCTACTGTATTTACAGAAGTAGTAATATATTTCTTACATAGTTATTGGGTTAGTGTGATGTGCATTTAATGGAAAAACTCCAATCTGCTAAGTCAAGTTTTTTTTTTTTATTTAATTCCCAGACCTTTTATATGAATTATCTTATATAACCCAGTGGAGCAAAGAGAAAAAGGCAAAAAAAGATTAATGAGACCTTTAAAAAAAATGGTGAGAAATGTTGTCCCATTTTAAGATATACCTGCCTGGATATTTTCTCAGGTGGGTGGCAGCACAAACATAATCCAACCTTCAGTCATTTCAGCTTTACTTGCTTTGATTCCTCAGGCAGTCCATTTACATAGTTCTGGTCATTACTTACAAGAGAATCATCTAACTATCTAACTAGGATCACTTTTCATTATATGTCATTTGCATGTTTGTTTGTTTTTGTTTAAACTGGATACATTTAAACAGATATAGAGCATGTAATTATTCTTTTGTACTTTATCTTAAAGCGCAGATTTTATTTCAAAACAAATCTTGATTGACCTTTTCAGAAGGCCGTGCTGCATTTTCTCTCATATTCTATCCACAATGCTGGCACAAAGTTTGATGCGATGAAAGAATCCAAAGGCCAAATCATGTTTAAGTGGCATTTTGATGACATTTCTTTGGCCTGTTTAACCTTTGGGGCGTTTCATTTTTCTTTTGCATTGCATCTTATCCATGCAGACCATTTCTCATTCCTGTCACTACTCTGTACCATTTTTATGGCTTCCCCACAGAGTCTCTGGGCAAAACCCTGTGGATAGCTGCCTTGTGACTAATGTATGGAGTCAATTCAATGTCACATATGGCTGCAAAAGTAAAAAAGTATTGAGAAAAATAAATAATTGCAAGCATAAACAAAAGATTGTAAACAAAAATAATTTATTGGGAAAATATTTTTTGCAACCTAAAAATAAAGATTTGCAAAATAATAATGTGATAAAAACAGATATAGTTTTGCCAAAAAAGCAATGTTACAATGCAACTTTTCTTTTGCAATACCACTCCTGCGTTCAGTCTGCTGTGGTTTGACAAAACGCTTTTCCAGTCCCGTGACAGTTTGTGTCCCAGACTGGACTGGGCTTGTTTGTACATTACAAAGTTTGCAAGGACTTGTGTTCTGGACAAGTTTGACTCTGACGAACGGGAGAATGCAGAACGGACATGCATGTTTTCCTATATTTCCCCCATTTCTTCAATATTAGTGATAATATATAAAGTATATTATTTATATTATCCTTTTATACATACAATTAATTGGTAATTTATTTACAAATAATTAGAAACCAATAATACATATAATCGGAGTGTAGGTATATTATTTAAAGAATTATTTAAAATATTTGCTATTTAACATACTGTATAGGCCTAAGTCAAAACTTATTTATGCCTACCCCTTTTAACATTTAAAACACAATAAGATACAACAAAACAAGACAATAAAAACACAAAACAACCACAATTATTCATAAAACAGATAATTATTTTTAATATTAATCATAATTTAAATATTTTACTGAACGGTTCCTGAAAAATATACATACCACATAGGCTACTGTAGGATCACTTCAGTGTCCGGTCCCTCGTAGTTCTGTTCAGAATTAGTTTTAAGTAAAATAATTTAAAACTGATCATTTGAGTTTTAAATTGAAAACTTCACTATACAATACACAGTTATCAAGATGATAAACCCTACTGTTATAAGTCAAGCCCCACACAACCACACAAATACAATCCCATCAGAGAAGGAATAGTAACCACTTCAATGCTGATACAAGAGAATTTATTCATGTGTTTAAATCCAAATGCGATGCCAGTTGCCAAAGTCTGCACTGCTGTTCACAAAGTCATTTATTTCTCCAAAGAAGATAAACTGGAGGATGTGGGGGCCGGCTGGTGTGGAGGTCTTCTGCTGCGCGTTGAGACTGTTCCACCAGCAAAGGCAAAAAAATAAGATTACAATTTTTCCCTCCGACATCCTCCAAGAAGTCTGCAAAGTGAAGGGGGCTTTTCTGGATGTGTACAGTGTGGTCTGTGCATGATGCCTTTGTCCTTCACTGTTCACCAATGTCCAAACCAGCACCTTATCCACCACAGGGTTTCTTTTGGCTTGGAGATGGGGTTACCATGTTTCCAATACCCCATACTGTCAGCCTGGTGCTACACCTACAAGGACACAGAATTAAAACACTGATGAAATACTATGATTACTATGAAATACAGATATTCAAGTTCATTTTGAGAATTGAAGTACAGGCCAAGGGGAGGCACCCTACAACAGCATCATGCAACGGCCAGGAACATAATAGAGTGTACCTTTAATGATGTGACACAATGACGCTCCATTTTCCTGCAGGCTTTTGAAATCGGCCCAGCAGCACCAAAGGTAACTGGGGCCTGCTGCATCCTCCACAGCATTTGTGAAACAGCAGATGATATTCTGGATGTAGAGGAGGAGGGTGAAGCACCAGGACGGGACAGACAGGATAATGACCTGGACAATAATGACGCAGATCACAGGGAGCTTTTCTGGAAACTGCGTCCGAGCCAGACTGTCCACACCGAGATCTGCTCCTTCAGAGCTGCCTGTGTGTCTGAGTGAATATGAACACAGCTAGGACATTATAAATGTGCTTGTGTTCTCTCAGACATGTCTTTATCCTGTAAATGTAAATAAGAGATCATCATTCAGATGTAAAATAAAACTGGTATTGTTTTTAATTTAGCTCTATTATGATTATGATGATGATTATTATTATTATTAGTAGTAGTATTATTACAACTATAAAAATATAATAATAATACATATTATTATTATTATTATTATTATAAAAAAATCACTAGCTAGCGAGGTGTGCTGGGTCCTAAAACATTAGAACAAATTCTCAAGTAGACGCTATCTTGACATAACAACCCCAGAATTTGAGTTAAAACTATACATTTCTTGCTTAAAAAAAAATCCCAAAACTGTTTTTTGTGTCACAACAAAAGCAATAATTAAACTTTTAACTCACCGTTGTGCGCTCTATCCTCCGCCATTTATCATCGGAATGTTTGGGACGCAAGCTGATAACGAGACGTAGGGGGAGGAACGCTCAACCTACCAGTCATGTGACTCCTGCCCATGTCAAATCAATGTCAGAATGAAACAATAGTATGAAACTGACAAAAGAAAAATATTGCAGAGCAAAAGGGAAATGCGTATTGTAAAAACCACAGCAGACTGAGAAGCAGGATTAACGAAGCAGTATTGCAAAGGAAATTCTTTTAATCCTTTATTTTTTTCTCTCATTTTATTTTACTTTATTTAGTTCTGCAACCATTTGTGACATTGAATTGACTCCATACTAATGCATCCAACCAGCTGCACAACACAGGAAACCGTCGGTGTAAATATGGACAACATTTAGAGAGGATTACTTGTTTGAAATTCCAGCGTGTTTGTACAACATGCTATGGAATAAGCCTCAGTTGGACAGGAGCTTTAAACATGATGTCAGCCCACAAACTATCTGGAAGTAACAGCAGGACAAGCAATCTGCCAGAGGAATATGACTCAAGCTTGAATGAACTTCTGTGAGTTTATACGACTCATCTATCAGAGTGGGAATTAGCAGCCAAAACAAGATGTTCTCACCTTCACCCAATAAAACGCTCCATTACAGATGCTCCCAAGAAGGGCAGCACAATAACATGAAATACAGGATAACTATGTTGAAGATTTTGATAACAAAATAACTTGCTGTATTTGAATTTCCCCATCAGTATAGGAAAAGCTGAATTAAATGCTTATTTATGATGAAATAAAAGGCTAACTGGATAACTTTTTATTTTGTCACACTACAAATTGATTCACACACACTGTGGAAAACCATAATATCATTTTCACACAATCAGTTCTTTATCAAACAAATATTACAGTTGATAATATTGCAGTAATGATACATTTACAAATATATTCTGTAACCTTCTCAACCATTTTATTTTACATGAGACAAAAAGTGAACCAAAATAGCATGATTAACAATAAAAAGGGATATTTTCTAAAGTTTGTTAAGGCTAAAAACAGCTCAGGAAACATTTTCAAATCCTAAATTTGACTTTTTGCTGTGTAAAAATTATGTGTAATAATAATGTTTAGGCATCAAAGCATGAGGTTAGAAAGAAGTGTTGAAGTGTAATTTTATATCGCTTTATTGTTACAACGTGTCATTTTAAAAATAGTCATTTATGAATCCTACTTTTAACAAATTGTGTTATGATGAAAATGTGTGCAGAAAAAATTGTGGCTAAATATTAACATTGCATCAAAGCTTGAGCTCACACTTGATGGTAAACTCCCTCAGCTTACAAGACACTATTATAAAGCCTTACCATTGCATCGATGCTTGCACTTTCCAGCAGGGATTCTGCTTCCTTTGGCTGCAGAGCCTTTTCTTGGCTCACGCTAAGCTACAATCCACTCCCAGCAGCTACTTGGCTTGTTTTCTTACTTAATGAGGCTTGAAGAGTTTTAGGTAATGGGAAAAGTAGATCACATTCTCACACCTCTTCTGATGGCAGTGAGACTCGGACAGCACTGTACTAGGGCACAAGGTCGTATTTTACTTAAGATTTAATGAGACACTGTGTGCCAATACCGCCACTGAAATAATCGCAGTGAGGCAGAAACATGAAGCGAACTGAAACTTAAGATGAGCATTTAATATTAATAGAGGGGGCTCCCCGTCTATTTGCCAAAACATGCTGAGATTGCAATGTCTGCTGCCACCCGAAAAAGGATGCACTGACTGAAAAGACTGACAGACAGAAGTAAAAGTACAAAACGTGTATCTTGCAAAGCATTTGGTCTTTTTCTTTGAGGCAAATCCTGTTGATTTTCTTCATATGACACATTTGCTCAAAGTAAATTATGGTGAACAAATCTAGGCAAGATATGTTCAAAAAGACAATAAGAGTTATCTAACATAACCTTTAACAACATACTCATCATGGACAGTGCCTTCTTTTCTCTCCATCAACACAGAAGTGTATTTTCCACTTTTAAGATTACTAACTATTTTAGTGCACCTTTTCTCGATTCAACACCAGGATTGTGCCCAGACAGAGCATTTTGGAAAATATATACCGTCTAAATATACTTTATTATAAGCCTAAAACTTGCCTTTTGATGTGGATTTCTTTAGAAGGCTAAAGCACTTCTACCAAAAGAAACACAAAATGAACAGGAGTCAAGAGTTATATTTTCAGTGTACAGTATTTATCAATTTAAAATCCAAACGTCGCAGGCCAAAGAGCAAACTTCACACCGCCGAACTTCAAATAGCTGTGTGTTTACATTTACAGTAAAAGCTGAATGATAAATGCTTTTGGTGAAATGTTCTCAGTAATCTTTGGTAGAAATCCTAGCTCGAGTTTTAAAATCACAGAACTGAGAACAAGTCAAAACAGAAACCACCATTTTACATGCATGAACGTATTCATAAAAGAGTAATAATAGTTGTCAAAAGTCAAAATGAAAAGTCAGAATCTTGGACCCTCGAGCTCTCTGTTACAAAACTGTAATAAGAAACAGGCGATGAAGCTGCTCTCCACCCAGTGTCTAGAGCCTACTCACTTCAAGTCTTAATCTCATCGGCTCATAGCTTTGGGCTTCAGAGTGTGATCGAATTACAAGCACTTTATATATTGCAAAACTGCTGTATGCAATAAACGGATCGCATGTTGACCTCATTTGACAGCGCATCGTTAAACTAATGAATGATAAACTATTTAGCAATCACATGTAACATGATCTAGAACGATTTGATTACAGTAATTAAATGGAATATAAATCACAGAACTAGTGACAATACAGGCAAGATGAATAAGACGTTATCTTTATTTTCTGACACTTTACTCTCTGTATTCAGTTTTAGTCAAAATACTATCAAAATGTATAATCATATCTCGTACCTTTATTGCTAATGTAACAACACTAATATAAATAGTATATAAATGTAAAATAATGCTATAAAACATGCCAAAGGTCCAGACTTTTCCTAATAATACAGTAAAAAGTGTGGAATGATTCAGTAAAGCAAGCAGGGAGGTTTTTTTTTGTCACTCTAACAGGGTCTTACTTTTAAATATCCATTTTAGTTTACACATGAAAGGATCTCGGTAGAGACGTGAGGTAGAATACTTAAATGCTGGGATTAAATTTAAATGATACATTTGTGAGAGCTTGTGATCAAACCTTGGTCAATGACACATTTAGACCAAGATGAGAAGATTTAAAGCTTTTCACTGCTTTAGGACGCAATACACTGAGCCTTGTGCTATGGGCACTATTTAAACACACACACACTTAAAGAATGAAGTCATCAGAGATTTACAAATGTGGATAGTTTTTTATTAAATGATGGTTCCTGTCAGCTGAGCTAATTTAACTGCTCTTAATACATGCACAGATGATGAGTGTTAAGACCTTTACAAATTAATTTACTGTCCTAGTGTATAAGTCTATAGAAACAGCAACTAATGGCTGATTCAAAAGCCTTTGAAAATATCTCACAATGGTGCCCGTATTTAAACACTGAGATCACCAACACAGCAGGTAGTTAAGCCTGTGTCGTCAAAAGATTGTAGAAAGAAAAGGTTTCTTTCAATCTTCAGCCTTTCACTTTTACCATTTCCTCACATATTCCAATCCCATTTCTCTCCATAATACCATAATGTTTTTCTGTCTTTTAAAAAGCAATATTAAATAGTCCACATAACAAAAGTTTATACAAAAAGAAATAGGTGTCAACAATACCACTAAGTTCAGACAAAATAACTACATCTCCTCTTGTCTGTTGCTTTAATTATGTTGACAAAGCCACTTTTGTGGGCATCTCAGACTCAGCAAAGATCTGTAAGAGTTCAGTGTTGAGAGACATTGCCAAAGTCAATTACTAATGCTCAGAAAATCAAAGTGTCTTCCTCCTGTGGATCATATTCACCGCCATTGAATATAGCAAAGAGCAAATTGGCTGCACACCATTACAGCAGTGTGACCCCATGGATAAGCAGCTTTGTCTCAACAAAACCTGGCTGTGGAGAGCCTCTCCCGGTGAGAGCCTCCATGCAGAGCTTTGTCACAGTAATCCATCCTGCACAGTGTTTCCTGGGCTGGGGCGGAGATACGCAAGTCCTTTATAAAACACAAGCAGCTGCTGCATTGATCCTTTTTATTTGTCTGACAAAGCCATTTCTCACAAAAGTTAGCTTCTGTTTAGGCAAAGCAGGAGTGGGTCCATTACACATGCATGTACATTTGCAACCCACTCCCTGAGAATCTCAAAGTTCCCCCAAGAAGCATAAATATGACAAGATATTCCTTGTTTTGTTTCCCAATAGTTTAAAAGCTTTTTCTTAGATAGGAAGCACAGATAAGCATACGAGTCAGTGCCCTAGCCTAAAATTAATATTGTTATTGATTAAGATGTTAATAGGCCTAAAAATAAAAAAAGGTTATGAAAATCTAAATAATAGTTGTTATTGTTTTTTGTTTTTTTTAGAGCACTGCTGTCTTTGAAAATAGGACATACATAGTGTTGACAGATTCTCACTCAGAGATGCTAAGCTAACACTGCTTAAATTCACAGTCTGTCTTGTCTTACTGCTTTCCTGTGGCAGGGTTTAAAGGTGCTGTAGGGAGAAATAAAAATAGTCCCAGTCGTGCAGTAAACAAACTGTCAATAACACCATGCAACTCCTTGATATACAGTATGTTTCAATTTTGGCAGGTGCCATGTTGTTTCTGAGTGACATCAATAAACTTGAAATCCATGCTTGTTTATCCAAAGACTTACAAAACTATGATGTGTCATAAACTAAAGAGACGTGAAGTGTATAAGTCGCTTATGAATGTTATGGCGTAATTGTATGACAGCAGATTGTAATGTGAGGTATTAAGTATCATTAGTGTAAATTTTTGAAGCTTAATTAAGTAATACTATTTAAATGTGGAAAAACAACCAACAATGAGATGTGTTCAATTGTTTGTCATAATGATATAAATTGCTGAGTGATATTGTATTTGTAGTTTTTTGGTGTGTTGTGATGTAAAAATGCTGTTCTCAGTCCTAATTGGTGTTTTTGGAACGGCACCTGCGTGTATAAAAGGCTGCAGTGCTTATACCTGATGGAGGTCAGATGGGCTAAAATGTTGTTTAAGAAAAGAATTAATGAAGAGTAAGGCGCTCGGGAGTTTTTTAATTACTTTCCTTCCTACGCACTGGTTACCATTTGAGGTGTACAGAAAATATAACTGAGTATCCTTGCCAACTGTAACCAAAAGGTCATTATGAGGGTGAAACATTGCCTACCTTAAATTTCACATATTTTACTCACTAAAACTTGTGTTTTTTCAACATTGTGTTTTTAAGCATCCTACTGTTTCATATTTATGTAAAAAGAAGGATTTTGTTACAGTGTGATTAGCATGTTTTTTTATGAATGAATGTCTTTACACCATTTGTTCAATAATAAAAAAAAAAATCTAATATATATATTATGCTTCTTTAAAAAGTTAAAGCAGCTCTTTCAGCCAGTAGAGGGCGCAGATCCCTCTCTGTGCAACTGTACTGTAACCACTGCCATCTTTGTTGAAAAGTACAAACAAAGCAGCAAGTTTGGAAGAAAGAACATGAAACAGTAGGTCATCTTAACGTTTTATGACTCTGCTAGGGTCCCGTGTATTGGCCTGTTTTCTTTATTACCTGTGTTGTGTGGTAGAGCGCCTCACTTACATAATCTCTCGCCATATGCCACCGACTCAGTGGTAAGAATGTTTTTTGGAGGTTTCTGTCCAGCTGAGGGTACTGTGTCAGTGAGATATGCATGATTCTACTAATCTCACGTCTAAGAACAATCTAAATGATTTTGAGAAGATATATTTTTTGCCTAAAAGTTATACAGGGCTGCTTTAATGTAACAACCTTATACACACATATCCTGAACAGATGTAATTTCTTGAATTTCGTGATTACTTTTGGAAACATTTGTATGATACATACATTTTTTATAGTTTTGAGAATTTTGTGGTTAAAGAAAAAATAAAAGTGTGTAAAGTAAGAAAGGAGTCAAATGAGAACTTAGCATTCAATGTTAAAATACAGGGCACACAAAATAATAATAATTGAAAAACCCCTTCAAGCTTGTATGCAGAAAAATTATAGACTGTTTGACAAAATTATGACAAATCAAATAGGTCTACAGAATAAGTACAGACTGCAGTGTCAAATACTTCTTGCAAAAAAAGGTGGCTTGATCAGCAATGTAAGAACAATCACTGCCTTTTAATTTAAGCACTTCTGTTGTGGCTTGCAGTTTATCCATAAAAAACATGACATGCCAGTTACTCACTGTCACATCTAAAGTGAATGCTAAACTAAAAATTATGCCAAGCTGTCGGCCACTACATTTGCACCGTTTTAAATGATGCATGAGACTCAAACATAGAGCCCAACTGTGTGGATCTATACAAGTGAAACATATTGCCACCTTGGCTGAGGACATTTTTCATCCGTCTTAATTGACATTGTACTGCCGCTGTAACCTGAGCAAACTCAGTATCTCACAGAAAAGATTTTTAAAGTAACGTTTTGTAGGGTGTAATATCTGACACTAGGTTTGAATTGAATAAATACAGGAAAAGAAGAATCACATTGCACCAGGCCTTTGGATTTCCTCTTTATTTTCGCAACAGTGGCTCGTGGAAAGCCTTGCCTCTTATAGCCTCTCCTTGAAGCTCACCAGTGGGACAGAGTTAACAGGGTCCAAGCCTTGCAGAGCCATCCATCCTGAAGTACAAAAGTGACACAGAACTACAGTCTGTGCCAGATGATGGAGGCCGCCAACAACTCTGTGCTAAAGGTACCGCTGGACGGATCCATTCAGCATCCTCTGAGAATTACCGTCTTCCTGACATTCACTTAGGATAACACATGGACATCAAAACATAGCTTATTTATTTATGAATGCTTCCAGGAACCGGGTGTCCACATGGTTTTAGATTTCATCAGAAATGGACATGAGACTGTGACTGGTTTCCATCAAATCATTGGACGGCAGGGGTTAAATCAATGTGTGCCCTGTCCTCGGCACTGTCCTGCCGGGTGTAATTTAGTGTCATCTCCTGTGTAATAAGGCCCTTGTACGGTTACATGGTTTCTGTGTCCTGTCCTTTGTGTCTACTGCATTTGTTTTATGTCCTGTGTTTTGTGTGTCGTGTGCCAGTAAGCATCTGGCGCACCCTTGCTGGAAGTACTATTCTTTGTGTTTTTATAGCAGTGGTTAATATAGTCTGTAGATTGCACGCAAGTCATTTGATAGTCTTTAAACAAAACTGGAGGTATTCAACTAAAATCTGGCTGTTTTTTGCCGTTGGAAATGGCTGCCAAAATGAGCCATCCCCTACCTTGAACTAAAGAACACATCACAATATGACAATAATAACAATAAAAGGGTAGAGTGCCAGAAAATGGTCTGCATTTCACAAACAGCTTTTTATGAAAGGCAATCTTTATTTTTTTTACCTCCTCACTAAGAGTGTGTTATTTCATCACACGTTCTGAACTCCAGTGCAGAATATTCTTTTTACACCAGTCCACTGTCTGTCAAATTACATGTAGACGTATGTTGTTGTCTCAGAAATATTACAACGCCAATTAATCAGTTGGGCCCTTAAATAAGGCAAAAAATAAATAGTTGAATTAAAATCACCTGATCATGCAAAAAAGACCTTAGGACATTATCTAGGCTTTGTTTAATAGATGAGACTGTTCAGTGAGACAACAAGCTTTAGCCAGTTACATGTTCGCATACTGGGGCTTTATTCCCATATGAAAAAAGGACGCTGCCATTGAGTGTTGGTCTGTACTCTTCAATGTAAGCAGAAAAGTAGATCAAGCAGCGAACACATAAGGAAACAATAAAGGAAAATAATTGGGAGAAAGGGAAGCAAAATAAAACGTACATAACTACTGGTGATTGGATGTGTTTTTGTGGGGGTGGGGGTGGCTAGTGTGATGGAAGAGTTTTCAGCTACTGGAGCTTCAATGAGTGAATGAACATTTCCAGCTATATCCTAATGTCTTCTATTAAAATGTTCCAGACATCTGCCAGGTGCATAAACATTTTTATTTAGCTTTAGATTGTTCACAAGCCTTAAAGCTCTAGATAACAATTGGTTAATGACTTTCTCTTAAAACATTTTGTTTTGTTGTGCATAGAACTTTGAGTGTGACTCTAAATCCTGTTTACGTTAATATTAAATGAGGATATTACTTACTCCAGAGATTTTTAACTGATAAGTGCCAGGACTCACTGAGTTCTGCCTGTAATTAGCAACTTAACCTCAGCCAGTAATTAGCGGCCAACTGGACGCAGCAGTAAAACTAGTCCAACAGAAATTAGATTATAAAGCCCAAATGGGGCCAAATTCTGTCAGAATTTTAAACCGTGTATCAAGTGTAACCTCTTTATTTAATTTATGCATGGTATAAATGAATAATGTTGGCTATTATATTATGCACAAAGGATAATGGGAATTATAAGTCAGTTCACAACACAAGCAGTCAGTCAGCTCGGATGAAGCCTGCAAGTAAATGTGTTCAACCATCATTCAAGCACACACACAATTTAAGGATATTCCAGATACAGTTTCTGAACTAATATATACATTATTTAAGTATTTAATCAAAAGTACAATTGGCTGATAAGAATTGTAGAGCATGACTCAAAAGCTAAACTGGGGCAAGAATAACATAATGAGGACCTTTGAGATGCTGTTTTGAAGTAACTTTTTGATGTCAGCTTTGAATTTTGGGCATTTTTGAAACTCCACACCCTTAAATGCATAGATATAAAATGTGTTTGAATGTGGGTTACCAGATTACCAGATACTATTCATACACCACACACACTATAAATCTAATATACTTTTATATTATCTGTCAGTCTGTGGAGCTCCTCCGCCACTAAGGTCATCACATAATAAATTATTTTATAAGAAGGATTTTCCAAAACTATGTCCCGATGCCTTAAACATTTTTCATCCACTGTGTGTGATAAATGTGGCGATCACACAATGGGCAGCTGGAGAGAAAAGAGGAAAAAAAAGTACATAACCTACTAATTACCTATTTTTAAATATTGTGTGTCCATACTTTTCTGTTGAGCGTTTACAGGTGTTTACATGGCCAAGTTAGTCACATTATAAAAGAGAACTCCTTTGGATTCCAGCAGTCTCTTCCCAAAAGTGTTCATTCAAGTCATTTCTAATCCAAACTGTTTTTATTTTAATTATTATTACAGTATCTAGGTCCATACTTGCACGCACTGACAACATCTGGTGTGCCATCTGCTTGCAGCTGGTATTCCTCACTTTCTCACTAAAAAGTAAAGGCTCAGGAGCATTGTTTTGTTTTTGTGTTGTTTTTTAGAAAGACTCAACCCAGACAACTATGTTGATATTTTAAGGTAATAAAAAAATAAAAAAAATAAAAAAGCAGATTGTTTTATTTAGTTGGAAAACAAAATTGTTGATATTTATTTGATAATTAGGGTCCTCACACTGTCATGAAACTATAAGCTCATATGCACAAGTAGGAAAGCTGGGGCTGCTTTACTCTCAATGTATTTACTGACAAATATTTGTGTCTACTTTCTTTTGACATAGACTTAGAACATAGAACCATAAAACATACTTTCTGTGCAAGCTTCCTGTAGCTTTGCCTGTTGTTTGTCATAAAAGGAAAAACATCATTTGATGGCGGGTAATACATTTTGGCTGCAAGAATATTTATAATATTGATAAATGAAAAATGTCCTGCTGTTAAGTGAAAGCACAAAATGAATCTCGGTTGTAAAGGCCACATTCCTCAGACCAAAACCGATAGCGGCTAAGTGACAACAATCCAGTGTACGTCTTTACAGCCGAGTGAAGGCGTTTCTTTATCAGACAGACACAAAAAGATTCAGTTACATACAAAAGTACAGAAAAATGCATCAGTGGGTGGTGAGAGTCGATCTCTGCAGCCAGCATATTGGTAAATGGGCTAAACGTATTGGTGAGTGGGACATCAGACTTATCAGTTTTTAAAAAGATATTGGTAAAAACAACAGTGTGAGGGCTGTAACACTGGGTTTGCATACAACATCGAAAAGATCAATGGCAGAAGCAAACACATCATTTAAAGCGATAATATATGTGTATATGTTTATGTATGTAATGTGTAAGGCGTTCAAATCTGATATTTTAGTACTGTTGTGTGTATATGATTAATGAACAGAAGGTTGTTGTGCCAGGAAACCTTTATTGCTTTGTGCCACTAGATGGAGTCACAAGCTACTGCGGTGTAAGGTTAAAAAGTAAAGTAAAGTTCTTTTCCCACAATGCCTATTTAAATGCTTTGAAATGATTGTAAACAGGCAGGTGTTCCCCCAGGATCGGTGATATTTAATATTTGCCCATCTGCTCTGTAGTGGATGCTTCGGTGAGATGTTTTCCTGCAATACTGCCATCTAGTGTTAATGTCAAAACTAAATAGAGTTCCCACAAAGGGCATATACTTATATTGGTTTACTCATGTATCTGCTCTTGGCCAAATGAGGGTTATGTTTCTTCATTAAGGATTATTTGAATCTAATGCATAGCAGTCATGAAGATACATTGGAAGCAGTTGGCTGGGTCTGAGATCAAAGATTTTCATTTGGGCCAGTAAAGAATTGCACATATGCAGCATTTTGCTCTACAGAGACAACTCAAGTGAAAAATGAGTTTATTGCTGAACTCTAGTTTGGTATTACTAATGAGGTTTTAAGTTCCATCATGTGTCACCAAGCTTCATTTCTGTGTGTGTTGTTTAAATGGGGTCCGTTTTGAAGTGTCATTTTATATCATTCCCTGAAAAGGCTAAGCAGTGTTGACTATTTTGACACTAAGGAGGGAAACATTTGAGCCCCACAACTGTTTGATTTAGAATGTTTTTTATACATACAGTGCCTTGCGAAAGTATTCGGCCCTTTTGAACTTGTAATTGTACTGTGAAAAACTTGTAATTATTTCAAACTTTTTTAACAAATAAAAAACTGAAAAATTGGGCGTGCAAAATTATTCAGCCCCTTTACTTTCAGTGCAGCAAACTCTCTCCAGAAGTTCAGTGAGGATCTCTGAATGATCCAATGTTGACCTAAATGACTAATGATGATAAATGGAATCCACCTGTGTGTAATCAAGTCTCTGTATAAATGCACCTGCACTGTGATAGTCTCAGAGGTCCGTTTAAAGCGCAGAGAGCATCATGAAGAACAAGGAACACACCAGGCAGGTCCGAGATACTGTTGTGGAGAAGTTTAAAGCCGGATTTGGATACAAAAACATTTCCCAAGCTTTAAACATCCCAAGGAGCACTGTGCAAGCGATAATATTGAAATGGAAGGAGTATCAGACCACTGCAAATCTACCAAGACCTGGCCGTCCCTCTAAACTTTCAGCTCATACAAGGAGAAGACTGATCAGAGATGCAGCCAAGAGGCCCATGATCACTCTGGATGAACTGCAGAGATCTACAGCTGAGGTGGGAGACTCTGTCCATAGGACAACAATCAGTCGTGTACTGCACAAATCTGGCCTTTACGGAAGAGTGGCAGGAAGAAAGCCATTTCTTAAAGATATCCATAAAAAGTGTTGTTTAAAGTTTGCCACAAGCCACCTGTGAGACACACCAAACATGTGGAAGAAGGTGCTCTGGTCAGATGAAACCAAAATCGAACTTTTTGGCAACAATGCAAAACGTTATGTTTGGCGTAAAAGCAACACAGCTCATGACCCTGAACACACCATCCCCACTGTCAAACATGGTGGTGGCAGCATCATGGTTTGGGCCTGCTTTTCTTCAGCAGGGACAGGGAAGATGGTTAAAATTGATGGAAAGATGGATGGAGCCAAATACAGGACCATTCTGGAAGAAAACCTGATGGAGTCTGCAAAAGACCTGAGACTAGGACGGAGATTTGTCTTCCAACAAGACAATGATCCAAAACATAAAGCAAAATCTACAATGGAATGGTTCACAAATAAACATATCCAGGTGTTAGAATGGCCGAGTCAAAGTCCAGACCTGAATCCAATCGAGAATCTGTGGAAAGAACTGAAAACTGCTGTTCACAAATGCTCTCCATCCAACCTCACTGAGCTCGAGCTGTTTTGCGGAGGAATGGGCAAAAATTTCAGTCTCTCGATGTGCAAAACTGATAGAGACATACCCCAAGCGACTTACAGCTGTAATCGCAGCAAAAGGTGGCGCTACAAAGTATTAAGTTAAAGGGGCTGAATAATTTTGCACGCCCAATTTTTCAGTTTTTTATTTGTTAAAAAAGTTTGAAATCCAATTTATCCAATACATTTCGTTCCACTTCATGATTGTGTCCCACTTGTTGTTGTTGATTCTTCACAAAAAATTACAGTTTCATATCTTTATGTTTGAAGCCTGAAATGTGGCAAAAGGTCGCAAAGTTCAAGGGGGTCGAATACTTTCGCAAGGCACTGTATACTGAGACTAATGTGTTTGAATAAAATACCATTATCACTTCAAACAAATAAGGTTGAGATGGGAGCTAAACTCAGGCCATGGCATATACAGTAATGTATCCATGTGGGTCACCAAGGGGGTCTTATACATTTTCAGTTGTATACTACAACATTTTAGAAACTTCAAAACTAAGGCTTTAGAAAACAGAGGAAGAAAATGTGCCCAAAGCAGTCAGCTAGGCTCCAGTCCCCTGCGACCAGTAAAAGAAAAGTACAAACGTACCGCAAAAGGATATGCAAAAATAGGCAAAAAACTTGCACCTTAAAAGTTCATCTTGGATTTCAGGTATGAGTATGCTAAGCTGTGTTTTTGAGTTGCACTTCTGGCTGCTTTACACAGTCCACTAGGAGCTCGAGAATTTGTCGAGAGCACAGATTACAGGGAACGGGCTGTTGTGCTGGAGTCAGCCTCGGTCTTAGGGTGTGAATAAGGGATTGTCGGAGTGAAAGAGGGCCACTGCAGCTCTCAGCGGCGAACAGAGAAGCTCTTCTGGGGCAGGATCAAAGAAGTCAGTCAACCAAGGCTTCTGCTCAACCCAGACTTTAGTCAACCAACCACACACACTAATCTTTTCCCCGGGTCTCGTGAGGGTATAGAGAGGAGAAAACATCAACCGAACACAATCTAATGAGCATCTACAGTTTAACAAGGACACATGGCAAGTACAAAGCAGACAGCACCAGGCAGACTCTTCTATTTCTGTCTATTACTGCTCTGAGCTCAAATATTTTCTAATATCTGAGATGCCACTCCATTTACCAGAAAATTTCCAACATAGCTATAGAACACATAAAACATGACATTTCTATTTGATCTAAAGGTGGTCTAAATTGTAAGATCTATAAAATAAATAAATAAATAAATAAATATATATATATATATATATATATATATATATATATATATATATATATATATATTTTTTTTTTATTAGTAGTAGGCAGTCAAAGCGCTTTACATACATTAAGTGTTACAGCTGCAACACCACTGGAGGCAATGTAGGTTAAGTGTCTTGCCCAAGGACACAACGACAGTATGAACTGTGGGGAGAGCGGGATGTTATGATGTTTTGGTATGTTTTTGTTTCGAGCATGGATCGAACTGCCCACCCGCCAGTCGAAGGACGGCCGCTCTACCACTGAGCTACTGCCGCCCCCATTTATAAATAAATAAATACACACACAGTATTAGTATAAAATGTGACTAACCAGAATAATCCAGGTTTTAGTATACTTTTGATTGCTAAATGGCAAACAAGTTACCAGTAGTACCATTCATGAAATGCACAATCTTAAGGCTGTGAAATTGGGCAATTAGTTGAAAGGAGAGTGTTTAAAAAAAATAGCAGTGTCTGCCGTTGACTGTACAAACTCAAAAAGTTGTAAAAAGTTTTTGTTTCTATGATTTAGCAATCCTGTGAATCACTAAACTAATATTTAGTTGTATGACCACAGTTTTTTAAAACTGCTTCACATCTGTGTGGCACCAACTTGTGGCACCTGTAGCAGAACCACCATGATTCTTTCAACATTCCACAATTATTTACTGTCCTGCCTTCAGAAACAGCCTGTATCTGAAAGCCTCAAACTTAACACTGTTTTCTTTCAGATAAAAGCCTGGCCAAAGTGCTTTATGGACAAGAAATGCTATTAATGACTTTGCTCTTGCTTTTACAAGCAGTGGAACCTGGGTTCACAGGGCACCAGGATCAAAGGTGGTTCAGGACCAATGCCACCCCCCCCTGGTGCCATGTCTTTTTAACCATAAAACTGAAGATAAGTTTGTTGTGTTAGCTGGATTCAAGAACTGTGCTCTTTACCAGAGAGCGCTCTGTCTACATTCTAATTGACAATTGGAATGCTTTTGATCCTAACATCCAAGAACGATCAAAGACCGCCCCTGGTGGTCAAATGAACAAACGACTCTATCCAATCATCAAAGGACAATTTCGTAATTCTTACATTACAGGAAAATGTATTTTTGATATTGTGATGTTTATGCTGTTCTTTTCCAGGACACGGAGTTGTGACCAAATAACTCCCTTTATGGTTTATGGTTTCCGTTTTGTTTTAAATGAAATGTAATTAATGTCTCAACAATATTCTTATCCATTGTTTATAGTTACTGGGTGTATAGTTCTCTACAGGTCATGTCAAATCATTTCATGTTGTTATGAGAATGGGTTGAAACAAAAGGAATGTTTTAAAACTTTAGTAAAAACTTTAGTTAGACGTTCCCCAGCAACTTCCCTTCCTGGAAGCTGGGGCTCGAAGTGTGATAAAACTGGAGCCAAAACTCTTTCTCTCTCTGACAGCCTCTTGACTGCATTGATATAAAATCTCATGTTTTGTTTACTTCGTGTTAAGCAATATGCACTCTGTACCTTTGATATACGCCTGCTACTTTGCTTCATTTTGCAAGAATAAAACCTGGCCTTTCGCTTTTTATAATATAATCTGTCTCCATGTCTCTCTGGATATTATAAGGATATAGGATTCTTATAACAGCCAGTTGATGTGTTCTTTGGCAAATTGTAACCTCTTCTGCACATGCCTTTTTTTTAAACAGAGGGACTTTGGGATTCTAGTTAAATGCCATCAGTTAGATTGTCTAAACATTCCTCTGGTTTCACAAACCCTGTGGAAGCAAATGTTCACCTCTGTATTTAACCCTTCGTTCGTCCCTGTGTTTTGTGTTTATCCTTTCCCTGTTCCAATGTTAAGTTATCCTTATACCTGTGTTAGATCTGTGTGATTTTTAATAAAACCCCATAAAAGACATTAATGTTTCTCTGTTTATAATTAAGAAATGTTCGAAAACAATAGAATTCTCTTCCTTTAAGATTAATGAGACTAGGCTAAACAGTTTCTCTGGACCTGTTAAAACCAGGGTGGTGCCCCCTTTTAATTAGAAATTAATCTTAATGAACTAATATTAATATCAAAATTAATTATTGAAATTATTAAAATTAATCTTCTATATGTTTATGCAACCATACCCTTGTATATGACACTATATACGCTACAGTGTTATTTTTGGTGCCCCTTTACGGGACAATTTTGATGATAAAAATATTACTTAATAATTTACCCAAATTGATGAATTAATATCTCTTATCACCGCATATATTACAGCTCATACGCTACACACCTCTCAGCTGTTAATCCACTCCATGATTCTTTAACAACATTCCACAATTCATTTACATTTCTTGGTTTTGCTTCAGAAACAGCTTCTCTTAAGGTCCAGGGATTGGGCTGGCCACTCCATAACATTAATTTTGTTGGTTTGGAACCAAGACTTTGCTCGTTTACTAGTGTGTTTGGGGTCATTGTCTTGTTGGAACAAACATTTCAAGGGCATGTCCTCTTCAGGCTCAGTGGTAGAGCGGTTGTCCTTCAATCGGAAGGTAGGCGGTTTGATTCCCGCTCTCCCCACAGTTCATACTGTCGTTGTGTCCATAGGCAAGACACTTAACCCCCCTTGCCTCCAGTGGTGTTCCAGCTCTAACACTGGTGAATAGAAGCTTCATGTAAGTCCCTTTGGATAAAAGCGTCAGCTAAATAACTAAATGTAAATGGTATGCGATAAATAGGCCCAACACCATAGTAGGAGAAACATGCCTTGCTTCACTGTCTTCACTGTGTACTGTTGCTTGAATTCAGAGTTTGGGGGTTGTATCACAAACTATCTGTGGCCCTTGGACCCTGAAAGAACAATTTTGCTCTCAGTCCACAAAATGTTCCTCTATTTCTCTTTAGGCCAGTTTTATAATAATTTTATTATTATAATTGTTTATATTGTTTATAGTTACTGGGTGCTCATAGTTCTCTACAGGTCATGTAAAATCATTTCATGTCCTCCATATTAGTCCAAGCATGGAGTAGACATAACTATATAGACATGGTTTGCCATGGTACTTCTGCTCCTGGAGCTGGGGCCTTGGGGAGTGTGTATGAGAGATACACCTCCCTCTGACAGCCCCCACTGCATTGATATAAAATCTCATGTTTTGTTTACTTCATTAAGCAATATGCACTCTGTACCTTTGATATACGTGTCTTTGCTTCATTCTTGCAAGAATAAAACCTGGCCTTTCGCTTTTTATAATATAATCTGTCTCCATGTCTCTCTGGATATTATAAGGATATAGGATTCTTATAACAGCCAGTTGATGTGTTCTTTGGCAAATTGTAACCTCTTCTGCACATGCCTTTTTTTTAAACAGAGGGACTTTGCGGGGGATTCTTGAAAATAAATTAGCTTCACCCAGACATCTTCTAACTGTCACCGTACTTACAGGTAACTCCAGACTGTCTTTGATCATCCTGGAGCTGATCATTGGCGGAGCCTTTGCCATTCTTTGTTATTCTTCGATCCATTTTGATGGTTGTCTTCCGTTTTCTTCGAGTCTCTCTGTTTTTTGCTCTCCATTTTAAGGCTTTGGAGATCATTTTAGCTGAACAGCCTATAATTTTTTGCCCCTCTTTATAGGTTTTCCCCTACTCCAATCAACTTTTTAATCAAAGTACGCTGTTCTTCTGAACAATGTCTTAAACGGCCCATTTTCCTCAGGCTTTCAAATGCATGTTCAACAAGTGCTGGTGGCTTCCTCCTTAAATAGGGGCCACCTGATTCAAGCCTGTTTTTTCACAAAATTGAGCTCAATGATTGAATGCCACACTGCTATTTTTTGAACACACCCCTTTCAACTAAATGCCCAATTGCACAGCCTTAAGAGCATGCATTTCATGAATGCTGGGTCTTGTTGGTTTTCTGAGAATCTACTGCACCTACTGGTAACTTGTTTGCCACTTAGCAATAAAAAATATATACTAAAAACCTGGATTATTCTGGTTAGTCACATTGTACTGCTATTATTTTGTGTATATATATATATATATATATATATATATATACACACACATGCACGCACGCACGCACACTATTTTGGAAAAGAAGCGACAATATTGTTTCACAGATACTTTGAATATTAGAAGCATGATGATTGGCATCACAGTTTGGCACTTAAAAATCAGCTGAGTCTCGGCGCTTGCTTGCAATCCTGGATAATTCAGGGCCAAGCTAATTGCAGTTTTGCAGCTGCACCAAATTTTACAAATGGGAGAATTTCTGTATATAGTAATAACGCTAAATTTGAATATAATAAGTCTTATCATTATAATAGAACATCCACAAAGTGCAAAGCAGCATTAGCACTTTACCACAAGGAATTGCTATAGGAAGAAAAGGACTAAACTGATCATGTTGTTGAGGGACAGTTTCATTTTGTATTGGATTGCCCTTTGTACATTGAATAGATCCCTGATATAGAAATACAAAATGCCTGGCAGCTGAGACACATGAGGACACTGCATCCAATGTAACATATAAGTATTATGTAAATTGGATGTAAATGCAAACCATTTCTTGGAATTGGTGGGACTGTACATCTGTGCTGTTTATACAACCAGTCTTGGAAATGAACAGTGGAGCAGAGCACCAAGATATACAGTAGCATTGTGGATACTGACTCTTTGTAAATACATGCTGGCTGTGCTCTTTTTAGTTAACATGTCTGAAACACATGACTATTTACTGTCAGTAAGTCATGTCTACAGTAAAATGTTCACAGAAAAAAAAAAAATTAAACAGAACACATAAAAGTTGGAAAATATACATACAGTACGCAATAGATCGGGAAGCAATGTCTACAAACCACTCTGCAGTGGTTTCAATTTGAAATCACTTGTGATTGAAGTGTCCTCATCTCTGTTTATTCCACATTTACCACACTTTTCCCCTGCTTCATTTTAGTTATCTCTTTCAGGCATACTCATACTTTGTAAATATTTGTCTAATTTCATCAATTTACATCACCTCAGGAAATCTACAAGACCACAGCAAGGAAACAAATTTCAAAGCTTTAGAAAAATCTGTTTAACATTCAGGGAAAAGTGTTAGTTAAAGCCTTCTAAAAAGTTCATCAGTGGGACTTGAATATGAACATCTCTATGCGAGATATAATACGTGTTGAAAAAAAAAAAGGGGGTGAAAAAGATTCAGAAGATTGGACATCCACAGACTCAAACCTTAATTCTCGTATGCAACAGTCATTTATGGCTCGAGGATTGCTGAATAATACATCAACCAATACATCAAAACCGTGTGAGCCTCGGGGAAAGCAGTCTGTAATCAAAAAGTAAGTTAAGGTTTTCATAATAGTTCCCTATAAATAACTAGGGACAAAAATGAGGACATGTAAAATTGATGAGAGATGATTCAAACCCCACGAGATGCAGGGAGCTTAACACTAGAAGGAGGAATGTGACGTTGAGTGGCTTGCCATGTGCCTGCCACTACAGCCATGTGCACAAGATGGAGATGTGTAAGTCAATTGTATGAAAAGGGATTTAGTTTTAAAGGAAAACAAAGATTAATTTGGATGCTTTTTAAGGCATGGACACTGACTTCTCAGTTTTAGATTTGACATATATTATGATTAATTTCTTGAGCTCATTTTTTGAGCTCATCTCAATGTGTAATATACAGTAGCAATGTTTGGGCAATGGTCCATGTATAACCAAGCTGAAGGAGGCTCGCAGCACCCTTTCTTTGATCAATTAATTTAAACAATTGTTTTTTAAGAACAAATAAAATACATTACATAACCACTGTCATTACCTTCAACTGTTAGGTTGTGAAGTGTTTACCATGTTTAATAAAGGATAAAGGATAAGTGTGATGGGCCTCTGCCAATGTGAAGTTACCATGCCTTAGGACAAAATAACATATTCCACTCCTACTCTTCTGCAATAGTCTCTTAGTTTGCATAGTCTGTTCTCCTGTCAAAATCCTATACTATACATTGTGATAAACATAAATAAAAAAATCCTTTTTTATATTGCACTCACATACAGTGATTGTAGTGCTGCATCTAACTTTTATGACTTAAAGAATATGGGTTGAAATGAACAGCAAAAGAAAAACTCCCACACATTCTTAGACAAAGAAAAACACAAAGTGCTTGTGCTTCTTTGCCATTCCTGGTTTCCTTGTTCTCTAGAACTCCTATCACCAACAACACTCTTCTGAGAAATATCTCACAACTTGCACTTTGAGGGAGGAATGATCCTGCAAGTTTGACACTTTTCAGCAGTTGCTATAAGTTATCCTGTAAAAAGGCACATTTTTAGCAGATATTTGAGTAATGACGAGGGATGTAACAAACTTTTTGATTCACAATTCTGATCTCACAATTTTTTTCACAATTTTCTTTTATGAAATGAGTTGAGACAAATTAGAAGTGCCCTTTTATTATTTCACAATACTGGGCTCCAAACTTACTTTTTTCATCACTGTCCCAGTATTGCCAACTGTCCCTAAGTAAATGTAAACTGTCTCCAAATGTATTTAAAATGTTAGCTAATGTTTGTCTATTTGTAAGTTTATAAATAAACATAAATAAAATCAAATTTTACATGCGTTTACATACAATTTAATTTGCCTATAAGGCTAGATACTTTGAATAGGGGGATATTAACAAAGTTTACTTAAAATCCCCAATAAATCTCTGATGGATTTAGACATGGTTAATTACTTTGTGTTTATTAATTAGTTTTTATTAACTTAAGCTGAGACCTAAAATCTCTTTAGATCAAGACAAGATCGAGAGGTACTCACATTGGCCCAGTCTCAATACACCCAATACTACGCCCTGTGGTCTTCCACAAAGGGTGTACTTGGTGGAAGTGCACTATGGTGTAAGTGTGTAGGGAACCAAGTGTGCAGAATTAGAAGAATTTGGATGGCAATGTTTTCGTCTACAACGTTAGGGACACTTTACACTTCAAAATATTTATTTTTCTCCATTTTGCTCATTTTGCTGCACTGTCGGGCTAGCCTGGCTCCGCCCTCCTACGTACTTCCGCTCAATTTCATTTCGCTTCAGTACTACGTCTGGGATTGCTGTATATTCTTAGGTTTCCAGAAATCAATTTTTTGTAGGACCAATCAGCGAACAGAGGGAGTGGCTGAGAACGATGACGTTGATGTAGTGCGTCAGTTTGCGTTGGATCGACGTTAGCGATTGGCTATGGCAGATTCTGAGTGACTCTGGGCAGATCCAATAGTTTTAAACTTCAACAGAGTTCCCGCATACAAGGAAGTAAACGCTTGTCAATGGAGCGAGGCCAGACTCTCTGTACAAATGAAATGTACGAGAGTCTGGTAGAACCAGGCTACTGTCGGGCTAGTTTTCCGTCTTTTTGGTGAAACGACACAAAAAAAGAAGAATTGTTTTCAATTCTTCTTTTTTTCAGCGAAGTCCACTTGACAATAGTGTGCTAAAAGAGCACAAAAGGGGCAGGTGGTCGAACCACTCTGGACAACACCATATGCACTCGCACCCATCAGCGAGAACGCACAACTGAGGGACACGATGGTGTAAGTGTGGGTATTGGGACAGGGCAAATATTGATTTTATTGTTCTTTGGCTAGAACAAGTAAACAGTTTTTGTTACATTACAAAATTTGGTGAGGACCAAAGGCAGACCATGATGCACCAGAACATTATTACATTTCTCTGACAAGCGCCTTAAACATGTAAACACTTAGTTTAAGACGTGTTTGACTGTGTTATGAAATAAGAACTAGGATGGTTCAGACTCGGGACAACAGCCTCTGTTTAAAGTTTTGCTCCTTTGCTAACACAGATTACTGCTCACATTCTCTCTGTTCTCCACCGGTGACATTACATTTTATGTGATTTTGGTCGGTTTTGGAGAGAGTAAAGCTCAGACACAGACTTGTTTTTGTTGCACGCTTGTTAAACCCCGCTCGTTAAGGCCACGCAGAGCCAGCTCGGCCCGTGACTGGTCTATGCAGCAGCAGCGGAGAGTTGCAGACAATGAGCACGTGAACGCCTTTTGCTAAAGTGGCTTTATTTATGTTGCCACACTTTTGATTTGAATGAGGATGAGACTTCCTCAATATCAACAGCCCCACTCCCGTAATGCTAGAAACTGTTTGTAACAACTTGTTAAAAGTGAGCTTGCAGTAAACACAGCGACCCTGTTGTTCAAAACATGAATCGTCATTTAATTAACATCTTAACCAACTTGAAACGCCACATATGTTAATCAATTATCAATTATCGGTTAATTATTAGGCCTACATACCTAGTGGTAACACATGTATTTCAGGTTCAGTTAAATAAGCATAGTAGCCTAATGAAATATCACAAAAAATAGATTACCGTCTAGTATTCTCCTTTTAATTGGTGTTTAGCGCCTCAGTATGTTTAAATTGCAAGAGAACAAAAACTCTTGCCAACAAAAAAAAAAACATAAAGTGATAGCACTTTCATCTGTCTGGAGGAATGACAGATGAATCACTTAGCACTCAGCAGGGGCAAACTCCAAATGAAACAATCTTGACAGTTTTTGTCCTGGTTTTACTTTTATCATGTCAAGGAATTCTCTTTCAATATTATCAGAGACAACATCCTATTGAGGTTTCAATCAGGAGGAACACAGGTTTTAGTGCACGCCAACGATAGCAAAATGCTTTTAGTCAATGTGTTTTTCATGTTGTGATTTGTACTGTCACACCTTCCAAATATTGTATGCACACAAGGTGATTGTAAATCCTAATTGACAGACACTCAATTTACCATTAATACACATTTTTTGTGGCTAACATAACCCAGACTCCCAAATCAAATGCTAAGTTTGCGCCAAAATAAGAAAAGAAGTGTGATGACATGACCAATCATCCAAACGGAATGCATTCAATGTATTTATGACAAAGCCTCATTGCCTCTGTCCTGTTACTGGTTGTAAATGTGTGCCTATGCTGACCATAATCCACATGACTTACAAACCAACAGCTCATCTGACACAGCTGCATCACTGCATCAGAAAAAACAGGTTGTGTGATTGTGGTTTTTAGTGTTTACTGTTTAGTGCTGCAAGAAAAGAGAATGTATTTCAGTGAATGTTTTTGTGGTGAGGCAGTATACTATGCAGGATTTTCATTAAAATAAAATAAATCTTTATACAGTGGCAATCACAGTGTATCTGCACATACTGCCCTTTGGCCTTATTTCAGACTTTTTCCTCATTGTTGACATGTGGATGTTCTTAAGTGATTATCCCTCAGCCCTTAAGCCACGTACACACCGGGACGAATATCGGCGCGCGTTATTCGTCAGCTTTTTTCAACGCGTTTTTTTTGTGTTCACACCCAAGCGATTTTCGCTGACGATGAGCCGAGTGAACATGCAAATTCATTCCCTGACATTAGATGGCGCTTAATGTAAAGCCCATTTGCTGTGCAATACCACTCCATAACAGTTCTCTTTTATCAAGATTTTTGTAATCGCTGTCGCGTTTGTCATATAGTTCTTTGTGTTCCGACACCAACGAGACCAGCAGCTCTACATTCATCTTGCCTTGCATCTTCTTCATCTTATTTCTTCCCGGCAGTGTAGACGCTACTTGGCGTATATCTTCTTCGCCGTTACGTATGTGTGCTCGGCAAGACCGTTTTGTGTTTGAGCGCCCCCAAGTTGTGTTTTACTGTAACTTCAAAAGCTCCAGACATGTGAGCAAAAGCGGCAATCTCATTGGTCATATAGTTTTTGACGCGGCGCGCCAAACCAAAAAAACGAACTCGGGGCGTTTTTTAAAAAATGACGCTTTTACGCGTGGCGTTTTTGGCGTCGGTGTGCACACTCACATTGGCCGCCCTTTGTTTAGTCACGAGGCGTTAAACGTCGGCAAATATCACGCACGAAATTCGTCCCGGTGTGAACAGACCTTTAGCCTTAAGTCAATCATAGCAGTAAAGAAATGAGCTAAATGCCTTGATAATAATGTTTATCCAAGAGTTGGAGTAAAATGTGCCTTTTGAATTCAATGCATTTGAATTTCAATGAAAACATTTAAGTTGCCCCATATTTAATACAATGAAACCCCATTGTGCTTACCGTCAAACATTTTATGCCTCGAGACAAATGTAGCCCTCATATGGTGGCTGGTCTCCTCGACCACTTTCTCAAACTCCACTTTGCTCTGCTGGTTGAGTTTGTCCTCCATTTCGGACGTGCAGCAGGTGTATCCCTGAGGACAGACACGGAGGTGCTCTCCTGCGGGAGACACACACACAGCAGTTTTTAACACATTTCACTGCCACACCACTGGATTTTTTAAAAGGCCGCCCTGCTCTTTGATCAAAACTCTCCTGTGATTTTTGCAACTCTCATCACTGAAGCTATCAGAGAGGAACAGACTGTAACAAAATGAGAAAGATAATTTATCCTGCACAAGGAATACACAGCTGATATATTAAATAATATATCATGTAGGACAGTGTGCTACTCACAGATACAATGGTGCATAGTTGATTGTTCAGAGCAAAGCAACAAAACCGTTCATCATAATTTGTCAAATTTGGAAGCAGTGCATTGCAAGAATGTACAATATAATCTCAGAACCCTAATTACAATGCACACAGTCAGATTAACCACAATTGAACAAAGTTTACTTAAGGACGTACCCCTCTGCTTAAGTGCAATGCTGCTGATTTAGTTATTTTTTTATTTCATTATTCCTTCAATTATGTTGTGTGGCATTTAGGGAGAGGTGTCAGAAAGTTTTTAAACTTCATTTTGCACCGAGTATTGTTTATACAGAAATTGACCGTTTTTGGTTGTACATGGGTCAGAAATATGCATATTGTGTGCATATTTGTTTGCTTTTAATTTATTTTAAAATGCGACTGGCAGCAAGAGTAAGTAATTAATTTTTTTGTCCCTGCTTTTCAACACAAGCTTAGACCTCTGCCTTCATTAATGCCTCAGGGTTATTACATCTTTTTCAAATATAGATATGAGATTGCAAAACTTTTGTGCACCAAAAAATAAAATGTCTGACAGTGTTCTTGAATATAATACAACCTACTTTATCAACAGCCAACGTTCAGCTGGTGTTAAGTGGAAAAAATATTCAGATAAAGTGAGAAAATTAAATGTTGAAGCCTAGTAAAATGTCATGTTACACGTCAAAAACTGAATATATGCACAAACTCTTGAATTAAAATGACACATATCCATTTCTTTGGTGTATCATTTGTACATGTTTAGGGTACTTTCACACATAAATAAAAATAAATACTAATACAAAAAAAACACAATAATATAGACAATTATGTATAGGTTAATTGGCAATTCTAAAGTGTCCCTAGTGAATGGTTGTCTGTCACTGTCTGTCTCTAAATGTCAGCCCTGCGACTAACTGGCCACTGTCCAGGGTGTACCCGCCTCAGGCCCAAAGCTGCTGGGGCAGGCTCCAGTCACCGGCGACCCCTAACGGGACAAAGCGGTAGAAAATGAATGAATGAATAAATAAAATCTTTGATAAACTCAATTCTTTTTTTTCACTGTAGAATAGTTGATTTTTGAAGGACTGACTCACAGCTCAATCAGTTATTTCTGTAAAAGTGAAGTAGAAGGCCAATCAAAGAAACTTGCTATTCCTGAAATTTTGAAAATTCTTTGGCTTACCCTTATAACTATATATACAAACAATCCACATAGCAATGTTCCACTTTAGTGCATACTTTTTGTATTATTGCTTGCTCTTAATCTGAGAGCAGCAGAAATCATTATAAGTCTTTTCTAAATGTCTGGCCAGCCATCATATAAAAGATGTTATTTTGCTGATTTGTACCTACATTTCAGAAAGGGAGAGATAAAAGTGACGGTGGTTCGGACGGTGGGAGGTGGATGCACAACACTTTAGATTGTGTGCCTTTTTGACAGATCTTGCGATACAATGGCATACTGGTTCTCTGCATGGAAATACGCAGAGCTATCGAAGAAAGAGATGCACATGGATAATAAAATACAAGAGGATGTATACGTGCTGGCACTCTCAAATGTGCTTGTTCCCTAATCAGTCCTTAGAGAGCTGCCAAGATACAGTAATGAGGTGCACCATCAACAGTTCAACACAAACTAGCTGTCTTCTGAGTAATGCCTCATGGCCAAAGAGACCCTAGTTTCTAAAACATAAAAATAAGGCTGAATGAATTTGGTGAAGTGTCTTAATTCTTTACTAAACAACAGAGTTGTTTTGTGTTTGCTACACAAACAGCATTCTTACAATCAAATGGAAATAAATAAGCAGACCTCCAATTTGCTCCAAAACTGCTTAAGATGACATTCTGTCACGGCCCTCCTCTGCCTTGCAGGGGCGGTTCCTCCTGCAGGCGGAGGAGGGTTGTTACTAATTGAAGCCACCTGGGCTTAGGTATATTTAAATGGCCCCACTAACCTCTCCCTCAGCTTCTCCAGGTATTACCCTGTTATGTTTTTGGTGGGTTGTTTAGGTTTGCACTCAGTCCCATTCATGCATCCATGCACTTCACATACACCCCTTTTCTTTTGTTTAAAGTAAATAGTTTTGTTTGAAATAAAGAACTTCTACGTCCCCTCATTTTTGTCACTTAAGCTGTCCTGTGACAATACTGAGGAGAGGGATTATAACAGAAGTTATCATATCTAGAAGAAGGTCAAAGTAGGATGTGCTTAGCATGTTTTAGGCTCAAGGACTGGTTATAGTCCCTGAACTTGGTTTGGTATGGTAATAGATGGTCCTCTTTATTTTATTATTCAATGTATACAATATTTTTGTTCACTTGTTTTGACCATAGGGAGTTGGCACGCCTTAAACCCCTCATGTGACTGGACAATGATGTACATTTATAATAGTATATTGAAGGAAGTTTCTAATTATAATGATGGATAACGTGTGTTATTCTTACAGTGCACCTGAGTCATTTTTAATTTAGCATTCCACTGATGCAATAAATTGATCGAAGTTGATAAGTACAGTGGGTGGTACATCACTATGGACCACTAAAGGTAAGATAGTCACAATGTGGCAAAGCTGTCCTTAAATGCATATGACAGCTGAGAGGTGCTTTCAGCTGGTATGTGACACATTCATGGTCCAGTATTCTGGTCCCTAACCACCCATGTTTATATATTTAAAAAAAATAGCATGCCCTGTTTATTAAAACACAAAATAGGGCTCCATTAAAAAAAAAACTGCCACTCCTTTACTTTTACACACATTTTCTAATTCACAATATTTAATCACAGTGAGCGCTTTGTGCTAAGGAACACAACAAATAACCATTGTGACTCTAATTGTATCTACCTGGAGGGGACTTGGCTCACCAGACCATATCTGTTGCGTTCTAGCTGGTTGCATCCCTCCCAATATGGAATCTGAAACCAATCTGTTGATACACTGCACACTTGCAAGATCCCACTTGTATCAAGAGTCTGCCAGGTTCACTTGTAATATTCAAAACCAACAGTAACAGCAAAGCTAGACATGTTTTGACACCTTTTGTGAAGCAATGTGTAAAAACTTACAAAAATACAAAGTCAGGAATATATAAACTGGAAATAGGGCTTTTATTTACTCAATACATTTAGCCACATGAATAGTCACATCACAAATGAGTTTTAACAAAGTAGAGCAGATACAAAGAAGTAGAAACAGGGCCCTGTACTACAATGCGCATTCACACAAAACAGTCGGCACTTAAAAACCAATCACAGAAAAAGTGGGAGAGAAAAAACACGAAATAACACTAAACCTAAGTAAAACAAACAGAACCAGAGTCTAAATGAATGGCACATATTGTACGTACCAATAGCTTAAGACAAACAACCAACAGAGATCCACTGATGATAAAACCCATTGTGAGCACAAAGTCATTCATGTGTTTAAACCTTTGATTGGATATATTAGTTTTAAACCTCTAAGTTACAATATGACATCACTTAACTGTGTTGCTGGTTTATTCTACATTTGTGCCCCAGTCAGCAGGCAGACACTCCTTTTTTCACTTTCTGTGCAGCGTCTTTCTCCACCTCCTCGACATCGGCAGCTCGTTTCTCGATGCTGATTGGTCAGTGGACCATGTTTTTATTGTCTACCTGAAACCTAACGTGCTCCAGAGCACGTTAGCTGTTCAGTGACACCTCACTAGAAAGTTAACCATCTTAAGGTTAACCCTGGATTTACTTTACTAAACTCCTAATCCACGTGATGTCAGATAACTTTCCCAGAGTTTGTGTGAAGCATCTGGTGGATGTTGGTTTTCCACCCAGCAACAAAAATAACAGTGCACATGATATTTAAATAGTTAAGTCTCTGGATTGTTTTTTGATTTTGTCCTGGTTTAATTCTGGGTGTAGTCCTTTTTTAGTCCCAGGTGTAGTGCTGGTTTAGTTCCAGTTTAGATCTGGTTTAGTCCCAGGTGTAGTGCTGGTTTAGTTCCAGTTTAGATCTGGTTTAGTCCCAGGTGTAGTGCTGGTTTAGTTCCAGTTTAGATCTGGTTTAGTCTCAGTTGAAGTGCTGGTTTAGTTCCAGTTTAGATCTGGTTTAGTCCCAGTTGTAGTGCTGGTTTAGTTCCAGTTTAGATCTGGTTTAGTCCCAGTTGAAGTGCTGGTTTAGTTCCAGTTTAGATCTGGTTTAGTCCCAGTTGTAGTGCTGGTTTAGTTCCAGTTTAGATCTGGTTTAGTCCCAGTTGAAGTGCTGGTTTAGTTCCAGTTTAGATCTGGTTTAGTCTCAGTTGTAGTGCTGGTTTAGTTCCAGTTTAGATCTGGTTTAGTCTCAGTTGTAGTGCTGGTTTTGTCCCATGTCTAGACCTGGATTACGTCTGGTTTAGTACTGGTTTATTGTGTGTTTTAGGCCTAAATTAGGTATTGTTTGGTTGTTAGGCTTGGTCCTTCCTTTAGTTCTTGATTACACTCCTTGTACAATCTTAACCTTTAGTTCTTGTTAAGCCATGGATAAGTCCTGGTTTAGTGCTGGTCAGGTTCTGGCCATATTACTTGCTTAGCTTGTTTAGTAAGGTTGTAGTCCTAAATTAAGTTCGTGTTTAGCCAGGGTCTACTCCTAACTGAGTTTAGTCCTTGTCTATGTCTAGTCCTACCTTTGTCTTGGTTTACTCCTAGTTTAGACTTAGTTTAGTTCTAGGTAGGGTGTAGGTCTAGTTTTGGAACACTATTTGATTCTGGGTTTATTCCTGGTTTAGTGATTGTTTCTTTTTCTTGGTTTAGACATGTGTTTTTTGTCCTGTTTTTGTTTATGTTTAGTTCTGGTCTCCTCTGGGGTGTTGTCCTGGTTGTGACTTGCATTTAGATCTTAAGCCCAGCTTTAGAACAAAAAGACACAAAATAACCAAAAACAACCATAAACAACTTAACCAAATCAATTCTAAAAATTTGTCAAGAAAATGCTCAAAACAAAACCCACACTTTTACTACAATGACTGGTAAAGAAGCTGTTTCATAATAGATTTGGAATTAAAAAATCAAGGAAGAGTTTAGATTTTTTCTGTGTTCATAAAAATACGACCATTAAATGTGCAAACTTGAACCCCTGCAGCAGCAACATTGTGTACAACAAACTGAACAAGCTAATTACTAGCTCCTGAAACAATGCAGACTTCAAAACAAAAATGAACTATAGAGTAAAAACTTCAGTAATGGCTAATGGCTATGTTTTCTAATAAAGTAATGAGCACTTTTTCATCATTCATAAATTATTTGTTGCAGCTCTACTGCTCATATTCTCAGAGTTACAAGTTACACATGTCAAATTATATTTTAAAAGCAAGAACAGTCTGCTACTGGATGTAAAACAACACGGCTAAATATTAGGTCGGCCACATCTATCATTTACTCCACTCCTGATCTCAAATTCATGGATCAACTCACTGAAAGACATGCCCACATTTGTAATGCAATATTTACTCAAAGATTTATGTGAGTAAACGGTTATGTAATCGAAGCAAAAAAAAAAAAGTTCTCCTACAGTCCAACTCGCTAATACACCACTCCGTCTTTGTAGCGAGCTTTGAGTGCAGATTTCAGGAGGCACTGGTGCATGCTTCTCTTTTAAAGTGAACTGATCAGAGATTATATAGAAGGAAGCATAATTATGTGCAAATTATTCATCCTATACAGTGCCTTTTGTATTAAACATCTAATGTTACCTCAATCGGTTCCAAATAAAAACAGACATGAAAGATTTCATTATGTGTTAATTGTTTGTTCAGTTCGATGCACAGATGTGTTTGGCTCTGATGAATAAGGATCTTCAAAGACACAGGGACTGAAGTGTAGCATTGTAATTAGGTAAAACTGCTGACTAGAGTTACAGTTAACATTTGGCCAGCTGAATGCTAATGAACGGATGGAGAGAAGACCACTGAACAATACCACATCGATCAGTGCAGCCACCAACATAATTAACTTTAGACCATTTACATAAATGTGACTTTAATTTACGTCAAATATATGTTTGACCACTGAGACATATTAAAATGCTAATAAATAAGTCAGAAATATGTGGGCCATTAGGAATAAGTAGCTCGACCTGGAGGTGTGATCATGCTGAGATTAAAGAAGAACTAACTTCATATGCTAAGCTTTATTCCACTGTTGCTGTGTGTTTGGCCTCAATTCCTCCATATCCCTTGATGTTAAAGAAGCATGTATTTCTTCATGTGTTTGAGGTTTTGTATGGCCTCTCACTCTGCACTCACGGCTAACGGGCAGCTGTTAAACATGGCACAGTTCAAACCCATCCTTTGTAATAGTGGCTCATTAAAATTGCCAGCACAGCTTAGAGTTTATTAGCTGCCATGTGATGATAAAAGTAAACTGAAGCTACCCTAGTGGCATGCAACTTAAAAGTGTCGAGTGGTAATCCTACGGAAATGTTCAGTGCCTGTACTTTTACAGTAGAGCTTGTGTTCCCCTGGTTTATGGAGTTAATTAGAAGTGAAATAGTGAATCACATAAAATATAAAGGAACAGTTTGGTTTTAGGTCGTGATTTAGTGAGTATTACTTCTACTACTTGTGTATGTGTGTATTATTTATAATAGAATATTTTCACTGGATCCCAAACATGCAACAGGAGCTGTAAAAAGCCACAATACTCCATTGACACACAGGATTTTGCAGGACAATATTTCACTATTTTCATAGTCTCCCTGTGTCAACTTAGATTCAAAATAATGAATCATGAAATTCATTCTTTTGAAAACATGCACAAATAATGACAGACTCACAGTTCATCTTCATCTACAAAAAATGTTTCTGTCTAACTTAAGAGTTGTTTGAGCATTGTGCAGAGACAGAAAGAGAGATTGAAGCAAACTAGCCAGTGGACAAATTGAAATTATACTGTATTTTCTTCCTCAAGGTCAGAGAAACACTAGTGTACTATAATGTATCAGCACTGTGTGGGATAAGAGAGGCAGGACACAACAATTCCACACAGCTGACTCAGACTCAACTGATTGGTCTTGGCCAATTCATGATACAGCTTCAAAGGAACATCAGAAGTTGAGGCTTGAAAGATGAATTTGTCCTCCTACATCATGATACACCAGTACAACTTTAAATGTCATACAATAAAAAATATTGCTGTAACCCTGTCTTGTTGTTGTGCTGGGTTATTGGATTGTAAGGTTGTTCATCTAATGTTCTTGATTAAGTAACAATACATTTACAATGTATTTATCGATGCTGAAATGTAATTACACATGTATAATTACACGTTTATTGATCAAAACTAAAACAATAAAATGTTTATAACTTAATGGTAATTAAGTTATAAATACAGCATGTGAACAGCTATGGCACCCTGCATGCTAACCTGCTGTAAAAATTCAAATAATATAAATAGTTCATAAATGCTCTAAATCCTTTATGCAATAATGTTCAAAAAGATAAATGATTAAAAGGAAACAGCTGTGCTCAGTTTGTGCTCAGTTTGTTTCCCCGACTAAAGAGTTTTCTAGTCAACTAGTAGTCCTTCATTTAAACAATTAGTCGAATAATCGCACATTTGTGATATTAACATAATTCCTTGATATACACTGATAAAGTGTATTAGCCTAATTATTAGAACAGGATCCAAAACAACCTGGTTAACGCTCACATGCGCTTTGGATTAAAGTGCCGCAAGAGTGAAGTAAAATCAAAGCTTTTGCGTTGATCTTGCGTTGCTTTGATGTCATGCACTGACCAAGCTGTGCAGCATCAGTTTCAACGTGCGTCACATGAGTTTTTTTTTTATTTTTTTTTTTTGCGACTAACCAACCAATGAAAATGTTTTCAACCAAGCCTCCTTCCCATCGACTAACCTTTAGTCGACTATTTGGGGTAGCCATAATCCCACATAAACGTTTAAGTCTATCCCCAAAACTACAAAAATATGTTGCAGGAAAACAGGGAGAAAGTATGTCAGGGCAGCAGTGGAAACAGAGTGGCCCAGTGCCCAATGAGGGGCCTGTGCCAGACAGTGTGAATAACTCCCAATAGGATTCATTAGTCTACCTGGCCAAAGGGCACTCTTCATATGGACCATGCCATCTGCTGCAGTGCTTGACCACTCTTGCCAGCATTTATGAAGATGTTCTAGCCAAATCTACTTCACACAGACATGCCAAAAGCCAACAGATCATCCATCCTGTGATGCAGGAAATGTATTTCATTAATGCCCTGTTTTGTATCATCCAATGCACTAGAGGGTTGTTCTTCAGTACTATATGGAGCTTATATTTTGTTGACATTTAGAATTAGGATGTCCACCCTTCATCTAGGCTGAAAAGATCAGATTGAATGAATTACACTCAAATGTCAGTAGTATGGACCTAAAAAATAAAGCCTCATACTTATGACATTTCAATTTTGAAATTGAATTTAATAAGAGTTCCTGTTATATTTTTTACTTGGTTTAGTGCTCAGCAATCATTCTTTCTATTTACACTAACTACAGAAGATTGTCAAATCAAGAATTTTTCTAAATAAAAACCATTGAAAGTGTTGATGTTTTGCCTCTAACGCTCACGTCAGCTACATTCACCACAGCTCACTACAAAAGGTAAAGTCAGACTAAGCCCTGGCACCCACTGAAAGGTTGACACCTCTATCTTAAAGATCTATTGACCAAAGTCCAGCTCTGGCTCTAGGCGCATCTGGACAATGACTGGCCTTTCTTTATTAGGGCTCTAGCACATTTAACCGGCCCTTTATTCAGTTGACATGGCCCAGATTACAGCGATCACCGTCCTACAAAAGATTAAAGGTTGTTGAATGATAGGGGCTAAATGAATGCTGGGAACTTGTTAACGTGTTATATGAGGATAACAGTAAGAGTGACTTTATAGGTTCACAAAGTAATTGCAAAGACCTTCTAAATCTTAAAGCAACACTATGTAACTTTCCAGGATTTATATAAACTAAAGGAGACAGGTGCTGCTGGAAACTCCCATAGTATTCTAACCACCAATAATTGAGTTATAAAAGAATTTGGTAAAAGTTAGATAGTGATGCTTTAAGAGTTAATTTCTTTAAAATGTATATATTTTTTCCTAGACAAAGAAACGCACAATATGGTTTATCTTTAGGGATTATTCAGTCACTGGGGAAAGTAATATTATACGAAAATAAAATAAAGATAGGCAGATAAAATTATGTGTCTCACAGTTTGATTCAATTATGTATGCTTTGAATTTACACAGACACAAAGCAATTGAATATACAAGCACACTCATTACCACACTTACCATTTACCACCATAGATCACTGACGGCACACTAAGACCAATGACTCCCAAATATTTCTGTGGTAAATAATGAATGCATTTTTTAAAATAAATAATAGATGTTTTTTACGAGTGAGTTTGCACTTGCTTCAGAAGGTGTTGTTGCGTGTTGACAGAAGCCCACAAACTGGAAGTAAACCCAATTACTGTGTTAAATCACATCTGTCTGCATGTAGAAGTAGGAAAAATGCATCAGGCTCGATTGATCTTGCTGCTGCTCAGCCATCTGGATCTCCTCTCCATCACCCAAATCACCCACTTTCAACTAGATCCACTGGGGCCCAAGACCCAAATTAAATATGTCCAAACAAGATGACACAGATAATTCCCACAATCACTCCAACCATATGCTCATGTTTGAAAAATGTAGAAAGGAATTTTAAACTTTTAGTGTATATATCGTAACTTTATGACTCAAATTTAAGAGACACTCTCAAATGTCCTAAACAAAATATTTTTGCTCATAATTTTCTAATGTCAAAGAAAAAAAAAAAGTTTAAAAGGTTTTATTGCAATTCAGCTTTATCTATTATCTAACCAACTACAACATAATTAGAGATGTGCGGATACCTTATTAGTATGTTTTCATTTTATTTATGTCTATACAATTCTTGCAGGTTGTATGACATCCTAGACTGAATGGATGAATGGTGTTTTTCCACCTCTTTGCGATTGTCCTTCATCCATCTCTTTTGCTGAATCTCCCCAAAGATGATAAATACTGCAGGCCTTTTATTTTGCACAATGACAGATCTGCACCAGCCAGGTTCTGCACAGCAAAACCAGCCGGCTTAAATGAGATACTATTACTGAGGTGAAAATATGAAAAGGATATTTCAGAAAGTGGTTTAGGAAATGTATTCAAGAAAGACAGAAAAGAGCAAATAAGGTATCAACAAAACAACTGACACACACACACACTAGGGAAGTGTCAAATACCAAAAGCCCAACTGTTTGCAGTATAATAAATAACTAGAGGCAAGGTCAGGGAAATAAACTTGGAAGGAAAGTCAACCTGCCAGCACAATGTCAAGACTCAATTTACGGGCAGCTATGATGCATAAAAATAATGTGCATTTAAAAAATCATTATTAAGAAAACATTTTTATATTGTAATTTCCAATTGCATTTGAATTGAATCATCTGATTGTGATAAAAGTTACATATTTATAAAAAAATTTGCACATAGTGTCCACCAATAACTTAGTCCTATTTTAAGTCCAAAGCATTTTCCAAGCAGCAAAAATCATGCTTTTCCACTTAATTATAGTCTACATCATAAAGTCTCTGATATCTGATGGGCACATGACCTGCTGCACTCAATCTGCCTGATTTACAAGTAGATGCTTTTTATAAACCACTATTCCTCCTTACTGGATGCCTTGTTTCTCCATGCAGACTAATTTTACCTTTTTGCATCAGTGGTTCAATAAGCATTTCCACATCTATCTGGCTCTGCAGTGTGACAGAGTGAAAACAGAGGGTCCAGGTACAGACTCAATATGGAATGTAGGAATGGGCAACTAGCATCAGTCATGCATAATATATAGAAACATAATATAGTATATTTACACAGTATATCATCACCTCTTATTAGGGAAAAACATTGTGGAAGATTTGCATAAAACATCTACAATGAGGAACTTTACATAAGAAATGAGTTTGACAGTGGGATATCTGTGAGATCAATTCCACACTAAAGCCCTGAAAAACAGAACAGAATATTTATTTTAAATTACTTTTGCAGAAAAAAAAGAAAGACAGAAGACCAGGGCGTCTTTATGATGGTCAATAATTTTATCATGTTTTGGTTTAATTGGCAGAAAGGGTCAGTAATGAAACCAACCTCAGGCTTAAAAAAACTTGCTTTTACTACCAAAGAATAACATCCTATGAGCTAAATCCCACATTTACCCCTGCTGCATCTTGGGATGGAGGAAGGTCACAAGTGGTATAGTGCATCTTGGTATGTTGGAATAGTGTAACCCTGTCACCTAAGCAATTTGGAGCAAAATTGGAGAATACATTGGCAGTTTACCCTTGTCTGTGTATTTAAGGCTGACAGCTAAAATGTCATTAAACTTATTTAGTCACATACATTTTCTTTTTACTTAATGCAGAGACATATGGCCAGGTTAAAGCCTTGCTTTTCTGCTCTGGACTTTACAAGCTAAGGAGTGCATGACTCAGTCCTAAACAAAACAGCTGGTGGTTGAGGAAGCCCTGAAGAAGAGCCCCAGGGTGTGAGATGACCAGCCCACTCATTTACTGAGAACTAACCCAGGGAATAGAAAACAGCAGGGTTCTGGAAGACAAGATGAAGCTGGCAACCTGTCAGATTTTAGCATCCTCTAGGAGCCAAAGCACAAGGGTGCTCCGTGCCAAGAACCATCACAATGGCAGATGTTTCAATTGACATTTGATATAATACCAAGCGTCCAAAAGATGCAAATACTTTGGTTGGCTTCTCAATCTTTTTATTTCCTCTAATCGAACAATTGTTGAAATAATGAAACAGAAAACACAGAGGCTGAAAATATTCTTGCCAAGCTCCATTGACATTCCTACGCCGACAGGACATCAAACTGGTCCTCTATTGCCATTAAGGTTATATGAGCTTGTCACATTTGTCAAGACAGCAATGCTCTCCAGAGACAAGTTGTCGCCCTCCAAGTCAATGGGGTGAGCCCACTGAGCCTAGATAGCTTTTCCTGCAACAGTGCTCTGCTCCACCATCAGCAGCATAATGGGTGATAAAAATGAGCCATTGTTTTAGCCTTAGTGTACTGCTTTAGTTTCACTTGACTTCAGCTTTGCAACACTTGCATAGACAACATTCTTCATTGCAAGTCAATTTTATCTGGTACAATACACACCATCATAACACACTCAAATACATCAGTTGTTGGACCATTTTAGAATACAGAAATATGTTTACTGCTTCCGTTCAATGTATTTATGCACAGGCTGCCATCACTATATGATGCACTTTGCTCTCTGTGGCTCTAATGCAGTTTAAGTGGAATGATGAGGGCAGAGTATAATGAAAAGAAAACAGACTCAAGAGACATATGGCCAACCTCTGACTAAGTTATATTATATCCTCAAGGCATTTTACAGCAAAGAAGCCTATCATTTAATGTTATAATTAAAGCCCATGCAGCTATATGACCTCGGGTTAAGATTAGCCCTGTACTTTTTTTGTATTAACATAAAAATAATAATGATCTCCAATTAGACTCTGCACGTCAAAGCCACAAATGAGATCACACTAAAGTGGGTCATGAACTCTTGTAATCACAATTTATTTTCAAATGTTTCACAGAACAACATGCGTCTATGGCAGGCCTTGATTGGTTAACACTTATAGAGGTTGCTATTTACAACCAACATGTAATGAGTTGTGAAAAGATGGCCTTGTGGGTTTTCTATAGAAAACTTCAACAAAAAAAAGAAAAACAACAATGAATTGAATTATGAGAAATCTGTTTATTTGATAAATGCAAAATTTTAGTATTCTATTAAAAATACTTACTATAATTGAAGGGAAAATACTATGTTCAGCTCAAACTATTTCAATACTTATCATTATTTGTTCCCTAAAATAATGTACATCCATGGATCTGACTTGTTTGTCTGTGACATGCCACAGATGCTTAGTCGCTCGTCAGTGCTTTTCCTTTTGGTGCATTCTGATGAGAGCAGATGGGGAAAAAACAAAAATAAAATAAAATAAAAACACTGGTGTAAATTTGTAGAGGCTTTTGTCTTGCCAACACCCAAATGAGGATAAAAAAAAAACCTTGTACCTTCCTCTTTAGCTCTGTCTATATTCAGTAAAGACAACTGAAAATGTTTTATATCTGCACTCTTTGTTTTTATATCTATGTATTTGAAATGTGTCTTTTATTTCTGTAAAACACTTTGAATGTATGATTTGTGCTAAATAAATGAAATTGCCTTGCCTTGCTTTCGTATACTACAAACTTTAAACTTTAAAATTGCAGCAGAGTAAGTACAGTGGTAAATGCATCCTGTCAGACCAACTCCGCTTAGTCTTGATAGGGGTCGTGGGTGACTGGAGCCTATCCCAGCAACTTCGGGCCTTAGGCGGGGTACACCATGGACAATGGCCAGTTAGTTGCTGGGCTGATAAAAAAAGTTGATATTTAAATTGACTGTATACATTTTGTATTTGTACTTTGGCTTTCAGTATGCAGCACAGAAAAACCATAATTCCTGTTTTTCAGTGATTGCTTTTAAGGCCAAATGAGGTGTTGTTGTAGTACTCAAATATTAAAATTCTCTACTTCAATAATTCAGAGACCAAAGTAAGACTATTTTTAGCGTCATGGATGATCACAGGTCTTCAGTTGATGCTCCACTGTGTCTTTGTTTGTACCTGCATGTTGGAGCATTGGCACTATCGATTTTCATACATCAAAAGTCCCCCATGGTTTCAACACTGGAACGGACTTGGAGACTTCTCAGTGCTATAAAGTGCTGTTTCTTCAACAACAACAATGCTGTCAAGTCCAATGCTTACCACTGTTGTCTGCATTTGTTGACAGCGTTTAATGTCTCCATGACGACAATGTCATGTTTACCCGCATTAAATGCTTGTTTACATGCATGTCTCTAGGGCTGGATTATTTAGAAAATTACCTCAACCATGTGCACTAGTGGCAGGAAAAACAAAAATAAAAAAATCCCTGTGTGAGATGTATTTGCATCCTTGACACTTCAGTGTGATATACCCCAATGGGTTTCCCCTGTGGCTCACCGAGGCTCTCATCTCTCTACGAGCCTCATCATTGGTGTCAAGCTTAGGACTGCTATTCAGGGACTAACCTCCAGAGGCAAGAAACCTCTTTGGGCAAAAAGCGACCAAAGCAATAAACAGGAGAGTTGCCTTAGTTGTGTAACATAACAGATCTCTCTTGACTAGAGGGTGGAAATAGAACAAGTGATCAGAGCTGTGTGTAAAACATTGTCTTTAATATATTACCTTTAGGCCAGTCCAGGGGGGTCTGCGTATTATAAAGACATTAGTAGAAGCAATCTAATAATTGCACACTTCCCAATCTTCCTGCATATCAACAATTACTTGACCCCACTTCTAAATCATAAACCATTTTCCATTGCCCATTCTAAGCTGTACAGGGAACCCAGGGGAAATATTTTCCTAAATCACATTTTTTTATGTTTCTGTGTAATGTTTTCAGAAATGTGGATAAATAAATGAATATAGAAATTAACTGAGGAGCTCTGATACCCATTACACACTGTCCTGGCTCCATGGAAACCAATTTTTCATGTTCTAAACCAAGTTATTTTTGGTCTGAACAGGTCGGTCAGTTTGCAATTAAGTTTGTCACCAGAACCGACACGGTGCTGACTTAGTGTGAGAATGTGTGTGTGTGTGTGTGTGTGTGTGTGTGTGTGTGTGTGTGTGTGTGTGTGTGTGTGTGTGTGTGTGTGTGTGTGTGTGTGTGTGAGAGGTTCTTCCATATAAAGCAACCTACTTTTGTTTTTTGTTTGGTCAAGAACCACACCTGGTCAGTGAACATCAGGATCATTTAACATGAAATAAATGCAAAACTTAATCTGTCATATATTTTCCTGTATGTAGATATTATACCTAATTTTGGACTGGAATTGTTACTGATAAGATGCCAGGAAAATCATGAAAATACTAATTTGTACATATTCTCAGGGAATGTTTTGATTTTTCCAGTCAAAGAATACCACACCTTTAGTTACAAACTGAAGAAGTTTTTTGAGTGGCAAATCCTTTTTTTTTTTTTTTTTTTACAGAAACAAGTATGAAAGGGAGCTTGTAATAATGTTTGGAATGCGACACAAACAGCAAGTCAGATCACTAATCCCTCAAGTTGGGACGGATTATATCCTATCTGCTCATATCCCAAAGTGCCTCTCACACCTCACAAAGTTTTCACTTGTGTTGTTATTTTACCACATGGTTAGTCAAGGATGCTGTATACACTCTGAGGAATTTTGGCTTATTTTTTTTCATGTTCTGCCTTCTTTCTCGCCACCCACTTCATACTAATCCCTGAACGAGCATCCTCCTTTAACTTTTTGCTGTTATTTTCTAGTTCCTCTCAAGGCTCGAGAGAGTACAGATCCTTAATCCCCTCTCTATTACTGATTTAGGCCAGTGGTTGATTGAAAACTGGAAAAAGTGCTGTAGCAGTCTCTTAACCTCCCGGAGGCTTTTCAGACTAGTCACAAAACACCATACATGGCGCTGAGAAAGGCTTCCAGGAAGGTTGCACACCATATGCATTTCAGGCATGAATGCATACTGAGAGCTGACACATTCTCATCCAGTAAATCCAACAAGGGTAAAAACGAACAGTTCAAAATCAAGTTAGAATTATGCTTTTTCATTTATTCCATAGTGGAAAAAAAAGAAAGCTCCCAGTTATTTTAAAGTGCATTTTTTAGTAATTATCAGAGAACACCCAACATGTTTACCAATGTTTATATGTATGAATATGTATAAGCTTTATCATGACTGAATGGAGGTAAGATGACAGAAATAGGATAAGAGGAAAGACGTTTTTTCATTTTCATAAAAATAATAGAAAAGCAAGTCTGTTATAATGCATATTTACTGGGATAATCCTGAAACCTACAACCATATTTCCTAAATTTCTTTTAATATAATGCCACAAGGCAATACAATAACAATGATGTATCTGGAATAACTATTTAACCTGTGTTTCTAGAAATCTTACAAAGGCATATTAAGTTGTCATTTCTTAATGGAGATACAAAGAAAGACCTGCGAACTTAAGTCAAACCGCAGCACATGCACGCACAGTTACACGCCGATCCTAATCTCCTCACATCTCATTAAGTGTTCTCTCTGAAGATGTACACAGGCTGGCAAGAGACTTATTTCCAATTTGGCAGAACCAAGACTATCTTAATGGGGCCTGAAAAAAGAAGGAAAAATGCCTCACTGAATTTTTATATGAGTATTTTCAAGGCTAGGGCTTTTAGTGGTATTCCCACACTTTCAAAGTCTCATGGCTTTCCATTATTATGTGATTAGGCATATGCTTGAAAATGCATCTCAAGTTACTCAACTTAAGATTGTTTTGCATTGCATCTCTACCTATAGGGTTGATTCAAAATATATCTGTGCCATAAATGGTATGTTGATTCCATTCTCGTTTTCTATGGAAGCAGGCAGAGATGCAATAAAGGTTAAGCATATCCGAGTAGCACCTCATTGCTCTGCTGCATCATGTCATTTAAAATGTCTGACAGAAGTGATGATGCAGACACTATAGCGGAGCAGCTTATTGCTAAATGACTTCAAATTTGATACGCCATGTTCTTGTAAAGGGCAAAATGACACTGAAAATCTTTAAGCAGGTTTATCCAGATTTATTTTTAATTTCAGCAAGCATGTCTGGCCTGCAAATACTCTGAACTGTGTGCTTTAAACTTAAACTGTATTTCACTGACAGACAGTTTCGGCTCTATCTGTTAAAACTGACCAAAGAAAACTGGAGTACTCCTTGGCTTCAGAAAAAAATAGAATTGAACTAATTAATTCAGTAGGCTGAAAAATTGTAAAAAAATATATATATATTAATTCCTACTATGGTCACTGAAACGTCACAAACATTTTATTGTCTTATGTTGTTGTTACAGTGTGTGACAGTGGTTAAAGCAGACAAATCTGCCTGGGGTCCTTGGGCTACATCCATATTTAGGGCCCCTTTGGGGAGGTCTCGGGGGCCCTCAGTCTCATGACTTCTTTGAGACTCAGTATGTCTGCTACAAATACATTACATGTTCTCTGTACTAAAGGAAATTATGGTCATTGTCAGAGAAAAATAAAGTGGGTCAGACCCCACGGTTTAAACTCAAGGCCCCTGGCCAAATCCAGTCCTGTGATTTAAATAGCTAAATGAGAGTGTCATTCATATAAATTCATTAATTTTGAAACATATAGGCCTGGCCAGTTTGTTAGGCTAAGTGTCAGTCGTATTTATTGATTGTAGTTAAGTAATAAAGCAGGAAAAAACAAATCACATAAATAATCACAATCGCATTATTGGTAGAAAAAAAAATTACAAAATTGTTCAGCCCTAGTCTTATGTGAGTATTACTAAATAGCACAGTGTTATTAATATTTTAAATGATCTCATCCTCAAAGTGGTGCAACTTATTATACACAAGATAATATTCATAATATGTTAGAGCTGAGCAATATTACCTCAAATACAATTTTTTAAGAATTATGATTGATTTCTCATTTTTACCTATCCTCAAATTGATTTTTTATTGAAGAGTCTCAATATAATAATTAATATACATTTAAATATACTGTACAATTACATTAAGTCACAGCTATGGGATCCATATCCTTCTTTCCCAACAAGTGCTTATGAGATGAAGAAATAAATCTAAGCACCACTGGATGTCAGATGTGTTAGTAATCTCAAATCCTGCAAAGCTCCAGCAAAGCAGTGAGTGTCATACTATGAGGAATTCACATGAGGAAAAATGACTCGATTGTGTAACAGCTAATAACTGCTCTGATAGGAAAGATCACAGAATATTTTTAAAGTTGCACTGCATAAAGCCCTGTGGTAATTGTTACTCTTGTAGGAAATATAAGATGCTGGAACTTCATTATTAAGAGGTGTTGCACATCTAGTGATTGAGTTTTAAAGCTGAGGCAGAGAGCAGCATCCACCCAAGAGAATCCTGGCAGCTCTGTGCAAGTATGATGATTGTAAAAGTTAAAGCTTGAAGTGGGAGCGTTGTTTTGGTCGGGAAACCAGGGCTGACAATCAAATGACATTGTGGTGTGGCACTATAACGAATGCGTAAACACAGAGGTGATTCTCACGAGCAGACTGGTATTTCTGGCCGACTGCTGTGCAACGCACCATGCAATCGCACGCTGACAAGTGCAGCAGAGGAATCACAGCTCTGTCCGTTGTTGTTTAATGAAGTCGTCCATAAGCTGGTTTGAGGCATTTTTAGATACACCACATAGAGTATTTCTGCACAGCCACCACTCTATCCACCATCCAACCCACCTGCTCTTTGTAAAGCACCCTGGCTGTCTTCCAAGGAAGCTCTTACAGTATGAAGACTAGTCAAAAGCCTGCCCAATTTTTCTACTGGCCTGTGCCTACCACAACTCGTGCACAGTAAACACTTCAGACTCCTAGGGCAAAAACAAAACACTTTCCACTGACTTCCCATTATCAAGTGTTTAATGTGGTTGACCTCTTTCCAAGTCAGCTAATATTATCAGTTGCTTTATGTCTGCATCAATACCAAACACTCACTGTCCCCCCATACCAAAAAAAACAACAACAAACAAACAAACAAAAACAAAAAAGAAAATCAAAAACAACTAAATAATATTTTAGATATGATAAAAAACAATATTATTGTGTACATTTATTTGTCTGAAACAGCACTACCATTTTGGAACTACATACATTCTTAAACACAGCGTCCAGGGTTTGACACCTAGTTTTATATCTATTATCCCTTCTCTCATTATTTATCATTTCAGTCAAACAACAATAACAAAGTTATAACCAATCTTTATATCCAGAATTTTTGAACATAAAAAAATATTCTAAACCACAACATACAGTAAGTCCAACCGTTGACACACATTTGCTTCATGAAGCTCTTTTTCACAGTATTGTACTGTAGTATTGTACTTTTAAACTTTTAAGTGGATTAATAGTATTAGCCTCGGCAGGCACTGTAATAATCTTTTTAAGTATAACTATTGAAACATTAAAGAGCCTTTAATTACAAGCTGTGGTAATAAGAGAGTCACCAAGTTCTAGTGTGATCCAAGTATTGATCCTGGGATTCTGCTGTGATAGCTCACTAGGTTCTTTATGATGTGGATCACTTTCATGACACTGTTCCCATGAGAGACATTCAATTTCACAAGCTTATGGAAATGTTTTTTTGTTTTTAAAGGACATAAAACATGGAACAGAATTATTGAAACAAAAAAATATGAAACTAGAGAGACATACTTAAATATTTCAGTTTGTCAACATTAGATAAATAATTGAAGTTAATGTGAGGATTTAGTCTTAAGCCTAATGCATATGAACATATCTAACATCTGTATAAACATGTCTGTATTTGTAACCTCCTCTTGTATAATAATCCTTAGCTCTCTGTGGCAGAGAGCTGTTAAAACAATTAGCTTATGCAAACTACAGCTTGACATCCCAAGCAGCCATCTCTGCACCAGCTCTAAACCTGTGTGTTTGGTGACCAGGGTCGCTGCCGTGGCCTGAAATGGCACATGATGGACGGATGAGCACTGCTGCTCCTACCTGTTTGTATTAACATTCAGAATTAGGCACAATTGAGTGCTCTTCAAGATTACCTCTGCTGTTGTCATGCAAAGGTTATTCAGACAATTGGAGTTGAGAACAGAACGCACATGAAATAAAAGAATGCAAATGTTCTAGACTGTGAACAAAGTCTAAAAACTATTGGATCTCTTTTAAGCCTCTGTGAGATGTCAAATTATAGTTTGTTTGCCATAAAACAACTTTTCTCCTGAGAAACACAAATCAAAGATCTATAAAACTATTTAATTACACAAATATGCTTTCAACTATATCCAGTGCACAGAGTTATTTAAATTGAGCAAGACGTTGGCAATATGAATGAAATCAAAGAGAATAAGGAAATGACCGTGGCCAAATGCGGGACACAGACACACATCTGTAGCACATACACTTAAGAACTCATATTAAAGGAAAACAATGTGTTTTCTTTTTAATTGTGAAATCAACTGTGACACATTACATAAATATTGGGCAAGACAAAAAAGAGCAAAAACGGTCTATGAAGCATTGCACCAGGTGACCTAAGACTTTCAACTCAGATGAAACAGTCTGTGGTATTGTTAGTGAGTAAAATTAAGAGGACTGCAGAATATATAGAAAAAAGGATGTATTATGAAAATACTAACAAAGGTCTACCTGAACTGCAACACTTGTTAGTGTTTGTGTGAACAGAGACATATTCAAACTGTAAAGAGCGCATTGTTTAATTTAATTGTGAAGAAAATCGTGTTATCTCCAAGGGAAAATTGAATTACACCAAGTTATCATTGCAATATTCAACAATATCACATATGGCATATTTAGTCCTATAATCATATTTCCATTTAGCCAAAACTTTGTTAAAAACAAATAAGGTGGCTCTATGATCATTACCAATACAATATCTCTATTCTGTGTTAGAGCAGTGTAGGGATTAACTTGAGGCTTCTGTTTCCCTCCCTTTTCCTTCTTATGAAGCCACTATATTTACTGGCTAATCTTCTTTACCGCTTTGACCATAAATGTGATTAGCACCACACAAGAGATAATAAAACCCCGTATCTCTGCTCTACCAAAGAGCCTGAATTAACGCTGCAGCCTTGAAGAATCAAAAGAAGAAAAAACACACACAGCACAATCTCAATTTGAGTTTGTACAGCCCCCTACTGGTAAACACTACTCACCATTAACCAAACAAAACTCCATGATGTTCTTGTTGAATATGAGCAACAGGTAAGAAGCAGGTTTTGTCTAAAGTTCCAGTAATTGAAAAGACACTCAACATCATCAAATGTGTCAGTGGTGTCAAAGTTAGGCCAATGCTTTCAGTTATCTGTCCAGTCAAGAGTCACTTTAAGATTTCAGGTCTGAGGTCCAGGGGTTAAATTGGGAAAATAAATGACTGTGGGACAGGTCAGAATAAAAAGATTATACAATATTTTAGTATGGTGACACCAGCTGCAATTACAGAATTGGTAAAAGTTTAAATAAATGTTACTTTCTTTAACAATTAAAAGTAAAGTTAAATGTTTTTTTTTTTATCAAAGTTGGAACCTTTTATGAGCAGGGAATTTAAATGTCATTATATTTAGTAATAGGCATGGTAGTATCGTGCTATCAGCTAAATGAAAGGAAAACCTGACATTTTTATCCACAAAATAAATGCACCTGCATAGTCTCAAAGTGAAGTGAATGCACTTCACTTTGAGTAAAGCTAACTGACTTTGTGTTGTTTCCTTTTAAATCTTCAAATGAATGGGCTATTTGGTTTCTTTTGTAAAAGGGACCAAGTTGAAGCAACGCCATCAGTGATTGATTGGCTAAAAACTAAGCATGACACGTGGTGGAGAGGTTTGCAAGCCATGCGAGCCATGCTTTGTGGTTTTCTCCTACCTGATATTTCCTGATGAGGTACATTGACAAGGTTGAATCCTTTCGCGCTATAAGCTTGTCTAACCTCGCTACAGCTCCGCGCTTTGCTTTCACCAGCAGCGTATGACAGGGACAGCACCAAAAGAGTACATAAGGCGACTTGCAGTCTCCACATCGCATACATCAGTCAAATCCTTGGTAAGCTCTCGCCACAGGGAAATACGAGGTCCGTTAGATGTTGAAAAGAAAAAGAAATCCAAGATGCAAATGACTGAAAGGTGTTCTCCAGTGACAGCAAATCACTCCTCACTTTGGATTGCGGTACGTCCACATTGCTAAAACAGGTTCGTGTGTTCCAAATGAAAAAAAATAAAAATAAAAAAGATGAAGAGTCCTGATGTTCCTGGTGCTCTCTCAAAGCCGACAACTTCTCCTGCAGCGGCAGCAGTACGCAGCTGAGCAGCTCGGTTTGTGGCAGCGCGAGAGAAAGCAGAATGCAACGAGCAGACACACGGCGCGCAGTGAGCAGAGCGCACCAGCACAAGGGCAGGGCAAAACATGGAGTGGAGTGGAGTCCGACTTGCAGCAGCAGCTCACACACCGGAGGTCGTCAGCCTCATACATCCCTATCCTCCATGCGCACACGAGCACGTTAGAGACACATGTTGGAGTTGGTGAACGGACACAAACACACTGTTAGTCTTTCTGTTTGTTACTTAAATCCAAATGTTTAGGTTTTTTTTCTCAGGAAGTTGCTTGGTGTATTTTATTAAGATGGCCAATAGATGTAATATGATAAAGCAGATCAGATAAACACACTCATGCATTGTTTCAGCTGCTGTCATAATTTTGAACAAGGGAGCTTTTTATACCCTCAATCTTAACAGAAAATGGGCTATTACTTATTTATTTATTTATTAGTAGAATTAGAAAATGTATGCTTAAATGAACTGGATCTAAAGAAATGAGAAAAAACATACTAGTTTACTAGTATTGATTACTGCAGCAATAGATAATCAATGTTATAAAGTATTGTTCTGCATCATGCTGTAGGAAACGGAAAGTCTTCAAAATGAAAAACATTGCTCATACATAGCCTTAATGAAACATGGTATCCAAATGGATCTCATATTTAACATTTAACATGTCCATGGTTTACAAGCCGCATCTTGTTTTAAGATGAAACCTAGTATTCACTATAGCAATTTCTTTTAAATACAGAAAATCAAAAACAAAGGGGTTTGCTCAATCTCAGAGTAGTCCTATATCATTCATAATATTGGACAAGTCCTTCAGTTCATCCTTTGTCCACAATGGGGATAATAGTCTTCTTTTGACAAGAGGTGATTTGACTGAAATTCTGAAGAAGTTATGGAGGAAGAACAAAGGATGAGCCTTATGCAGACAGAGGATATTACTCCCTACTGTCAAATTTGGACATTATCTCTGTGGTGCTCTGGACTGCTACAGATAGTCATATCTAAGATATAAATAAAATTTAATTAATTTTCCCAAGTGTTATCCGTTTTATACACAGTCCTTGTTTAATAAGATTCAGAGCAATGGGTTTTTGTCTGTCTAGGATTTTGCAAAAAAAAAAAAACAGTGACTGAAAATGAAACATTTGGTGATTACTTAAAGCTTTCTTTTCAAATATAACCAAATTTATTTTCTGTTGCAGAAGTTGTCCTAAAATCAGTAAATCTGTCACTAAAACTCTTTTAGTGTTTTTTTAGTCAGTGATAACCCTAAATTTGCGTTCTAATGTCTCTGAACTCAATTTTACGATGGACTTCAGCCACTGTATTGTACTTAGGAAGACATTGCTTGTCAGGCATGAAAGTCTAAGATCAAATGTGTTTCCCTATTCACCAATGGTTTCAGCTTCACAGCACTGTAATAGCCCTACTCAGCTAGTAAGCCCTTGCTAATGAGACCTGGAGATAAAGGCCAGAAGGTGATCCTGTTAGTGGATCGATAGCTGCGCCACGTGGAGTTAGCACACGGCTCATCATGACTCATACTCACTGAACCACAAGGGACGCTGAGCTTTTAATGTGGGGGGCACTCCTACAGAAAACATTAGACAATCACAATAATTCACTTTCTGCATTCTCACCAGGCAGTGCACTTTTATTTGTTTTAAAATGTGACCCAATCGATAACGTAGTGGCTGATGAATCTATCTATAGATTGTCCTATTGATTACTGTAACAATGGATGAAGACAAATGAGCTTGGGAAGTTATAAAAGGAAAAACCTTATGTATGTCCATTAACATGCACTGCCCCAAACAAATAAACAATAATAATAATTACTATTATTATTATAAACATTTAACAACAACAATTGGTCCATCTTTGAAAGCACTTAACCAATAAGAAAAGCACTTTCCACAATGAATAAGTAGTGAGACAGAAGAGGGGGGGAAATGTGAAAAGATTTGACTTAACATTGCTCCCAAACATTTTCACAAATGCATTGTACACAATAATGACTATGCAACCCTGTTAAACTAGAAAACTTAAACCTAGAGTAAAACAGTAAAATATTATGAAATGTACCAAAAAATCGTATAAATAAAAAACAAACAAACATTTCCAAATGCATCCCTGCCGGAGTGGCTGGTATCAGTGGGCTAAGCCCCTCCTGCTTTTCAAGGTATTGTTAAACACTTACTAGATGAATTAACATCAAATTCATCCATCCATGTTCTTCCACTTTTAACATGAAATAGATATTTTTCAGGTAATTTGGCAAAAATATAATCATAATATAATCACATATAAAACACATATAATCACATTTTTTTTCATTAACATAAAATTTATATTTTTAATGTGATTATATTTAATGGAAGATTCTAGAAGTTAGTGTTTATAGTTTTGATGGCACCAATATGTCTAAATTACAGTTTAAGTACAATGACAGTGACCTAAGCACCAATCATCTTTCTCATTTGGTGATTGACAAGTGTGAAGGCTGAACTACCAGCTACTGGGGCTAAATGTATTCAGCCCAGAGACTTAGATTTGGTCAAAACCTCGAGACTTACAAAGTAACAGTGAACCTCCCTGTAGCAGTATTTAGTGGAAGCTATGAAGATATCATGTAGATAATTCTGAAAGTTATAAGTGTTGTTTGATAAAACCCAGTATTGCTATAACTTCCTGTCCCAAATGTGACTGTATTTATTAACCCACCCACCAAATATCACCACCAGCCGCCACTGCATCCTCGCGTTGTACTACAGCAATGTCTATATACAGTTGAGCGCAATTTGTAATTTTTTTTGGCCATTTTTTAGAGAATATGAACTTTTTTTCACTCATAGTTAGTGGTTGGGTGAAGCCATTTATTGTCAGACAATTGTGTTTACTCTTTTTAAATCATAATGACAACAGAAACTACACAAATAACCCTGATCAAAAGTTTACATACTCTGGTGATTTTGGCCTGATAACATGCACAGAAGTGACACAAACAGGTGAGGTAACCATCCTCACCTGTGATCTGTTTGATGTAATCAGTGTGTGTATACAAGGTCAATGAGTTTCTGGGCTAATGACAGACCCTTGCATCGTTCATCCAGTGCTGAACTGACGTTTCTGTGTTCTGAGTCATGGGAAAAACAAAGAATTGTCTGTGGGATAAGGTAATTGAACTGAATAAAACAGGAAAGAGATATGAAAAGATGTCCAAGGAACTGAGGAGGGCAATCAGCAGTGTTCAAACTCTAATTAAGAAGTGGAAAAGATGAATGCAGCATGTTATCAGAAAATACTGGAGCAAAATTTGCACTCATCAGCCCATAAGCTGTGCATGAGACATACTTGGATGTTCCAACATGACAATAATCCAAAGCACAAGGCCAAGTCGACCTGTCATTGGCTACAGCAACATAAAGTGAAGGTTCTGAACTGTCCATCTCAGTCTCCTGACCTCAGTATCATTGAGCCACACTGGAGAAAGCTCAAACCTGCAGTTCATGCAAGACATCCCAAGAATTTACAGGAACTGGAGGCTTTTAGCCAAAAAGAATGGGCAACTTTACCATCTGAGAAAATAAAAAGCCTAATCCACAACTACCACAAAAGACTTCAGGCTGTCATTGATGTTAAAGGTGGCAATACACAGTGTCATTTGGGTAGTTTCTGTTGTCATTATGATTTAAAAAGATTCAATGGCTTCACCCGACCACTAACCATGAGTTAAAGAAAGTGTTTTGTGTTATCATTCATATTCTCTGAAAAATGGCCCAAAAATTCGCAAATTCTGCCAGGGTGAGGGTAACTTGTGAGCACAACTGTAGACTCAGAAGTTGCTGTGTAGCCTGTTCTTTCACCCAATGCTTTGGGCACAGGTCTTGTAAAATCTAGTGTTTATGTATTTAATTGCACACACAAATATTCCATTGAAATATACAAATTGGAGGATTAAGGAATTATTGGAAAAAGGACCCACATAAGCATACTTTATCCTTTGAAGCTAAACAGCTACAGCATTTGCAAGAAAGACACAACACATCTGCTAACACTGTTCTCAGCAATAGGGCCACTTCTTACATTTCTGTTGTACACTAAAGTTGAAAATGCTTGCATGACTTAAAAAGCGCTGCATGCAGTGTCATTGGTTGTGTGTGAGATACACTGTGAGCAGATGAGGAATAAGGTCACTTTGTACACATTAGCAAGCGAGCAAGGGGATGAATAATTAATTGTGTATTTATAATTCATGGATGTTTAAGACAAATATGTGCGATTACTGTAACAAAGTAAATATTCAGAAGTTGGGATTGTATGGCTGTGCTGAAAACAATAACAAGCATAAGGCTGTACACATTACAGTGGCATAGCTGAAAATATCTTGGTTTTCAGGAACTTGCTATGGCACATTGTGTGTATGTTTTTATCACATTTAAAAGCATTGGCAGAACAATCCATCTATACAGTCCACTTCACCAGCTTTTGTAATTTTCATCACCAACCCGTTAACTGTAAAAGCATAGGGCATCAGACAATGAAAGCCACTAAACATTTCTCATTCTTAGAAATTAAATCTTTGCATGATTATCAGTTCAGAGGCTGTTGAGAGGCTGTTTAAAACAAAAAATTTAGATCAAACCTTTAAATCAATACTTAACATTTCAATTCCTAATGGACTAGATGCATTTGACACACAAACATGTGCATCTGGTGAAGTAAAAAACAGAGGATTTATACTTAAACAGGAGACATGTGTCTTATATCAGTAGCATCGCCTTTAGTCTTAGGAATAAAAACAAATCTTAAGCAGTGCATGTGGACTAATGATTCCTCACGTGCAGCAAGAATCAATAACATACCCGCTGGCTCAAATGTTAAATCACAGTATGCCCATTCCTTAATCATTTTCACACAACATGGAAAAGGTCATGTCAGCGTTACATCAATCCAGTGTTGACAGGCCTTTTTTTTTTTTAACAAGTGGACCTGGATAATTTTGGGTAAGTCTTTACTGTAAATACACTGTTCAGCAGAGACATACTGTAGGAAAAACGTTAACTGTAAATAGTTTTTTTGGCTTTTTAGTGTTTAATATTCATGAAAACTTGAGTGCACATTAGTTTGTGTGTACGCTGTGATATTTTATTTGAAATATTGCAGGCTTAGTCATCTTTATGTATCATACAAAATTCAAAATAGTCTCAGGTGGTTGTTTTCCTGTGATAAAATGTTTTCAGCTAATTAATGATGTCCTTCGGCTTGGTAATTTGTGAACTTTTTTCTAAATACACTCTGACAACATACAAGGAGGGGTTCTCTCAAAAAAGCAAGCACCAGCATCACTTTTGGCTGCTTATTATAGACTAATGGGTCTGTTTTTATATATATATATATATATATATATATAGTTATATATTTAGATACTACTGATAGCGCTTGTCGCACAGTAAAATAGTTCCCTTCATCGATTGACAGGCAATTATCTATAAAGCCTTTCAGATCAATAGTCAAACAGGAAGGAACTGCACTTCAAAGAAGTTTGTCCATATGGTTTTTATTGATGATATTTTATTGAAGATATTAATCATAACACTCTGGATTGTCATCTCAACTCTCTGTGCCAGTCTTTACCTCAGGAATCTGGCTTTTATAAAAGAAAAACAAAGTAAGTAAGAACTAAGGTAATACTGATCTCACAAGCACAATTCCGCTCATGTTTACATTTTAAAAAGATTTGAGTATTGATTTAACTGATTATTGAAGGTCCATCGTCACTTCTGTAGATAAAAAGGCAACTCAACTGCCACGACTCACCTTGACAGTCTGGCACTACTGCTACTCATCCTGATGTACTTTCAGATCTTTCCTTTTTACATGACAGTTATATTGAAGCTAGGCAGTACCACATTATATTTAAGACCATTGTGCTTTGCACTTCCTGAACTCAGTGTTTTGTCTAAAACTATGATCTCAAAATAATTAGTTTTATGGCAAACTATTGTTTTTCTTAAAGCTCCAGTCCCTGTTACATGTAGCAGTCTTTTATGACAAACAGATGGACTTTCTCCAAGAATACTCTCATGGACGCTTTCCTTCCTTCACCATAAAAGATGAAGTAAAGTTTTTCCATCTCAACATTTGGAGGTAGCAGGAACTTCAAAGAGTAATATACTTCTGACACAAAGTATCAGAGTAAGAGCTACAAAGTCCCACAGTTTTTCAAATCCACATACTAACTCTGAGAAAGACAGTGGTACAAAAGTGAGAAAAGACTGCAAATTAAGTGAAGACAGTTGATGTAAGATTTGTGGGTGTCAAGAACATCAGCTTTGGGGAAGAGGCTGTATCACAGATCATTCTATCAAGTTCTAGTTCATTCTATTCTATCACAGTCATTTTATCAACATGTGTTCACACAGGGGTTTGACTGTGAAAAACAAACTTCACAGACCTCAAAGCAAAGAGTTTCCATGGTAATGTGTGCTGTTTATTTTCAGTTAGATATATTTCAGAAAGAGCTGCATAAATAATACGCACACAATTTATCATAAGATGCAGAGAGCGGCATCAGCAGGACCCCTACATACGGATGTGACCTTTACCTAAAGAACAGCATTAAAATTCAAAAGCCGACAGCGTCTCAGCTGTTAATCTTGATGACATAGACACAGTGTTGCTTTTGTACTTTAGACACAGAGTTTGATAACTGATGAAAATAATGTTTCGGAAAAGTGGATCTGCTCAATCAAATGCATGAATAATAGATAAGAGCAGGCAAACACAGGCACACAAACCAAGTTTAGTACATGTTGTTTGATTTATTCTCTATAGATCTACACTCATCATTGCCTCCATACGAAAATTATAATTTTTCTTATTTTTTGCTTTATTAAAATGGTTAGCTCCATGTACTTTTGTTTAATTCTCATTCAAGTCTCTGCCGTGTGTTTTCCCAACATGTAAACACAAGTAATTTGTTCCCGTTCAGCAGGCCAACAGATAAATGGTTCTTCACTGAAATGCTAGCTTTTATGGACTCAGTAGGGCGTATTATCTCTCAGTGTAAACATACCTTACTGCTACACAGCTAAACTGGGGTTATTCATCATAAAATGATTTCCTGTCTGTACATTTATTTATGTGTTTTAATAATAGATAAAGGGAAATGTGTCATGCTGAGATATGGACCTGGGCAACAAATCTTTAAGCTGCAGTTGATACACTTTTGGCTTGATTCATATCTGCCGCAGCATCAGGCAAGACAAATTAACATTTTGATTTTTGTGCCTATATCTCATTCTGCCAATTATTAAAGAGTTTTTGGATAAAAAAGATGAGAGCTGCACCTCATTTCCATCACCTCAAGTAATAGAGCGATGAATATGATGACTCTAATGTAATCCAAAACAACTGACTCATTAATCTTGCGCTTTAGGCACAATCTGAATGATCTGGTATTCTCTGTAGACATACGGACATGCCTTTTGGGACACAGCATTTAAAAGTACCTACAGCTGTTAAAACTCCTGTGAGAGGATGCAACAGGATGGGAACATCACATTTCCAATTTCTGCAAATTGGGGTGTCACGTTGCAAGCACAAAAAATAACGGTAATGTAAATGTATATGTAAATATCAAAGTAATTTAATATTTTCTCATAACATTTTGGGAATATATATATAGTATATCAAAAACAGCATAATAATGGTCTATTCTGATAAGTATTTGGTGAGCGTGCTGTCTGGAAGGAAGTAGCATGACTAAATTGAGATCTATACAGTATGCTGCAAGATGGTGCGGCACAGCTACACTCTCATCATTTATTTTTGTGGATAATAAACATTTATAACTGATATGAATGAGATTTCTAGGTTTTACAAAAAATCACATTTATGGGCATAGATTTAGGCCTGATGACATTTTGTTCCTCGAGTCCAGATGCATACTTATCCCTGGTTTTTAAAGTTTAAAAAAGAACTGCCAGCCAATGGTATGAAAAACCTATCACCATTCACCTTATCATGTCAATACATCAATAATCATACATTTATAAGAACGTTAATGGAAACATTTGTTAATACAAGTAAAAAAATGGAGGACTGTGAAAAAAATCAATATATTACCATTAACAACCAATTAGTGGTCATTTGTACACAGCCTTTACTATGGATCAATGTCTTTAATGGATAAAAAATAAGTCAAAGCTATATTTATTCAGCAGCTGACTCGACAGGAACTAATGCGACTTCAGTAATCCACACTGAAAATTGCAAATGAGTCAACATGCCATATGGCAAGCTATATTTAGCCACAGTAGTTTAACGGTAAAAGTTCATATAGATACATTTAAACCTATGCATGCATTTTCTACAGAGATGAAAGTGTGAGGGCAGTGCGGTTAAAATGAATCACTGCAGGGCATCTTCACAGTAACACTGGCTAACAAGCTCATAAAACAACTAATAGGTCATAAAACCAAATCACTCTCTTGAACTCTGTTCACAGTGTTTGGTTTTGCACTGTGATGTTGTTGTTATGCAAAGCACACTGTCAGAGACCTGCTATAGGCATCTGGACATAGAAAGACGCACAGACTCTGAAGGCCATTTACATATGAAAGTAGGGAATGAATAAGTCATTAGTACAGTTCACTCCTCGGCAAACGCAACAATTACTGATTTCAGCACATCTTTAAATATTGACTTGTCTGTGAGAGTTTTATCGTTTGAATAAAGCAGCTCGTCTGTGTCAAGTACAGCAGATACTTTGGCATTTGATGTGTCTCTTTGGATGGCACCGCTCTCAATCACAATGTTCAAATCTCCAGAGGATTTTAGACTTTGGCAAATATGGCTCAGCTTTCTATCTCACTATACTTCACAATGACATCTTCATTGAATTGCATTTCCGCACAGAGGCACAAAGACAAGGCTGTACAGGATCTGCTACCAGTGTTATCTCTAAGTGAGACTTCACCAAATTTACATACAACACATAATTGTGATGCTTCGTGTGTGAGCTTGACTGTGCTAATTAAATAGGATTTATTAAGGCACACTTTTAATTATAAATGTGGATTTTATTATCAGCCTTTTTGTTGACAAGACTGAGTTCAGAGGGTTTTGAGGTAGAAATGGTCTCACAAATGGCACACTACACATGACAAAAATTGAATCTAATAGATTCTCATATTTTTCAATGATGCAGACAGATTTTGTGTTATATTTATTATTATGCACAGTTGTGTTTCTTGAAATGATTGCAATGTTCTTTTTGCCAGTCCCGGAGATCTTTTTACTGGTTGCTACTTTAAACATCTACCAGCATTGCATTATTTCTATATTTTTATTATTTTCCCTTGGATGCATTTTTCAGAAGTCTGACTTACACTCACTCACTGTCATATCTTGTAACCACATGTACTTCCACCATTAACATAAGCATAAAAGTAATTATTGTAAGAGCATTTATTGCCCGTTTTTTATAAACACACATCACATTTAGTTTAAAGATATATTGTAAATATTTATTATTAATTCTTTTCAATAACAAAAAAATATCAGTTTACCTGACAAAGTGGGGTGTTAATGGTCAGAGTTGCTTTGTCCTATTTTGTCAAGTTCCTATTGAACCAAGAAATTCCTCACAATTTGTACAGTATTGCTGGTTTTACAAACTAACTAAACATCACTAGACTTAACAATCCTGGGTTTGTTCTGTTTTAGCATTTTGTAGTTTACATTTTTTATGCAAGTTAAACACACACACATTTAGTTTAAAGACAAAAAAATATCAGTTTACCTGACATGGTTTTCCTATGTCACAGTAGGTTTCCCCGCATTTTATCAGAATCTATTGAACCACTAAAAACATGTCACAATTTGGACTGGATAGTTAGCTGGTTAAAGAGTTCCTGAGTGAGATAATGTTCAGTTTAAGTGCCTGTTAACATTTACATTTTACATTTAGTTATTTAGCAAATGCTTTTATCCAAAGCGACTTACAAATGAGGAAAACAATGAAAGCAATTTTTAAAATACAAGGTAACTAACAAACGAGACAACGGAGACCGTACATGGCAAATTTAGGAATGGAAGACCGGTTTAATGTTGGCAAGAATGAAACAAATCAGACACATGCAACAATGGTACATGGTGATTTGCTTAACATGTTTAACAACACATGAAGCTTTTATAGATGTACATTATGCCCACCTCTCAGCTCCAGGGTCGTAGATGGACGTGTATTGAGCTGACGTGTCAGTCATAGAAGTGAATAAGTTTACGTGTACATGTCACTAAGTGTACAGGACAGAGTGTCCCTGAACAATGATTAGATGTAATGCAAAGTGATGTCTTTGTCTTGTTTGGATTAACATGACGTCAATAGGAGCCATACTTGTATGTGGATAAGCATATAAACTGGAGCAGAGTGAGAGCATAATATATAATATACAATTACTATGACATCTGCCTCCTCTTTGTGCTGATAAAACATTAGCATAAAACAACATATTAGCTTGGGTGTGGATTGTATACTATGGCAGGAGCGAAAAACTCAGCAGGGCAGCTGCCTAAGTACATTTGACCATTCAGTAAATAACCTATCGCTGGGGGAAACTCTCCTGCCCCCTGTGCAGTAGGCAGTGTCAATTCACTTCGAGGAGGTTTGACAATAAAATCAAAGACAATAAATACATGGGTTACTATTTTAGCAGTGTAACTACTATAGGGACCAAGACAAGAAAGTAAAACTGATGAATCCATTGTTAAAATCAGAGACACAGAATCACTTCAAAACAACAAATAAAATTCAGAAATGCCGGAGATGAACTGGTCAACCCATTCGGACTCAGAGCTCTGGCCTGACCCTGCCTATCCATCTCTGTCCCTAAAACCAAAAGAAACAAAAACATACAGTGAGACATATGCACATTCAGAATAATTAAAATCAATTCTCTTAAGCATAATAAATTCAGTGAACCACACGCCCCTTTAGGACTTAGTATGATCAGTCATGGTGCTGTTGTCCCATTGGTGTACATGTAAACAATGATGTCCCCCAGACCATCCATCAGTCTCACCAACAAGCTCCGGATACATGGAATGCAACACAAGCAAAGGTTATCAGACATGGAAGTGCAACAACAAGTATATGTATATCAATACAGATTTTAATATCCCAGTCAATTTCCCAAACATTTTGTCAAACCAGGTCTAGATTAAGTCCTCTAGAACAGAACACTCATTCATCTGCTAGAGTGAGAGCATAATATATAATATACAATTACTATGACAGGATAGGAAGTTTTATTTATTTGTTTAAATGTTGTTCATTTTACTCCAGGATGCTTTCCATATACTTTTCTAACAGTATGTTTGCACTACAAAGTCTGATCTAATCTCACAGGCACCTCAATAAGGTGACACCTAAATACATGGTTTACTGCTTGGGGACATGGTGCTTGTGGACAGAACATTCTGAATCTAATGCTGTGTTTAGATTTCATTTTCAACAGTTCAGCTTTTAAAAACACTCGTTCAAATGGGACAGATGTAGCAGGTGTTTGAACCAGTCCCGTGGTGTGTGTCAAACGAAGCTTCGGACGTCATGGGTCACGTGATCAGCATAAAACGGATGAAGCTTCCAGTAATGAACCTTTTTTGATACAATTGTGTTGAGAAGGTCCATTGCTTCAGAAAGCTTCACTAGCTTGAACAAAGGAAAGGCAGGCTTGTGGCAATCCTTTTTGAAACATTGGGTGACATCATGGGTCAAAACCGTGTTGAAGGGGAATCTGTGTTTAGAAATTAAAGTTTTCCTATGTATTGTGTGTTATTTATTTTTGTGAATGTGGATTTATAATCTGCTTATAAAAATGTACACCATCCTTCCATGTAACAGTGGGAGTCTGATCTCACACATTTGGCAACTTTCCCAATGATGACACTTATACTAGAGATCCAATTTCACTGTGTGGCTCATGTGGTTCTTTATTTAGTCTTACCTGAAAGTTTTCATTCTTGAATCCTTTGACAAGGTTGGCCTTTCCTCATCTGCTTCACTCATGATTAAAATATGCACGCCTCAGATCAGCTCCTGAACTCTAGAGCTTATACTGACCTTTAACAATGCAACAAGGCGAGTGAGAACAACACTGAGAGCAAATGTCTTTATGTTCCCATAGATGATGTGTAATTAAGCTCTGTCAGCAAAAAACCCTTGGTTTTAAAAGGGTTGTAAATAAACATGCATTGTGGCTCCATTATTTAAACAACCATATTGTATTACATGACTCCTGCATTATCTGTGTATAAACCGTTCTGCTCAAATTGCATATTAAAATATTACATTTCTCAAGGCACTAAATGTGGAAAATGACTGGTAAATGAGACTTAAATAAATAGAAATGCTCCAAACAACAGCCTGCTGTGCTCTTTGAAGATAGACACACTCACAGGCAGCTTAGTCTTTCATCTGGAATCTGTCAAATCTTTTACATGGGAGTGTATTAAAAAGACAAGGGATTTAAAATGAGATTAAAATTTATTTAATTTAATTTAAATAAGAGAAAATAGGAATTTATTGATCCTATAACAAAAACAAGATGCTCTTTTAAATGAGAATATTAAGTTGTTTTAACAAGAGCAAGCATAATATTTTAGTCTGCGAAGCATATATTTGCAAATACATATGTATGAAATATTATAAAACATTAATATTTCAATATATTAAATAATTTTAATATTGAAATTCTCCAATATTGCCAAAAGTTGTACAGTTTTCAATTCTCCAGAGAGTGTATAATAACAGCATATGCTAGAAACATGACAGGAAACATCCACGTGGACCACTGTGATGTGTAACTACGATGGAAAACTGAGAACAACTACATCACACAGTTGTGATGGTAAAACGAGGTCTAATAGACTTATGTGTAAAAGGCAGGTTTGTGTTACATGACCTCAGCAGAGGACATTTGATTCGTAAATCTACACGAGCATCAGTGAAGCATCACTCACTGGCCACCTAATCTAATTTCCCTGCTGCTTAATGTATTTCAGCACAGTTATCAGCGGGCACCATCTCCAGCACTTCAGTCAGGCATAAACAAACACTGCTGCAAACGTAAATGCCATCTTCTAATGCTTTTATTTTGCTGGTGAGTAAGTGTCTAAACGAGTGGAAAACTAATCCTTGTGATCAGACTTGACTTGGGGATTCAGGATTTGCAGTACTAGTCTTGTAAAGGTTATGTCTAGACTACTATTTTAAAACACTTTCTATTAAAGGATACTGCTTTTGAAAGCGTTGCCTGTTTTAATTTGACAACACAGGGGTTTCATTTAAGTATGGGCTAACAACAACTGAGTCATCTGAGGTCCCAGGTCTCGGTGACTCATTCTGCCAAAGGAAAATCTTTGGCTACAGTAAAATAATATCCATGCAACACGAGTCTTTTGAAAATGTCAAAATGAAGATGGAAACACAAGCGTTCATTTTATATTGCTGTTATGAAATATGGGTTAATGATTTAAAGCCAACTTTATTTGTGGCTAAAGGCTCCTCTTAAGCAAAAAAAGCCATATTTTTCAATCATTTCTTAGTAAAGGGTTTACTTTGACTGTTTTATCACAGTTCAAAACTAAACATTAGACAGTGTCTTGAACTTTCTCTTGCTCATTTTTTAAACAAAGGCACTGTGGCCCAGTAGTACACAACAACATGTGAGCAAATGTTTGCTTTTTTAATGTTGTATTGTGAGATTATGTTTGCTTTTTTAAGCCATAAAAGTGAACATACTGTTTTTTCAATGAAGACAGCCTGATGATAAAATAGATCTAAACTTGTTTACAAAGGATATCCTTGTTACATTACTTTAATGTTTATATCAGAATCCATTTCAACAATAAAAAGAACACCCTGTCAAGAAAAAAGAAAACACAATTTGGTTCAAAATCTAGGTCTAAGAGCTGCTGTAATAATACTGTGTTGACTTTGCAATAATTTCTGATCAAAGGTTAGGCTGTGTGTGGTGTGTGCTGACCAAAACAAAACAAAACAAATAAATAAACAAAAGAGTGTCAGACATGATGACATTATTGGTGGTAGGTACTGGGAGCTGACCTGGTTGCTTAATGTTGTGGCTGTAACTAGTCACATATAACTTAATTAAATAATGAATTAATAATAAATCATTTGTATCTCTGTCACACAAGAGACTGTAACTTACTTGTAGACTTGTAATGTCTGTACTTCAAGATCTATAGCAACTTCAGAGTCCAAACATTTGATCAAATTGCACAATATATTCCATAATGAAATACTGTTGGACAAAATGGCACTGCTTCAATAGAAATAGATAGAATACGTTGGTCTTTTTAAAAGGAAATACATAAACAACCTATATGTTCATATAATCCAACCCATTCTCTTAGAGTTGATATTCAGACCTACAGTCACTCTTTTAATACCAGTTCAACTGGTACAAGAGCTCAACTCAGAATTAAAAAAGTCTCTTGGAATTAAGAGACAAAACGTCTTCACCTTGAAAACTAAGTCCAGATGCCTTTGCTTTGACCTTTTCTTCAGCTCTAAACATTGAAAACCCCTGATCTCGTTGATTTCCAGGTAATCAGCGTAGCCTCTTGAAGACTCATTCACCTGATGAAGAGTGTTAATCCTCTGTTGTCATAAATGACTCTGGGCTCTCCTGGAATGACACCCTGTGTGGATTCATACCATCAGTACTTGCAGAAACCCACCTGCTTTTGTAAACAGCTGGTCTAGATTTTTCCTTTCACTTCCTCTTCTCAAACTGCCTTTTCCCTTGCTTCACCCCATTAGCCTCCCTCGCACCCTGCCTTCAACTCTGGGATTATAAATCTACTGATCTGCTGCAAAAGTCACTATGGTGCATCTGACACTAGTCTGATGTTCTGACTATAAACACAAATATGGATCTTAGCCATGGTTTAAAAAGTGCCAACAGAGACATTCAGGGTCATAACTTATGTTTATCCCTTTGAATTAAACCCTTAAGTTTATAATTGCCAAGAAATAATGATATTTGATAGACGTGTGTACTGAAAATGGACCTTGAAGGTGCTTGGAAGATACACAATTCATTCACTAATGTTCTTCTGTTTAGTCCCGTTAGGGGTCGTGGGTGTCTGGAGCCTATCCCTGCAGCTTTGGGCTTGAGGCTGGGCTACACCCTGGACAGTGGTCAGTTAGTCACAAGGCTGAGATACACATTATTAACAGAAGTTTTGCAGTAAATCAGCGTAAAGAAGTTCTATGAATATATATAGATAAATGTAAGAGCTCATGCAGAACAAAAGGACCTACTGTACTCTCTGCCCCTCAAGGCTGTGAAAGCAGTCATTTTGTTGTCGTTGAATCATACAGCGGAAGACAGAAATAATGGATTTCAGTAATTAATCACAGAGAAGGAACCTTAATTGCTTGAGTGCTTCTTTCCAGACAGGCCTTTTGAAACAAGCTTCTTTTTTTAATGGCAAATGGACTGTAAAGACTCCTGCATTGATTCCAAATTGAAAGAAACATCCATTGGCTCTGTACAAACCAATGGATGGATATGACACCTTTTCACTTCAGTGTTATATGTTTGTTCTTTTCACTTTTCAAAGAACTTTTTTGTTCAACTCTGTGTAAACTGTGTAAACCTCTAAATTCTCCAGTAAAAAAAAAAACTAAAGATAATCCATGGTTAGTAATGGTATAGCTCCAGAGTCCTAAACAAATCTCAGTGAGTTGAATGTTTTTTATTTTATTTTTTCCTCATGAGAGCTGGTCTATGTATAAGTCTCTAGTGAAGGATTGAAGTGAGGCCAGAATTAACTGGATATTGATTGAAAGCAGAGCAAATCCCAAAACAGCTATTGGAAGATACAACACACAAGTATTGTCTCTCGGCTCTGAACTCACCCCAGTCCCCTGGATTGTCTCTTTATTTTACCACCCTTATTGCACTTCAAACAACATATGCACACTGCATTTATATGTGTGATGAAAGGTGGCTAATTTTAATTACAACATCATAAATAACCCTGAAGAACTCAACAGTTTCCCTCAGTATTATGTGATTATAAAGTTCATCTTTTTTTTCCAGTCCTAACTAAAAAACGTATTGTTTATAAGTCTGCAAACCATACTTGGAAAGACTACCCAGTGCCTTTAAGACAGCAATAGACATGTTCTGCCCAAAACAATAACCACAGATAAACCTCAAAATAGTTATTGTGTATCTGTACTGGTTAGTTTCAGAAGGGGGTCTTGGGTTGTGCTTTTTTTTGACTCTTTTGAACAGTACAATAAGAACACATTTATTGTAAAGCTTTAGTACAATGTAACATGTGTATCAAAAGTGTCTTGAGAAAGCTGGTAATTGGGTTGCTGCTGCAGCGCGGGCTATCATGGATGAGTTGTGCAGTGACAGCAGCCATTAAGTTGTGTACAGAGAGCACCAGGCCGGCGGTAGGCCTCGGGGGAGATCTGTCAGAGCCTTTTAGTGGAAGAGGAGAAGAGTGATGGAGCACCCCACCCTCATGCATCTCCTACTCAATGAGCAGCCAGACCACTTAAAGAATGGCAATGATTGTCAGCTTGAAATCTACAAACTGCTTATTGTGCTGCTAAAATGAATAATAAATGGCCAGCAAAGGCTAAGTTGCAGTGTTGCAGTCTTAAAATGAACCCTTAAAATGTATCAATTGCCTATATGTGAACCTGAGGTTAATAAACATTCTATCGGTACAGATTTTATGGTCACATTTTATGGATTTGTTGTCTCTAAGTAGTGATCCACTTTTGTTTGTAGCTGTTGCAGTAAAGTGGCAGCAGCTACACCTTAAGGTGGTGGTAAATGTTCACACCAAAAATCAACATACTTCACAGCATACATTAAAAGTGTTTTCATTAAAATCACCCTTATTCTTCATTCACCCCAGTCTAGAACAATGTAGTGAAAAGCTGAAATAGTAAAATTGGCAGCAATTTTTTTATATATTTATCAATTTGTTCAAGCTTTTTAAAAAACAGAACTGAACTATGGTTTTATTATGTTACATATTCACTTCTACCCATTTGTCTCTCACACCATTGTATAATCAATGTCAAGGAAAGTCGAATGTTTAAGACTATTGTTGTAAATATGCACATAATAATAAGTATGTGAATATTTTATTTCAACTACTAAAACCCTACTGCAGTCTTGTCTACATTCTGCCCCCAGGCCCAATCATGGATCAATTATGTTTTTTATACAGCCTTCAGCAATTTTTAAAAATGTACTAACTTATGCTGCAGCTCCCTTTTTTAAGGAACACAATGACTAATTAATAAAGCCTTACCAAGAAATTTGATAAACATTGAGACATGAAGAGTCTCACTCATCCTGCTTAGAATAGCTATAGTTTTGAAGGTAGATGTTTTCTGAAAAATACTTGTGGTTTTTAAACGCACACTGATTGTGAGTCATATTTTCCACAGCAGCATCACACGCACATGTCTTTTCATGGCCACAGATCATCCTAATTGTAAATAATAAATAAATAAATGTGTGATAGATAAGTGTGATAGAATAAAATAATTCTAAGTGACATTTATATGGAAGATATAAAGGCAGAAGTATGGACAGACTTTGTGTCAGGGCGCAGAAGTATGTGGTCGTACAATAACCGGAAGGTTGGTGGTTTGATTCCCGCTCTCCCAGTTCATACTGTCGTAGTGTCCTTGGGCAAGACACTTAAGCCACCTTTCCTCCATTGTCCGTAGCACTGGTGTGTGAATGTATGTCACTGTAGAGTGTAGTTTGGTGGTGGTTGGAGAAGGGTACAAAAAAAGAGCTATATAAATGCACACAATTTACCATTTGTGGTAGAAAAAAGTTGCAAAATCCATACAACAATTTAAAGGCACTTTAAACACTCAGCATGGTTAGCATGTGACGTTGAGTTGAACTTGCTCACTTTTGATTTCAGAAAATCCATTTTTAATACGCTCTTAATACGGACTCTCTCATGCTGTTGCCACGTCTACGAGCCTGTTTACTGGCAGCGGAAAACCGGCTCATTTTTGAGGTATATCTTAGAAAATGAATGAGCAGGCACGTGGAGTGGGGATTCAGAGCTTATAGACTAAACATTCTTGTTTAATCATCATCCAAGATCCATAATCATCATTATGGTTCAAATAACTAATATTATTGCACAGATATCGAGCTGTGTCACACTTAAGTATTTCTTTTGCAGCTGCTTATAATGTGGAATCTGTAGTGAAATGGATTTGAAGACTGTGTTTGAACCAAGCCTCTCTCATGGAACTTCTTAAACGGTCCTTGTGTAAGGGCGCCGCCATACGGCAATATACAGAGATATACCAGAGGGCAGGCTCCAAAAGCGGAAATATAAGGAGAAACCCAATGGCGACTTTATAAAACTCATGTTTACAGCCTGGTACTAAAGATGGCTCCGGTCTCTAGAGCTAAGTTTTTACTACATGATAACTCTGGGGTGAATTTTTGATTAATATGTCCGTTTATGCTATCTAAAAACTATTGTTTTACTTTGCAGTAAAAGTTGAAAAGCCCGGATGTAACCGCCATTTTATTACCCTGTCATAACGACAATTTCAGTGAATAGAGGACCAATGGGCGGATTTCATCCATTAACATTTTGATAGCCACAAGTTCAATTCCCACTCATCCCGTGTACACATACATGCTTACTAGGGGTGTAAGAAAAAAATATATATTTTGTTAAACATTGAGATATTTTACACCGCAATTCTTGTATCTATTCAAATTTTGGCCGAATATTTTAAAATTGAAAAATCCCCCCCCCAAAAAATGATTCTGTAATCAAACACTGTGTTGACTATTTCTGAAAGAATAAAAAATTAAATCTGCAAGCAATAAGTTTGTCGCTTGTTTAGTAAATTAAAAATGTTGTGAGATATAGTTTCAGTGCTCACTGTTTTGATTATTGCAATATATCGTCTTACAGTATCGGGATATATCAGGATCTATTTTATCGGGTCATATGTACCGTGATACGTATTGTATTGCCAGGTGCTTGCCAATACACACCCCTAATGCCTACCCACATTCACCCAAACAACCCACTTGTTCTTTTGTTTGGAAAGTTCCCAGATGATATTAAGAAGAAAGATTTCCATTTGTTTTAAATAATTGGAACAGCAATAAATTGGAAAAAAATGAATAATACTAATAAAGTGGAAAGGACAAGTATAGGAAATATATGAAATGGAAAGAATAACTATGAATATTAGAAATCAAGTCCATATTTTGAAGACAAATGGGAAAACTGGAAAAAAAATAAATACAAAAACGTCCTGAAAATGAATTTGATCAATACTAGAAAATGCGAGCAATGAATTACCTATTCACTTCACTCAATTACTCATTTCTGTTATGTACTTGTTTGCTGTGTATTTGAGGAATGTTTGATGTAATTTATTGTTTTTTCCTTTTCTTTCCCCTTAAAACTGCAAATAAAATAAAATAGAAATTGTACCCTGCAACATGTGATGACAAAGTTCCCTAAGGACGTTTATTATAACTTTGGAAGTATTACAAAAAAATAGAGACCAACTGCCTACATGTATGTGGTGCCTGCCCGGCTATTTAAATGCAAAACAGCAGAACAGTGCACACAGGTGATTAGTATTCTGGTAATACCCATACTCTTAAGGTCATTAGAACAGATAAACACATGCAGCACATTTGCAGAATGCCTAATGCCAAATTGTCTGCTTTCTGCCAGGGCAGAGCCAGCTGTGAAATGTTCCTCTACAGGCTACGTCTCATAATTTTTCCATTTAAATGCCAGCACAAAGAATACCAAACTGCACTGTTATTCAGACAGAAGAGCGAGCTTTAGGCGGACAAGATTAGCTTCTTTATCCCATGCCTCCTACTTCACTGTCTCAGTCATGGCTTCTAAATAAGCTTTTTCTGATACTCTAAAGTTTAAACTGTGCCCAGTACCCCATGGCAACATCACAACCAATATGCCAATAGCAATAAGAGTCAAACAAGTTTTTCCATTTAGAATAATCATGGCTGAGAACCAGTTATTGAAATGTAATCTTTTACCTAATGATAGCTAATTCTACCTACTGATTTCTTTGAAGTCAAACAGAAAATATTGTAAACTTGCTGTAGGTCAGGGGTGCTCAATACGTCGATCTCAAGGTAGTATTGGTAGATCGCATGACATAAAAAAAAAAATAGACGTCAGCCAATCATCCATCCAATCTCTTTAATGATATACAGGGCAGCCAGTCAGATGAAATCTAAATTTTTCTGACGCTAAGGTTACTGTGCATGTGCAAACAACAGCGCTAAGTGCAGCAAAACTAATACGCTTCAGCGACTTACCTCCAATTTTTAAACCTTGTTTTTTTTCTCTTAAACTTAAGAAAGGGTATAAAAACGAGTGAGGGAGCTAGACCAAGTAAGAAGACCAAAACGTATCGCTTTCATTTGTCACAAATTGTCACCCTTTCATTAACAGATTGTGGTATACAGACTAACCTAAAGTCTTCCAGTGGTACAGGTCGGGTCAGTAAAGGTACATATTTATTACCAGAGTGACCCCAAAACGTTCCGTACTACTTTGGCGGCTGTCCTCAGTTGAGCAAAAACAAGAGACAAAAGAAAAAATTTATATATTTCATGTTTTTCTGACAAATCATTTCATATTTTGTGAAAACATACTAAGTGTGTTTTCTAAAATGCTGGTTTCTGGTTCAGGTTCTGTGTTGTACAATTTTTGGTAAATTAAAACTTTGCATTCATTTTCTAAATGGCATTAAACTAAAATTGCAGAACTTGTTCTTGTTCTTGTTTAATGTTCAGAAAGCTGAGCCAACCAACCAACATTCTGCTGCTATACACACACCACTACTCTCTTCTTTACAGTAAGTATTGGCAACAGTTGTACTGACCTACTCGCACTGTACCGCCGAATGGAAAATAGGCTAAAGTCAGCTGGCATAGGCTTTTTAACAATTTAAATTTTGGAAAAAATAAACCATTACCCATCTTTTGGTTAAAGATGTTGGTCAAAGTCCACATTTTAAGCATTAAATTATACAATATTTGTAATTTTTTCTACTATACCCAGGTATATGTTTGATTCAACAGGCCCATTGAAGGTCATGGGATTCTTATTGATTGTGATATTGATCTAAATTATATTCTGAGTACATTTTTACTTGGTTGGTTGTTTGTGAACAACCAAAGCTTTTCACCCATAATAACCTCCTAAAATCATATTGAGCATATGTTTAAATTTTTATATTTTTTAGAGACAACTACTCTCACAGCTATGAGTCAAAAGAGTTAAAAGTGTGTTTAGAGAGTGTATAGAGTTTGTACACATCATAGTCAAAGTGATACTGAATTAATTATTGTGTGTTGATAGAATAGTATATGATAAATGTTCATGAACATACTAGTTATTAGTTGTAAACACAAAGTTGGGTTTCAAGTAAACAATCAGACAGTGTTGGTTGGAATTAAATGTTTAGCAATAAAATACAATAGACTTCACTCTTGAAAAGTGCATCGTTCATTAGAATGAAAATAGGCCTTTTGTAGCACAATGTTAGTCATATGTTAGTCATTGGGAAATATATATATATATATTGATTATGAAAAACAGCAGATATATTAGTAATTGGCCTGCCCTACAATATCCTCTCTCTCAAACATTGCCTTCACTGGAGGAGTGGGGTGCACTTCAACGCCACTGACCTACAAAATGTATTGACCTCTTTCAATTCCTCACAACCAGCTCTCACAAATATTTGGCCTTCAAGGAGTGTCTCAAATAGAAGAAACATGGCATTTTTGCCATTTTCCTTTTCCACAACAGCTCTAGTGGGGCCCTAACAGTCTGAGCAATTACATCTTAGGACAACTCAATAATACATTGTGACCACCAGATACTGCAAAAGCAACTGACCAGTTTTTGTATTGAGATTTCAGAAAAAGGGTTAAAGTACCCATAGCAGTGTTTTTTTTATTTAGCGTCAAAATGCCCAAGATATAAAATCCACTATTTTAATTTTAATAAACCACTAAGCTCTTAGGGTTGGTTTCTTTGGAGAGCAAAGAAAACTTGACTTAACTTTAAAAATACTGTAACAAATAACAAAAAGACATGCTTTAGGTTGTCTTTTCACAAACACACTCACACACACACAATCACACACATTCTTAGTTTTTCATAGTACATTTTTAACATAATTTATTTATTTTTGTCTGTTGTAAACAGAGAATATATGTGGAACATAAAAAGAAGCCAGGGTGAATGCCAAGGTGCATTAATTAAAAAACAATACTGGCTCATCTTTGCTATGGCTGACTTAGCGGAGATGTTAGTAATGATAATTTAGATGATAGTTTTCTGTTCTATAACTCTGACTGATGCGTCTACTCAAGATGACATTTTGGAACTGGCTTAAGTGCTGGAGGTGGATAATTATGTTGTGTTTGTGACTCAGTGAGTCATGCTTTTGTTTCACAGGGTTTCTGTCACCTATTTAGCCTTTGGTGTCTTTCTCACCCTGTGATCCTCTGCCTCTGTGCATGTCACCTCAAAATGGCTTCTGGTCAAGGTTATTAATTGACTGTAATGTTGGAGTCAGTAAATAAATGTCAGTCATATTAACACGCACTTACTGTAGTTGTGTCAGATGTGTCTTCATTTCAACTCTTAAAATAAAATGTTACTTCCCAAAACTGGTTCCATTTATTTCTAAATAAATATGAAACATGTACTATTATACACATACTGCTTTCAGGAAGACATAAAGATCTAGAGTGGTAACTGCTCACTTGTACAAGTTTACTTTTTAATAACTTTTGTGATGTTCACATCTGGACCTGACTTCAAAATAGTTATGTGGGAAAAAATATTTAAGAGAGCACAACTTAAAAGCCAAAATGAAATATTGATTACACTCCACATGAGAGGGATGAATCTGGAGAGGATACACCACAGGCCTCGGATCTTAATCAAGTGTCGGGAGAGATGCAGAGATGCCATCTGGTGGTCCAATTTGAGCCAAGCTGTTAAGAGGAATGTGCTCTCTCTGTGAGCAGCACAGACCCCACAGTCTCTCATCACAGCACCATGGACCGCACTCCCATGGTGCTCACGCTGGCAAGCTGCTTGAGTCACAGAAAAGTTGTCAAGAGTTCATGTCACTTGAAGTTTTCCTATTTAATGGCCAGATATTTGATGTGCAGGCTCTGATGCAGTGTATGGCACAGCTTTCTCTTTTATTGGTGGGGTTGATTTACTTTTCTGTTAAGTTTGCTTTGATGCAAAAAGTACAAATCCACCGGAAATTTGAAAATCATCTACTTTCCAAACACTTAAAGACTTAGGAACAAAAGAGGACTGCTCACTTAACAAAAAGAAATAATTGTTGTGTTCTTTAAACAGACTCGCTGAACCAAATCAAGCTCAACAGATTCAGTAAAATGCTGTAATTTTCTTGAGAAGCATGACCTGAGCACACCAGGCTTCTGTCTGGGGGTGGGAAAGGATGCTGTTTTGCTGATGAGTTGCTTTAAAGTGCTCACGCTGAGCAATTGCCCTCAGTTTGTCTCTGTGCATTGGAGCTCAGTTCAGCTCTAAGCATCTGAGAATGAGAGCTCTGGGCTCAGGTCCAGCCCAAGGAGAAAACCCCCCACATTTAAGCTCCATGTACTACTCCACGTGTCATAAAATGAACAATAAGGTTTTTAAACTTTACCGTCTTGTTTAGTGTTTATTGAGCATGATGTTTTTGAATTACAAAATTTTCAGACACAGCTGGTTCTTGAAGGTTGATTAAATGTCCTTAGATAATCTATATGTTTACTGCAAACTAAAACAACAAAAAGTAGAGGAAATGTCCCACACAAGCACTGCTAACTCTAAAAAAATCAGCCTGTCAAAAACTGATGTACATGTTGATTATTCTGCCAAGCTGTCAAAGACATCTGAACACAGAGAAATTGTTTAAGCCAAAAGTTGCAGTGTTCTTAAATATGATAAGAAAATCCAGTTATAAATGGCAGTTTAAAGAAGCATTCAATGACAACATGACATTTTACTCTCAAGATGGTTCTTTCTAAAGGCTTCTGAAATGTCATGTGCTTTGTTACTTAAGCAAAAGTGGAAAGATTCTGCATGTCCTTTTCCTTGAAAATACTGTAGACATAAAGTTGTATCACCGGTTCTCAAAGACGTGGTCGACTCTTTTATAGAAACCCTTGATAGAACCCTTATTTTTTGAAAGAGGTACCTATTCAGTGGAAAAAAAATATAAGCTTCTTTGTTAATGGACTAATTTTAAAAAGTGTTTAGATGAGTTTGAATGAGATATACTTTTAAACTGGAGCAAGAAAACTCTATTAGGGAAGTACTTTGTGATCATTCCCATTAGGCCTCCTGGTGTTTTAACTGAGTCACATTCTGTTAATTAAAAATTCCATCTGCTTTAGAGACTCTGTGTCGTCTATGTGATCAAAACCAGCGTTTGGCTAATATCCGTTGTGTATCTCAGAAAGAAAACCAAGAATAAATCAATTAAACTCACTAAGTGCTGTCAGAAGTGTGGTGCGCTGCAGTGCTTTAATGTGTCTGGTGTTTAAGAATGTCATATGCATGTTTGTGGTTATGTTGTGTTGTTACTCAGTGCAGCAGTGAGACTAACAGTACAGAGGAATGTTCCACATTGTCCCATTACATGTGAGAATGTGCCATGAAATTAGTTTCCAAGCTTGCCGATGTTCAATTTAGTGCAACGCAAGTAGGATGCCAAAACTCATTTGAAGATTTTTCATAAACAAAACTGAGGTCAAAGAATATTAAAAGTGCTACATGTTTATCACAGAGCTGTTATTACCCAAATCTGCAGAATTCTGCATGATATGAGTTACAATGCACACACTGAACGTCCACGTCACACTGAAGGCCCGGGGGCCAAATGTGGCCCTTTGTGTTGTTTTATTTGGCCCTCCAATACATTTAGTAGGTTAGATTTGAACAAATTTTATTTCATTTGATGTTCTGAACAGGCTTTATCTGGATTTAGACAAATTTATTTTAAGGAATGGTCTTCCCTTTTGTCTCTGGTTCCTGTCTGTTTGTTTTGTGTGTCCTCTTGATTTTGCTGAATGTCCATCTGGGGTATCCACAATCTCTCTCTTACAAATGTGTTGTTCTTCTTTCCACTCTCCTTCTGAGGTTGTGGGCACCTCCAGTGCTCTGTGCTAAAGAGTCCTGATGACTCCCAGCTTGTGCTGCAGAGGGTGGTGGGAGACAAACAGGAGGCATTGATCAGTGTGTGTCAGCTTCTTCTAAACTTCTTTTGGAGTTTCCTGTTTTCACCAATGACCACTGCTCAGTCTAAGAAGGTCAGGCACTTCACCTTAGTGTCCTGGATGTTCTTGTCAACAGCTTTGATATGCTGTGTGAAGGCTTCTACTTCCTGTGTCCTAATTTTTACCCACATGTCATCCACACAGCACACCAGTGACTGGGCAATGTATCTGGAAAAGAGTTCAGGGCTCTGCTCTAAATTTTCTTCATGTACAGGTTAGCCACGGTCGGGGAGACTGGGGATCACCTGCTATCTTATGTTCAGATGCCTTCTCTGACTTTTTCTTAAATATGTCCTAAATGATGAAGGAGAATGTTTTCTTCTGTTAGTCAATAAACCCTTTATTATGTCAGGATGAAGATGAGTGATGTCAGTGTATTGTGAAAAAGTGTAATGTGTCATACAGTATGTAACTAGGGGTCCACTGTAATGCATTTTAAAATTGAATTGATGATGCCAGTTAATCATAAAAACACAGACTTAGAGCACATGAATTGAAATAAAAAGGTTGTCAAGAAAAGTGTATTCAGAAAAGTCAATCAGGCAATGAACACGCAGGATTGAAGGTAGAGGTTTTTGCTCCTCTAGATATATTTTTAATTTATATAAATCAATATGGTGTCAGTTACCATTGAATTCCACATTTAAGCAGTTTTAATATTAGTGTGGACGTACCCTGAAGTGCTGGCCTCTTATAGTGGAGTGCTTTGTTACAGTTTATATTGTTATTTTAGTTTATTTTTAGTTTATTTTAGTATAACACTGACAGGTTTAAATTTGTTAAAACACATAACTACTTGATCACACGTTTTAAAAGAAGAGACTGCGCCAAAGTTGTAAAAAAAATTATGTTTTTTATATCAATGATCAGCCAAATAATAAAGGTCTATGGGATGATTTTTGTGCCATTAGGAACTGAAATGTTGTATTTGATTTTATGCTCAAGTGCTCAATCTGAATGAATGCTTTTTATCTTGAATCTTGAATCTTGAATCTTGAATCTTTGAATCTTGAATCTTGAATCTTTAAAAACTGGATTAAAAAAGTGTCATTTGCATTGGCTTGTAAATTAATTGCAGTAAATTTAATTCAAATACCAGCCCATAAAGTTCATCTACTGGATGTTGTGAGGAAACGTTATCCTACTGTAAACAGACATGCAAAAATAATTGACATGCAGGGAAAAGCTTGCACACAGTTCTCTCTTGCATGGCTGCACAAGGGCTAAATGTTACTGCAGGTGGCACCCTGACAAATGAGGAGGTCACAAAAATGCCTGGCAGAGGCCACACATTATGACCGGGTCGATTGGTTGATCACTAGCGTGAAATTGCTGTCACAGATCAATGGCTGACTAATCTGGGAGGGGACGGATTCAAATCACAGGGTTTGTAATCAGTGGAGATTAATTTTCAGTAACACTCACATTTCCTGAATAAGACACTTGATTGTGAGCAAATAGATAATTATCTGTTTCCCTTTGAGAAGATAAGCAGGTGTATGAAAGGTTAGACAGTGGCGCTATGATCCAGTTAGAAAGGTTAGATTTATTGTAAATGTGTTCAACCCTTCACATTTTGTGGACTGTTCTAACATAAAAGAGAATGAGCTTAACTAAAGTTACTTAGTCAGTCATTAAGAAGTATTTTTTTAATATGCTCTACGGCACATTCATTATTAAGTAACTAAATTACACCTATAGATTTAGAGTATAGGTATATAAACGATGCCTATAGATTTATTAGATATAATAAAACTAAATGAAGGTTTATTAATTAACCTAATCTATCTAAACAAAAAGATAGATTAAGATGTATACTCTGCTCCCTTTTGTTTATGAAGTGAGATTGTGTTGCTGCTTCTTCCTTTTCATCTTTGTTTCCTGAACTGTAACAATGTAAATATCCCAAAACAATGTCTCTTGAGTCTTAATTAAAGAGTAGAATGATAGTTAGTCTATGTCTGAGATAGACTTACTGTAGAACTCTCTAACAAGTAAATCATTTGTGTGTAAATATGTTCTGGTGAATTTTGAGGTAATGTTAGGAAATAAGTGTGTGCATTTATTGATTTATTTCAAAGGCAAGCATATTTATGGTTTATTTAATACATTTTGTAAATTTACTTAGTCAAAGGGCTATTTATTATTGCTCTAACTGCTCACGAGGCTGTGTCTATATATATATGCTTGTCGCGGTGTCAGTTATCATTTGTGATCAGTCAGGACAGGTATGCCTTGCCGGTAAGTGTTTAAAATATTGAATTAATAGTAGTTAAGATTAAGAATCAACATGAGTGTGAAATTCATTGGTTTATTATGGTGTTTGTGTTTGTGTTTTGTTGCAGGTTTACAACCTATCGTTCAAACTATCGTTCACTATCTTTCAAACTATCTTTCATGTAATTTATCTAGCATTCATAGTCATAAAATGAGCTAAATCTAGTGTTAACAGAACCGTTAGGTTTGGTTCGCCGGTAGGTGGCTATATGTTTAGATGTGTGAAAAATAAAGCTTGGAAAGCGACTCGAGTTGTGCCCGCCGTACTTGTCCTGAGACCCTTCCAGTGGGGAGCTTACTAAGTTAAAAGTAGGTAGCTTAGGAGACACTGGACACTTACATTTAGTTGTAACAGTCACACTCAGCCATGATTCTTGTATCTGAACCAGATTTTAGATAGAATGGAAGCATAATGTATCTGGTAAATATGGAGTATACTATACTGGATAATCTGATTTGATTAATGTTTAATGGTTTCCAATTAACGTAATAATTAAAATAAATGAAGAATTGAAAAGTATTTGGTTAAAAGACTATTCAAGTATTGAGTAAATGTTTGATTGCAATTTCTGATTTAATTTTGAAGAAACAATGTAATCACACAGACAAAAATATCAAATAATACGCAATTTTTGGTATTTCCAAATCATTAAATAAAAAAACAACAGCTTTACAAAATAACAAATTATGGCACAAGAAACACACATTTTGAAAACTCACTTTTTCACAACATAAAGCATTTGAAACCCTACAGTAGGTCACGCATGTTTGACCAGTACAGGTGTTCTTTTGCTCTGTGTGTGACATGCTTTGTTCATGAGGTCAGGGCTGTTTCAACACTCGAGACAGTAGCCTCTGCCATTTTTTATGTTTTATTCCGTCTGTTTTATTTGCTGCCACAGTTTGTGTTGGCCATGTGACTGCATGGTTACGTCTGATTGGTGAAATAGAGTGACATGATTATTATTGCTACGTCTGATTGGTGAAACACAGTCATGTAGTAGATCCACTGGTGGCATCTCAAAATAAAACTTAGAATGTATAGAATAAATGGTAAAAAAAAATTTAAAAAAGTAACTGGTTGAGTGTAGCCCAATGGAGCTGAGTAAGAGTAGTGTTACTTTTTCACTATATGGTGAAGAAAGTATGGTGCAGTAAAACTACCCTTAGAAGTACTTTTCTTTCCAAAAGTTAATGTAACGGAATAAATGTCACTCATTACTACCCACCTCTGGTCAATAATGGGTTAGTTTAATGTCTGCATGTCACTTCTTCCAGACATTAAACAATAATTTCTGCAACATTTGAATCAAAAATAATTGTGAGTCACATGTGCTTTTTTCAAAAACATGTGAAAATAAGAGTAGAATAACCTGAAAATGATCTGTTAGATACAAAATTAAATGGTACAAAATCCATGTAGCCCAACAGAAGTTGTAAATGAGTTGCCTCTAATGTTTAGATTAAAAAAAAAGCCTTTGTTTTGGCGAGACCAGAGAGAGGTGATTTTAATTACCTAGCAACCAAGACAAAGGCTGTCCTAGGGTTTGAGCCAGGTCTTTTTGCATTCTATGCTTGTACACCACCATTCATGGGCTTGGAATGGGACTTAGGGCCATCTGGTGAGTCCATATAAATCTGGAACCTCGACTGCGACGTCCTCCTCCTTTACTCTACATGCAAATAATGAACGCATTAAATCATATTCTCTTAAAAATATGAACTCCTAATCTAATCCTTTGTGTAACAGTTGAATGGTCCCTTTTATGGTCATCAAAGGTTGGGCTTCTCTTAAAGCCTTGTTCCACCTCTGCTACTTCTACGATCACTGTTGCTGTCAACAATCATCATCATTCACATTTTTTTCTTCTAGAAATTAATATAAGACTATTTTTAAATATAATTCTGTTTTATTTTATTTTGCATGTTTCTTTCTGACTGCTCAAATCTTTATTATACTTCACAGATGTACCCTATAGCACTTTACAAACTTTAAACAAAACAAAAGTGTTGCATATTTTTTATGAATGTCTGTGGCCAAGGCAAAGTAGTAATTGCAGCTACACAAAAATCCACATTAGAAGGCCAGTGTGTTATTTTGGTAAAAGCATGTGGAAAAGCAATGAGATTATATTGCATACAGGATGTGTTAATGGCGTGGGGTGCTTCTGACATGAGGCTGATTATAAATGGTTGCAACAATTCACAGAATGACATGTAATTGACCTTTTCATGGTTTATTATGCCAATGTGTTCTGCTGCTGCACTGGCCACAGATCATTTATCCCACCAGTGAAAAATGAAAAGAGGAAAGTACATAAGTGAGAGAAATAAAAAAGCATGCATACATTTTATAGTAGCATCAACGACTCAGTTTAATTTGGTTTGATGCATACAAAGTGAATGCCATTCTTTTTTGGGGGGGGGATTAGACATGAAAAATATCTATGCCATTTTAAATGAGAGATGTATTTTCATTCATTCATTTCATTTATTTATTCTTCGTTAGGGCTCGCAGGTGACTGGTGCCTATCCCTGCAGCTTTAGGCCTTAGGACAATGGCCAGTTAGTTGCAAAGCTAAACTTCCCACATTTATTCACTCAGGGCAATTCAGATTTACCAATTTACCTAATAATGCATGTCTTTGAGTTTTGAAAGAACCCACAGCAACACAGGGACACCCACAGTTATTTTTATGCCTCAAAAAATCTATACATCGGTCCGGCCTTATAACTATTAACTGTTACTTGTTGGGGTGTATCCAAACACAAGAAAAGTATGATATTAAAGAATCAGGTTCTAAAAGAAGCAAGTAGCCATGTCCTTACTTGCAAAGTCTGTTTGACTTCTATGGCATAATGAATAATTATCAGACTGTTGTATAATAATCAGGTGTTATAAAGAAGCAGTAGATTAAGCAACTGATTTACATGAACAGAAAATAAAAATACATCTCCCATTACATAGCTAAAAGCTCATTGAAGATTGTGACTTTTCCGGAAATATAATGTAGGATGCCTTTTCAATTCATTTTGTTAATATGCTGGCTATTTGGGTGTTGGAAGTGAGTCTGAATCAATGCTATATTTAATATCACAGTATAAATGCGTGCACATGACAAGGCTCTCATTATGTGATACTGGTGATAAGGCTAAGAGGATGTTCTACTAGTGTTGCATACTCCTCTTCATATACAATGGTGTAGGTGTGCAGAAGGGCTCCCTCAGATATCATTAGCCTGTACACTGTGATGAAGAAGCAGAAATCATATCATGTTAAGCCCCCCCGAGACACTTTTAATTAATAAGAGCTTTGCTAAAGAGGCCCTCCTCCACTTAGGCTCTCTAGGTCTTTGGAGGAAATCGATTTGTGTCTCTCCTGATGCCAAAGTGTCTGGCGGACATCTTTTACAGTACAAGGCTAACGCCATGAGCAGTCTGTGTGTCTGCTGCTGAAGCGTGCAGAGCCAAATGACACCTTCAGCGACGGCGATCACATTTCTGCAGGGCACTGTTTCTTCGCTGGAGATGGAGGGCAGGGTCACTCATTTCTATTACTTAATTTGAGTACAGCATGGCATCCGGTACTTTTATTTAAGTGATATTCAATGCAAAAAGCACTTTTATATCCTTCCTGCGCCTATAATTGTGTATTTAGGGCCTCTACTACCTCACAAAGTGTGAAACAAAGCACCCGCATGGATCACTGTGTTATCGGGCAGACTCTCTCCAGCTGGGCTAAAGCGACTGGTTTTCTCAGGAAGAGGTGATTAAGCATTTGGTTGAATTTTCTTTCTGGGAAGTCAGCAATTGCTCTACTGGCCATGAGCGGAACTGCAACATAAAACTTTTATGCAGCTCATGTTTTCTGTTGAATGCTATATAAAAACCTTTGTGCAACAATGGGTTATGACATGTACAACTAACAAAAATGGCATGGATTTGCTTTCTACTTGTCTACTGGTCTACATCTACTGGTCAGAGAAATGATCCACAGTAAAATGGGGGAAATGCAAGGACTTCCACTTACATTAGATGAGAACTTGGAAGCAGTAAACCATTTTAGACACACTATGACTCTCTTATGTTTGCAAATTATGGCAGCCATGTTTGATCAGGACATTCAAGTAAATTAATTACACTTTTGATGTATATATAAAAAAAGTTCTTTATGTAGTGCTTATTTCAAATGACCATGTGAATAAATGAACTGGGCGTCCTTGTAATTCTTTTTTAAAGAAAAATTTGGCATCATTTAACATTCAGGAGATAAATGTGTGGTTCTCCCAATTAAAATTTAGTGACTAAGTAAGTAACCTTAAAGAGGTGTCCATAAAATGTCATATACGTACACATCACCCAGCAGGTCAAAGGTTTGCGTCCACCCTAGGAGGAGGGAGAAAAGAGAAAAAAACAAACTGTAATAGGTAGATGTGATAATAATATGAGCGGTTTAGTGTGTATCTACAGCTACAACCAGTGTAAACGTGTACCATCGAGGGATACAGGATCTAAGACTGAGAGACGAGAGGTCAGTGGATCCAAGTGAATGGGACCCGGAGCTGAGGAAGACAAAACCAAAATATTATCCCTGATATCTTCAATTATATGTTTAAAGAAATCTAAAAAGTCTTGTGCACTAAAGGGAGAGGAGTCTTCAGTTGTTCTTGGTTGGATTAGTTTAGCAACTGTCCCAAATAGAAACCCTGGGGTTATGCCGGTTTTCTCTGATAAGAGATGAGAAATAAGCTGTCTTTGCAGTGCTGAGGGCGTGCTTACTAGTGATCTCTACAGCTCTGCCTTATTTCTATACAAGAAGACACAGTTTATTCTTTACTGTCTAAAATTATGGCTCTCTGTTGACTGTGTGTAGGCCCCGTAAAGAGCAAGTCATTCCGTAATTAACATAAAGCATGACAAGTGGAGGTCATTTAGGGTGCCATCAATGGCAATTATTCAGAAATATGGAAGAAGAGAGAGCAAATTGAGAGCATTGCATGATCTAAATTAAAAATTAAAAAAGGGACAAGGGAAACTGTACTGTCTGCCTCTAAACAAAGCAGGTATTTTTAATCATGATACAATGTGTTATTGTGGTATGTTTCAATAATGTTCACAATGTAACAGTACAATTGATTTGAAAATAAATAAATAATTGTTCAATTGTATATGTTTGTATGTAAAGTTCAACTATTGTACTACAAATGACTTAAAACACAGCAAATATTGGTTTGGAGTAGCTTGCCAAACACCATTGACAGAATATGTTATTGAGATGTGCAGCGGAGCAGACTGCATCCAGTAGATTGACAATATAAAGGAACAAAGCTGCTGGGCCACAACCGATTAATAATAGGCCTGCCTCCTTCCATGGGGATGCTTATTAAAATATGAGTTTCAAAAGAAACTGGCTTCAGAGCTTCCTCCAGCAGCACATGGCTCTAATTTGTTGTCACTGAGCCTTTCAGCTTTTTTGGTATTGCCTTCACCAGAATGAGGAGCAGTAAAAACACTGGGAGTAAGTGTGAAAGATATGGCACAGGAGCAAAGGTAGCAGGCCTTTTCCAACTGGCCATAATGGATTTGTTGCCCTTCTGATTTACATTTAAATGAAAAGCTTTTATCGGGTGGTCCACCTAATAATGAGAAGCCTCTGCTTTGACAGATGTGACTCATCTCATCATGAATGGAGTAAATAGAAAGTAAATGTCCTACAATCTATAGTAGCACATATCGATATAATTTCTTTTGAAGTTAATTATTCCGCTTGCTCAGTGTGACCCTAATATCCTTTTTATTGTATGGCAGTCATGGCTATGTATGTGATAATGCACTGGTTTTCCTCAGTAATAAAGTCAAGTCTGACAAGAAGCATTATTAGTACAATCAAACTAATAGTACAATCAAACTTGTGACATGTGTAGTATGTTGAGCAATACCTTTGTGTGCCGGACTGCAAACAGAGAAATCTCTTATGTGGTTTTGTTAGCAGTTTTTTTACTAAAAGATTATGCATAACGTATTTTTGCACCAGTGAAGAAGGCTACTCTGTGTATATCTCAAATGAATTGATTTGATTAACTGATGAATTGAAACTTGGTAGGTATGGAATAAATGATTAGATGTTGTTGATGTATAGTTATAACTTGGGAAAACACACACAAGTTTGCATTTCTTTTCAGATGTCTGTATCCCATCTGTCCTCAATCTATTCCTCCCTTCTTTCCATTTATTGTAATTTTTTTATTCAATGTGTAATTGTTTAAAAAAAAAAAGGAAATTGTTTATTATTGCTCAATGCGCTCACTCCTGGTCAAGTTCATATGCTTATCCACATACAGCTGTCTATGTCATCTCATTTGTGATCCATACGATGATACATCCATTTTTACTCAATTTTACAAGCTACTTCCAGTTTATCAAGAGTTTTTCTTGAGATGATGTTTCTACACAAACCTTCAACAGTTTGTTTATTTTCAGTGTAAGAATTACTCCAGCTAGACATAGATATTAGAAACAAACTAATAGAAAGCACCCCTCCCTCTAGAAATATAAGCTCAGCTCTCTTAAGAGTTGATCTCAGAATTAATAGTCTCTTGGACAAGAGCTGAAACGTCTTCATCTTGAAGCTCAGATGCCTTTTGCTTTAATCTTTCAAACAGTAACTAATGACACCTGAAGCAGAAATTGAATATGTGGTAAGTTTACGGAAGAAGTTTCAGAAGAAATGTGTTAACGAAAGAGCAGGAAATGAAAAAATACCAATTATGATTAAATAAGGAATACAAAAGAGGGCAAAATCAAAATTCAGTATAAAAAATAATAGTGCAGATGCTGAGGCTACTGTTGTAATTTGCACAATATTGCCTGATTATTTTGAAATTTGCTGAATTTTGTCAATACTGTGTAACTCATTTTCCACAACATTATATTACAGATTATAGGGGCCATTAAAAAGATGCTGCTGTATAAAGCATAAAGGTTGTAAATTATTATTTCACACTGACAGGAAAATAATTGGCAATTTTCACTTCATTTGACACGTTTCCTTGATTCAAACAATGGGTATTTATAGTCCACAAGTACGTAATTACGGCTCTGTCATAATGTGGTTGGTGTTGAGTAGCCTACAGTCTGCTCCTTCCTCCTCTTTCTTTGAATGTACATGTGACTATTGTGTAAACAAACTTACCTAACTTACTTTTTGAGAGTGTGTATGGCATGAGAAAATAGTTTTAAAGGTTAGCTCAAAAACACAATCTAATCTAATTAGTGATATCAACAAGGATTAGCCTCTTAATAATAACAATGATCTGGAAACTGCAAAGCCACAAAGGTAGCAACCTTCACACTGTGTGGTAACAATAAGAGAGGGCATGACAAAAACTAATTTAAGATCAGGTCAGAGTATAAACAGCACACAGGGGGAAAGGTTTGGCCACAGAATGTCCATGGCAGAAGTCATGAGGTGTACAAGGTTGGCCCAATGTCCAGAGCATTAGGGCACATGTTTACTTGTTGTGGCTATAAATAAAACATCCCTACACTTTTTAAGACAGACTCACACCTTTGCTTTCAGATTTACTCAATTGCATGTGACAAATTATTTATTCATCTGAACAACAAACTCTTTGTTTCGCTGTTTCACAAAGTGTGTCTGCTGTTTTATGCTGACAATTAAATACAGTAAATTGAAAAAACCCACCACATCCTACTTGTCGTAAGTTGCACTTTTGTCATGCCCTAAACATGAACAACTGCCATTCAGAAATAACATTAAATGTCATAATGCAGTCTGAAATTAATCATAAAAGTAAATATCTAATACCTTCTTAAAGGGCTGGAAAAAGTCTCCCCTGTTTCTATATATCGCAGTGATTTTCTTTATGGTAAACAAACTGTGACTTTTCTAGTGTGTAGACAGTTTAGATAAAGAGACACCTTAAGACTTCATCTATAATACTATATCAAAAATTTTAATAGAGCGTTGGCCAATTACATATTTATTTATATTATTAAAAATGTTGCTTTGTTTTAAATGTATTGAAACCATACATTGACTTCATAAATTAAACCTGTGACAAGACAATTTCATCAAATGTCAAATGTCACAGGAAACAGAGCTCAGTGTATTTCCAGTGCAAGACAAGCATTTTGTTTGTTTAAGTGTAAAACACTGTATCATCCAAACGTTTCTGCTGCAGTAATTGCGGTGAGATTGTGTATGCTCAGTGTGGCATTCTGTTGACATTGTTAATTCTGAGGGGGCCTGGTGCTCGCTGCACTCTGGGGTGGCCTCTGTGCCAGTTGCAGGAACGAGGGACCTGTATATGGCAGGAGTGATGGAGGGCCACATTTAGCCAAGCTTTGCTCAAGTGTGTGCATCTGTATCTATGTTTGTCAGTGTGTGCTCAGGAGGAGAGCACGTGTGAAGGAGTGAGAGTGTGAAGGGGAGCTCACAGGAATACTCACTCATTATGGCTCTGTGGAGGGGTGAGTCTGTGACAGGGATGAATATATCATTGCCTGCCCTTTGGTCAGCAGCCATCAGAAGCATAACAGATGGAACTGATGAACTGTTTCCAAAGAGTTTGGGCACTTTACAAGCTGTGCTGCCCAATTATCTTTCATTATGTGCTCACATGCATGCATAATATCACATCCTAATAACAAAGAGTAAATCAAACTGTGTTTAGGTAGTGTCATAGATAATTCCAAAATAAAGAATAAAAATACCACAATTTATTTTGCTTATTAAACATGACATTATTAAAAAAATTTGACCTTTGTCACTTCAGAAAATGTCATATTTGTTGATATGTAAATGTAGTTCCCTTGTACAGAATAATTGTACATGTCTATTGTGTATATTTATAAATAATTTTAAAAAGCTTTTAGATCTTGATAGATTTTTTGCACTATAATTATAGATCTTAAACGGCTGTGTCTTAATATTAATCATTGCTTGTGGTTTGTATTGTGAATAATAATAAAGATTTTAAAAAGCTATTTATTTTCATTTGTAAACAATATGAAAGCAGTCCTTTAGTATCTGTTCTATGGAACTGGACTCCCCGATACTATTGGAACAATCGTGTGCATTTCTCTCTTCTCCCCTCAAATTTAATTTCAACAGCCACAGTTACAGATGAACTGTATTGCCAACATATCCATGTTATATACATGAGTTTGTTTATGAGTTCGACACATGCTTTGCTGAAGAGACTGTCACATATTGAGAGGCAACTATAGCAGCACATGACATACAGTCAAGTGGTTTATTGTTATAAAGTGGAAAGACCTTGACAACTGATGCATTTCCTGCCTATATTTATTTATTTTTTTCATTTCTGCTTACCCCTGTTAGGGGTCACGGGTGACTTGAGCTACTTTGGGCCTTAGGCGGGGTACACCCTGGACAGTGGCCTGTTTGTTGTAGAGCTGACATTTAGACATAGACAGACAACCATTCACTCTCACATTCATTCGGGACACTTTATATTTGCCAATTGACCTATACATGCATGTCTTTAGGTGGTGGGAGAAAACCGGAGTATCTGGAGAGAAACCACGGTAACACGAGGAGGACATGCAGACTCCTCAGAAAGACCAGAGTTTGCCAAGGATGTTCGAGTCAGCCAGGGTTTGAACTCATGACCTTCTTGCTGTGAGGCAGGAGTGCTAACTAGTGAAGTGAAAGAACAAGACATCACTCCTCTGTCAGTGTTATTTATATAAATATTTAACAAAATTATTTATTACGCCAAATGGCCGCCAAAGCAATATGTGAACTTCAACAGTTGACCAATTACAACCTAAAATGACAGCTACCAGTAGAATAGTCTTCTTGTACTCTTTGTGTTTGGTTTCCAGATGTCGCCTTAACCTTGCAAGTTTCATAGCTTCATCAGCAACCATTATATAGCACAAAACATTTCTGTCATTTGTGATCATCCTCATCCCCCAGGCCCAAAGAAACTTGTATGTAGTCGCTGTGGTTTTTATGTTTCACATTAGTGGAGGATTTTACACATTCACGTTGAGTTATACAACTTTGTGGCAACGTCTATTTTGACCCACTTTGCTAACGTTAAACCATCGTCTTGGGAGTCACCAGCAATGTTAACTGAACTAACAGCTAGGCCTACTTGGATGTGCATCAAGTTGCTGCACTTTTACACTTGTGTCAGATGTTTCATCTAGTCTTCTTTTAGTTAACCCAGTCCTAAGCCACTACACTCCATAATTAATTTTAACTCTAGCTAGCACAATCCCAAGGTGCTTTGCACATTCCCAAAGTAGCGACAGGTCACAAAACAGCCAATAAAATTACATATGCGTTCATTTAAAACTAAAAACAACACATGTCACTTACAGGCAAGTGATTTAAAACTGTAATTTTAAAAGGTAATATGTTACCATGTCAGTAAGAGTTAAGGTAAAACTTTTTCTTTTTTTAGGATTGTGCAATGAAACTGAAGCCACATATACAAAACAATACAAAAGAGAAGTGTGCTGAATGTTCTGATTTTAAAATTGTCCAGTTATAAATCCCTTAGATGACACATTGATTTTGTTGACAGTTCTAAGGTGATATATGTATTAATCATGTTCATCTTTTTATTTCCATGAAGGCAACTTTTACAGGACTTCTCATTCTCAAGTTTCCTTTGTATAAAAGCATTGATTTTTTTTGAGCATGAGAATAATGAGCATTTAGGCTGATGGAGCAATATTGATCATGCACTAACATTTTCCTTTTTAGAGCCTTCTGACAAGAAAGGCTCTCTTCTTTGAAAAAATTGAAATGTATCCTAGGCTTGCCTCCTGTTCCTGATCAGCAGACTTTCCCTAACGCACCATTATATGCTTGTACAGATCCATCCATGCTCAAATTTGAACATGACAAACTTAATTTTCCGGTAAAGGTCAGAAGTTTGAAATCTGGTGCTGTTTTACAAAACCCACTGGCCTTATTACGCTGTGTCTAGACACACAACAAGGCTCACCTCGCCAATAACAGCCAGCCTTTGACAAATGGAACGAGGCTGTCATCAAAGTTTCATAAAGAGGTGTTTTAAAGATGCAGAAGTTCTTTGACTGGCAGACCCACTCTCAAAAGGGTTTCTTGGTAAACAGCCAAGACTTAGACCACTACATAGATCAGTACTTTTAAATCTAAGGCAAGAGCATTTTTATCAGTCACAACTGTAAGGGTCACTATGTACAAAATTAATCTTGTTTGTATGTATTAACCCATAATCAATCTTTTAGTAGTTTTATTGAAGCCTACAGTCATACTAAACTTACGTTGCCATTGCTATATTGTATTTTATACAGTGAGTGATCTTTTCTCAGAAAATAAATAACTGGTATTTTACATTTTTGCCAGAATTTTTAATTTAAAAATTATGGATCAGTGTTATGTCTGTCCAGCTAGAGCATGGGCCAGCTATCCATTTTTTGATATCCTGAAGTGACATATGCCATCTTTATGAACAGGATACTGTCCAACTCCCAAAACACACTGGGACATGCTCTGATACATTTATGTCTCCATCTTGGCCATGAATGCACTTGATGTATGCAGATGAGCGATGGCTGCATATGGCTCTGGGGCCCATAGCCATCAGGCCTGTCTTCACTGGGCCATTAATGCCTTATCTTAGCCCCAACAGTTACTGTCTCTTTGTACAAGAGGACGGCTCATTACCATTTCATAGCAGTGTCATCCCTCTTCACTTTAAAAGTGCAGATGGCATTAAGTCCGCCAGACTATTTTCTCCCCAGAAGATGTTTCTTCACAGTAATGTGAACCACTACTGTTGAGACTTTGAGACTTCATACCATGTCATTTTAACAGAAATTATTTATGAATTCTTTCTTTGCTCATATACATCTATAAAACAGTTTCCCGGGACGATTAGGCGTTCTTATTTATTTAAACTCTAGACTCCACATATTACATGACAACAGATCTGAAACAGGTCAAATAAATGTGTGTTTACATGAGACCATTATGACAAGCTTTCTTTGTGGGCTTCATCTCATCCAGTTGAAATGTTATGTTATTGATGAGCACCAGCCTACATAAAATCTTATTCATTTCAGTGGAGTGGATTGAAACTCAGGAAAGTAAAAACATCTGTGAAAATAAATTCTGGATGTAATTTGTGTTTGAATGCAGTGACAAGTCTATAAATGATTAAATCCAAAACATTGTCTGAAAGAGGCATAAAAAAATCAGAGGTAAAAGAAAAGTACCAAACCTGTCATGCTAAAAAGAGTATTTTAAAAGTATATTGCAGAGAAGGCCTCACTGGGATTATCTAGGATAGTTGTTCAAAGAGGACTTAGGTTTCAAACCGAAATTACGCTGTGTTGTCACTATTTCTGAAATGACTCAACACTAATCTAATTTAATATTCCTAGACATGGGCGGCAGTGGCTCAGTGGTAGAGCGGCCGTCCTTCAATCGTAAGGTAGGCGGTTCCATTCCCGCTCTCCCCACAGTTCATACCGTTGTTGTGTCCTTGGGCAAGACATTTAGCCCTTCTTGCCTACAGTGGTGTTCCAGCTGTGACACTGGTGAATGGAACCTTAATGTAAGTCGCTTTGGATAAAAGTGTCAGCTAAATGATTAAATGTAAATGTAGGAAAAAAGAAAGAAATCATTCAAAATAATACTTCCAAATGTGTTGTTTTGTTAGTTCACTGTAAAGCTGTCCACTTTTGCTAATATTAACACACAGCTGGGGCCTTTGATCAGTATCAGATCTGCCCTTTTCAACATCTGAATTCAGAGAAAGTGGCTTGTGTTCTTTGGTTGGAAGGTTGGACGAGCATAGTAAGTTGCGAGACTAGAGCAATAGCCCCAGGTCTTTCTCTTTAGAGGCGCCATGAGAATGGGTGAATGGGAGAAGACCTTGGGGCAAACGCAGACAGATTGAGAACTCCATCTCTAAGCCCTGAAACCAAGAAACCATTGGAAAAGCTGCAGACAGTCAGAGGGGAGTATTTGCCAAAAGAAAAAAATATAGCGCTCTTAAAGTTCCTGCACTGCCTTTTATATGTGAGCTATAAATGAAAAATGATGGGTTGATTAATTGTGTTTCTAATCCAACTATGATCTGTTGCTTTTGGCACTAGGAGAACCGTATAAATCCAAACTCATTTGATTAATATAGCTTCCAAAACAGCCAGTTCAGAATGAGAGGATGGACTAGAGACAGTTTGAGTGATTTCTCCCATCTGGACTCCCATCCCTTTGCTGTCTGGCTGGCTGACAAGACATAACAGATTATTGAGCTAGCACCTTAAACCTAAAACTGCCACAAAGGACTCATCTCTCAATGAGAAAAGTCTTTGATGGATCTCACCAGCAAATAGATTTTAACTCTGAGTTCGGCTAGTACCTCTTGAGCTTTTCCACTTGACTTTCACTTAAAACTTTGGGCTTGCTGAAAAAGGCTCCAGGTATAAGTAACCCCCATACACTCTGAGGGCTAACGTTCTCAGCTTTAATTTTGTGTCTTGCATTTTCATTATAGCACACTCTCCTGCTACATTGGATTGCCCTTTGTGCTGCTGCATCAATATTCTTGCTAATTAAGATTTAGGTCTGTGCTGTCCCCTGTTGAGTCTTTTGTCACCACAGTGTAAGTGATATGCATTGATTTTATTTTCTCATTTCTTTTTAATTGCATCTATTGCGTCCCATTGTAACCAAACCTCCTAACAACATAGGAACATTAGCAGTGCTCTTCTTCATACCCAGGCTGTTTTCAGGTCCCAGTCTAGTTAAGATTAGTAGATTTCTAAGCTCTTGGTAAGAAAAGCACATTATACATTATACACTATTTGCATCACCTACATGTAAGCTGTACCTTAATCAATGACAAAGATCTATAAAAGCATGCAAAGTCTGTTTCTTTTATTCCTTAAATAACAGCTATTCATCACCCTATAAATGATTGTGGCTTACTGTCTTTCACCTAACAGCTCCTCTGTAGTGGAGAGGATAGTGCACCCTGCAACTCCAGCCATAGTCTATCTGTGACGGTCCCAAGCCCCGGGTAAATGTGGAGGATTGTGCCAGGAAGAACATCCGGCTTAAAAACATTGCCAAGCTACTCGTGTGAACTTCTTTGCTTTGGTGACCTCCGGATGGGGATTAGCACTTAAGGCACTTACTTTTTTTTTGTGTGTGAACTGGTCTGCTACAAGCTAACACCAATAGGACAAAGGTAAAGTTAAAACTATTCTTGTGTATTTCATTGACCGTAAGACCTAATTGATGCCTAAATTACAGAGTAAACAGGTCTGTTATGCAAATACTTTAAAGGTCCCTAAATGTTATAGAAACCCCTGGGAAGAGTCTCCCAGCAAATAAGAGACATGTTGCATCATATCATTTTGTGAAGCCTGTCCCTGCTGAATCTGAGGTAATGCATTGTTTTCCATCTGTCTCAATGGAAGGTGTAGATGTAGCACTCTTCAGAGAGCAAGCCCTCAGCTGAGCCCTGTTCATTACCTGGCCACTGTGCAGGGAGCTGTCTGCTAAATGGCTTTATAATGGCTCTTCCACTGTGATCGCTCTGCCCATTTCTCCACATTCTGATGCTCCGTGGTGCAAAGAAACATGAAACTCAAGGCTACAATTATTCTTCCAATAACAGAAACCCTCTATTCTTAGTCTAAAGCAGTACTGTAGCCTTGTGTAAGGGTCTTTCTGGCATAAATAGCCTTTTACTTCTGCAAAATACTGAGCCAAAACAAGCTTACATTTTGTGGCTCACTATCATATTTTTTTCACACCAAAGAGCTTACATGTACAATCTTAAGAATCACCAATTTACACTTGACTCCTTATGTAAATATTGTAAAAATATGTGTTATATACAGACCATTGTTCAATAGAATGAAGATGGTCCATTTAGTATTACTGTTATTATGACTTTGAGCCTTCAATTTGTAAGCATTTGCAACAGTCTCGTTCTGGTGCTGCAGGCTAATTTATTGATTGACTTGTTTTCATTCAGAGGTTTGTATAGTGCGTAATGTGGTCTCATTCTGGTAAAAACCATGTTTGCTCTGAGCTGAGGACAGTTCTTTTGTTAAACAGTCTAATGTTGATTCAACAGTTCATTCTCTGCAGGTGTTCATGTTATATTCTAATCACTTTGATTCAATAGCACAGAAAAGGTACATGCATAGTCCTGTTATTATTATTATTACATAAATTTTATATAGCGCTTTAGTGCGTTAGTGCACTGCTTGCCCTCGGTGGCCCATGGATCATCAGCTGCTCACAAATATAGACTTTCACTTTCTCTCTGCTTTTATCTCAGCTGTCACTTCAACACATTGACATGCTACAACCCCCTACCAACCCATCAACTCTTCAGCAGCAGTCTTCACTATTCAACCTCAGAGGAAGCCTTTCTCTCTTCATGATCCTCCATTTTCACCATTATCAGTGGCAGGGTTTAATTATGCCAGAAAACATATCTTTGGGCAAAGTTCTTTAAAGTAACACTGCATAAGTTTTAGCATATTTTAATTCCCAAAATATACATTCTTGTATTGATTTTGGGATTCTTAGACATGCGATTGGTAGAATCATACCTATTTCACTGACACAGTACCCTCAGCTGGACAAAAAACTCTGACATAAATGATTTATAATTCCATGCCACCGGGAGACCTCTCCTGACTCGGCATGTTCAGCAGCTCAAACACAGGGAGCAGAAATAGGCCGATACACTGGACCCTAGCAGAATTGTATTTGTACAAAATGCACTAAAATGACCCTACTGTTTCAGATATCTTCCAAACTTGCTAGTTTTGGATAGTCTCCTCTCAAAAACAAACAACACAGTCAGTCTGTAGAGGGATCTGCACCAGTAGTGGCTAAATGTTACATAGTGTTGCTTTAAATATTTCAGTTTAATAATTGTTGGGGTTCACAATTAACCTGACTTGTCAGATGGCTTGCCTTCCACAGAAAGTCTTTGCAAGTCTTTGGAAGGAACATTCAGATGAATACCTTGTAGGTGAGCTCTGTAAGTGTGTACCTTTCATCAGGTCATTTTATCCAATCAGAGCAAGGCATGTTGTTTACAAAGTAATGGAAGTAACAATTTGTTGTCAATTGTAAAACGCGCCCATTGTACTAAGAGTGCTGCCATACCATTAGTCGCAAAGTAACAAGATGAATTTCATTTATGTTGCTTCTTATTTTGAACCTATTAAACTGCATTTTTTATTGCCTGCCGCATACTCCTACTCTAAAATAGATTGTAATGTGTAGTTTGCACTGTTCTGTTCATTTATTGGATGTCCATAAACAGAAAAGGCCCTGCTTTTTAGAGCTGCATGAATGACACTTGCATCAACAAGTCCTCCTTGAATTAATACAGAGCAGAATAAACTAAAGAATAAAAAAGTAAATATAGCTCGAACCAAAGCAAGTATATTCCATTTTAGTTTCATCCTTCCATTTACTGTAAAGATGTTGGATTGTGGTGTTTTATTTCTCAAACCTTTTAAAACACTTTGATTATACTGTTCTTTTTGGTCTTTTTCAGACCAGATCAATAGACACCATCGGATAAACAGATATTACTGCTGTGTGTCTTACTGATTTATTTTAAATCAGCTTGACATTGATTTCAAATATATAGAATTCTGTTCAAACTATGGTATATCACATATTTATATGTCTGTGGAGATTCTCAGTCATCCAGGACAGGGAGTTCAGACTCTAGCTTTTCATTAAGGTAAGATATACTTTTTTAATGTCCCACTTAGTGGAAATTTGTCTTGGGCACATGGAGCTGCATCACAGCAACATAACAATAAAACACAACAACCGACATGACATGACAGTGATAATAATAATCATGAGAAAGTCTACTACTACTAAAAAATAAAATTACCATCTGACTTTAAACCACTCCCTCTGAGGGATAGTATAAAACTAATATAGAATTATAAATGCAAGTGAATTTCTAACACTGAACTTTTACATACAAAAAAAAGTGTCTGAATTCCTTGCCTCTGAATGTAAGTCTCATAAGTTTTAGTGTCTCATTTCACTTCATTTATTCAGTGGTTAAAGTTTCTGAATAAAAAATTCATCTTTTAAAAATTTGATTCATATATTTTTGAGTCCTAAAATTTTATTGGCCAAATATAGAGTCTAAAATTCAAGGCATAAGTAATCAATGCTGCCTGAAGTTGTACCAACCAAAAGCCAATCGTGCTGTGCTTCACTGGTTTGTCTGTGGTATACACAGCGGCAATGTAGCTGAACAATGGCGGCCAGCACTAGCACTTCAGTAAGCAAATTAGACTAACGGCAGAGTAGTGTGGGTTTGTTATTAGCCCCCAGCTCAGCCACCATGTGTTGGATTTTACCCCGGTGAATGAGAGGGTCGTTTCCCTGCACCTCCAAGTCAGGGACAGGGATCTCACTTGTGCTCACAGGCCAAATGGCATTGCAGAGCACCCGGCCTTCTTGGAGTCTCTGGGAGGGGTGCTAGAAAGTGCACCTACAGTGACACCAGGAGGGGAGTGATTGGGAGGACCGCCCCGATCTGAACCTGAATGGCGTTCTGTTTTTGGACTTCTGCGCTTGTCACAGTTTGTCCATAACAAACACCATGTTCAAGCATAAGGATGTCCATAAGTGCACGTGGCACCAGGACAGAGAGATCTTCAACTCCCACCTCTGGCAGAGCTTCGACCGGATCCCGAGGGAGACTGGAGACATTGACCGTGTTCTTCTCCGCCATTGTCGACGCAGCCGCTCGGAGCTGTGGCTGTAACGTCTCAAGGTAAACCCAGTGGTGAACACCGGAAGTAAGGGATGCCGTCAAGCTGAAGGAGTTTTATCAGGATTTGCTGGCTTGTGGGACTCCTGAGGCAGCTGATGGGTACCAGCAGGCCAAGCGGACTGCAGCCCGGGTGGTTGTGGAGGCAAAAACCTGGGTCTGGGAGGAGTTTGGTGAGGCCAGAAGGACTGTTGGTCTGCCCTAAAAGAGATTCTGGCAAACTGTCCGACGCTTCAAGAGCGGGAAGCAGTGCCCTGCCAACACTGTTTACAGTGGAGGTGGGAATCTGCCAAGGAGGAAGGTTAGGACGGTGGAAGGAATACTTTAAGGGCCTCCTCAATCCCACCGACACGTCTTCCACTGAGGAAGCAGAGGCCGAGAGCTCGGAGGTGGACTCATCCATCATCGAAGTTGTAGTCACCGAGGTAGATTAAGAAGCTCCTCGGTGGCAAGGCACCGGGGGTGGATAATATTCTGGATGTCATGAGGCTGTCTTTGCTGACACACCTCTTCATGTCCCATGGTGGTTGAGAACAGTACCTCTGGACTGGCAGACCGGGGTAGTGGTCCCTCTTTTCAAGAAGGGGGACCGGAGGGTGTGTTCCAACTACAGAGGGGTCACACTCCTCAGCCTCTCCGGGAAAGTCTATGCCAGGGTACTGGAGAGGAGAATACGGCCGATAGTCAAACCTCAAATCCAGGAGGAAAAATTCGTTTTTTGTCCTGGTCGTGGAACACTGGACCAGCTTTATACCCTCTCCAGTTTATGGGAGTTTGTAAAACCAGTCCACATAAGCTTTGTGGATCTGGAGAAGGCATTTAACTGTGTCCCTCGTGGCGCCCTGTGGGGGGTTAGGTTTTGGGCCCTCTGGTGGTCCTTGTACGACTGGAGAAGGAGCTTGGTTCGCATTGCCGGCACCGTGCATGTTAGACTCCGGCAGGGGTGCACTTTGTCACCGGTTCTGTTCATAATCTTTATGGACAGAATTTCTTGGTGCAGCCAGAGACCGAAGGGAGTCCGGTTTGGGGACCACATGATTCCATATCTACTTTTTGCAGATGTTTCATAACGCTGAGCCACAGAGGATTTGAGAATAGACCACATACGTGTTGAGGTTATGAACACAGTCATGAGTTAATTTCCACATTAAGAGTTATTTGGCTCCATTACTAGAGTAAGAACTAGCCCCTCAGTCAATGTAGCATCAATTTAAAACAACAATGCAGAAGTTGACTAAAAATATGAAACTATTTTTTACTCTGTTCTTGATTGCCTAGGTATTCTTTAACCTCCTGCTTAGAGGTCTGTGAGTAACTAACCTATATAATAAGTAACAATGTTTGTCCTTTTATATTGTTTTTATTCAAGGTTTTTTAATTCCCATGCACTTTTTCCTGTATCTTCAAAATTCAAAATAAATGGGGAAAGCAGTAAATGTAGAGTGAATACAAAACAGTTTCAAATAATCTAGCCAAAAGCCCAAAGTGATATATCTAAAACAAATACTAGTAGCATTTTAAAAATTATCCACTTTGGCCTTTGCAGGAACACAGGATCACAGTAAATGTGTTGAAGCTCGATTTCCACCTTATCCTCGGGACAGACAAAGGTGCTGACTCATCTCACTGCCTCCACAGTTCCTCATCTCAGGTCTATCATTATCTGTGCATTTGCATCAGCCCCACACTGTCCCACGAGCTAAAGCTTTTTCACATTCCCTGCATGTTTTTACCCAGGCAAATCTTTGCATTAATCTTAGTCCAGGGCATTGTTACTTTACCACCATATACAACAAGTCAAAGTAGTATTTATTCTCTGTGTTTAAACAATGCATTTAATGTATATGGATTCTTCTAAATATTGAAATGCAGAAATGCTGACATTTAGTTTTGTCAGTGTCTTAATTAGTTGCGCTTGGCCCTTGTACTGATTTCTGTCATTGTTTTTGGGCTACTGTCCCACTACAATGTATCTGTGGCCCATTGTCCTCCTCCTACTATTTTGTCAGAAACTCATTTTCCTCTCTCCTGATGGTGAAGCTGAAGCGAAAGGAAATCCTAAAAAGGCTATGAGTATTATATTTTTCTTTGACGGCATATTTTAAGGGGAAAAAATACACTCTTACTTCAAAACACAGAACACACAGAACACATTAAACCACTGGTATTGGAGTATTTGACTTATATAGTAACTTTAAAGCCTGCTGTTTCAAACTGGTCCATATAAACTTAAAAACGTAGCTCACTAGGTTCCTCAGAAAGGCCCCCACTCTTGACACAGGCCATCCTTTGGGGTAAAAAGTTTCTCCCAGTATGTGGTTGTTTTCCAGCTTTTACCTGTTTTAACCCACTCTGTTTCTCCCATCCTGAACTCTTGCCTTGACTTAGCTTGTTTCCCAATTTCTGACCTCTCCTTTCCCAATCTTGCTCCCAGCATGCACTTAATGTGATTCATCTGTTGTGTTTCTTCACCTCGTGGCTTCAGGCCTCAGAATTGACCAAGCCTCAACTCGTTCCTCATCATCCCACTTTTTCTTTGCTATGGCAGAAAGCTCCTGAGTCCCAACCTCACTCCATAATTTACAATAAAGCTGGATTTCTACTTTTGTCTGCATCAGAGTCTACACCGTACAATGCATGCATACAAATCCCATAACCGATAGATTCTCTTAACAACAAAGAAAGACAGTCCATTACTTTTGTTTATTTTGTATTGTTCTGCAATGTATTAAATTAATACTAGGGGCTCAGTGGTAGAGCGGTCGTCCTTCAACCAGAAGGTAGGTGGTTCGATTCCCGAAGTTCATACTTTTGTTGTGTCCTTGGGCAAGATACATACTTAACCCACCTTGCCTCCAGTGGTGTTCCAGCTGTAACACTGGTGAATAGAAGCTTAATGTAATTTGCTTTAAAATGAAAGCGTCAACTTAAAATGTAAAAATGTAAATGTAACCCTGTTGAATGAAAGCTTCATGTAAGTCGCTTTGGATAAAAGCGTCTGCTAAACGACTAAATGTAAATGTAATACAGAAACATTGTATGTTCTGTGTTCATTTAGCTGTGCTTATAATGCACTCATCTGTTGTTGCAGAGAAAATGGTTTGGCACAAGATATGAGAAACTGCTATAAACATAAGTGAGAAAAGAATGAAAGAATACACAAATGATTTTTCAATCTACATTCCCTGGTCAAAGAGCCACAACTCTTTGATTGGTCTGAATTGCTGTAGGTCTGAGATACAGAAGTTGCATTAAAATTAAATGATAATTGAAGAATCTGCCTGGTGAGTGGGACTGTAAAGGGAGCACTCTCATGTTTTAGACCTTAGCAGGGACAACATACTGTACATATCCACTGGTAAGAGGTGCACCAGTGGCAAAAAGAACTTCTGAGGTGTAGGTAATGGGGTAAAAAAAAAAGATAATTGTTATTTTTTTGGGGTGTAGTTGTTCTTTGCTTGCACCACTAAAAAGAAACATTAGCTGAAATTTTAGATGTATACATTCTCAAATAATACTATCTAAGGTTCAAAATGGAAACCATCATTATTAAAAAAACATAGTTTATGTTTGTAGCATATGATATACATTTCATTAAACAGAACAATCCCAATAGCAAACATCTCCAGTATAAACACAGCCTAATACTAGGTGTAAAATTTGGGAAATAATGGATCAGAATTTTTTTTTAAATGCCACTGTTGCCTGTTTAAAAAATACATGAACAAGCAGAGTTAGAGCAGCACCTACTGGCAGCATGAATAAATGCATGAATTGTTTCCATTACTGGTGAAGCATTCACAGAGGAGCATCTCATTTATGTATAACATTTCTTAGTTACTGTTTTTTTTCCTGCTATGGTAGTATAAACAGTTGAGCATCCATCTTATCCACCTGCTCAAATTACAGCTTACATTAGTGCCATTTTGGATTAGCACCTATTTGTTCTGTTCATTTTGATCTATTTATACCTATTTGTAATTTGTTGTTGCTTTACAGTTTAAACTCACTTTCTCTCTCTTCCCTTTCTTGTTTCTGTTGGAGTTCCATCAATATGAACACCTCAGATGCTCGATAATAACCTCAGAAAACAATTTTCTTTAGAGGCAGAATTTGTGCATTTTTATTTTTATCATTGCGATTCATGAGCTGTTCAAAATGGAAGCAACACCAGCAGAAAATAGTCTTGTCTATCCTCCAGTGCATCAGTGTATGGATAGATCTCTTATTCTTGTAATAAAGAAGACAAGCATCATCTGTTGACTCAAGAGCCCCACTCTTGAGTTTGAAGATCAATTAGTGTGCGCAGGGAGGGTTGAGTAGGTTTCCCTTTGGTTCAGAAATGTGAATGAGTAACTAATACATACCTAAAGTCAGACCAAGACATATTTTTAAAGTGGCTATATGGTTTGTATTCAAAAATTGAATTTATAATAGAGAGTGTATACAATACAGAAATCAACCCAAACACATTTTGTAGGAAAAGGGCTGATCACTAGTTATGTTTTCATTCAGCCAATTTGAAATGTGATATGTAGCAAAACAAAACTGGGAAATAAGGTGAGTGGAGTTGAATGCTGAAAAGCAAATAAACTTTCTATGATATCACTCACAACAGTAAGAACTCATACTAACAATACAACTATTGGCAGAGGCGGCAGTAGCTCAGTGGTAGAGCGGCCGTCCTTCAATCGGAAGGTAGTATGATGGATTCCCGCTCGCCCCACAGTTCATACTGTCGTGTGTCCTTGGGCAAGACACTTAACCCACCTTGCCTCCAGTGACTGTAACACTGGTAATGTAATGTAAGTCGCTTTGGATAAAAGCGTCTGCTAAATGAATAAATGTAAAATGTAAATGTAAACTAACTCTTCTTACAATACCTATTGATTTATTGATTCCAAGTGACCCTGTCAGTGTGGAGAAAGAGCTTCAGAATTCCTAAACCGTTGAGTGCAAGTTTGGACAAAACAGATGGGATGAATTTGTAAAATAACAATTACATGAAAAGCATCAGTGAAGTGCTGGTTATCCATCCACCTGCTGTGCAAATAAATGGCAAGCCACAGATGTGTCCTTGGGTATGCTTAGTGCACAAGTGCTTTAAAGAAATAAAGCTTTAACACAACTCCCTCTCTCCTGTGAGCAAGGGGATTTAGTCTGAAGCAAAGAAAAACAAAAACAAAGAAAAGATAATCCTTATTTCTCAGAGTTACAGTTACAATAATACCATATGGTACAAGAAATTATCTTTTAATTTCCCCTGCTAAGCAAATAAATTGAAAGTCTTTAAAGAATATTGATTCATAGGACCTCTTTTGTGCTCTTTACAGGCTTCTCATTTAATTTGCTACAGCACTTTACACCTCTGCACCTAATTTTACTTCCCCTGATTTCATCACTGCCCTTGCTCCTCATATACAGCTCCTCTATGGACGTTGGACCGGAAATTGAATTGCAGTAAGCATGTGCAGTAACAGAAGAGCTTTTTAAAATAGAAAAGAAACACAAATTGTATATTAATAGGCTCAGGAGTCTTGTGATACGATGAATCAGTCAAAAGCCAACCTTTACCTCTTTTGGCTCTGCCCTTGGAGCTCATTTTGAATATGGTACAAGCCGTTATAGCTACAGAGCAATATGGCAATAAAGGAGATACAGAGGGATGTGCAGCCTGTACATGACCCTTTAACTTGTGTTAGTGCCTTTGCTGTTTAAAATCACTATGACATAAACATAGGCAAACACTGAGATAAATGTAATATATTTAAGATATTTTTTAAGATATGCACCCACTCAAATTCTTCTTGTAGCCTGTGTAAGAGATGTTTGGACAGTTGTCTTTATTTGGCCACTTATCAAAAGGAAACGTGCACCTCCTCTTTAAAAAAACAACAAAAAAAAAGGTTATTGAACAATTAAAATTACGTTCAGACTTAAATAGCCCACACACGCGTGATGCGCACTGTACTGTATGTCGATGGAGGGCATTTGTGAAATGTTGTTGTTTAATTATTGGATGTCCTGATGTCAAGATGTCCTGGATGACTGTGAACCTTCACAGATTTGTATAATAATTTGTTTAATATCAACCGGCCACTAGAGGGATCATGAGCCGTCATCTAATTATCCCCTTTTAGTTTTTCTCATAGATTGTAAATAAACATGGTTGTAATCCGCCCATTGGTCCCCTACCACCAATATTGTCATTACGAATGGGCAATAAACTACATCCGGGCTTTTCGGCTTTTACTCCATAGTAAAACAATAGTTTTCAGTTAGCATAAATGGACATATTAATCAAAAATTCACCCCCCGGAGTTGTCATGTAGTAAAAACTTAGCTCTAGAGGAGCCATCTTCTGTAAACATGAGTTTTATACTTGTCCACCTCTGGTGGACGGCGGTATATCGCTGTATTTCGCTGTAAAAGCGCCGTAGGAGAGAGGCTTGGTTTTTCTCCATCTGAAGTTGGTCTGTAGTTAAAAGTGGGCAGGAACATGCCTCTCCTGTCCAATGAACGGAGGTTGTGAGTGATTGACAGTTGTGGGTGACCCGTTGAGTGCTGTGCGATAAAATTGAAGTTAATTAGCAGGGATAGTCACCGGTGAGAGACACAAGGTGACGGAGGCAGTTGAGGCATATAGGTGTAGTTTGGCTCACTGTGTATTGCTTTCAGTTATTTAGCGCAAAATTAACACTTCATTAGAATTGTACTTTTTTCTTGTTGTTGAGAAAAAAGATCGAGTGGCGGCAGCAGAACAGTGCCAGCTGTGCAGACGCTTTTAACGAGGCTCAACCAAGCCTCTCCCATGGTACCTCTTAAATGGTCCTCGTGTAAGGGTGCCACCATATGGCGATTTTACAGCGAAATACACCGATATACTGCCGTCCACCAGAGGGCAGGCTCCAAAAGCCGAAATATAAGGAGAAACCCAATGGCAACTTTACAAGTGTAAAACTCATGTTTACAGCCTGGTACAAAAAATGGCTCCGGTCTATAGAGCTAGGTTTTTACTACGCGACAACTCTGAGGGGGGGGGATTTTCGATAAATATGTCCGTTTATGCTATCTAAAAACTATTGTTTTACAATGGAGTAAAAACGGAAAAGCCCGGATGTAACTGCCATTTTATTGCCCTGTCGTAATGACAATATCAGTAAATAGGGGACCAATGGGCGGATAACATCCACTTTTTTAAACAATCTATGGGCTCAATGCTGGATTGAGGTACAAAAACTGAAACTGTGTTGGTGTTTTCATACATTTTAGATTTTCTGAAAAATAAGAACATGTAGGCTATTTTAGTCAGTGTGATTGTTATCACTCTTTCTCGTTGGTTGTGGAGATTGTACCAAACTGATATTTTTCATTTTTCAGTCTTCATCAAATGGGTTTTGCTCACGTAAGTTGGGCGTTTACGCCTGCTTGTGCCTATTCCAATGCAAAGTAAGCGATGAAAAGATGATATAGCTTACCTTGCCTTTTGAAATATAGAGCCCACTGTAAAAAGTTTCTATGATTGGAGTGCTTGAGCTAGCTTACTGAGCTTTAAAATAAGACCTCTCATTCATGGACTGAATGCGAAAAGGTGTAACATTTACTGTCAATGATGCCCCTGTCCATACTGTGCTGTTTAATTTACTGCACACTTGTTCACATAGTGTTGAAGTGGTGGGCATTGTTTAGGTTTTGACATGCTAAAAAGGGTCTGTGAGAGGATGTGGTTGTAAACCTACTGTTTCAAGACTGCTATATGTAGCTCCTGTCCACGCTCTGCAGATGCTCCAATTCCTAAACACAAACAATGAATGCAACTTGTACAGTGTGAGTTGACCAAGTCTAAATAGGACCAGTTTGCCTCAATGGACCAATTTAAGGACGATTTGTCTGTGCATTTTCTTGGCAGTCAGCCCATGCCAATTTTAACCTCCTATTTTGTTGGAATGACAGAAAAAAGGATGGCTGAACTGTGAGTTGTGTGTATTATTTTGGCTGCACTTGTTGAGCAGGAAAACAAAATGGGCAGCTTTAAAAAAAAAAACAGAAATTGTTATGCATTTGTGATTAACCCCAATTGGAGTGTTGTTTGTATCAATAATGAGTTGCATATGTGTAAGATGTTCCTATATGTTCAAATCTACATAATTATCAAAAAATTGGCAACAAATATACTAAAAGGTTTTCAATGCTTGCATGTGTACAGATAAATTAGGAACTGGTGTACCTCCTCTACATTATGTAAACAAGGCATGCCATTTCTACACACTCAGGACCTTGGGTTTTAGATGTTTAAAAGCATTACAAAAGTATTTGTGTTGAATTTGTGCACATTTGTTTTTTCTGATTTCACAGAGAAGCATCTGCCTCTTGCCCGATGGCCCTGCTCCACCACAAAAAAATAGATTGTGGATTCCTGGGGGGACTAATTAGTGAGAATAATGAATTAATGAACCTTTTTTTATGTCCTCATTACAAATCTCCTCGCTTTGTGCTTCTTCTGCCCAAGCCTCTCTTATGGAACCTCTTAAACGGTCCTCGAGTAAGGGCGCTGCCATACGGCGATATACAGCGAAATACTGCGATATACCGCCATCCACCAGAGGGCAGGCTTCAAAAGCGGAAATATAAGGAGAAACCCAATGGCGACTTTACAAGTATAAAAATCATCTTTACAGCCTGGTACAAAAGATGTCTCTAGAGCTAAGTTTTTACTACATGACAACTCCGGTGTTGGGAGTTGATTTTTGATCAATATGTCCGTTTATGCTATCCGAAAACTATTGTTTTACTATGCAGTAAAAGCCGAAAAGCCCAGATGTAACCGCCATTTTATTGCCCTGTCATATTGACAATGTCGGTGAATAGGGGACCAATGGGCGGATTACATCCATTTTATTTACAATCTATGCTTGTTAAGTTTTTCAGCAGCTGTCTTATTTAATATTTTATCACTAAATCTCTTCTGAATTTTTGAGACCTCAGATTTTCTCCATCTTTGTTAAATGCGAGGTTTTTCTTGGCAGAGATTGTTTGAGGAATTGTTTTAGTTATTGGTGGACCTTTTTTAAAATGGGCAATACTAATGCAATTAGTACAGTTATTTGACATTTTCCAGGATTTAAATTTTTAGAAACATTTTTCAACTTCAAAATAAAAAAAATATTGTCCTGAATGAATATTGGAGATCTCTTTAACATTTGGATAATTTGTATTCATACTGTATTTAATGTGAAGTAAAAGCATTTCCACAAAGAAAACAGACGTGTTGCCTTTAGAAAAAACTTATAACTCGTTTGCACAGCGGTGTAAAGAATGGACTAGGGCTGCACAATATCAGAAAAGTTTTATGTGGTAACTATTTTGCTTATTGTAATTTGACCTCCAATATCTGAAAGTCACCTTTGGTTGAGTAAAAACTTAAAGTAGCACAGCCTAACTTTTAGCTAGTCACGTCCAAATATACATTTCTGTCACATGGATGCAATTCAAGCAGTTTTTTTTTTTCGGATGAATGATGATATTCTCATAATGACTTTTGATGTATTGTGCGACCCTAGACTGGACTCTGGAGTGGTAGTTGTGTTTAAAGATTTGTTTAAAAACCTACATAGTATATTGTAATTGAGTGCCAAATGGCATAAGAACAAAAATAATGCAACTGATTGCCAGGAAGTTTCATGTTGGTGGTGGTAGACATTGTAACCACAATTGGAATGATCATGAAATTGAATCTAAAATCTGCTGTACAACATATTTAGATTTATTGAACACACACAATCCTTTATGACCTCAGGGCACATTTACGGAATTTCATGGTTTTATGAATAAATTTGTCTTTAAAATGTGACCTGATCTTCTAAGTCAAGGGAATTGACAAGCGTAATGTGTCTAAAAAAATAATAAAATTCTGAACTCTAAAATTCTAAAACAATTCTGATCGTTTATGTCTGTCTTGAACACACACATTAGACCTGCACATAATTGAGGAGGAAGTTTAGCCCATTCTTCCTGGCTATTTTACTCGTACTAAATGTTGGCTCAAAGATGCCTCAACACAAAGAGATATTGTAGGTCAGCGAAAAACAAGAACGTTTATTTATGAGGTTTTACTTCCTAATATTGAAAATAAATTGAACACCTCAATATTTCGACAAGGCAGAACAAAAACACAGATTAAACAAGTCTGTCCAAGTCAAACTCAAGTGCTCAAAAAAGGCAGAAGTAAAACATTTAAAAAAAAAAAAGGTATTTTCAGTAAAATGGACAAACAAAAACAAAACAAAAAAAGTCAAATCAGGGCTGGCACTCAGGGGCGCAACTACCCAGTGCTAGAGGGCTATGCAGCAACAATTTTGGCCAGTTCTCAGCCCAATACTAGTAACAATGTTGCTGTCGGTTCATTTTTAAGACTTTTGAAACATGGATTTAAGACATTTTATTGCTAATTAAGGCCTTATTTTTACATTATGGAATTTAATACCTTTTAAGGATCCGCGGATACCTTGATATATATATATTAGGGCTGGGAATCGATTAAAAAAAATTAACTAATTAATTGCACATTTTCTGTAATTAATTGCAATTAATTGTGTTTCCCCCCAAGCTTGTTATCATCAATATATAAAATCACAGATCTTTATAGAGAAAGAGAAAGAGAAGTGAGCCATTAATTACACCCAACAGATGTAACTATCGACTGGATGTCTGACAGCACAGCTAACATCAACAGCTAATGCTTAAACAAAATCTATTAATGATTCCATGGTAAACCAGAATTATTGCATAAGTTATGTTTTACAGCTTCTAGTCATTTATTGTGCATGCTACCTTATATTTACCAGTATTTTACCTTAATAAAATTGAGATATGTCATGCATAGGATTGGTATCATATGGTTTAACCAAAATCTAAATGTAGCCATCAGCAACATTAACTTAATAAAGTTAGCAAACACTAACCAGTCTTTTAACATTAGGCCTCCAAGTTTGGAGCAAATCTATGCATGATTCCCATGGTAAACCAGAAATATTGCATTAGTTGTTTTCCAAATTATTGTAATTTATTGTACATGGCATGCTGCCTTATATTTTCCAGTTTTCAGCTCAGTAACCTCAGTTTTGCACATTAAGCTAGCCTTAATTTATACCCCATTTGGCTGCAATATTTCCAGTGTTAGCAAACGCTAGCTAGTCTGTTAACATGAATATTGCAAGCCTCCAAACACAGACGTCAGACTTTAAAATCCTACCTGCCTTTCACCACCCACTTGGTTAGATGCTGTCGTATCCTTGACATGCCATCTCTTTTTTTTTACGTCTTTCTTTTTCTTTTGTTGCCCCCGACAGCTTTTTAAGAGTCAGTTCAAATGTAGTGGAGTAAAGAGTACAAATATTCAATCAAAAATGTAGTTGAGTAGAGAGTAAAAGTTGCTTATATTTTTGATACTATATAGTAGCCCAAAAATAGTACTGTAACGAAGTACATTTACTTAAGTACTTTACACCTCTGTTGTAGACTCATGAACATAGATGTTAGCAAGTTCCAATGATTCTAATCTTTGACTATCATTCAGGTTTTTTTTTTTTTTTTTTTTTTTTTTTTTATACCTCATTTGAGTTCTTGGTTGAGTAGCAATAGCCACAAAGTGTGTCCATTTGTAGATTGTTTGCCTGAATTTCTAAAGGTCTTTGAAATAACTTTGTAACCCATTCCAGCTTTATGGAAAGAAAGAATTCTTGATCATAGCTCCTCTGAAAGCTCTTTTTAGCGAGGCATGGACATTCTTCTTGTGCAAAGCAACCTCCAAACCTTTGAGGGTTTTTTATCAAAGTAGCTGTAGTCCACACATCCAAATGTATTATCTTAACGAGACTCCAGGTGTGCTAAAACCTGACTCCAATTATCTTTTTTGAGGTCATTAACTGGAAGAGTTTACATACTTTTTCCACAAGCAGTGAGGTTTGTTCTCAATAGAGATGAAAGATCTTTTTTTTGTGTGTGTAATTAGTCTGACACATTAGTGTCTAAAAAAAAAGAAATAATAATTTGTTTGTCAATACTTAGATAATGTCAATACTTAGACTTAGATAAAGATCAGATAACATTTTAATACAAATTTATTCACAAAACCATGACATTCTAAAAGGTTCACGCATACTTGCCTGCCACTATAGTTTTTCCCCTCTATTGGACGCCTCAATGGTTGTTCTCCAGGATAATGTCAGTGTGTTTCTGAAAGCCTGCGACAAACTGGGCCTGAATGAGTCCCAGCTTTTTCATCCAGGGGATCTGCAAGACTTATCCTCACGTGTGACAGTCATATTGTTTTTTCTTTTTTTTATTATTATAAAGTTTCAAAACATATTTAGTATTTGAATAGTTACAGTAGAGCTGTTTCCCTGTAAAATATTTTTATCACGGTTTAGAGCTTGGTAAAGAGTGTCAAAGTTGCTTTGAATTAATAAATGATGACCTATGACAGTTTTTTATGAGCTTATAGCCTATTCACTGTATATTACACAAACAGTATTGTATTGCTCCATTTCATACATTGTGTGTATACAGTAAAGCGGCACAACATTTTCAGTTTTTAACCCATTAACCCCAGAAATAAAAAATAAAAAAGACAGCTGTCTTTTCCTGTCAATTCATTTCGCACTATGAGCAGCTGCACCAAACATAACATCTTTTATTTGCTTATTCATTGAGAGTTTGTTGCTTTGTAGGGGATATGAAAGCAGCCGGAGACTCCAAAATGTAGTATCTGAGTGCAGTGCAAGATTATCAACCAATGTTGACTTTTCCAAAGCAGAAGCAGGTTTTGACTGAGACTGCTATATTCCCTCATCGCAGAGCCATTCAGTATTTACATTATATCTGCTTGAACTTAATCTTTGATTTTAATCTCTTATATAATAATAATAATAATAATCTCTCTCGCTATACAATTTGGTGGGAAAACCTCGTAGAAATTTCTCATCTTTATTTTTCATTACATAGTGTTCACACTTCATTAAGTCACAACAAAACAGAAAATGGTCTATTTAGTTCAGTTCATCAGCAAAAAGTTCTGGTCTGCTGAGCGTTTACAGCTGGCAATTTAAACTGCGGACCAAGCGAACACTAGATGGTGCCATTAGCCCAAATACTAAACTGTTGCTATAATGTTTAAGCTTCTCAGTGCTTCACATTTGACCTCTTATCTTATTTAGTTGGACGATATAGTTTTGGTTTGTTTTCTTTTCAACCTTGGAGAAGCTAAGCAATTAGAGGCACTTCCTGCTTGAGCTCGTCTATGGTCTGCACACCAAGACCGCTGTTTTTAAGGGGGCCCGGCGCGCAATGAGGTGCGTCAGAAGGATTCACTTTCATTCGCTAACAGAGCAACCACACCAGATTCCGTTTGAACCGCTCCAAACATAGAAAGTGCACCCTGAGTCTTCATTCTCACACAGTGTGTGTGTGCACACTGATAATATAGAAAACAAGTGAGCATATACAGTATGCACTAGTCCAGGGTTTTTCAAACTTTTTGTGTGTGTGGACCACTATTTGTAATCAAAAAAATTTGCGGACCACCTCATAACACACATAATAAAATGTCTACACACAGTCTTACCTGAATTAATCTGCATCTCTAAATAGGCTTACTAGCACTACTAGAACTAGTCATCACATCAGTGTGCAACAGGCTTGTTAAAAGAAAGTTTACTGCACACAACGGCTGCCTCTTTTCTGTTCAGAGAACCTGTTGCTATCCACCGATCCATAACGATACTGAACTTGAACGTCACTCACGGCCGAACACCACTGGCCTATTTTAGTAATCGCACAATAACTTGACAATTTAATGCAAATGTTATATCAATATAGGCCTACATATTCTTTTAATTTTTTTTTATGGGAATTTCCTGGTAAAATGAAGGTAAAATATTATTTTATTTTGCCTTTCCACGGACCACCTGCAGTACCCTCACGGACCACTAGTGGTCCGCGGACCACAGTTTGGGAATGACTGCACTAGTCCACTTTCCAGGCACACATCTACACTTTACAACTTGCATTAACAATAAAAAAATATATATATATATTGTTTCTTATTATGAATACAGTTTTATTACTATTTTTATAATTAAAGGCAATATATAAAAACAAACATGATTGTCTATTTTTGTTTTACTTCTTAGCTTGGTATGACATGTCTATCAAAGAGAAACCATATTAAATGTTTGTATTTTTTTATGTAAACCCACTGACTTGAACACTTATATTTAGGAAGATTTAGCTGATGAGGAAAACAAAAAAGCAAAATGAAGCTTACTTTCTCATTTTGAAATGGCTTTGTTTCCAGACATTTAGAGCCACTTTGTTTTATGCAAAATTCATGATGCCATTTGTGTTTTAAAACCTGTTGGTTTATAAATATGCCGCTATTTACTGCCGCTGTGATAGCGCTCCATTTGCAAAACTACTTAGTCTTGGATTATTAAGAAGTTTCCCTCAAGCTCTTTTTGAGAGACTTAGAGGAGGATCAACGTGAATCAGACCCCATCCTTTCAGGTCCAGCAAATGCAGAGTATGTCATGAGATTTTAATCCTGACACAAAACTCTAAATAAAAAATATTTATGGGACTTGCTAAGACTTTCTTACAAAGTAAAGTGATGTGATGTTGGGCTTATAGAGCAAAGTGTTTTTGGGTGATGCTACACCATGTTATGGGTTGAAGCAGTAGTTGGTAGTAGCATTATCCTCCCCCAAATTTGTCTTTGTGTCTGTATGTATATATACGTATGTGTATATATATATATATATATGTATGTGTGTATATATATATATATATATGTATATATATATATGTATATGTATGGGCGGCAGTGGCTCAGTGGTAGAGCGGTCGTCCTTCAACCAGAAGGTAGGCGGTTCGATTCCCACTCTCCCCACAGTTCATACTGTCGTTGTGTCCTTGGGCAAGACACTTAACCCCCCTTGCCTCCAGTGGTGTTTCAGCTGTGACACTGGTGAATGGAACCTTAATGTAAGTCGCTTTGAATGAAAGCGTCATCCGTAAATGTAACACTGGTGAATGTAAGTCGCTTTGGATAAAAGCGTCTGCTAAATGACTAAATGTAAAATATGTATATAGATTTAATATTTAAGCAGCTGCATATGCAAACATTATAGATATTAGGACAATAAATAATGCTTAATGTGCATAATGCTGTGTTATCTGGCTTGGCACCTTTTTTGCATAGCTGGTAGTGTGAGGGCTTTTTGTGAGTGACTCAAAACCTTATAATGACTAGAGTATTTATGCTCTGCAATATGATAGCGCTGTTAGTCATAACACATTTGTTCCTGCTTTTCATATTTCCTCTTCTGTAAATATATGTATAATTATGCATGTAAAGTACCAACACAGTCAACTAAACCTATTATGGTGGTACTGTGGAAATGTACAGCTCTACTCTGGTAAATTTTAATAAAAAGATAATTTCTGATCTTTAATGACACTGATGGCTTTGTCGCAAAGACAATTTCTGATCTTTGTGTGACAAAGCCATCAGTGTCATTAAAGTACATTATACTTTCATTACAAAATTATTATTTTATTCAGGTACAATGTTTTTGTTTCTGTAGAGCATGTCAAATTCAGATTATTCCTGAAAGACCAGTTCAGGTCAATCCTGGCTGGATTTGGTAAGTCTTAAAGTCTAAGGTTTTGACAGCTGTATACTGCTTTTGTGCTGGTAAATTGTTAATCTTTCTTGGCCTTATAGAATTGTGCTTCAGCTACTGCCATTACTTGCCATTCCCATGAGATTGATCCAAAACCATTTCACCGACCATTAATAAAATCTGAACTGAGACCTGACAGTAGATTTCAAGACAAACTACATCAATGTTTATAATCCCAGGCATGGCTCTTGTCATAGTTTTGATAAACCACCTGCTAAATGCTGCTGTGAATTATTGGAATGTCAAGTTTCTGTTGCCCAGAGCAGGTCTATTACTCGTTACAAGTTATGGATGGCTACACCTGTTGCTATTTTATTCCGTGTTGCTTGACTTGCATGCTAGTCCCCTGCTCACACCTGGCCTAGGATTCTTTTAGATTGATGTTGAATATGTGCAAGTCCTGTGCAATAAGACACAGATGTATGCAAAATGGTGGTTTACATGCTTGTCTGCTGCAATTCAATATGCTATGCTTTATATTGTCTTGGAGTACTCAAATGTCTATATTTTTAAGATGTAACTAGATGTATCTGTTTCTTAACTAGGAGCAAATTGCTCAAAAATATCCCCATATATATACCCATGATGACTTGCCCAACCAGAAATCCCAAAGGGAAAGCCAGAAATCATCTGTGAAAGCACATGTGGAGCCAGAGAAAGGGCAGGGAGTTGGTCTTGTTCAGCTAGCCTTCCTCGTGGCTATTGTCGAGGGCTCAAGCCGCATCTCTTCTGTAATCACAGCCAGACTTTTTGGTACCAAACCATCCCGAGTGTCCTTGCTCCCAAAACTTTGCAGTGTGAGTAAACCTCAGACATGTTGCCAACATATTGTATCCACATGGTGTTAGTGTAACCATTAGATAAAAGTCTAACTTAATTATGAACTGTCTAACTTAATAATGGATGGCATATTTCTGCTTAGGCTGACTTGTTTCAACATTGTAACATTTTATTATTATTATATATTTTTTTAAATGAGATGGTTGGATCGTCTGGTTTTTATGCAGTTTTAAGTGGACATCGTTCTCATTTTGCACTAGAAATAAAATAATGCAGGCAGTGACAGGTCACAGACTGGTAGGAACAGGCTAATTGGCCTTTTTTGTTATACCAAAAATCATGTTACCGAGCAGTTTGTCTGCCCTAACAAACCAGCTCATTATACAGATGGATGGAAGAGGTGCACAGTGTCATGGTGTCAAAAGAGAAATCTATCATCCGATTAGGCGAATGGAACCTCCAATCATTTATTTTCATTATTTGTTGCTCCAAATGAATAGAAATAAAATTAAAGTTTAATTAGAGTCACTTAGTGTCCCTTCTCACTCATATATTACACAGATCTGGTTTGAGTCTGCTTCAAGATGGGGCCAGTACTTTTTGCTTTCCCCTCTCAATCATCTGAATGTTTTTGATGTCTGTTCTCCCTCTGCAGGCAGTCCCGCAGAGCTTTGCCAGCTCTGTGTCAATGATGAGATTATTGCTGTTGATGGAGTTGCCGTGGCACAAATGAATTACAGCCAGTGGAAAAATAAGATGACATCAGCAATGAAAACCGGCAGTCTGACCATGGATGTACAGCGCTATGGAAATAATGTAAGAAGCGGTAAGCTTTGTGTGTATGGCAGCCCCCTCTCTGTCTGCTCCATGTGTGAATGTGTGTGACGGAAGCATGATGTAACGCGCTTTGGGTGCCCGGGACAGGTACAAAAAGCGGTGTGCATTTATATACACCACTTTTTGTACCTGTCTCATCAATTTACCATTTGATGGTTGGTTATTTTCATTAGATTGGAGCACCAGTGAGGAGCGTCATTACAAGCAGCCAGGCCAGAACATGATGACCCTTGATTGACCGCTACTGTGCCCGTTCTGATAGGTCACCCTGATCACTATGCCAACAGTACCGCATCAACTGACACCACAGTAATGAATATGTCCAAACGTACATTCACAATGGCTTGAGAAACTTATTTTTCTCTTGGTGAGGCTCGTTTATTGCTGTCCATCAGGTGAATCTTGTTTTCTTTCAGGTTAATCTCAGTAAAGACATGAACGGGGAACATACTGGCAACCCCAGGACAGCCAGAAGTGAAGGTAATGGGGTATTGGCAAGAATTTTTATAAATGAAGCAACAAATCCTCCATTCTATTTTTTTTTTATTATGGATTATTTCTTTCATATAGATTATAAATATTTCATTAGGAAAAATCAAATGAGGAGAGAGGATTTTTCAGACAGAAAGTTAAAGTCGAGGGTAACATTTCTTGATAGATGCTTCGGTGGCAGATGCTTGGCTTAAATTAAAGGTTAATTGGTGTAAATTACACAAATCAACATCAGAAGTGGTTGAAACCTTGGTAACATAATTCCTATTCCTCAATTAAACGGTGGACAATCCACAACTTATTTTATTAATATGTTGCATTGTATTGTGTTTTAACAGCTGTTGTCCCATCTCCATCTTGTCTGTTGTTGGGCATGTGATGATAACTTGCACAATAACCGTTTGAAGTGCCCTCCTGTGGGGTTGTTGGTGTGGGTTCTTCTAAACAATGGCTTCTCTCTCTGTGCCCCGCAGGTTTCAGCTCATGGGTTTACTTGTGCGGTAAATGTTGGCTCTGTGTGCAGTGTTTTATGTTCACTTAAAGAGGCCTGCTGGATGCAAGGCAGTGTGAAAACCCCTGTTTGCTGTTCGGCATCATAAGTAGCTGAACAAAGCAGATTTGTGTTTGTCACACAGTGTGAAATTGCCTTTTCTTACTTAATATGACGTACTCATCGTTTTGCTCTAGTGCTACGTTTTCCTAATTTCCAGTGCCGTATCTTCGAGCTGGGTACACATTAGCTGATTACTTTGCTCATTTGCACAACCATAAATTGATGCATAACTCTAATTATTAAGTAGGTTACCAGAGTTGGTTCAACATTTACAACCAGCTCTTGAACATTACAGGGTGGGGTGCTTTAATGCATCATGTTGTGGACATTGGACAGATTACCAGCATTGTATCAAATACAAGTTGTCACTAGCCTAAACAGTGTAAAAACATTGTGGTCAAATGAATAAATGTGCATGGCAATTTTATTTATACAAAACAATTCATACAAGGGTAATTCAAAGTGCATTACAGAAATAAATTACAACTTTAAAGTACACAGACAAGATTTAAAATAACATAAGTAAAATACAGAATAAAAAATTTAAAGATGAAGAGTGCAGATTAAAAACACTTTCAGTTGTCTTTACTGAATGTAGGCAGAGCTAAAACGGAAGGTTCTTAACCTCCCCTTGAACATTGTTAAACTTGAGGTTTAATTCTAACTCTGGGCATGAGCAGAAGGTCTGTCCGAGATGTTCTCAGAGTCCGAGAAGGTTCTTAAGGAATATATTCTGGTGCTGAACCATTAGCCACAGCAGTGCTGTTTTAAAGTCTATTCTCTGAGCAACAGGAAGCCAGTGCAGAGATTTTAAAACTGGCATGATCTGTTTGTACTCCCTGGTTTTGGTTAGAACCCGATGTTACATTTGCCATGTGATGTCTGTTTTCATCTACCTGCAGAAGGAGTGGGTGTGTCTGATCTCGGCTCTTGATTGGCTGCTATCTTTTATAAAGAGGATGTTTGGTGCCAGCTCTCTTTCTCTACTTCGCTCTGTGTTTCTGTCTGGGCTCCGCCTCCTGTTTGTGTTGCTGCTGCTGCCAGGGGCAGCTTTCACAGTTAATTTTTCTTTAGGTGACCTTTTGTTAGTCAGGGACAGGGGAGACAAGTCGAGTATGATGGTCCAATGGCGGGCTGGCTCGGCTTGTTTCCCTTTTTAATTTATTGTTGCCGACCCATCACCGTCTTTTTGTTTTCCTTTGATCTTTATTTTGAATACGGTTGGAGTTTTAGTTGTAATAAATAATTGATTTGTGTTGCCTTACCCTTTGTATTGTTTGAATTTATGTTAAGGTCCCTTTAGTTTAGCGGGGATCGTAACACCGGAGCAGCAGCGTTCTGAATAAACCCGTCTTAACCCTCGTTTTGAGAGACCAGGCCCTTACAGTAATCTAACCTGCTGGAGATAAAAGCATGGTTTGCATCTGGTTCAGACATTATTCCTTTAACTTTGGAAATGTTTTATAGGTGATAAAATGCTGATGACGTAATTGACTTAATGTGACTGAAAACGCAAGTCTGCGTCCATGATGACCCCTAGATTCCTAAAACCTGATTTTTAGATTTTAGAGAAAAAGACTCGAGGTGACTTACCTCAACCCCTTTCTTTGTTTCTGTGCCCCAAAGATGAAGTCAATCTCTCCTCTGTTCAGTTGGAGAAAATAATTGTTTTGACACAGTTGCCAACCGAAACAAAGTACTTCCTGTCTTCAAGATGGGACTGAAACCATTTAAGAGCATTCTTCTAATCTTTATGACAGGATTCCATGGTCTACTCTATCATACACAGCACCCAAGTCCAACAGAACTATGACAGACTCAGACGGATTTAATTTGAAGTGCAGTTTCTGTGCTGTGAAGGGGCTGAATCCTGACTGAAAAGGATCAAAGCAGTTAAACAATAGAAAGTCAGTTGCTAATATACAACATTTTCAATGATTTGACCTAAAAATGACAAAATAGCATGCAGACTACTTTTTGATAAAATATAAAAATATTTTTTTAGGAGAAGCTTGTTGACAGCAGTTTTTAAGGTCCTTGGAACATTTTCAACACTGTAAGGAATTTACTATATTAGTGAGTTGTGGTAACAAACTACTTAAAACATCGAGGAAGCAGGTGGATGAACTCAGGCTGGCAGTTTTACAGTAAAATATGTTAACCCGACTAGTATGGCTGCAGTGTTTTTTGCCCTATGAACTGTATGTTTGAACCTTGTCATTGAGAAACTGGAGGAAATTAATTCTACACTGTGTGCACAATTATTATGAACATTTTGGCCTAAGGAGATCAACACCCTATATCAAGGTGTGCATAATTATATGGCAGATTCTTCTCAGAAAAAATTAAAAGATGCAAATTAACCACCAAAGATTTGCGAAGAATCAAACGTGAAGCTACCAGAAACCCATTATCCTCCAGTGCTGCAACCTACCTGGATTGTCAAGAAGTACAAGGTGTTCAGTTCTCAGAGACATGGTCATGGTATGGTGGCACAACCATCTCTAAAAGTCTGGATGTTCATCAATCCACAGTTGTCTATAAATGGAGAGAACAAATGCACTGTTGCTTTTCTCCCAAGGAGTGGCCATCCACCAAAAATGACAAGAGTTCAGCGCAGAATAGAGAGCCCTAGAGTGTCTGATAAAGACTTACAGAAATCACTGGCACAGTTCAATATCTCTGTGCATACATCGACTATATGTAAAACACTGGCCAAGAATGGTGTTCATGGGAGGACTCCACGGAGGAAGCCACTGCTGTCTAAAAAAACATTGCTGCACGTTTAATGTTCGCAAAAAGGCACTTGGACAGTCCACAGAACTTCTGGCAAAATATTCTGTGGACTAATGAAACAAAAGTGGAACTGTTTGAGAGGAACACACAACATCATGTGTGGAGGAAAAATGTAACAGCTCACCAACATCAACACCTTATCCCCACCGTGAAGCATGGTGGAGGGAGAATCATGGTTTGGGGCTGTTTTGCTGCCTCAGGGCCTGGACAACTTGCAATCATTAATAGAAAAATTATTTTAAAAGTTTATCAGGATGTTTTGCAGGAAAAAAAGCTGAGGCCGTCTGTCAGACAGTTGAAGCTAAAAAGAGTATGGATGCTGCAACAAGACAATGACCCAAAACAGAAGTAAATCAACTTCAGAATGGTTTCAGATGAACAAAATACACGTTCTGGAGTGGCCAGACATCCCGGTAATCTGACTGAACTGCAGCGGTTTTGTAAAGAGGAATGGTCCAAGATTGATCCTGATCGATGTGCCAGGATGATCTGCAACTACAGGAAACGTCTTAAGTTATTGCTGCCAAAAGGGGGGGGCAACCAGATATTAAATGTGATGGTTCAGTTACTTATTCCTCCCCCTTCTGTCATTGTTTGCATGTTATCCTAAATTAAAAATATATAAACCTATAAATGTTTGGGTGGTTCTAGTTAAAGCAGACACTGTTTTTTCATTTGTGTCATTTTGACAAAGATCACATTTGGTGGTGATTTTATGCAGAAATGTGAGAAATTCCAAAGGCTTCAGATACTTTTTCATGCCATTGTATATGTATAGGGTGGTACCTGCTCTCCGTGCAGAGAGTGGAAAAATTTAACTGCATTTTTTTTGTCTTTGACTTTATATTTAACGGTGAAAATAAACTATAATCCAAAAGGTTTACTCCTTTGGATCTGATTAGTCCCTAAAACAGAGTTGGATTATAAGCGGATACCTCGGAGAGCTATATATATAAATTTTATACTCACGGGATAGCACCGCCCTACCCAGTAGACACCGTGGGTTGCGCTGTACAAAACTTAAAAACACTAAAACAACTTGTGTAAATTGTGAAAAAATAATAAAATGGATGGTACAAATGCAGGAAGAGGGCGCTCTTGGTAGACTTGGGGATCCCCTACCAACTAGAGCCCAACAACAATCTTTTAAATTATCAACTGTTAGATTAATGAATGCAAAAGTAAAAGTAGCTTCAACCCTTCACAGAAGGACTAAATAAATAAAATAATATTTGAGGATCTTAATCGTATGACACTAAGATTTTTTCAGAGTACCAACTTTTCAAACAGGACATGAGCTGTATCTGGATGCAGAAGAAGACTAAGCAGCCATTTTGGAAATGATGAAGTCTATTCCTTCTCCCAAGGCTCTCACTGGTAACAGACACACCCACTCAAACATTGCCACCACCATTAACAGTGTCTCCATACACTAAAGCAATAAACTTGTTAACACACACAATCAGTTCAAACAATCCATTTTTATCTGATATGGAAGCTCCTGTAATAGGAGTTTTGGGGGAGAACTGGAATGTGTGTTTAAGCCTACAGACGCTGAAAAAGGTGAAAAAGAACTCAAGGAGATGTCGAGAGAAAAGGATTGTAACAAACAGATAGTTTGTTACAGAAATGTAGTGGGGCACAGCGCACTGAAGGCCACTAAGCACTTTAGAAAAACACGTTTATAAACTTTTTAACACAAACGCAAATTTGCACATAAAGAATGACATTGCACATGATTGGTTTTAAGAAAAAAATTATTGATTGTTTTAAAGTTTCACCTGCGGATCTGCGCTTGGGAGGATGGCGGCCAGTCTGCGGGGGGAGAACAAACAATTAGAACTGATTGAGAAATGTGCAATAGATATGTGTAATTGTGTGTTTGGTGTCAAGTGTTGTGGTGTATTGTGGTGGAGTGTGTTTTAAAGGTGTTTGGTGCTGTGTGTTAGAGTTTACTCACCACTCTGTTCCTTGTGTCCAGATGTCTGGCTAAAAGAGTCCCCGGGCTAACAACCAACACTAAAAAGGGTCCGGGCCAGACCAAGGCAGAAGAATTGAGAGGGGAGAAACTAAACTGTGTTTTATGGTTTATGGGTTTTAAAGAAGTCTAGGGGTTTGGTTTTAGGGTTTGTGAATTGTGTTGAGTTTTAAATAGGGTTTATGGTTTGGTTTATTTTTTTTTGAGGGTATTAACATGGTTTCTAACCAGGTAGTTGGGATGTATTTAAGGCGCCTCAACTTATCATTCAAGAACTGTTGTTGGAGAGGCCGGAGCGCCTCATGCCTCCTTTGTACTTGTGTATATTGTACCTAGACCTTTAATATTTATTGAAAAAGAAGGAAAAGAAAAAGAAAAACAGCGGAACATGTGAACTCCTTGAGTCCAGCCTATCATTGCTCATGGTACCTCACTGACCTCCAGCCGCTAACCAGGCCACGACGTAACAAGGATACTAATGACATTAAGGCTCAATTGGAACAGGTAAGACAGACTCAACCAGAGGTTGCGCTAGACTTTCTCACTCTACGTCATTTTGACGGACGGAGTCGTAAAATTTCCATCCTCGTCTATTATTACCTGTCATTTTTAATTTTCATACTTTAATAATACTTAAAACGGCTTTTTGTTTTAATCACGTTTCAAGAAATTTCAAGACGAGCATAGAGGACAGATTATTTGTTTTATTTAAGTACAACAGATAACGTTACACAAACAGTGAAAGGATATTTCGTGATTGAACTCCAGAGCACGCAGTATATTACACAATATGATTCCGACAAAAATGAACTGAATTTAATTCCATCGCTGTTGTTGTGCACCCCTGACAAGTCCGTTACTTGTGTTAGCTTTTCTACAGATGTCACAGAACATTTTTCCTCCTTCCCACCTCAGCCACGTAAACTCCTGTTCCCACTGAACACGATACTCCCTCTTCTTCACCTCATTTTTACTGCTTAATTGTCCCGTAACAGGTGTCGGTGACTGGTCAGTGTTCACCCTCCACTGCATCATGTCCTCTTTTTTCACATTTATTAATAATATCAGAACTTTTTGGTGGTTTGAAAAAAATACTCACTCAGCTGCCGTGACCTTTTTGCAACTGAATGCAGCACGTGACAAAGACGACACAATTCAAGATAATTGCTGATTGATATATGTACATTCGCCACCAACTGGTCAGGAGTAGGAATTACAATAGATCACCCTCAGAATAATTTGTCAAAATGACGGATGGCATTCAGATTTTTCCATCCCTGCTTAAAAAACCCCGTCAATGAAGGAAATATTCGGTTAATGCGACCTCTGGACTCAACAGACGCAAACTCAACATTCCACTCCTTATTCCATTTCTACATCTCACTTTATGTAGTCTAATCCTTTTAAAAGTTTGCCTGACACACTCGCAGCACATATTTCATCCACGAGTGGGAACAGACATGCAGCTCACAGACAACCCCATGAGAAAGGAAGTGACTTTTTTAGAGTCACACTATCATTTACGACCAGGACAACCAAAACCACAAGACCCCCAATAGATGTACAATGAAGAAGAAGAATTAGTTTATTTCTTTAGGACAGCGTACAATGTACAATCTATGATTATAGCTTAACAGCTAATTCCCATCTCTTGGTGGTAGGGGAAACCGGAGTACCCGGAGGAAATTTATGCAGGCACAGGGAGAACATGCAAACTCCACACAGAAAAGGCCCTGCCCTAGATGGGAATTAAACTCAGGACCTTCTTGCTGTGAGGCCGGTGTGCTAACCACTCTGCCACCGTCCCACATGTTTCCACTAGTGGAAAGTATAGACACAGGGCCACGTGGTAAAAACCCAGTATTCACCTTTACCACTAAAAGACCAGAAATGTGTTACTATGTCCACCAACTGACAGGACCTTAGCTGAAGTCCGTGCATCCTTAGCTGATCTTGTGACCAGTAACTTGCATAACTAAATAAAAATAAATCAATAATCAATTTTGAAAAATAATCAAAATTGTCTTGAAGCCAAAACACAGAGGAAATACGTGGTGAACTAATGGTCTTACTTTATATTTTGACACTAATAAGCCTGATGTGGAGCCAAATGATAACATGTGATAATTAGAGTGTATATACCAAACTGTATACTTTCAAACTGACCCACTTCGTAAAAATTAGCACACAAACATGTATCAAGGCTACAGAGTGAGGTTTGCTTAGCAAAGTAAACAATACATGTGGTTTTATACACAGCAGTACACAGTGTTGAGGAGGAGGATGTTCACTCCTCTGCAGCCCTCTAACCCAGAGGCCAGGTAGTGGTGGCTGTGTCTAGGTCTATGTTTGTAATGGCATGAAGGACAGGCCATAAACAGATTTGACATGACCTGCAGAGAACTATGATCACCCAGTAACTATAAACAATACAACCAAATGAAAATAAAAATTATTATAACACCTCCCAATAATCTGACCCATCACAGTAAACAGAGTGACCGCCGTGGACAGCTCAAAATTAAAACTAATTAAATCATTTTCTATAGAGACGGGTTATATACAAACCAATACCTGGCTACAAGCATTTGATATAGCTGTCCAAACTAATCAAAGTGTGTGCCCAAGCCAGACCTACGATACACTTAGATAACTCAGATCAGCTATGGCACAGATAAGGAAGGATCAGACATAGACTGCATACTCGACCTGATGGTTAATGATAACCCAGTGTTTAGGATGGGACAGAGTGTTCCCAATAGTGCCCAGGAATGTGACCCCCACCAGTCTTTCAGATGGGTACTGTATATAATTTAACATGCTTTTGAAAATAACAATACTGTGACGACCCAGCTCTTGAACTTCCCCTTTAAGAGGGTTGTCTTGTGTTGACTGGGTGGGTCGTCAGGTGTGGTCTACCTGAGAGGGGAGGGGTTTAAAGTGTATATATAAACCAGGCCGCCATTGCTCTCGCTCTCTCTCTCTCTGGTGACCCACCATCTTGGTAAATCCTTTTGTTTGTTTGTCTGCCATCTTACTACACACATGACTTTGACATCCTGACACACATTCATGCACCTCATTCACTACTGATTGTTTAAACTCTCACATTACAGTTATATTAATCAAATGAATTAATAAATCAATTGGCAATTAACCCTTTTTGTCTGTGTGGATTCCTCTTTGTTGCTAACCTGAGCTAGTTGGTAACAAATGTCAAACATTTTGACATTGTTTTCCCCAAACAATCCAAAAGAAATTCCATTTTTGACAGTGTGAGGAAGTAGCTCAATGAACAAGGTTTCTTTGAAGGCTTTAGTGAAAAAAATGGAAGATGTTTGTAGTCCTGGTACTTCTAAACTAGTATCTACTCCTTCTGGTGGGTTAGCATCTGGTTTAACCTTTGAGCAACAGAAAGAACTGCTAATGTTACAGCATAAACAGGCTTTGGAGTTTGAACGTGAGAGGACCAAAGAACATGAATTTGAGCTTGAAAAGCTAAGAAATGAGGCTCGGCTACGTGAGGAAGAGTTGAGACAGCAACAGGAGAAACAGTCTGGAGCGCTATAGGTTAGATCTCTAGAGCCTAGCCATCATTTTGATGTTTCTGTTCAATCTAACAATTCTGCCTAAGTTTTCAGAACAAGACCCTGACACTTTCTTTGTGCTTTTTGAGAGGTTGGCTGAAACAAAGTGGTCCGATTCTGAACAGAGTTTGTTATTGCAGTGTGTGCTTAGTGGGAAAGCGCAGCAAGCGTTTTCTGCATTAAATGCTGTGGACAGTAAAAACTATCTAAAGGTTAAATCTGCAGTGCTGAAGGCTTATGAACTTGTCGCAGAAGCATACCGACAAAAATTTAGGAACTCTAGAAGACAAGAGAACCAGTCTCATGTAGAGTTTGCTTGTGAGCTGGCAATTATGTTTAACCGATGGCAGTCTGCTTGTGAGACTGAAACGTATCCTCAGTTGTGTGAGATGATCTTGTTGGAGCAATTTAAATCCACACTTCCTGGGCAAATCCAACTACTTGAATGAACACAAGTCAAAGACTACATCTGAGGCAGCTGTCCTAGCTGATGAGTACATGTTGACATCTAATGATAATGCTAACTGGAGACTCAAAGAGTCCTCATACTGTCATAAAAATTATGAACAGGAGTCAGAGGCATCTGTTAAACATGTAAATCGCGCTAAGCAGGATTCAAGTAAAACCTGTAACTATTGTTTAGGTCGTGATCACTGGAAAAATGACTGTCCTGTATTAAAAGCAAAAACTAAAACGTTTCAAGGAAAGTATTTCTTTAAACCAGTTGCCCTTGCTGCCTCTGTTTCTCCAGCTGAGAAAGCCAAAGCTATTGATGCAGTGAAGGCTCACACCAAGTCTGAAGGTGAGATCCATCCTGAGATTGTCCCGTTGTCGGTTGATACTGACTTACAGTTGGTTGACTCGGGTTACCGGCCATATATCTCTAGGGGTTATGTTTCTTTAGCAGGCAGAAATGAGAAGGTCCCTGTTAACATTCTCAAAGATTCAGGGGCCCTCGACTCCTTCATCTCTGCCTCTGTTTTACCATTTTCATCAAAATCCGCAACTGGTGGATTTGCAAAAGTCAGGGGAATGAGTTTCAATATATTGACTGTTCCATTACATAGTGTAATGTCTTCTGACCTTGTTACTGATGTGATTGATCTAGGGGTTTGTCCTAGCCTACCTGTGAATGGAGTACAGGTTATACTGGGAAATGACCTGGCAGGAGCTCAAATATGGGCTAAATGTGCCAATGTTTCTTCATCCTCTAAAGATGAGAGTTCTCCAGCGTGTGTTACTCGTGCACAGAGTAAATACGCACAAGATTCTGTAGAACAGTCAGTTAACCATTCTGAAATACAGAAAAATGTGCGTTTTCCTTTGTCTGACTTTGCACTCTCAATCACTAGACATGAGTTGATTGTAGAACAAAAAGTTGAAATATCTCTAAAAGATCTATTCCTACAGGTTCAGTCCTTGGAGAATTTAGATGATGCCGTTTCTGGTTACTGTGTGGATGATGGTATGTTGATGAGATTACCACAAAAATTATCTGACGTCTGGTGGTACTGTGGGAGAAAAACGCTATACAATTGGTTACCCCCAAATTGGTCAGGAAGATGTGCTTTGGTGTCCCTTGTTTCTCCTGTACAAGCAGTGGCGGACTTACCATTAGGCAAGGTAAGGCAATTGCCTAGGGCCCCGAACATGCAAGGGCCCCAACAAGCAGCCCCTTCCCAACTACTATTGCACTTCTTGTTATGATTTTATATTTATAGAAACAATTTAATTTACAATTAAAAAACACCTAAAACATTTACAGAGTCGTTGATCTATACTGCACCCCCCCCTCTCAATACTACAATGGACTATTCCATTCCACGACAGGCTTCTCATTCTGTGTTTGAGTGAGATAGCGGGAATCAAGATGAAGCGGAGTTATCCGAGCAGAGCCGATAAAAGAAAAAATACATTGCCACGTTGCCAAAACTGACACATTTCTTCACGGCGACGGCGTCATGTACTTCAGCTGCTAACGAGATTGACAAAGAAGAGGACGAGGAGCGGATGAGAAGGACATACAGCCCGTGACAGAACCGGCAATTTGCAGTAATGAGGTGTAGTATTGTTGAACAATCACAGTCACATGGTTTAAGAGAGATTGTTTACCCTTAATGTACAAAAGACGGGATGTATTTTTTCAATTATAAAGCCTTCTGAATCGGGTATATATGTTAGAACACTAGCTAGCTAATCTGATTAGCTAGCTAGTGTTCATAACATATACCCGGATGTTAACGGACCACGATTTATTGAGGATTATTAAGGTGTAAATAAGCCGCCAAACATCACAACCTAATAATAAGCAAAACTGTTTATTCTGTCATACTAAACTGACAATCAGCTCGGTTAAAATTATTCAGGTGAGCTCAATAAATCACAGTAGTTAATATTGTCAATATATGAGCAACCAGTTATATTTTAAAAATGTTTGGCTGTTGTTTAGCATACAGGAACAAACAATATTGTTACACTTGTTAACTAACAGTTTTGAGTAATTCATTGTAATCCATGATGTTCATATGTGATCTGAGCAGTCCATTTCCTGTGAAAAATATACGACAGAGTGTAGCCAAGTTTCTGATTTCATAATTAAAATGGGGTCAAATGTAAGCAATATGGCTGTAAGCCACTGACAGCTTCATCACTAACCAGTTAATCTATTGACTTAATATTGTGAATCACACCCAAACAAAGGTCATTGTCTTTGGAGTGCGCCATCTGTTGGGTAAACACAGACATTGCAAGGAAAGATAAAATGAATGAGGATTAATTATAATAAAATTTAATTATTTAATAATGGTTTAATAAAAGGGGAGAGGCATGGAGGGGCCCCTTCTCAAAGGTTGCCTAGGGCCCCAAATTTGCTAAGTCCGCCACTGGTACATATTTCCAGGTGTGGATAACCTACTGACTGCAGACGTCCACACTCTGAGGAAGAACTTCCAATTTGTGAGGAACAGAAGATCGCTGATTGGAGGAGCCAGAAATAAGGATGGGGAATGGATGGATGCCATTGGAAAAGCTCGGAAAATCCCGGATGAGTATAAATTAGCTGATGAAATAGCAGCAGGATTTGAAAATGTACCTCTGATTAGTGCCATTTTAACCTAGTCCATTACAATGTACAAAGACATTACTAGGGATGCTGTAGAAGCTGTTCATGAACAACTCTCCCAGACTTCTGTAATGCTACAAAATAGAATTGCTGTTGTTGGCTGAAAAGGGTGGGGTCTGTTCTATGTTTGGGGATAATTGTTGTACAGTAATAGCAAATAATACTGCCCCTGATGGCTCATTATCTAAAAGTTTACATAACTTGCGTACTCTCGTGATTGAAATTCATTGAAATGAACAATCTGGTATTGGCAACCCAATTTCTGATTCTGGTTTACCAAAATGTTTAGGAGATGGGGACAGTTGATGGGCAGTTCCTTCCTGGCCTTCTTTGTGATAATTATGATATTTATATTTTGTGGATGTTATACCTTTTTGAAGCATGTTAAATACCATAATAACCATGATTGAAGGAAAGGTGCCTCCTCCTGCTTACCAAGCTATGCAGGAGAAGGCACCATTGCTGGCGGAGGATGATCTCGGTGATCCCACACCCCTGGAAGAAGAGGACAGCGTATGACAGGGTCCACGTGATACACACTACATATATGAATGTATAGGTTTTTACCACTGTGCCTTTTTGTCTCAGGAACTCTTCAACATTTTTGTGACGGTTTAGAATTTTTAAAATTTTGCATTACACACACAGCACTGTTATATTATTTTTCACGTTGTATTTACACCACACATGACCATCTACTGGAGATATGGCGACCTGGAGGGGGCAGGTCCACTTAGACACCTACACTCACGGAATGGTTTAGTTGTTTAGATCTTGGTTGTGAGATGGCAATTCAGCCATCTCAACAGGGGAGATGCAAAAACCGCTAAGGTTAGAATCTTAGTTTAGTGAGGTGTCCATTCAGACACCTCGACAGGGGGAATTTGTTACTGTTTTATAATAAGAAACAATTATAACTTCTGTATGTTATTTGTACACTTTGTATGCTACAATGCACCCTAGATTAAGACACTAAATACCTCATCTGTTGAAACCAGGTAGAGACCTTTGGTCACCCCTGGCTGGACACATTTTGGAAAACTACTGATACTGGGGCAGGAAGTGCCTCCTCCTGAGGTGTGGCCAAAGGTTATGACTTTTGGGGTATCGGGTTGACCAGTGGAATTAAACAGACAAACTTTACATTGGTTTTATAGTATTTATTCTCGTAGTAGCTCCAGCGTTTGATTTTTGAAGTTGACCTACAAAAGGTCAAAGTGAAAACATTGTCAAAGTATATAAAAAAACAAACATCTAACGTCAGAACATACGCAGTGTAACAGCCATGACAGCACAAATAAACATTCGTATTATGTTCTTGTTTCAGTGGGTTGACAATATAAACAAAATCCTTATTAATATATTCAGCTCTGGCATATAGCCTACTAACAAAACTTAATTTAGTGAGTAAAAGACTGAAGATTACTAAAAGATAAGAAACATCTCTAGATCTATTGGTCACTGTCTGTACAGAGTACAGTCTGCTGAACCGGCTGATATTATCTCTCAGAGCTTCCCACATTCTGAAGCTCCATTCGTGCTCTTTGTTGAGGCACTACTCCTCGCCACAGATCCTAAAATAAATTGAATTTAGAGTCACTGTGACAAATGTTAACTTTTCTTACAACTGAAAGACCAGTAGATTGGATTTTAACAGTAATCTGACATAACGTGAATATAACGAGGCAAACGATGATAACACTTACATCCTATATTACATCCTGGCAAAATTTATAAAGTTGTAATGGTTCATGTTACCTCTGGTGAAGGTTATTTAGCAAACGAGTCAATGTAAGTCTGGAATAAAAGCTTCCAAATGCTGCTTTGTAAAGACATTTGAAAAAGACAGCAGGCACAACCACAGCCACAGCGGGACCAACCACAGCGGGACCAACCACAGCGGGCCCAACCACAGCCGAACCAGCCACAGCAGGAGCTACCACAGCCACAACTACAGCGGGACCAACCACAGCCACAGCGGGACCAGCCACAGCCACACCGGGCCAAGCCACAGCCGGACCAGCCACAGCCGGACCAGCCACAGCAGGAGCAACCACAGCCACAACTACAGCGGGACCAACCACAGCCACAGCGGGCACAACCACAGCCACAGCGGGACCAGCCACAGCAGGAGCAACCACAGCCACAACGGGACCAGCCACAGCAGGACCAACCACAGCCACAGCAGGCACAGCCATTGCAAAAGCAGGCACAGCCAGGAAAGCATAAGGCACAACCACGGAGAAGGCAGATGCAACTCCAGAAGCAGGTCCAAGCACTTTCCCAAAGCAGCAGCCACAAGCAGAGCAACAGGTGCAGTCACATCAACACCTTGATTTTGAGACAATTGACACTCAAGTTGAAACAGCAGATGAGGACACCAAACCAAAAAAGGACCAAAATAAAGTAGGCCAAAGGAAAAAATACAGAGACTGCTAAGCAGGGCCCAATGTTTTCAAAATATCAATATTAAGAAAGCAATGGGACAAAATAAAACCCAAGTATGGGAAGAAACGCCTTAGGGCATGGTGGACAGACATAATGTACTTTACAAAGAATTTGTCAAACGTAATCCAAGTGCCAATGTTCATTGGCATTTAAGTATCAACATGTAAGAAGAATATACAGCCGGAAACAAAAATGCAAATATTTCCATGCCTCAGCAGTATGCCAGTTTGAAAGCTGTAAAGTGGTATATCATTTCACAAAAAAAATTCAGCCAAATTTAACAAATAAGAGTTCTAATCAAACACATAAAGAGTAAATTCCCGACTGGCAAGATATCAAAGAAGGGGAGCAATTGCAAAAGTGGTGAAGGAAGGAGTAAGTAATTATTATTATTCAATGTTACAAAAAAACCCTGCCGAAGAAGTCATAGCTGGCAATATAACAAGAATCCTGACAAAAGATGTTTTAAAGAAAATTTCCACAGGGGTCAGAAAAGCCAACAATGGTGACATAATCCTTGAGCTCATGTTTACACAAAAAATAATAAAGCAGAGCAGCAGCCATCCCTCTTCTAAAGGCTATCTTAGCCATTTAAAAGTTGATCCTCTGTCAATTTGCCTAGTCATTAGAATATTAGCAGAGCATTTGAAGGAAAAAAAGGTGTCACATCTTTATGCCACTAGAAGTGTAGTTCATAAAATACCAGAACAAAACAAACAAGTCCTGTACTATGCTCTAGTGTTGCCTGTCATAGGAAAGGATAAGCCTCTTTTAGCTATTACAGAACTCCTTACCAACTCTCACATAACTGCATCGATAAGTTCCTGGCTATTGGAATTCAGAAGAGAACTATCACTCATCACCAAAAAGAAGTTAGGAAAAATTGAAACCGATTTTAGCTGGGCCATAATAAATAGTTCATTGTTGTGTTTTAACAAGGAGGACATCTCTGTATATATCGAGAGTTTTTTCTTTTGTCTTTGAGGGAGTGGAAGAAATTCCACAATTTACAGTTATTTACCTTTGCTCTGCACATATACTAAAAGCGGTATGTCAAGCTATCGGTAAAAAGACAAATGACAAGGGTATTAAAGAGTATGAATTCTACTGCTTTGCTGCTCTTCTTTACTACTGTTCATGTCAACGCAAGACAATGACCTTGTAACATTGAGCAAACAATACCTGGACACTTACAGGAAACAGACTATTGATGTTGAGTGAATGTACAAGTGAGGATGAAAACATTGAACAAAAACTCACAGTTGCTGACAACTCCCCATTTGCCAAAGCTTTCACACTCAAAAGGGACCAGGCACAGGTTGATATCTTATCAGAGGATGAAAGAAAAGAAAAAAACAAAAATAGTCATTACTGTCCTGGGGTTGTGGAATATCTACTAAAAACCTACATGAGTGTCTTCCCTTAATGGAGTGGCATTTTACTTGGAGACCTGAAACGATATAAGAAAGACACACCACCTGAAAAACTTGTGCTTGGGCTGGTAAAGCATTCCATTGTTCAAAAAAAGAAGTCTGAAGTATTTAAGACCAGCAGAATTTCTGTCAAAAATGTTCTGCTCTTTGCAGGGAAGATATGTGGAACATCTTTATCAACAGATAATACTTTATAAAAACTAAGAACCTTGTTCCACTTCAAAGGATGACCAGCAAGAAAGCTGGAACAAGCGTGAGAGCTCTGCAGCAGCAACCACCAAGTCAAAGTATTTTAATCCTCCTCAAGAACTGCCAAAGCCTAAAGTACACCCTAAAAAGATGAATGAAGATCCAGACTGGACATCAGGCGTTGAATTTTATTGAAACTAGTGCCTGATTGCAAATTTCATTAATTTATATTTAATTTAAAAGCATTTAAAAGCGGAAACACAATTGAAATTAAAATAATTTTTAATCAACGTTCATGAGTAACAGTTTTTATTTTATTTTGGCACTCTACCTGACATCTATTAGAATAAATAAAAAAGGTTTTGCTGTAGAATAAAAAGGTTGAAGCAAACTCACATCATTTATCTTCACCTTGAAAAGTAAGTCCAGATTCCTTTGCTTGCTTTTTTTCCAAGATGACCTGGATTACTGAGAACCTTCACAGACATTCTGCTGGTGATGTTACAAGCTTCAAATAATGATCACCATCTTTCCAGATCAATGACAGCTTTTTGCGTGTATGTGCATGGTTAATAAAACTGCAACATATATTGCTTAATATATGTATTTTATAATACTTAATTTATTTTAGTGTAGAGTGCTGAAGTTCAATTATATCCACTTTATTAATCCACAAGGGGATATTCTGTTGTCATGTCACTTCAAAATAGTTGACACAGATTTATTCTTCCATACACTGATTGATTGAAGTCTTATGACAGTCGAGAAGAAAGAGTTCTTGCCTTACTCGTTGGAGGTATTTGGCAGTTGCTGTTTTCCTTGTTACCTCTTTGAGGTTGCCATTTGCCTGTGGTATTCCAAGGTACTTGTAACCATCCTCAATGTCTGCTATTGTTCCTTCGTGGCTTGCCATTGGCCTCAAGGGTGGTTTTCCACAGCCTCATCAAGTATGGGGCTGTGCAAGTATTCTTTTTTTTGCAGTCGAAAGGACTTATGGCTTTTATTATCAATAGAAATGACAAAAAATGTTGCAGCAGATTTCAAGTTGGAAATAGTTCTCTGCAGTTTTTGAGCCTTGGAGGATATAACATGTCTTGTGGACCTAATTATTTTACGGGATATTATTCCCTGGACCTTTACGGACAGAAAGACACCAAGCTTATGTGGATTTGTTGCTGTTTCAGTCCAAGAGACCCGTCAAAGGTAAGACAAGTCCAAACTAAATCTTTGTGCTTGTCTGTAAAAAAGGCTTTGGTGTCGGCGCTGTGGTTGTAATGTGTTAAAATGGTTTATATCGTCTGAAAGATGAGACTTTAAGATTTAATTTGGTATATATATATATTGTTGGGGTTTGCATGACAAGGTGCAAGCACAACGCAGGCTTTCTTTTGTAGCTTGTTTATGTCCCGGGACCGGGACGTTGTACACTAAGCCATTAATGCCAATTCAATATTATAATCTTATCAGTTAACGGTTAATAAACGATTAAGGAGCGGTGGTTGTCGGTCGGGAAAATTAATCAAAATGAGCATCCCTAATTCGGATTATCCGTCTCTTTGATTTGTCATCAATTTTCCTCCTGCGGCCACGTCCAGGGAGGTTGGCTACAGTCCCATGGATCTTATATTTCTGAATAATATGTTCAGTCACAGGAACATCTAGCTGCTTGGAGATGGTCTAATAGCCTTTATCTTTATCATGCTTGTCTATAATTTTCTTTCTATTCTCCTGCAACAACACTTTCCTTTGCTTCCTCTGGTCCATGTTGAGTGTGGTACACACCATGTCACCAGACAACACAGTGACTACCTGAAGCCCTATAAATAGGCCCACTGACTGAGTACAAGATTGTACACAGTGTTGCCAACTTAGCGACTTTGTCGCTATATTTAGCGAGTTTTCAGACCCCTCTAGCGACAAATTTTCAAAAAAGCGACTAGCGACAAATCTAGCGACTTTTTCTGGAGTTATTGGAGACTTTTGGAGACTTTCTGAAGTGAAAGCACACATCGTTCTTACTCTAATCAATGAGCAGCGGGTGCTGCCGCGGGCCCCACCCCCATCCCAAAGCACTCATAGTCGGCCCAGTCCTCGCGCACCAGCCCCTCCCAGCTGCAGTCAGAGCAGGAGTTGTTCACCCCTCCACGTGCAGACTGCAAATGAATCGCGCATGTGCGGCAACTTGGCAAGCCGCCGCTGGTGGATCCCGCCCAGGCTTACATTCAGCATTCGAAAATGTAAAATGTTCTTTGTCAAAAAAATGTATGGTTAAAAATGTTAATGTTTTTCAGTCACTTGTTGTAGGCTCCTAAGTGGACCATAAGGTTAAAAACTAAACTTAAGAAAAAAAAAAAAAAGAAAAAAATAAAAAAAAAATAAATTACGGTTAAAAATGTTAATACTTTACTGTGACATGTTGTAGGCTCCTAAGTGGACCGTAAGTATAAAAAAATAAAATAAAATAATAAATAAATAAAAAAAATTTAAAAGAAACTCCGCCGGAGTGTCTCTTTTAGGTCACTTTTGCCGGTCCCAAACCCGGATAAAGGAGGAGGGTTGAAATTGTGAAGTAATAAACAAAAACAAGAGTCGACAGAAAGTTTCATTTTAAATTTAAAGAATTTAGTTTGACCGTTTTGATTTTCATTGTTCTCGTGTGCTTATCACTTAATTGAAATGAGAAATGACAAGAGCGTTATTGGGACAGTCGGCTATATCATAATAAAATACAGTAAAAGAGACCATGTGAGCACAGGGCAGGGAGAACGCGAGAAAGTATGCAATTTAGTATGATGACGCGTTGACGTAATGACGACACGAATATGCTAATTTACGCATGACGTCATCTAGCGACATTTAGCGGCTTTTTGGCCAGGCTTTAGCTACTTTCCTTTGAAAAGAGTTGGCAACACTGATTGTACACACCTGTGATGCTAATTAGTGCACACACCTTGAATCAACATGTCCATTTGGTCACATTATTTACAGTCTTTTCTAGGGGTACCATCAATTTTGTCTAGGCCTGTTCCATGAGTTTATTTTTTTAAATAATTCTGTTGAAGCATGGTTGAAAAGCAATGTCTGACTTTCATTGGTTAACATTCATAGAATTTTTATTAGGCCCGAGCCGGTGATGGCCGGGAGGGCCTATTGTTTTTGCTCGGATTTTTTTTTTTTTTTTTTTTTATCTTTATTGTGACCAAATGATCCTAAATTTGACCCAGTGAACATGCACAAAAAGTCATTATATTGGTCCCAGACTTCAAGCTCGGCAAAAATGGTATGTATTTGAAGACGCCGAAAAAAAAATACGAAAAATGACTCAGTGGCGACCCCTACAAAATCAAAATACATTGGGCCTATGGAAAGTGAAAGTAACTTTTTCCAACGTAGAAAAATGAAACTTGGTATATCCATAGGACACCTCAGGGCAAACAGAAAAGTCAATGACAGTCACACCCTAAACTTAACAGGAAGTCCGCCATGTGGGGTGAAACGCGGCCACTAAAATCGCACTTGCGCAGAAAGATGCAAATCATTGTGTTTTAATCTAAATGGCCCCAAATTTGGTGAGTATCATCTAGACACGTGTGCCAACCAAAGTTGTGACTTTGTTGTTGATATCTTATCGGGTATGGGTGTGGCAAGCCTGTAATGAGGTGGCCATTTTTGTGAAAATAAAACGTCTCTTAACTCTCAAACGCCTTCTCGGATCGAGTTGGACCCAAAAAGGCGTTTGTGCACATTCATGACCTGAACACAAAAATATGTAAATAAAAGGGTTATCTTTAGAAATGGCTCTCCAGCGCCCCTACAAACTTATAATGGACCCAAGAATTTAGTTTGTCATAGAGACATAAAATTTTGTACACACATCTCTTATGTCATGACGAGCATAAAAGCCAATGACAACCACCCCTATCTATAAATGTGTTGCCATAGCAACGTCCCAAAAATGTGAAAAAGTCAATGGGAAGTGAAATTTTTAGTTTGTTGTAGGCAAATAAAACTTGGTACACACATCCACCATGGGCTTATGAACAAAAAGCCAATGGGGACCACACCCTATCACACACAGGAAGGCGGCCATTTTGAATTGAAAATGTGAACCGACTTAAAATACACCTCTTTTTAAAAGTACACAGAAAAAGCTGCTTCATTCCACAGACACCAAACTTGGGCAAAATGAGCTAAACACATGTATGTAAATGAGACAAGTGTTTTTCTAGACTTTTGCTCGAGTTATATTTTTTTATTATAATTCGTATATATTTTTTATTATAATTTTTCTGTAAAATGATCCTCAATTTAACCCAGTAAACGAACAACTAAAAGTCATTTTTATTGGTCCCAGACTTCAAGCCTGGCAAAAAATTTATGTATTTGAAGTCGCGGAAAAAAAAATACGAAAAATGACTCAGTGGCGACCCTACAAAAGTCAAAATACATTGGGCCTATGGAAAGTGAAAGTAACTTTTTCCAACGTAGAAAAATGAAACTTGGTATATCCATAGGACACCTCAGGGCAAACAGAAAAGTCAATGACAGTCACACCCTAAACTTAACAGGAAGTCCGCCATGTGGGGTGAAACGCGCGGCCACTAAAATCGCACCCCTTGCGCAGAAAGATGCAAATCATTGTGTTTTAATCTAAATGGCCCCAAATTTGGTGAGTATCATCTAGACACGTGTGCCAACCAAAGTTGTGACTTTGTTGTTGATATCTTATCGGGTATGGGTGTGGCAAGCCTGTAACGAGGTGGCCATTTTTGTGAAAATAAAACGTCTCTTAACTCTCAAACGCCTTCTCGGATCGAGTTGGACCCAAAAGGCGTTTGTGCACATTCATGACCTGAACACAAAAATATGTAAATAAAAGGGTTATCTTTAGAAATGGCTCTCCAGCGCCCCTACAAACTTATAATGGACCCAAGAATTTAGTTTGTCATAGAGACATAAAATTTTGTACACACATCTCTTATGTCATGACGAGCATAAAAGCCAATGACAACCACCCCTATCTATAAATGTGTTGCCATAGCAACGTCCCAAAAATGTGAAAAAGTCAATGGGAAGTGAAATTTTTAGTTTGTTGTAGGCAAATAAAACTTGGTACACACATCCACCATGGGCTTATGAACAAAAAAGCCAATGGGGACCACACCCTATCACACACAGGAAGGCGGCCATTTTGAATTGAAAATGTGAACCGACTTAAAATACACCTCTTTTTTAAAAGTACACAGAAAAAAGCTGCTTCATTCCACAGACACCAAACTTGGGCAAAATGAGCTAAACACATGTATGTAAATGAGACAAGTGTTTTTCTAGACTTTTGCTCGAGTTATATTTTTTTATTATAATTCGGTATATATTTTTATTATAATTTTTCTGTAAAATGATCCTCAATTTAACCCAGTAAACGAACAACTAAAAGTCATTTTTATTGGTCCCAGACTTCAAGCTCGGCGAAAAATTTATGTATTTGAAGTCGCCGAAAAAAAAATACGAAAAATGACTCAGTGGCGACCCCTACAAAATCAAAATACATTGGGCCTTTGGAAAGTGAAAGTAACTTTTTTCCATCGTAGAAAAATGAAACTTGATATATCCATAGGACACCTCAGGGCAAACAGAAAAGTCAATGACAGTCACACCCTAAACTTAACAGGAAGTCCGCCATGTGGGGTGAAACGCACAGCCACTAAAATCGCACCCCTTGCGCAGAAAGATGCAAATCATTGTGTTTTAATCTAAATGGCCCCAAATTTGGTGAGTATCATCTAGACACGTGTGCCAACCAAAGTTGTGACTTTGTTTTTGATATCTTATCGGGTATGGGTGTGGCAAGCCTGTAACGAGGTGGCCATTTTTGTGAAAATAAAACGTCTCTTAACTCTCAAACGCCTTCTCGGATCGAGTTGGACCCAAAAAGGCGTTTGTGCACATTCATGACCTGAACAAAAAATATGTAAATAAAAGGGTTATCTTTAGAAATGGCTCTCCAGCGCCCCTACAAACTTATAATGGACCCAAGAATTTAGTTTGTCATAGAGACATAAAATTTTGTACACACATCTCTTATGTCATGACGAGCATAAAAGCCAATGACAACCACCCCTATCTATAAATGTGTTGCCATAGCAACGTCCCAAATATTTGGAAAAAGTCAATGGGAAGTGAAAATTTTAGTTTGTCGTAGGCAAATGAAACTTGGTACACACATCCAGCATGGGCTTATGAACAAAAAGCCAATGGGGACCACACCCTATCACACACGGGAAGGCGGCCATTTTGAATTGAAAATGTGAACCGACTTAAAATACACCTCTTTTTAAAAGAACTCAGAAAATAGCTGCTTCATTCCACAGACACCAAACTTGGGCAAAATGAGCTAAACACATGTATGTAAAATAGACAAGCGTTTTTCTAGACTTTTTGCTCGAGTTATATTTTATTTTATTATAATTTGGTATATTTTTTTATTATAATTTTTCTGCAAAATGATCCTCAATTTGACCCAGTAAACGTGCAACTAAAAGTCATTTTTATTGGTCCCAGACTTCAAGCTCGGCGAAAAATTTATGTATTTGAAGTCGCCGAAAAAAAAATATGAAAAATGACTCAGTGGCGACCCCTACAAAAGTCAAAATACATTGGGCCTATGGAAAGTGAAAGTAACTTTTTTCCAACGTAGAAAAATGAAACTTGGGACACCTCAGGGCGAACAGAAAAATGTATTACAGCCATATCGTAAACTCAACAGGAAATCTACTATGTTGGGTGTATGCGTGACCACCTAAATTGCACCCCTTGTGTCTAAAGGCTTTTCATCTAAACAGCTCCAAATTTGGTGAGTATCATCTAGACACGTGTGCAAAAAAAGTTATCAATTTGTTTTTGATAGATTTGTGGCTGTGGTCGTAATGAGTCTGTGAAGAGGCAACTATTGGGAAATAAATGCCATTTCCCAATTGCCAGGATCCTTCTCAACAGAAAATGTTGGGTGGAATACATGACCACCTAAATCGTACACTTTGTACTAAAGGGTTTTCATCTAAACAGCTCCAAATTTGCTTTAAAGCACGACATGCAATCCTCCGAATATATGTGTCCCCGCGGTCTCAAGGGAGGCGAGGGCCTTTATCGCCGCTTGCGGCTTTAATTTATTATTACTTTTGTCAGAATAAAGTTTTTCTGTGACCATTGTGAGTTTTTCTTTCATTGACCGAAGGGTACCAACATTTTGTCCACGTGTGTACATAGAGGTAGTGTCATGTTATAATAGAAAAGGGTCCTGTCCAAACTGTTGCTATAAAATTAGCTTTAACATTAAGATTTGTATTCATGGAAATGACTAAAGTAGTCAAACCTGTTCACTGGAAGCAGGTGAGCAAATACTTTTGGCAACGTAGTGTATGTGTGCAAAAAAAAGTTTACACCTGTGTATATACTTGTAAATACTACACTTGTTTCTTTTTTATTTCCAAACAGACATGTTCAAAATTGTCGAATTTGTTGAGTCACATGAGGTGGAGCTGGTTCCAGCCATTTGGGTGGAGAATGGCCAGTGCTATTGGCCTAATTCACTGAGGGGTATGGCCCTTCACCTGGCCATTAAAAACAAAACTCCTCCTAACTGTGACTGGGGAAGTTGGGAAGTCCGAACAATGTTTTCAACAGGTAAATTTGATATTTGCATGCTAGGTTTCACTTTTTTTCCACATTATTGTAACTTTATTTATTCTTGATCATAAGTTAATTGTTATGTAATGTGGGATCATAGAATTCTGTAGTCCATTATTAGATTATATTGTCCACTCAGCAGCCTAACAGGCTCAGCACTGTATTTCATATGTTGTATGTGTAATTCTTAAGATTAGCCTAGTGAAGTACTAAGTTTTTATCTAATTGAGTGATCCTGAAGAAATTTTGAAAATTTTAAATTCAACTGAATTTTGCAGACAGCTATGAAGAGGACAGAAGGAAGGCTAAAGAGGCAGAGACCTGGTCAGACCTCCAGTCAGACGCAAAAATGTCTGGACAGAAACCACCAAGGCGTAAAATGTACAGATATTTGTTCAGCATGTCACTGGTGCTATTTCTTGATGCATTCAGGCTGTATTTAAAGACCTGTTTTCCATATTAATTTTTTTGAATTAGCAAGAAGTTGGCGATTTAGAAGTTTCCATTTAATTTTGATTAATTAATTTTTTGTTTAAAATAGGAAGAGTGTTCGAATTGGCCCACCTGGAGGTTGCTTACTGGACTCAGAGGAGGAGTCTGGCCCACACCCCAAGCAACTTCTTCCACCTGCCCCCACTGTAAACCTCCCTGTAGTCATCCCAAACACCACTTTCACCCCTGTTCCCATCACCACATTGCCAGCAGCAGCAGCACCACCACCACCACAAGGGTCATATACAGAGATGTTGCCACGTGAGTGTATTCCTTCGCTTTTGATTTGACTTTCTTTTGTAAGTATTTCATTTGAAGGACTTTTTCCCTCAATTCACAACAGTGTTCTTTTATAGTGCTGCGGAGTTGTCATACTTTCCGAATTGAATCAGGTCAGAATCAGGTTGGTCCTACAGTGATTTCCACTCAGTCATCTTACTTTTAAGTTTATCATTTTTTTAATAAGACTGAGGATGACATTGTACAGTTTTGTAGTGTGTATTATAATTGTAAAATATTGTAAATGTCTTTAACTTAGCCCTGCTGAGGGAGGTTTTAACAAAATTAGAGATGGTGCTGGACCAGCAATCCACTATCCTTAGATTGTTGCAGCTGCGGGAAGACCAGGGACAGCTTTTGGACATTGAGGAAGGTTTGCTGCCCCTGCAAGACCTTCCACGACTGCTCAGCCTTGAGCAAAGGATTCAGCAGAGGCCAGATTACAAGCAAAAACAGGTAAGATGCTTTCTTTTCTTTTTTTTTTTTCTTTTTAACAATTGTTTGCACAATTACATAGTTACTGATCTTTTGTTTTGTTTTAACTGGTACACAAATTAGGGCTGTAATGATACGCTCTCTGGAATCAATCTTGTCATAATTCTTGGGTGCAAAATTGTTATGCAATTCATTCATTCATTCATTTTCAACCGCTTGGTCCCGTTAGGGGTCGCGGGTGACTGGAGCCTATCCCAGCAGCCTTGGGCCTGAGGCGGGGTACACCCTGGACAGTGGCCAGTTAGTCGCAGGGCTTGTTATGCAATTGACCATGTATATAACCATACCAGGTATGGGCAAACTCGGTGGGTGGGTGGGCATGAAAGGGTTTCTGCATTTGTTTTGCATTTGTTAGTGAATATGTTCTAAAATATGTTAATGTATTTGTTCGTTATTTTAATAAAATCCCTTAAAAAATATATATGGTTGTATTTGTGTTTTCCTGATAAATTTAAGTGTGTTTGGCAGTTAGTGTTAAGGTGCGTTTACACCAAGCGCGAATTAAGCATCAAGCGCGAGTGATTTACATGTTAAGTCAATGCAAAGACGCGATTAGACGCGCGTGGAAGTCCTGCGGCGCGATTCGCGCGATTGAGGCGGCGCGAATGACGCGATTTGCGCGAATGAGGCGGCGCGAATAGCGCGAATTGAGCGTTTTGACGCGTGAAACGCGTCCAACGCTTCATTCGCGCAAGTTGAAAAATCTGAACTTTGGCGATTATTCGCGGCGCGTTAACCAATCAGGAGCTTGCTCTAGACGTGACGCGTTTACGACGTAAAACAGCGGAGGCAAACCGTAGAGACCAATCTACAATAGAGACAGAGAAATCCCACAATGGAGGATAAATTAATTTTTGCTGTCTGTGGACAACCAGTGCTTTATGACACATCGTCGTACTATTATCGAGACAGAAATAAAAAGGATCTTGCTTGGAAGAAAGTGAGTGAGGAGGTTGGCCAATCTGGTAAGTAGTAAAAACGGTCTTTACTCAATTTTTACTCTATATATTGCGCTAGCTAAAGCCGGCAAATTGAGCTAGCTAATTCGCGGTATTTTACAACTAGTCTCCCACTGATGAGTTGATGTGTTTTAATCAGAGGAAGTGTGCAGAAAGAAGTGGAAGAGTCTGAGGGACACCTATTTAAGAGAGAGAAGAAAGGAGACGGAGAAAAGGAGTGGGTCAGCAGCAGGGTCAGGGAAAAGGTGGAAGTACTCTGTGGTCCTGTCTTTCCTCGACCCCTTCGTTTCCCCACGGGAGACAAGCGGGAATATGGAGAGGGGGGATGAGGATAATCGGACCACAGTGTACGACCACCCGAGCGAGACTACAGAAGCAGCAGCAGCAGCAGGGCACTCAGAAACAGGAGGTGTGTTGAGAAGTGAAGCCACACAACAGGACATATGATGTTTTTTTTTTTTTATGCTGAAAAGTCTAAAAAAATCTCTCTGACTGGTGTAATGTATAAATAGGTTGTATTAATCATTAATATTGTCATGACAGAGCTGACTGGTTCTTGGGATGGCAGTGAGCCTGGGTCCCCTCTGCCAGAACCTGCTGCTGCTTCCCCTGCTGGCCCTTCGACATCTGCTGAGGCCACAGGTGTGTACAGGCAATAATGACTGCGTTTACATGCCCATTATATTTACAGTGAGCTCGGTCTCATAGTATTACGGTTTGTGAATGATCATGTAATCCCTTTCTGCTTTCACAAAATGTGTTGTAAATTTGATACAGTGCCACCAAGGAGAAGAGCTCCGAGAAGGCCTAGGGAGCAGCCATCAGAGGTGGAGCGTCAGCTTCTAGAAGCACTCCGGGCCAGACCAGTAGCTCCAGTGCCACCTCCACGCTCTGAGGATGAGCTCTTCCTCTTGAGTCTGGTTCCTTCCCTGCAGAGGTTGCCACATCAGACAAAAGAATTTGTAAAATTTCAAATACATAAATTAATTTATGAAAGTAGCACCGTTCTGCTTAATTTGGAACAATTAGAGTCAACTGAATAGTTTTAAAAAGAATCAGCAATCTCTGCAGAGAATGAACCAGACTCTCTGTCCTTTCTCCTCTCCTTCACTTTGGCCCTCACTCTTCCCTCTTCCAAGCAAGATCCTTTTTATTCCTGCATGTAAATAGTTGTAAATATTTGTTGTATATAGTTTAAATGTCCATTATAAAATTTTATTAATGTTTTATTAATAAATAATTTACAAAGTGACTAAAGGTTTTGGTATGTGTTACTTTGCACATGCAAATCATGATTTCAATTTGTAACATATAACATATAATTTGTAATATACAACATTTTGTAACACAAAAATATGTTACAAATATAAATGTATATATTTCAGACTGATTTAATTGTTTATAATGTCAATTTTATTTGTACACTATATTTAAGACTACAATACGTAAAGCTAACATTTGTTCATTATTATATCCTATTGCAAAGACACCCAAAATAGTATAGTGAATAGTTATTTGTAATGAGACCAGTGTTGTGGTATAGTGTACTGAGAATGCAGCAACGAGACAAGGATTCCTTTTGGAGGCTATCATTTAAAAACAAGAAATAAACACACATGAACTATAAAACTAAAACAATCTAAATTTGAAAAAAAAAAAAAGACTATTTACAAGAAGATATAATACAAAAACTACACAGTGGGTTGCCATGGGACTGCTCCCTCTCCTGAGAAGTGGGCCATGAACGTTTCTCTGACCCGGATGGCCTCTCTGGCAGAGTTGTTAGTTGCAACACGACCCAAGCTTGGCAGCGAGTCCTCTGCACCTTGCACCATCCCCCTCCTAGCAGGTGCTTCAGCAGATCTCCTCATGAAGTTGTGGAGGATGCATGTTGCCTTCACACATCTCTCCGCAACATCAGGGCGGACTTCTATGTGACGGCGATAAATCCTCCACTGTGAGGCCAGGATTCCGAAGGCATCCTCCACCACCAGCCTGGCTCTGGAGAGACAGTAATTAAAGACCCGTCTCTCATAGGGAAGAGTGTGCCCGGGAAATGGCCTCATGAGGTTTTTCCTGAGGGGAAAGGCCTCATCTGCCACAAAGACATGGGGCTGGGGTCCTCTGTGGTCAGCTCCGGGAAGCGGATGGTCCGGTGGCAGATGGAGGGTGCCACCTCTGAGTGCCTGACCAAAGGCTGAGTTGGCCAGAGTCCCACCATCACTCGTCCTCCCATATCCCCCAACATCAATCACCCTGAAGCAGTACCTTGCATCCACAACAGCAAGGAGAACCAAGGAAAAAGTTCCCTTGTAATTGTGGAACAGGGATCCGGTGTTGGGGGGTGCCTTTATCAGGACGTGCTTTCCGTCCAGTGCTCCACAGCAGAGTGGGAAATTCCACCTCTCCTGAAAACCCTCTGATATGGACCTCCATTCATCTGTGGAGGGCACAGCCATGAACTCCTCCACTAAGCAGTCCCAGATTGCAGTCACCACATCTGGGACAATCCTGCAGACCGTGGTGACACCAACACGAAAGCTGCTGGCGATTGTTTGGTAAGAATCTCCAGTGGCAAGATGTCTGAAAAAGAAAAAAAAAAAAAAAAATCATTATTATAAATGCTGATTGCAATTCTATATTTGCACATTATTATACTGGTGTTTGTGACTTCTTCATTTCATTCTCTATCAAGTGATTGATTGGTGTGTGACTTTTATTATTAATAGACATTTGAATTATTCAATATCATAGCAGTTACCTACACAATTCCAGCACCATTTTGACTGTTGTAGACTAAAGTTAATTGACATTTTATTGAAGTTGATAACTGTGTTCAGAAGAGAGTGTCTGTGGAGGTTCTCAATCATAAATTATTTATAGACATATTACATCGAATATTTAATGATTTACTGACCGGAGACAGAAGGACAGGCGCTCTGCAGGGGGAATAGAGTGCCTGTAGTTGGTGTCCTGGAGGGAAATCCGCGCCCCGACACGGGACAACAGGTCATCAAACTGGGACCGGTTCAGTCTGAAGTACCGCTGAAAGCGGCCGTCATCCAGGCGCAGCTCCTGGAGGAGTTGGTGAAACTCACCGAGCTGGCTTCGCCTCCGAAGGATCTGATGGACCCAAACACGGCGCCAAACGAGTCTACGCCGTTTTTCAGCCTTCCACAGCAGATATAGCGCTGCTATTCTTTCAATAAAATCCAAGTCAGCCATGTTGCAATGAGACAACCCGCCTGGCAGAAGCCCCTCCCATGACGCGAATTCGCGTCTGTTGTTGAGTGAATTTCACGCGCGAATGAAGCGAATTTCACGCGCGAATGAAGCGAAATGTTCAGCGTCCAACTACGCGCGAATAGCGCGATTTATTAGCGCAAATCGCGTTTGGTGTAAACGTCCCTTTAGGAGTTAGGCTCTGACCAGGGGTTTAGGTACCCTTTAAATGCTGCCACCATATTACTGCCATTGTCTGTTATCCCAGTGACAATTTTATCATTTGAAAGTCTTGCATGCACTTATCTACACATGCCTCAATTGACTGGGCAGTGTGTGGATAGGAAACTTGTTCAAGAGCTAGCAATATGTGTTCTGGTTTGTTTTCTTCTGTGCAAAAAAAACCAGCAACTTATACCCAGAAATGATGATGTCAGTCCGATTTTGGTCCACAGGTCAATCCCAATTGAAACCCTCCTAGCAGCAGACAGTCTATTCTTAAACTTGGTAATTTCTTCCTCATAATGTTTATCAATCAGATTGCTTGTCTTTTTCTTTTTTTTTTCAGCTTTCAATCCATTTTCTCTATCATTAGAATAAAGTCATCTTCTACTGTTGTGACTGGCAGTCATGTTTGTTCAATCCATTATGCAAATGCCTCCTCTTTAACCTGCTGTTCCTTTGCCTCTTTAACTTTGCAGCACTCTGCAGTGCTGTTGAAATTGTTTGCTGGGACGTCTGTGCTTTTTTTGCACTTGGTTCCTATGCTCTTGGCCTACATGACCACTACTGGCTCCGCACCCTCATATCTTCACTCGCTAATACAGATCTATGTTCCAACCAGATCCCTGCGCTCTGCAAATGAACAATGTCTGGTAGTACCGTCCCAGAAAGGAAAAAAATCACTCTCACGTACCTTCTCTGGATCTGTTCCACATTGGTGGAATGATCTACCTGCTGCTACAAGATCAGCAGATTCTGTAGCCATCTTTAAAAAACGCCTGAGAACACATCTCTTCCTCACTTGTAAGTTGCTTTGGATAAAAGCGCCTGCTAAATGACTAAATGTAAATGTAAAAATGGTTCGCCATCATCAGGGGACTTCTATAACTGTGACAAAAATAGGAAAAAAAAATTTAATTATACTTTTTTTTTTACATTTATAAAATTTACACCTCACACAGGCAGTTACACAAATCAATTGCTGCTGCTTTATTGTAATCTTTTTTCTATTATGACCCATGGCCAACCAAGCATTTTAAAGTGTAACTAAACCCCTGGTCAGAGCCTAACTCCACCCACTCACAAAATTTTTAAAATGCTGAAAAAGTGGGCAGAGCCCAGCAATGACAGAGGGTAAGAACCGAGGGCGGAGCTCAGCGGGGGCGTGAACCTGAGACCCGCAGTGACGGATTGATTGACAGCCTCTATCACACTCGCAAAGATGTAGACTTGAAGGACGCGAGTAGCTTTGCTACTGAGCGGTCCTTCTAAGTGGAGGACGTTTCTGTGCACACAGGCCTAGAGCCTTATCAATTCGTGCCGCTGGCTCAAACCGCGGTCTCAACAACTCCAAAAGTTAAAGAGCGCAAGAGAGAATGGGGCCAGTGATAAAATGTTAGCATTGTCTAATTTAGGCTAATGCTTAGCAAATGCTAACAAAGTTTCAGAAATTGCAAACCTATGCATTTACTTTGATTTTTGTAATCAGTGTTAATTACACACAAACAGAGATTTCAAGTCTCCCTCTACAACTGTTAAAAAACTCTTGAAGAAGAATGTGTTATAGAGAGATACTCAAGGTATAGCTATGAAATAAGACCAGTGTCAAGTCCAGTTAATTTAATAAGTATTATGCAAAAAAGACACAACTCTAATCAAATAAAATATTGACATCCCAACAAAGTAATAAACATTGTTTCTCATGTTGTAGGTAATGCACAGGTGTGACAGGTTGGTGAGTTGGCTGCATAACAACCCATCCAGGCTTTGAGGCAGTAGCACTAACCCCTTGTGTTACAGGCTCTAACACTTGTATTCTAGTGTTACACTTATCTTCAGCTTTTTGGTGAGACGTGGTTAAACAGGGTAGTTCCAGGAAGAAGAGAGCAATGTTTTTATAAATAAGTAAATTACATTTTTTACCCTCCACTTATACATACTGTACATGTGCACCAGCTCTTTCAGCGGTTATGGACACTTGTCTGCTGCAGTGTGGTCAGGTGGTGCTGGGAATACCTGGGCCAGCAGGTACAGGTCATACCTCCTAATGCTGTCCTCACAGAGGATTCCAATACTGGATTTATATATATAGTTGGTATATTAAAAATATACGGAGCCCCGGAATGGACATGAGAAAAATAAATAAATAACAAGTGGCCTCAACTTCTTAATGCGTGGGAACGAGTTATAATACGGGGGTACGTGTTTCACATTACGTGGGTACGACCTGCAAAACACGGGGGTACGTGTTTCACATTACGTGGGTACGACCTGCAAAACACGGGGGTACGTGTTTCACATTACGTGGGTACGACCTGCAAAACACGGGGGTACGTGTTTCACATTACGTGGGTACGACCTGCAAAACATGGGGGTACGTGTTTCACATTACATGGGTACGACCTGCAAAACACGGGGGTACGTGTTTTGCTTAAGTCAACGCGGGAACGACAGAGCACAAGCAGCAAGACCTCTAAACAAGACAACCACACTGTTAACGTTATCCTGATAAGAGTTACACTACAAATCAATTAAGGTAAATACAGTGAACTTTTATATTATATAATGCAGTGGTTTATTATGAAATGATATATGCTGACACTAAAGCTAAAGGATTAGAGTGAATTTTGATTTATTCTGTAAGTTTTTTTTGTCCTAGCTAGGTGGTGTTTTTAATGTATCCCTAGCACTAACGTCTGCTATTCATGGGGACTGTTCCCCAGTTCGTTTAGGTTCGTTGTCCAAGTCCCAGAATATGTAGGCTAAAACATAAACATGAGCGAGACCTATATGACCCAGTTTTGCCAGCATTATTAAAAGCACGATAAAACATTTTCAAGGTCAAACATCTAGAGATTTAAAACTCTTGAGCCATAGCAATTGTCAACATGTCAATTTGGTTTTAGTTTTTAGACGGTTTAGGTTAATTTATACTCCTAATATGGACCCCTGTCTGTGCGTACAAATGTATTTACCATTGTTCTGATTACATTATTATGCTGTATTACAGGAACAGCTTTAAAATGGAGAGTGAGGAAGATGACCTTCTGACTTTTCTCAGGAACCGAGATGTAGAGAATGAGATCATTAATAAACTTAAAAATGATAAGGTATTTTATCTATTTTTTTTTTTTTAAGATGCAAGATGTGTATTTAACTGTTAATATTTGTTATAGCTCAATTTGTGGTATGGGGACCATTGGTGGGAGTTGAGATCTTTGTGGTATGGGGAGTTGTGGCATTGTGGAGTCTTCTGTAGTTCAGGTATCTGGTAGACAGCTTGAATTTGAACTTTAGGTTCTGTTACATAACTTGTTAAGACCAGTTTTAGACTTGGTTAAGTTTTGATTCAGGCCAAAATTGAATCTGGTTAGTCCTTTTTTACACCTGGTTTAGTCCTTGTTATGAACAGGGTTTAGACTTTGTTTAGATGTGTTTGTTTTTATTCTAGCTCAATTAAGTGGTACTTGAAAAGATTTTGAAAAGATTTTCTTTTACAGATCGATTCTTCTGTTATTAAACTGATGTCGGACGGAGATCTCGCTAAATATATTCCCCATTTTGGGGACAGGCTTGCAGTTATTGCTTTCTGTCGTCGAGGGGAAGGAACATCAAGAAGTCAGCTGCTGAGAAGATCAAAGCAAAGGTTACATCAAAGAATGGGGAAAAAAGACTCCAGACTGCACAAAATAAAACTGGAAATGCAAATGCTAAAAAAAAAAATAAGAAAATTAGAAATTGGATGGATGAACTTCAATGAAAAAGACCAACAATATAAACAGGTACGAGCCCCAAAAGGAGGTGGAACCAGACATCTGTGTGTTGACAGACACACTACAGTCACAGAAATTCAAGATATGGCGGAATCTCTTTTTTTCCCAGATGGAAGGTATAGGTCATTAAAATTGGAAGAGCATACCCGAACATTTTGACTTTTGAAAATGAAATTGAGCCTACATGCACAGTTGAGCAGCTTTATGAACAAAATAAGGTTAAAATGCTCAGATTGTATCTGTACACAAAACATCAGACCAAGCAGTCTTATCAGGCAACAACAGAGGTCACTGATGTTGCCCCGGAACCATATTTAATTGAGTTAAATTTTGTAGCGGGTTCTGATATGACAGTCATTGAAGAATCTGTGGAAGAATCAAGTGTGGTTGAGGCTACTAGTGCAAATGCACAGACACCTGCTGTGATCCATGAAACTGAAAATGAGATAATTATTGGTGCATCACTAGACACTTCAGTTTATCTGGATGACACAATACCTTGGGATGAGTCAAAGACCAAAGTGGTGCTTGTGATTAGAAGGGGTAATTGTCTTTGTGAGCTTATACAAGCCTTTACTGACCCAGAAATAGTGCATAAAGATGTACAGATCAAAAGAAAACTCCCCAGTGGACAACTTGAAGAAGGGGAGGGTTCAGGTGTGTTTAGGGATTGCCTTTCAGAATTTTGGGGGGAATTTTATACCAAATGCACCCTTGGCAGCAATGTGAAGGTACCATACCTTAGACATGAGTACCAAATGCAAGAATGGCAGGCAGTAGGAAGAATTATTTTAGTAGGTTGGAAAATTGTAAGATATTTTCCACTTCTGCTCCCTCTTCCTTTTTTGGAAGAAGTGTTGTATGGTACATCTTACACCTCTTTGACTGAAAGCTTCCTCCAGTATGTCACGAAAGAGGAAAGGGACATTCTTTCACTTGCCCTAGATTCATTTGACTCTGTTAACACAGATGAGCTGGTTGATGTTCTTGATGCCCATGAATGCCACTACTTTCCCACAAAGGAAACTACAAAGGAAATAGTTTCACAATTAGCACACAAAACACTTATACAGACTCCCATGTATGTCATTGATTGTTGGAGGCCAATCTTGAAAGATATGGCAGACACTTTGTTTGCACAAAGGCTGGTTGAAATAGTAGAGGAACGTGCACCAACACCAAAACGCGTAAAAGAAATTCTGAATTTTCCTGAGAATATGTCTGCACTTCAGAACACTGTGGCAATACACTTGAAAAGGTTCATAGGGGAATGGACAATAACATGCTTTCTGCGCTTTTGCACAGGTGCAGATATGTTGTTTGGCCAGCCTATAACTGTTCAATTTGTTGAGACTTCTCAATTCCAGTGTAGACCTCAAGCACATACATGTGGGTGTTACTTGATGCTACCCATCAGCTACCAAAATTACCCAGATCTTCACAGTGATTTTGATCTGGTGTTAAAAAGCTCCATCTGGGTTATGGACATTATCTGACTTACCAAAGTTAATTTTTGACCTGCAGTAATAGTTGTTTATTGTTGTTTGTTCAAACACATGTTATCAAGGTCATTAAAAGTGCTTTGGTTACACATATAGCCAAATAAGGATAATCAGGACAAATATATTTTATGAATGTCCTGTTACTGTTACATTGTTAAAACTGATGAAGAAAAACACACTTTTGTTTAGAAATGGTGTTGAGAAGTCAGCATGGTTAATAGCTGCCTAATAAGTAACAGGTCACACCAGCATTAGCCATGCCTTTATTTTGTATGAACAGTGAATCCCATGGTTGATTTTTTTTTTTTTTTTGTGAAATCAATAAACAGCACTTCTGTTGATTGTTTCCAGTGTAATTGAGTTCAAATTTGTGTTGAACATTTTATCACAAAGAAATCTAGTTAAACCGTTCCTTAAAAGAAACATATAATGACACAAGGTTTGGCACTATTTTTGTTGAATTTTTATGACGTTCACATACACTGAAAGAATTTAAACACAGCACGCAAACGTTTTTACTCCCATTTTTCATGAGCTGAAATAAATGTGTTGGTGAGCCCATAAAAAGGCTGATTAGAAAGCATGATTATTGCACAGGTGTCCCTTAGACTGGCTACGATAAAAGAACACTTGTAGAGTTTGGCAAATAATGTTGGTCCACTCCAATGACAAACTGCAGTCAGGTCGAGACCCCGATGAGGACAACGAGCCTCACTGAGACGGTTTCTGACAGTTTGTGTGCAGAAATTCTTTAGTTATGCAAACCGATTGTTGCAGCAGCTGTACAAGTGGTTGGTCTCAGAGGATCTTGGAGGTGAAGGTCCTAGATGTGGAGGTCCTGGGCTGGCGTGGTTACATGTGGTCTGTGCAGAGGTGTAAAGAGTACCTGAAAGCCATACTTGAGTAAAAGTATAGATACCTTACTGTAAAAATTACTCCACTACAAGTTACAAGTCACCAATTTAAATACGACTTGAGTAAAAGTCTTAAAGTATCCCATTTTAAAAGTACTTAAGTATTTTACTCGTACTGAATGTTGGCTCAAAGATGCACTAGACCTCAACACAAAGAGATATTGTAGGTCAGTTAAAAAGAAGAAAGTTTATTTATGAGGTTTTACTTCCTAATATAGAAAAGAAATTGAACACCTCAATAATTTGATACGGCAGAACAAAAACACTGATTAAACAAGTCAAACTCAAGTGCTCAAAAAAGGCATAAGTAAAAAATAAAAAAAGGTATTTTAGAGCTTTCATCATTTATTTGGGTAATTGGGTTCTACCTCAGTTTTCTCTAGGTTTAAAGCTGAGATTTGTATTTGGATATGGTTTGTGACAATTAATATAATAGTACACTAAATAGAGACTACAATTGACTTATCTTTATGGCTGCTTATTGTTGCAGACCATAATCTTTGTCATTGAGATTTTACAATAATAATAATTGCACATACTCCATACAGGTTTTTGGTTTGTCTTTTTTTATTTTGACAATAATGATAGTATTATGCATTGAAGGTGGTGTTTCAGGAGGAGGTCTCAGGTCTTCAAGCTGAGTCTAGTTGGTGGCAGTGTATTGGCCCTGTCCATTTGAAGGTGCAAATGCTGCCAGGTCATTGTTACCTGTTGTGCTTGTTCTCTGCCTCTTGCCACTGGGAGTCCAGCCAGGATGGGCATCTTCATGGAGCCGCCTTACTTTTTGAGCCTTTACATAATATTCAAATTGCTCCTCTTGAGATAACATCCTCCACTGTTGGTAATAGACAATGATTATAATATATGTATTCTATATATTTAATGTATTCTATATATTTAACAATAAATGCTTATGCTTCACAACAATGTCAATTTAAACTTACTCTTTGTCCAAGCACAATGTTCACTTGCTTAGAGTCTCTTATGTTGAGCTCAGCCATGACCTGGAGTCTGTGCTCATCCTTAAACAACATGAAGGAATTTGGTGGCTTCTTAACATAAGTAGAGTCATCTTTGTTGCCACGCCGACGTTTTCTGGAAGTGGACTCTTTGGTTGGTGGTGCAGGACAAACGTTGGTGCAAAGTGCTTGTTGTAGCGGAACAGCAAACTGATTGGGCACATACTGTAAAATAATAAGGCTTATGTTAGTCATATGTAGACCTTATAACCACCAATAAAATGTTTCAAGTCCTCCCTGGCCTCATCATCTTTCCCTATTCTTTCCCTATTCTTACCTGACCCTGGTTTGTAATGCCTGCGTGACTGTACTGCTGATTCTGCAGTGTCTGACTGTACACTGGCTGACCATATTGTTGCACTGGTGCATTGTACTGGCTGTACACTGGCTGACCATATTGTTGCACTGGTGCATTGTACTGGCTGTACACTGGCTGGTTCTGCACTGGCTGACCATATTGTTGAACTGGTTGACTTGGTTGCCTATACACTGACTGGCTGCACTGCTGGCTGGTCCCTGGCTGAGTGTATTGCTGGTAGTATTGTTGAGGCTGATTAAATGGCACTGCTGTTTGGTCGTTGTACCCAATTGTAGCAGACGAGGCGTCATTTGATTTAGAAGTAACCGGCCCATATGTGGTTGGAACTGCAGGCATGAGCTCTGCCCAAGATTCATTGTTCATCTGCGGCTCAGGATCTCTAAGCGCTTCAGCGTCACGATCCATCTGTGACTCGAGGTCTGTCAGAGGTTCAGTGTTCATCTGAAGTTCTTGGTTTGTCAGAGGTTCAGGATCAGCCAGAAGTTCTGGGTTGATCTGAGGGACCTTGTCTTGAGGCTCATTATCCGAAAGTGGCTCTTGGTCCAGTAGTGGCTCAGTAGTTGCAGGAGGACACAGTGAAAGGCTCAAAGATCTAAAAGCCTCCTCTGCAGTATTGCCAAAATCAAAAGTGTTCAGTAAATGGAAAATTTCCTCTGCTATCTCTTTTAGCTGATGTTTTTCAGAATCTGTGTTCTGACTTTCAAAAGATGAAGTTAAGGTTGTCATCAGAGGCTGGGGGTCTTGAACAGTCGCGTCATCTTGAGGTTCTCCATCAAGAATCCTTAACAGATCCTCTAGAGAGTAACTGTCCAGACCGTTGGAAACTGCATCCCTTCCAGGTGTTCCGCTGTCAGGCATTGTCTGCATGACTGGCAGAAACTCGCCAACCTCAAGCTCCGGATCATGTACAGGTACATGTTCCTCGCGAGATTGGGGGTCAGGGAGAGGCAAGTACTCCACATTTAGCAGGTCATCATTAATAATCTGCATAATGTCATCCCCGATGTCAAAACCTTCCATGTCTGCTAAGTTTGAATACGACCAGAAGAATGACTTGTTCTGACGTTTCCTGTAACAACCACAAAAGTCTGTTTCAGTAAACTACACACTTACCCGTCAACATTATATCATTATCATGTCTGACATCATTTTACTAACTTCTATATACAGTACATTTTCTTATCACCAAACAGCCTCTTTGGTCTTAAAAACAAGCCACTGATACTACTTCAAGGTTAACACTAATATTTAATGTTTAAATATTAAAACAACATATTACACATAGTTTGCCAATCTATATTTAATGCTTAATAGTGGCACATGTGTCTTAAAAGGTCCTGCTCCCTCCAATCCCATGCTCTACCCCGGTATATTTGCATCACAGCAGGAAAATTCAAGACGTAACAACAAATTACATCTTAAATATATTACACATACAATGTCAAATGGACATGCACTTGTTTCTTTGATACACAAATATCTACATGCAGTAAAAATGCAAATATAGCACAGAATCTCTGGAAAGTAGTTTACTGACAGTAAAAAAAAAATAATTAAAGAAATAGCTTCTTACCTGTTTGACTCAGACTTGCGTTGATGACCTTGTTAAAAGTTTAGACTTGTTTCGTTTGCGTTCAGTAAGTAGTTGAGAGCTTCAATAAAAGATGCGTATCGTTCAGTGTTCAGTGTGAAATGAACTGGCTTCTGAGCTATACCTTAGAATTCTCCTTTGTTTCGTCACAGTGATGCGCCATTCCATTCCATGTTTAAAATGGTTGGTTTCTATGGCGCCGTGATTCAATATATGTTTACAGTTAAAAACAAATGCATATATATATATATATATATATATATATATATATATATATATATATATATATATATATATATATATATATATATATATATATATATATATATATATATTAGTTATATTTCAACATTGTTGGAGTGCAGAAAACTGTTGTGTAGAGTTTTTTTGATATTTAGCAGCAGACTATCTTCCATTATTTTAGCTTCTTTACACAAAACAACATGCTTTAGTGAAGCTATTTGTCCATGGCATGTACAAACTTGAATCAATGAGCCCAATTATAGTTATAAAAACAAACAAAGCAATCTATTTCATACAGACAGTATGTTACACATTTCAAAGCATTTTCAATTATATACAGTATAGTTGTCAAAACTGGGCAAACTGCACCAAGTCATCCCAATTTACCCTCAAATTTAATAATAGTAATCTCTAATTTACCCCATCCCCTTCTTTTTACCCCTACCCCTTTGCCCCTCAAATGAAGGGGTGAAGGGTAGGGCTAAGATTATAGGGTACCGCTAAGAGCTGGGACAACACACCTGTAGGGCCCAGATGTATGATAAGAGTTATTATAATATAAGGTTCATAAAAGATGTCATATAAAATATATAACATAACATATAGTAAGTATACATAATATAGGCTATATACTGTATACTCTTGTTAAATTTATAATGTAGCCTATATTTACTATATATTAGTTTGTATGTAGTCTATATTACACAACATTATATTACAATAAGGTCTAATAATACATCCGTCATCAGTTTTTTGTGAGTATTTTGACTTGAGTCTTGCTCTGAACAGTCTCAGCTGCTGTTTCCTCAGTCCCTGTCTTAGACACAAGCAGTGTTGGTCATCTTACTTTAAAAAAGTCATTAGTTACAGTTATACATTACTTCTCCCAAAAAGTAATTGAGTTAGTAACTCAGTTACCACATTGTAAAAGTAAATAGTTATTCAGAAAAGTAACTGTGAAGTTATTTTTTATGTTCTATAACGCTATTATGTTCTATAACATCTTTAATATCAAATATGTTTATATTAACTGTATAGAAAAATAATAACACTATATACTGTATTTTAGAACATTTGGTATTTATTTGAACTCAATAGATTGCAGTCTGTAATATGATATGCATAGGACATTTACATTTACATTTAGTCATTTAGCAGACGCTTTTATCCAAAGCGACTTACAAGTGAGGATAACAATGGAAGCAATTTTTAACAACACAAGGTACAAAAAGCATAAGTGCACAAAAAACTAGTCAGTTTAAACCCAGCGCAGAATACAATGCTAAGGATAAGAGAATTTTTTTTTTAAAGAAAGGAATCGATAGAAAGGAAGTAGAACTCAGTGTTTGTCAGTCAGGTGTTGACGGAAGAGATGTGTTTTCAGGTGTTTTTTAAAGATGGCTACAGAATCTGCTGATCTTGTAGCAGCAGGTAGATCATTCCACCAATGTGGAACAGAGCCAGAGAAGGTACGTGAGAGTGATTTTGTACCTTTTTGGGACGGTACCACCAGACGTGGTTCATTTGCAGAGCGCAGGGATCTGGTAGGAAGGTAGGTCTGTATTAGTGAGTGAAGATATGGAGGTGCAGAACCAGTGGTGGTCTTGTAGGCCAAGAGCATAGCTTTGAACTTGATGCGACGTCAACCGGGAGCCAGTGTAACCTAATGAATAGAGGAGATACGTGCGCTCTCTTCGGTTCATTAAAGACCACTCTTGCCGCTGCATTCTGGATCAGCTGCAGAGGTTTGGTTGTGCAGGCAGGGAGTCCAGCCAGTAGAGCATTACAATAATCCAGTTTGGACAAGACAAGAGCCTGGACTAGAATTTGCATGAGTGCTCTGATAGGAAAGGTCTAATTTTTCTAATGTTGTAGAGGATGAATCTACAGGACCGGTGGTGCTGGCGACATGACTTGTGAAGTTTAGCTGATCATCAATTACCACTCCCAGATTTCTGGCAGTGCTGGACGGTGTAATGGTTGATGGGCCTAGTTGAATGGAGAGGTTGTGGTGGGTCTTTGGATTGGCCGGAATCACAAGCAGTTCTGTTTTTGCAAGGTTCAGCTGCAGGTGATGGTCCTTCATCCAAAGTGAGATGTCACTCAGACATGCCGAGACGCGAGCAGAGACCGCCGGATCGCCAGGATGAAATGACAGGTGGAGTTGAGTGTCATCTGCATAGCAGTGATAGGAAAAGCCATGCTTCTGGATGACAGAGCCAAGGGATGTCATGTATATGGAAAAGAGTAGCGGTCCAAGCACTGAGCCCTGTGGCACCCCTGTATTGAAATGTTGGGACTCAGAGACCTCATTTCTCCAGGATACTCTGAATGACCTATCCGAGAGGTAAGACTTGAACCATTGCAACGCCATTCCAGAGACACCCATCGCCCTGAGAGAGGACAGGAGGATGTGATGATTAACAGTGTCAAAAGCAGCAGACAGATCCAGTAAGATGAGTACAGATGACTTGGATGTTGCCTTTGCCAGTCTCAGAGCTTGGATGACTGAGAGCAGGGCAGTTTCGGTGGAATGACAGCTCTTTCAGACTTCCAGACTGGTTCTGGTCCAGGAGGTTGTTCCGTGTGAGAAAGGATGAGAGCTGAGTAAACACAACTCGCTCCAGAGCTTTGGCAATGAAGGGAAGGAGGGAAACCGGTCTGTAGTTTTCAAGCAGAGTAGGGTTAAGAGTGGGTTTCTTCAGTAGTGGTGTGATGCGGGCCTCTTTGAAAGCTGTGGGGAAGGACCCAGTGGAAAGAGATGAGTTGATGATGTGGGTGAGAGCAGGCACGACAGATGGAGAGATGGCCTGAAGGAGATGTGTGGGGATGGGATCCAGCGGGCAGGTAGTAGGGTGGTTAGAACTAATGACCTTGGAAACATCTGCTTCAGTTAGAGGAGAGAAGGAAGTGAGCAAACACATATCAGGGGTCTGAATGAGCTCGACAGGTGGTGGCGCAGAGAACTGACTGCTGATGGCGGTCGTTTTCTTTACAAAGAAAGACGCGAAATCATCAGCTGTTAAATCCGATGAAGGTGGGGGAGCAGGCGGACAAAGGAGGGCGGAAAAGGTTTTAAAGAGAGTGCGCGAGTCAGGTGAGTTGATTAACCTAGAATGGTAGTAGACAGTTTTTGCAGAGGTGACATCAGCGGAGAAAGTAGAGAGGAGAGACTGGTAGATAGAGAGGTTAGTAGGATCTTTAGACTTGCGCCATTTTCTCTCAGCTGACCGGAGGCTGGGGCGGTGCTCGCGTAGAACATCGGATAACCAGGGGGCAGACGAGGATGTACGGGCTGGTCTAGATGTAAGGGGGCATAAGTTGTCCAAGCAGGATGTAAGCGTGGAGCACAGAGTGTCGGTGACTAGGAATAAAAACATATGAAAATAAATATTGAAAATAAAATTCAAGTGAAGAATTAAGACACAAATGTAAACTTGGGAAAAAAAACAAACAAAGGAAGATCTGGCCATTAAGTAGTGCAAATCTCTGTACCTGTATGTATATATATATATATATATATGTAAGTATATATATCATTTTTTTTTTTTTTTTTATTGTGACCAAATGATCCTAAATTTGACCCAGTGAACATGCACGAAAAGTCATTTTTATTGGTCCCCGACTTCAAGCTCGGCAAAAATGTTATGTATTTGAAGTCGCCGAAAAAAAAAAAATACGAAAAATGACTCAGTGGCGACCCCTACAAAATCAAAATACATTGGGCCTATGTATACTGAAAGTAAGTTTTTTTCAACGTAGAAAAATGAAACTTGGTATATCCATAGGACACCTCAGGGCAAACAGAAAAGTCAATGACCGTCACACCCTAAACTTAACAGGAAGTAAGCCATGTGGGGTGAAACGCGCGGCCACTAAAATCGCACCCCTTGCGCAGAAAGATGCAAATCATTGTGTTTTAATCTAAATGGCCCCAAATTTGGTGAGTATCATCTAGACACATGTGCCAACCAAAGTTGTGACTTTGTTGTTGATATCTTATCAGGTATGGGTGTGGCAAGCCTGTAACGAGGTGGCCATTTTTGTGACAATAAAACGTCTCTTAACTCTCAAACGCCTTCTCGGATCGAGTTGGACCCAAAAAGGCGTTTGTGCACATTCATGACCTGAACACAAAAATATGTAAATAAAAGGGTCATCTTTAGAAATGGCTCTCCAGCGCCCCCTAAAAACTTATAATGGGACCCAAGAATTTAGTTTGTCATAGAGACATGAAATTTGGTACACACATCTCTTATGTCATGACGAGCATAAAAGCCAATGACAACCACCCCCTATCTATAAATGTGTTGTCATAGCAACGTCCCAAATATTTGGAAAAAGTCAATGGAAAGTGAAAATTTTAGTTTGCCGTAGGCAAATGAAACTTGGTACACACATCCAGCATGGGCTTATGAACAAAAAAGCCAATGGGGACCACACCCTATCACACACGGGAAGGCGGCCATTTTGAATTGAAAATTTGGTCCGACTTAGAATACACCTCTTTTTTTAAAAACAACAAAAAATAGCTGCTTCATTCCACAGACACCAAACTTGGGCAAAATGAGCTAAACACATGTATGTAAAATAGACAAGTGTTTTTCTAGACTTTTTTGCTCGAGTTATATATTTTTTTGGGCCTATGGAAAATGAAAGTAATTTTTTCCAATGTAGAAATACAAAACTTGGTACATCCATAGGACACCTCAGGGCAAACAGAAAAGTTTCTTACAGCCATATCGTAATTTCAACAGGAAATCTACTATGTTGGGTGGAATGCGTGACCACCTAAATCGCACCCCTTGTGCTAAAGGCTTTTCATCTAAACAGCTCCAAATTTGGTGAGTTTCATCTAGACACGTGTGCCAAAAAAGTTATCAATTTGTTTTTTGATAGATTTGTGGCTGTGGTCGTAATGAGTCTGTGAAGAGGCAGCCATTTCTTTGGGAAATAAATGCCATTTCCCAATTGCCAGGATCCTTCCTTTGGAGGAGGCCCCTCCAGAGCCAAGACTAGAGTCTTAGAAAACTCCTCAGAATCCTTTGGAACTTGTAACCTTGTACTTTTAGACAAGTAATATTTACATTTTGCCTTTTTAAACAGGGGGGTGCAGCGATTCCTGAGTCATCTCAAATCTCCAGCCAGTACTTTGTTTTTCTCGCCTTAGCCCAAGCCTAATCTATTATTTTCAAAGGTTCAGACAGCTCCCAGGAAAACCAGGGATTGTGGAGACCTTTAACTCTAAATTACAAGGTGGTGTAGCAGGCCCCAGCAGTAGCACAGGCCCGGTTATTTGACATTACCGTGAAGTTTACGCTTTAAAGTACGAAATGCAATCCTCCGAGTGCATGTGTCCCCGCGGTCTCAAGGGAGGCGAGGGCCTTTATCGCCGCTCGCGGCTTTAATTTTTTCTTATGTTTCTTAATATAAATCTCGTAAATTGTCTTTTATTCCTGTAAAGCACTTTGAGTTACCCAGTGTAAGTATTGTGCTATATAAATAAAATTGCCTTGCCTTGCCTTTATTTCTATCCTCTTTTCTTTATTCAGTCACCAGTCGAGACTCCAATTTTTTTGGTGGCACTTAATAAAACCTTTCTTTTCTTGGTCTGTGTTGGTGTTTCGAGTGTGCTGGAGACCTGTCTGTTACTTGTCTTTGCTGGATTTCTTTTCAACTTTGCCACTAGCATTGCTTAGTTTAGTTATGGCGTGCATTACGTAATGTCTGCTAAAACAGACAAAACAAACAACAGAGTTTTATCCCAAAACCTTTTTCATTCCTTTTAATTGACTGTACAGGTTTACAGAGGCAACCACGGAGAATTCAGATTCAGCTTTTGCTGATGCATGTATGGGTTACAAAAATTGTTATCTGAACCAGTTTTTTTTTTTTATTCTACATTTGATATCATATTTGACAAAGAAATTATAAGACCATTTTTATTTTTTAGTTCTGAATTACCCATGACTGTCACATAATAAATACAAAATACACAAGGTGATGAGTGCGTTCAATGGATTTTTAGCGCACAGAATAACTGTGTGCAGCAAGATCTTCCTAGCTAAAGAAGTTTTTTGAATGAGAGTCAAGACCTTGATTATGCCCCTGACAGGTACACGTCCAGGTACTCCCTAAAGTACAACTTTCTGGAGCAGGCGTCTGACAGACTGGCTGAGGTTGGTTCCATATGGTGGCCTGTAACTCAACTGGGAGTTCATACGGAAGCTATGATCCCGGGGAAGATAAATTGTGGACCAGTAACACCAAGTAAGTTTTAGCCGATAAAAGCTATTGTGCGTAAAAGAGTGCAAACAGCCACAAGTGGCAGCAGGACTTTGGCCACATTCTCCTAATGTCTCCTAATTCTCATTTTGTTAACAGAAGAAAACATTTGTAAAATCAAATAGTTATAAAGCAGTAAAAACATAATTTTACATAATAATTTCTGTTAAATGCTACTACCTTTATATTTGATGCAGGTAGTCATGCAGTGGAGGCAGAGCGGATCAACACAAACTCTTCAATAGGCACATTGCACACTTCTGGATTCCACCATGCATTTACCAGAAGAGGGCGCCAAAGTCTTTTTATTACAATGCAATGTAAAAGGGGCTGTGGTGGCCAATAAGAGAACACATGATGAATTTTAAGTACGCTTGTTTATTAAAATAAAATCAAAACCTTCACCTTAAAGACTTGCAGATTTTACTTCATTAGGAAACAATTTTCATACTATATCTATTTTACAGTGGACTTGCTGAAGCCAAAACAAATTCTATAAGAGAAAAGACTGCATGAACCCTTAGACACAGCTTAATATTGTTGTCTTCATTTTAGCCCCAAGACAAGACTAAATTGTAAATAATAGTCTTTGGCGCCCTCTATTGGTGAATCTAAAATAGTGTTTTTTAGGATAGAAAGAGGCAGAAGTGGTCTTGTAGGTGAGCTTGGATTACTGATTACATTTTTGTAGTGTCAATTAGTACTACAATTGAAGAAGAAAAAGAGGAAGATGAGTGCAATGGCAAGATTAATGTGGATCTTTATGGGGACATCTCATCTGATATTTCTGTTACACAGGAGAGTAAAAAGTGAAGAAAGACTGGATGACAATGTCAAAAGGTGTTTAAATTGTTCTATATTCCTCCATTGTACCAAATAATACCGATTGTGTATTTATTGTTTGATTGTAGTGTCTTAGCCTATTGATTATTGCATGATTGTAGTGTGTTGGGTTGTGCTTGCATTCCGCAATGGACACGGACTGATTGCACCACACCTGTTGTTCTGTCTCCCTTTCATTGGACAACCCCCTTTTCACCCACATATAAAAGTGTCTTCAAACGCACCTGAGGGGGTGCTCTCTTTAGCACAGGAACAGCCTTTACCTGTTAAACCCACTCTGTTTCTCCCATCCTGATCCCTTGCCTTGACTTCCTGACCTCTCCTTTCCCAATCTTGCACCCAGCATAAACTTAATGTGTTTCATCTGTTGTGTTTCTTCACCTTGTGGCTTCAGGCCTTAGAATTGACCAAGAGCTCCTGAGTCCCAACCTCACTCCATAATTTACAATAAAGCTGGATTTCTACTTTTGTCTGCATCAGAGTCTACACCGTACAATGCATGCATACAACTTCCATAACCGATAGATTCTCTTAACAACTTGTTTATTTTGTGTTGCCCTGCACTGTATTAAACTTTAGACAGCATCACAGCCATTGTATGTTTCTGTGTTCATTATGCTTCATTTGTTGTTGCAGAGAAAATGGTTTGGCACAAGATATGAGAAACTGCTTTAAACATAAGTGAGAAAAGAATACACAAATGATTTTCCCAATCAACATTACCTGGTCAAAGAGCCACAACTCTTTGATTGGTCTGAGTTGCAGTTGGTCTGAGATACAGAAGTTGCATTAAGATAATTGAATAATCTGCCTGGTGACTGGGACTGTAGCGGAAGCACTCTCATGTTTTAGACCTTAGCAGGGACTGCATACTGTACATATCCACTGGCAAAAAGAACTTGTGAGGTGTAAGTAATGTAATTTGTGGGAAAGAATGGCTTCATATTTAAAAACAAATGGCATTGTTCCCGGTTTAAAAAAAATACATGAACAAGCAGAGTTAGAGCAGCACCTACTGGCAGCATGAATAAATAATGTTTTCATTACTGGTGATACATTCACAAAACTCATTTCCTTTTAGTATGTTTTATGTACAACATTTTTTATTTATTTTCTTTCCTCCATTGGTAGTATAAACAAATCTTCAAAAGATATGAGCATCCATCTTATCGACCTGCTCAAATTACAGCTTACATTAGTGCCATTTTGGATTAGCACCTATTTGTTCTGTTAATTTTGATCTATTTATACCTATTTGTTATTTGTTGTTGCTTTACAGTTTAAACTCACTTTCTCTCTCTCCCCTTTCTTGTTTCTGTTGTATAAAATCAGCAATAGTGTCAAGGGGCTCCAATATTTCAATATAAACACATCAGATGCTTGATAATAACCTGATAAAACACTTTTCTTTAGAGGCAGAATTTGTGCATTATTATTTTTATCATATCATTTTATCATCGTTCAAAATGGAAGCAACACCAGCAGAAAATAGTCTTGTCTATCCTCCAGTGCATCAGTGTATGGATCAATCTCTTATTCTTGTAATAAAGAAGACAAGCATCATCTGTTGACTCAAGAGCACCACTCTTGAGTTTAAAGATCAATTAGTGTGCACAGGGAGGGTTGAGTAGGTTTCCCTTTGGTTCAGAAATGTGAATGAGTAACAAATACACAGCTGAAGTCAGACCCAAAAAAATAGATTGCAGTAAGTATGTGCAGTAACAGAAGTGCTTTTTAAAATAGAAAAGAAACACAAATTGTATATTAATAGACTCAGGAGTCTTGTGATACAATGGATCAGTTACAGCCAACCTTTGCCATTTTGGCTATGCCCTTGGAGCACATTTTGCATATGGTACAAGCTGTTATCGCTACAGAGGAATATGGCAAGAGATACAGAGGGATGTCCAGCCTATACATGGCCCTTTAACTTGTGTTAGTGCCTTCACTATCACTATGACAAATACATAGGCTATATGTCCAAACACATATGTAATATTTCTATTGGTAGCCTATTTTTTAAGATATGGACTCACTCTCAAAGGTGATTGGACAGTTGTCGTTATTTGGACAAGTATCAAAGGGAAACGTGCACCTAGTCTTAAAAAAAAGAGGTTATTGCACAATTAAAATTACGTTCAGACACACGCGTGATGCGCACTGTACTGTATGTCGATGAAGGGCATTTGTGAAATGTTGTTGTTTAATACCAAGCGGCCACTAGAGGGATCATGAGCCGTCATCTAATTATCTCCTTTCAGTTTTTCTCCATCTGAAGTTGGTCTGTAGTTAAAAGTGGGCGGGAACATGCCTCTCCTGTCCAATGAGCGGAGATTGTGAGTGATTGACAGTTTGTGGGTGACCTGTTGAGTGCTGTGCGATAAAATTGAAGTTAATTAGCAGGGATAGTCACCGGTGAGAGACACAAGGTGACGGAGGCAGTTGAGGCATATAGGTGTAGTTTGGCTCACTGTGTATTGCTTTCAGTTATTTAGCGCAAAATTAACACTTCATTAGACTTGTACTTTTATCTTGTTGTTGAGTAAAAAGATGGAGTGGCGGCAGCAGAACAGTGCCAGCTGTGCAGACGCTTTTAACGAGGCTCAACGCTGGATTGAGGTACAAAAACTGAAACTGTGTTGGTGTTTTCATACATTTTAGATTTTCTGAAAAATAAGAACATTAAGTCATTGTGATTGTTACCACTCTTTCTCGTTGGTTGTGGAGATTGTACCAAACTTGACATTTTTCAGTCTTCATCAAATGGGTTTTGCTCACGTGAGTTGGGCGTTTACGCCTGCTTGTGCCTATTCCAATGCAAAGTAAATCGATGAAAAGATGATATAGCTTACCTTGCCTTTTGAAATATAGAGCCCACTGTAAAAAGTTTCTATGATTGGAGTGCTTGAGCTAGCTTACTGAGCTTTAAAATAAGACCTCATTCATGGACTGAATGCGGGAAAAGGTGTAACATTTACTGTCAATGATGCCCTTGTCCATACTGTGCTGTTTAATTTACTGCACACTTGTTCACATAGTGTTGAAGTGGTGGGCATTGTTTAGGTTTTGACATGCTAAAAAGGGTCTGTGAGAGGATGTGGTTGTAAACCTACTGTTTCAAGACTGCTATATGTAGCTCCTGTCCACGCTCTGCAGATGCTCCAATTTCCTAAACACAACCAATAAATGCAACTCTTACAATGTGAGTTGTACAAGTTGCAATGTGAGTCTAAATGGGATCATTAATGTCAGTTTTGCCTCAGTGGAACAATATGACACTTGCATGTGTACAGATAAATTGGGAAGAGTTGTACCTCCTCTACATTATGTAAACGAGGCATGCCATTTCTACACACTCAGGACCTTGGGTTTTATGTTTAATAGCATTACAAATGCAATTGTGTTGAATTTGTGCATTTGTTTTGTCTGATTTCACAGAGAAGCATCTGCTTCTCGCGCGATGCCCTGCTCTACCACAAACAAATAGTGATTGTGGATTCCTGGGGGGACTAATTAGTGAGAAGAATAGCCTTTTGAGGCCAACTGTTAGTTATGGAGCTGAACCTTAATGGCTCTTTTTTTTTTTTTTTTTTTTATGTCCTCATTACAAAGCCCCTCGCCTTGTGCTTCTTCTGCTTTGTAAAATCTTTCAGCAGTTGTCTTATTTAATGTTTTATCACAAAGCTCTTCTTCTTCTTTGTTAAATGCAAGGTTTTACTTGGCAGAAATTGTTTTAGGAATTGTTTATTTAGTGGCTTTTTTTTTTTTTTTCAATGGTCATTTAGTACAGTTATTTGACATTTTCCAGGATTTCATAACGGAAAGTTTGTTTAACCCCTTGCTGTCGTTGCCTTTTTTTTTTTTGTTTTTTGTTTCAGGAAGTAACTGGAAAGGTTTTTGGCTGCAGTAATTTCCGGGCTGCTTTGGAAAATGGTGTCCTGCTTTGCGAGTAAGTTGGTGATAAGACTAGTTAATTTTATTGTAGTTTTGCATCAACTTGTGTTATGAACCATCAACTTAAAAATAAAATTTATTGCCCTTAGTGAATATCGGAGATCTCTTTATCGTTTGGAGAATTTCTATTCCTACTGTATTTAATGTGAAGTAAGAGCATTTCCACAAAGAAGAAAACTTAATGGACTGGGACTAAACAGATGTGTTGCCTTTTAGAAAACAACTTATAACTCGTTTGCACAGCGGTGTAAAGGATGGACTAGGGCTGTACAATATCAGTGAGGTTTTATGTGGTAACTATTTTGAATATTGTAATTTGAGCTCAAATATCTGAAAGTCCAAATAAAAACAGTAAGGGTCTGGACCTCACTTTTATTTTTATTTTTGTTTGGTCATTTTAGTGCCACTCGCCACAAAATTTGACTGAAGCTGGCAATATGATATGTATTGATAAATATGTAAGGATGCATTTCTGTCACATGGATGCAATTCAAGCAGGTCTTTTTTTTAATTTTCTTCATGTATTGTGTGGCCCTAGACTGGACTCAGGAGTGGTAACTGTTTTTAATAAAGATTTGCACTGTTCCACTTGTTGGTGTTAAAATTCTTGTTCTCTCTTCTAGCCTAATCAACCGGTTAAAGCCTGGCATCATAAAGAGGGTGAATAGGCTGTCTACTCCCATAGCTGGCTTGGTAAGTGTAAAAACCTCTACATGGTATTTTGTAATTGAGTGCCACATGTCATAAAAACAAAAATAATGCAACTGACTTCCCGGAAGTTTCATGTTGGTGGTTTCCTGTCTCGCACAGGTAGACATTGTAACCACAATTGGAGTGATCATGAAACTGAATCTAAAACTTGCTGTACAATATATTAAGGTTATTTATTGAACACACACAATACATTATGACCTCAGGGCTTTGGTTAAATGTAAAGGTTTGTGTGTGTACACTCTGTAGCAGATTAAGAGTCCTGGCCATTGTTCTGTTAATGTCATGTTTAAGCTGTGGAGTTAAAAAAAAAAAGGGAAGTGAGAAACTGTCCATGTGAGCTCTACTGGAGATAAAGATCAGCCACTGAAGTGCAACATTATGTATCCTGTCCTCAGTCTGTGAAGTGCTTCTCCTAGTCATGAAATGAATCCTCCTTGGTCTAGTGATTTCCAGCACAGCTAAAGCATAAGAGAAAAATATGGGTTTGTCTTATTCGTTTCTGCTGAAATAGAAATAATTTTTACCCTGAACTTTCTGTTTCTTAATGGTTGTTCTCCAGGATAATGTCAGTGTGTTTCTGAAAGCCTGCAGCAAACTGGGCCTGAATGAGTCCCAGCTTTTTCATCCAGGGGATCTGCAAGACTTATCCTCACGTGTGACACTTAGGTACTTTTTGTAAAATGTTTTATCATGGTTTAGAGCTTGGTAAAGAGTGTCAAAGTTGCTTTGAATTAATAAATGATGACCTATGCCAGTTTTTTTATGAGCTTATAGCCTATTCTCTGTATATTACACAAACAGTATTGTATTGCTCCATTTCATACATTGTGTATACAGTAGAGCGGCACAACATTTTTACAGTTTAACCCATTAACCCCAGAAATATTAAAGGCAGATCTGTTTTCATTTCTTGTCAATGTATTTGGCACAATGAGTAGCTGCACCAAACATAACATCTTTTATTTGCTTATTCATTGAGAGTTTGTTGCTTTTGTAGGGGAGATGAAAGCAGCCGGAGACTTAAAAATGTAAGTATCTGAGTGCAGTGCAACATTATTAATCAATGTTGACTTTTCCGAAGCAGGTTTTGACTGAGACTGCTATAATCCTCAGAGCCATTCAGTATTTACATTAGGCAAATATAATCTTTGATTTAATCTCTTGACACTCTAAATGCGATAATCCTGCTTGTATACGAGAGGCTATACAATTTGGTGGGAATTTCTCATCTTAATTTTTCTAATGACGCTGTTCACATTTTATTAACACCAAAACAGAAAATAATCTATTTAGTTCAGTTCATCAGCGAAAAGCTCCGGTCTGCTGAGCGTTTACAGCTTGCATTTTAAACTACAGACACTAGATGGTGATGTTAGCCCAAATTAAAAAAGCATGTTGCTATAACGTTTTATAATGCTTCACATTTGACCTCTTATCTTATTTAGTTGGACAATATAGTTTTTTTATTTATTTATTTTTTACCTCGGTTAAGCTAAGCGTTCCGTGATGTTTTCGTTGCTAATTTATAAGGCTTGAGCTTGTCTATGGTCCGCAATCCAAGCAGTATTCAGGACTTTTTTTAATTGCAAAATTAGCTCATCATTAATACACTTTGGGGTGCCTTATCAGGCTATTCACCCAGTGAAGCATGGGCTGCATGTGTGAGGGACCTGGGTTAACTTCCATTTGCTCATCATTCCTCTCTTGCCCTGTTTCTTGTCTCTCTGCACTGTCTCTATCAAATGATCAAAATCCTCCAAAATATAATTGTATAAACAATGTTCTTATTGGCCAAAACAAAATCTAAAACTGTTCATTTTTTTTTTTAAACAAATCCTTTCGTGGTTAAAAGTGAATTGATGGGGTGCCTCAGGGGATCTGCTGGTGGAGCGTGTACCGCATGCTTGGGAGACCTGGGTTTAATTCCAGCTTGGGTCATTTGCCCAGTGTCATTCCCATCTATCAACCTACTTCGTGTGTGTGTGTAAAAGCATGATGTAAAGTGCTTTGGGTGCTCGAGAAGGGTACAAAAAAGGCAAAATTAACCATTAAAGGCAAAAAGCCCAAAAATTATATATATTTTGTCCATAATTGCCAGGTTTTTATTTCACTTCATTTAGACTCGGACCCTAAGCAGCAGATCTGTAAAAACAGTCAAGAGTGAACAAACAAACTGGTGGCTTCAGTATATCTTATTTATATCTAAATAAGTGTGTTACTTTTTAGGTTCTAATTGCAATCTACTGGCTGGGCCGTAAGGCCAATCTGGACCCATTTTATAATGGCCCACAGCTAAACTTCAAGGCTTTTGAAGGACTGTTGGGATTTGCCTTATCCAAGGTGGGCCTTATCAATAATGCCTCTGTTGTAGTTTTCCATATTAGCATATTAATATTGCTTGTGCCTTATTTTTTATTTAAAAAAAAAAAAAAAAAACAGGCTTTAGATGACGCCAGTAACTGCTACGAGGAGAAGGAAGAGATTTATTACGAGAGACCAAGCTATAAGAGACACAGTTCTGTGGACAGCGTTGCGTCTCTGGACGCCAAGACCACTACCACAAACAGTGAAGGTGCTATCTCTGTCTCGCAATGCTTTTAGAAGTTGAGCCCTTGGCAGTATTTTACAGGTTATTCTTTTCTGTTGCTAATCTGTTTTACACTTGTATCATCATATCCCTTGTACCCCGTCAAGGGAGCTAGTTGATACTGTCAAAATCCTACAGAAAGCTGTTTCTGCTTGTCATTTGACTAGTCTATGTCATGTCTGGGCTCATAAAGGTGATAAGTTTGTTTGGAGAGGCACCAATGCTCAAAGGCCTGGGTGAACTAACTTGCAGTAAACATATTTGGGGTTAATATAATATTGAAGGTGCTGTTGACATAATTTTTTTTACTTCATGAGTTCAACTGGTGCATCTTAAATATACACTGCTTTTTACCATCTCAAGGCTGTGGAAGTGATGCAGAGGCTGATCAGGTGTTCAAGATGGAAACTACTAATGCCTCAAATCATCAAAACCAAGGCTATTTTCCACCACTTCAAAAAGCCACGCTGGCACGAGTAGAACAATGGAAGGGCTGCACTAGTCCACTTTCCAGGTACACACATGCAACATCTACAACTAGCATTAAAAACTTTCATAATTGATTTCTAATATGAATACAATGTTATAATTTCATAAAAAAAATGAGTAAGTAATTTAGTAACTTAAAGGCCATTAAGAAAAACATGATTGTCTATTTTTGTTTTACTTCTTAGCTTGGTATGACATGTCTAAGATAAACCATATTAAATGTTTGTATTTTTTTATGTAAACTCATTGACTTGAATGCTTATATTTAGGAAAATTTAGCTGATGAGGAAAACTAAAAAGTCTGCATTTTGCAAAATGAAGCTTACTTTCTTTTTGAAATGGCTTTGTTTCCAGACATTTAGAGACACTTTGTTTTATGCAAAATAAATTTTGTGATGCCATTTGTGCTTTAAAACCTGTTGGTTTTAAATAGACACAAATATACCGCGATTTACTGCCGCTGTGAAATAGACTTTTTGAGAGACTTGGAGGAGGATCAACGTGAGTAAGACCCCATTCTTTCAGGTCCAGCAAATGCAGAGTACGTCATGAGATTTTAATCCTGACGAAAAAACTCTAAATAGAAAATATTTATGGGACTTGCTAAGATTTTCTCAAAGTAAACTGAAATTGATGTGATGTTGGGCTTATAGAGCAAAGTGTTTTTGGGTGAAGCTAAACCATGTTATGGGTTAAAGCAGTTAGTTGGTTGTCTTTGTTAATTGTTTATTCTGGCTGTAGTGGAGTTTAAACTGTGCCAAGCAAAACTAGAATATACTAAGGCCTAGTCCACACGGACACGGGTATTTTTATAACCGTGACTTTTTTTTACACGGTTCGGCCGTCACTGAAACTGAACATTTTTGAAAACCCCTGCCAGGGTGAGGATTTTCAGAAACGCCGGTCGCAGCGTTGTCGTGTGGACAGTAAAACCGGCGTTTTTTCCTTGCGACGTCGGAGTGTGCGCCGTTATCCACTGGTCTGATTGGCCAACATGCCTTTACGATTAGGGTGATATCGCTGCCTGTTGGTGTGGCATGCTCTTGACAGCGCTTGATACCGTGTTTTTGCGTTTTCATGCGAGCGTTAGTGGACTGGATTTTTTTTTTTAAACGCAGGAGGAAAAACTCTGGTTATAAAAATACCCGTGTCCGTGTGGACTAAGCCTAAGCCCGATATTCTCCATCTAAATGCTAACAAACACCCGAGAAGTATAAAACATGTAACATAGTGGACATTTTTAAATTAACAAACTTCTAATGAGTATAATTTGATATCATTTTAGTTTAACTAAATATGCAAACCATATAGTTATCAAGACAATAAATTGTGCATAATGCTGTTATCTGGCTTGGCACCTTTTTTGCATAGCTGGTAATGTGAGGGTTTTTTGTGAGTGACTCAAAACCTTATAATGACTAGAGTATTTATGCTCTGCAATATGATAACGCTGTTAATCATAACACATTTGTTCCTGCTTTTCATATTTCCTCTTCTGTAAATATATGTATAATTATGCATGTAAAGTACCAACACAGTCAACTAAACCTATTATGGTGGTACTGTGGAAATGTACATTTTTATAAAAAAAATTCTGATCTATAATGACACTGGCTGTGTCACACAAAGTTCATTGTACTTTCATTACAAAATTATTTTATTTAGTTACTGTGTTTTTGTTTCTGTAGAGCATGTCAAATTCAGATTATTCCTGAAAGACCAGTTCAGGTCAATCCTGGCTGGATTTGGTAAGTCTTAAAGTCTAAGGTTTTGACAACTGTATGCTGCTTTTGTGCTGGTAAATTGTTAATCTTTCTTGGCCTTATAGAATTGTGCTTCAGCTACTGCCATTACTTGCCATTCCCATGAGATTGATCCAAAACCATTTCACCGACCATTAATAAAATCTGAACTGAGACCTGACAGTAGATTTCAAGACAAACTACATCAATGTTTGTAATCCCAGGCATGGCTCTTGTCATAGTTTTGATAAACCACCTGCTAAATGCTGCTGTGAATTATTGGAATGTCAAGTTTCTGTTGCCCAGAGCAGGTCTATTACTTGTTACAAGTTATGGACGGCTACACTTGTTGCTATTTTATTCCGTGTTGCTTGACTTGCATGCTAGTCCCCTGCTCACACTTGGCCTAGGATTCTTTTAGATTGATGTTGAATATGTGCAAGTCCTGTGCAATAAGACACAGATGTATGCAAAATGATGGTTTACATGCTTGTCTGCTGTAATTCAACATGCTAATATGCTATGCTTTATATTGTCTTGGAGTTCTGAAATGTCTATTTTTAAGATGTAACTAGATGTATCTGTTTCTTAACCAGGAGCAAATCACTCACAAATATCCCCATGGTATACCCTGTGTGTAAGATTCCTGATGAGAATACCACTTTGAATGAGAATCAAGAAACTGGTACAACAAGGCAAGAATTCAAAAGTAGTAGTGCTACAAAGGACACTGAAGCTCAGTGGCATGATGTGAGTTCAACAAACCGTAAGAAGTGAAGCTATTTTAAAGTACAACAGGTTAGAGATGCAGTACTGTTTAAAATAATAGCAGTACGATGTGACTATCCAGGTTTCTAGTATATTTTTATTGCTAAATGGCAAACAAGTTACCAGTAGGTGCAGTAGATTCTCAAAAAACAAACGAGACCCAGCATTCATGATAAGGCTGTGCAATTGGGCAATTTGTTGAAAGGGGTATGTTTCAAAACGTTTTTCTAGGATTTAGCAATCCTGTGAATCACTAAACTAATATAGTTGTATGACCACAGTTTTTTTTTTTTTTTAAATTGCTTCACATCTGTGTGGCATCAACCTCTCAGCTGTTATTCCACTCTATGATTCTTTACATTTCTTGGTTTTGCTTCAGAAACAGCTTCTTGATTGGATTAAGGTCCAGGGATTGGGCTGGCCATTCCATAACATTAATTTTGTTGGTTTGGAACCAAGACTTTGTTTACTAGTGTGTTTGGGGTCATTGTCTTGTTGAGACAAACATTTCAAGGACATGTTCTCTTCCGCATAAGGCAACGTGACCTCTTCAAGTATTTTGACAAATGCAAACTGATCCATGATCCCTGGTATGCAATAAAAAGCCCAACACCATAGTAGGAGAAACATGCCCATATCATGATGCTTGCTTCACTGTCTTCACTGTCTTCACTGTGTACTGTGGCTTGAATTCAGAGTTTGGGGGTTGTCTCACAAACTGTCTGTGGCCCTTGGACCCAAAAAAACAATTTTACTCTCATCAGTCACAAAATGTTCCTCCATTTCTTGATGTGTTCTTTGGCAAATTGTAACCTCCCTCTGTTTTTTTTTTTAAACAGAGGGACTTCTTGAAAATAGATTAGCTTCACACAGATGTCTTCTGTCACCGTACTTACAGGTAACTCCAGACTGTCTTTGATCATCCTGGAGCTGATCATTGGCGGAGCCTTTGCCATTCTGGTTATTCTTCGATCTATTTTGATGGTTGTCTTCCGTTTTCTTCCGTCTCTCTGGTTTTGCTCTCCATTTTAAGGCATTGGAGGTCATTTTAGCTGAACAGTATCATTTTTTTGCTTAGGTTTTCCCCTACTCCAATCAACCTTTTAATCAAAGTACGCTGTTCTTCTGAACAATATCTTAAATGACCCATTTTCCTCAGGCTTTCAAATGCATGTTCAACAAGTGCTGGTGGCTTCATCCTTAAATAGGGGCCACCTGATTGAAACCGTTTTTTCACAAAATTGATGACCTCAGTGATTGAATGCCACACTGCTATTTTTTTTTTTTTTTTTTTTTTTTTTTTTTTTTAAACGCACCCCTTTCAACTAATTGCCCAATTACACAACCTCAAGAGCGTGCATATCATGAAGGCTTGGTCTTTGCCACAAAGCAATAAAAAAATATACTAAACCTGGATTATTCTGGTTAGTCACATTGTACAGCTATTTTGAACAATACTGTATGTGATTGACCTATTTTTTTTTATTTTTATTTTTTTAATTGTTGCATTAGGACTTAACAAAGTGGAAGAATCGCCGCAGGAGCAGCAAGTCTGACCTTCGCAGGAAGTCTCAAGACCGGGAGCATGTCATAAACCAGATGATCAATGGGACTGTGACTAACTTTGAGAAAAGTACAACACAAAGCGGACTAATGAAAAGGTAAATTCATCCAAAATATCATTCATACACCAGTTTGAAGCATCAAGCGTGTTGTGTTTATACAAGGTTGTCGGTAGAACTTAATGTAACGAATGCCACTCTGAACATGTAATATGACGCATCCCTCCCCCATTTCTTTCACCACCCTGGCTCCTCTTTCCACCTTTGCTCATTCTCCAGGGACAAGCAGTCGGCACACACCCATAACCAGGCCCCTCATCCTTGCGCCACCTCTTCAACAGAAAAATCCACCAAGTCTAATCTACGGCCACATCCTCGGGCTCTGCTGGCTCGAAGCCACGCCACTGAGACACCTTTTAATTGTTATAACCCCCAAACTTCACCACACCTTCAGGTGAGTTCCGTTCCATTCCATCTGTACATAAAGTATGCTCCATACTGTGCTTGTGATTAATGTAACGTAAATACGTGGGTCTTCTATCTTTAACCACAGGGGTCATTAGTTGGAACCATGCCAGCCTCAGATGGGACCATATTGGGCAAAGAAAGCCACACTGGCTCCTTGGCTTCCGTGGGAGCAGCAGCCACCACACCATCTGTGGAAAACCCCTTTAGCTCCCAGACCCAGGTCAATTACAGCCCAACTCCCATTCTGCCAGTACCCCAGAACCAGACTGGAGACCATTTTACAGGCCATGCTTCCGGTTTGGGCTCCTCCATCCTGCCAAATGAAACCACAAAATCAAATGCCAATGTTGCAGATGATCTTATTTTAGTTCGGAAAACTGCAGTTGATACCCATGATGACTTGCCCAACCAGAAATCCCAAAGGGAAAGCCAGAAATCATCTGTGAAAGCACATGTGGAGCCAGAGAAAGGGCAGGGTCTTGGCAAGTACCTATTACGAACTGTGAGTTGGTCCAGTTCAGCTAGCCTTCCTCGTGGCTATCGTCGTTCTGAGGGCTCAAGCCGCATCTCTTCTGTAATCACAGCCAGACCTTTTGGTACCAAACCATCCCGAGGTCCCTTGCTCCCAAAACTTTGCAGTGTGAGTAAACCTCAGACATGTTGCCAACATCTTGTAACCACATGATGTCAGTGTAATCATTAGGTGAAAGAAAACTTCTGTTCTGTGGTATTTTATGGTCCCATAACAATTTAGTCCACACCAAATGAATGCATAAAAATGAATCTTTAATCACAATTATGTTCAAGGCTAACTACTGTTTGTCAAAATTGACTTGTATAACTTATCATATTTCCAGTAAAGACAGAATATATCCTGGTGATTTTATTTTAGACTCTAGACTTCTAAATTTTTTAGTTTCATGTTCTAAAAGGTGCATGGGGAGACCAGGTAGTGATGGTGTGTGTGTGTCAGGGGTTCCGTTGTCCGGTAATTACCGGTCATTGGCCGGGAAAAAAATTAAATGTCCGATAAAATTAAATCTCTCCGGTCAAATTGTCCGATTAAAACTGCCTAATAATCGGCCCGCCCCCAACACAATCTGAATCGACCGTTTGAAAGTTTTTAAACAACATCGCATGTTGCATTTCAAATAAAGCGCACGCCTAACGGCTATAATATAGACTGTAGTATATAGTGCCGCGTACATATACTAATGTTAAATAGTGCCCGCTTAGAGGCGGAGTGATCTGAGTTTGTTGTAATGTGTTAAGGAGGCTGTTGCAGTGCTTGACGGTTATTAAAAAGAGTTAACGGATTAACTTCAAGTCATTCTTCCTCTCACCACGACGCACATGGTAAATGAACATAAACAGAAAATACTACATAGACCTAAACCACGAACTATTGAGAGACGTTTCAAATATGGCCAGGCCCAGGCAGACTAGCCTTAAAAGTTTTTTTCAGAGGCCAGACGCGAAGGAGGATACTGAATCAGGAACGCCTGAAGCCTCAGATGTCCAGAGCCAGACAGCTCCGCGGCGGAGGCTCCGTCAGACAGCGGCGGAGCTGTCTGGCGGAGCCTCCCGCCACCACCGGAGAAAAAGCCGAAGTGTAGGGCATACATATACGGCCTGATTATGTAATTTTTTAAGTTACATAAATTGCTTTCAGTTTTCCTCAACTTGACTAATTAAGAGGCGATATTTGACCGGCATATCATCAAAATGTCTGGAAAACGAAACCTATGCCGGTCACTTTGACCGGCACAATTTTTTTCTAGCGGAAACTCTGGTGTGTGTGTGTGTGTGTGTGTGTGTGTGTGTGTGTGTGTGTGTGTGTGTGTGGCTAAATGAGTGAGCTCGAGTTACCTTTTTCTTAGAGGACCCTCATTAATAATAGAAATACTGCTGCACCATTGTGACCGGTGTTAACTAACTTAAATATTTTTCTTCTGCTTGCATACATTTACTGTAGATCTGCACATCTAAATGAATTTTTAGATTATTTTATTGCTAAATTAACAATTTCCCCTTGTATATCCTACATTTATTTTTCTAGGTAGATGACAATCAACAGAACAGGCTGTCAAATGAGAAGGATGAATCTCTTTCTCCACCTATCACTTCCTTGCTGAAAAGACAAACTGCAACAGCTCATCCTAAATGCCATCCACCAGAGAGACAAGCAGTCAACCAGACTGAGCACAGTTCAAGAGGACAAGAAAAGGGGAAATGCAACCATGATGGCTTTCACGACCAGCCCTACGTTCACACCCAACCCTGTTCAGCCATATTGTCCCAACACAACAGTCCTACTGTACTGCCAAAGGAGCCCAGTGGTGCTATAAATGTATGTTGTGTAGTGTTTCTACATTGTAACAACAATCTCATATTTTTAGACTCAGCACTCAATGCTCACATATAGTGTCTATACTATAAAGCTCTACAGTGGCCTTAGTTCTCCAATCGCTCACTATGTAGCAGCCAAATCCAGTGTCTAATTTCCAACACTAAGTGGAGAACATTGAACACCGGGTGTCAGTTTAACAACTGTGTCTCTTTTCAGGTGGATCACAGTGACATGAGAGTGTGCCTTACCATAGAACCCAACAGTAGACAAGACTTTGGTTTTCAGACTCACTGGGACAACAAAGGGGCCAGAGTAAAATCCATTCAACCTGGTAAGACTACAGTATGTTTACTACCACCTTAATTACGAACTGTCTAACTTAATAATCAATAGTATGTTTCTGCTCAGGCTGACTTGTTTTAACATTGTAACATTAAATTTTATTTTTGTAAATGAGATGGTTGGATTGTCTGGTTTTTATGCAGTTTTAAGTGGACATCGTTCTCATTTTGCACTAGAAATAAAATAATGCAGGCAGTGACAGGTCACAGACTGGTAGGAACAGGCTAATTGGCCTTTTTTGTTATACCAAAAATCATGTTACCGAGCAGTTTGTCTGCCCTAACAAACCAGCTCATTATACAGAATGGATTATAGGCGATATATATATATATTGTAGGCGAATGGAACCTCCAATCATTTATTTTCATTATTTTTGCTCCGAATGAATAGAAATTTAAGGTTTAATTAGAGTCACTTAGTGTCCCTTCTCACTCATATATTACACAGATCTGGTTTGAGTCTGCTTCAAGATGGGGCCAGTACTTTTTGCTTTCCCCTCTCAATCATCTGAATGTTTTTGATGTCTGTTCTCCCTCTGCAGGCAGTCCCGCAGAGCTTTGCCAGCTCTGTGTCAATGATGAGATTATTGCTGTTGATGGAGTTGCCGTGGCACAAATGAATTACAGCCAGTGGAAAAATAAGATGACATCAGCAATGAAAACCGGCAGTCTGACCATGGATGTACAGCGCTATGGAAATAAGGGTATGCCACAACACTGATGTATAAATGTGTGTGATTGTAGAGGCTGTGTGTATGGCAGCCCCTCTCTGTCTGCTCCATGTGTGAATGTGTGTGACTGGAAGAATGATGTAAAGCACTTTGGGTGCCCGAGACGGGTACAATAAGCACACCCTTTACCATTTGATGGTTGGTTATTTTCATTAGATTGGAGCACCAGTGAGAAGCTTCATTACAAGCAGCCAGGCCAGAACATGATGACCCTTGATTTGACCGCTACTGTGCCCGTTCTGATAGGTCACCCTGATCACTATGCCAACAGTACCGCATCAACTGACACCACAGTAATGAATATGTCCAAACGTACATTCACAATGGCTTGAGAAACTTATTTTTCTCTTGGTGAGGCTCATTTATTGCTGTCCATCAGGTGAATCTTGTTTTCTTTCAGGTTAATCTCAGTAAAGACATGAACGGGGAACATACTGGCAACCCCAGGACAGCCAGAAGTGAAGGTAATGGGGTATTGGCAAGAATTTTTATAAATGAAGCAACAAATCCTCCATTCTATTTTTTTTAAATTATGGATTATTTCTTTCATATAGATTACAAATATTTCATTAGGAAAAATCAAATGAGGAGAGAGGATTTTTTCAGACAGAAAGGTAAAGTCGAGGGTAACATTTCTTGATAGATGCTTCGGTGGCAGATGCTTGGCTTAAATTAATTAAAGGTTAATTGGTGTAAATTACACAAATCAACATCAGAAGTGGTTGAAACCTGGGTAACATAATTCCTATTCCTCAATCAAACGGTGGACAATCCACAAATTGTTATTTTATTAATATGTTGCATAGTATTGTGTTTTAACAGCTGTTGTCCCATCTCCATCTTGTCTGTTGTTGGGCATGTGATGATAACTTGCACAATAACCGTTTGAAGTGCCCTCCTGTGGGGTTGTTGGTGTGGGTTCTTCTAAACAATGGCTTCTCTCTCTGTGCCCCGCAGGTTTCAGCTCATGGGTTTACTTGTGCGGTAAATGTTGGCTCTGTGTGCAGTGTTTTATGTTCACTTAAAGGGGCCTGCTGGATGCAAGGCAGTGTGAAAACCCCTGTTTGCTGTTCGGCATCATAAGTAGCTGAACAAAGCAGATTTGTGTTTGTCACACAGTGTGAAATTGCCTTTTCTTACTTAATATGACGTACTCATCGTTTTGCTCTAGTGCTACGTTTTCCTAATTTCCAGTGCCGTATCTTTGAGCTGGGTACACATTAGCTGATTACTTTGCTCATTTGCACAACCATAAATTGATGCATAACTCTAATTATTAAGTAGGTTACCAGAGTTGGTTCAACATTTACAACCAGCTCTTGAACATTACAGGGTGGGGTGCTTTAATGCATCATGTTGTGGACATTGGACAGATTACCTGCATTGTATCAAATACAAGTTCTCACTAGCCTTAACAGTGTAAAAATATTGTGGTCAAATGAATAAATGTGCAAGGTAATTTTATTTATACAAAACAATTCATACAAGGGTAATTCAAAGTGCATTACAGAAATAAAATACAACTTTAAAGTACATAGACAAGATTTAAAATAAGAAACACAAGTAAAATACAGAATTTTTTTTTTTTTTTTTTTTTTTTTTTTTTTAGGATGAAGAGTGCAGATTAAAAACAGTTGTCTTTACTGAATGTAGGCGGAGCTAAAGAGGAAGGTTTTTAACCTCCCTTTGTTTAAGTTGATGCTGTTCCAGATTTTTGCTGCATGAAACTTAAACGCTGCTTCACCTTGTTTAGTTCTAACTCTGGGCACGAGAAGAAGGCCTGTCCCAGATGTTCTGAGTCAGAGGAGGTTCATAGGCAACTAGCATGTCAGAAATATATTCTGGTGCTAAACCATTAAGAGACTTGTAAACCAGCAGAGCTGTTTTAAAGCCTATTCTCTGAGCAACGGGAAGCCAGTGCAGAGATTTTAAAACTGTCGTTTTGAGAGACCAGGCAAGCAGGCCGTTACAGTAATCTAACCTGCTGGAGATAAAAGCATGGTTTGCATCTGGTTCAGACCTTATCCATTTAACTTTGGAAATGTTTTTAGGTGATAAAATGCCGATGACGTAATTGACTTAATGTGACTGTGAAAACGCAAGTCTGCATTCATGATTACCCCTAACCTGATTTTTTTAGAGAAAGACTCAAGGTGACTCGCCTCCACCACTTTTTGTTTCTGTGCCCCAAAGATGAAGTCAATCTCTCCTCTGTTCAGTTGGAGAAAACTATTTTGAAAGTTGCCAACTAAAACAAAGCACTTTGTCTTCAAGAGGGGACTGAAACCATTAGGAATGGCTTGATGACAGCAGTTTTTAAGGCCCTTGGAAATTTTCCAAACTGTAAGGAATTGACTATCAGTGAGTTGTGGTAATAAACCGCTTGGTACTGATTTTTAGAAATTTAGTGGGTAAAACTTTGCGCCAGCAGGTGGATGAACTCGAGGCTGGAGACCGTTTCAACTGTTCTGTCATTAATGGGTGTAAAATGTTATCCCAACCAGTATTGCTGCAGTGTTACTTGCCCTATGGACTGTATTGTATATTTGAACCTTGTCATTGAAAAACAATGCAAACCCATTGCAATTAGTGGTGGAAATTAATTTTAGAAGGTCCTACTAAAATTTGTTGTTTGGTTTCCATATGAAGTAAAACTGAGATAAAAAGATAATGGCACAAAATCTTGTTTGGAGCTGTCATTTATTCAGTTCTAATGTGTATCCAGCATGGTGTAATAAAAGCGAGCTCAATGTTTTATCAATAAAACACTGAATGTTTTGGTTTTACTGAACTTCTGTTTTCCTTTTTTACAGGAGGTTCAGAATGTGCAATTTCTGATGTAAGTGGCTCAAGACAAATTTGTAGTCTGTTCAGACAGTGTGTGTGTGTGTGTGTGTTGAATATGAGCTCACGGTCTGCCTGTGCACTTCCAGCTCAAGTGCCATCTCTCAGCCCCTCCTCATCCATCTGGTCCTATGACCGGGAGGAGGAGCGCCGGCGGCAGGAAAAGTGGCAGGAAGAGCAGGAGCGCCTCCTAAAGGTGCAAAACAAAATCACATCTTAAATAAAAATACAGAAAATACTTCTGACATCTATATGCATTATGTGCTTTGTGTAATGTCTGTGACAGGAGAAATACCAGCGTGATCAGGAGCGTCTAGAGGCAGAGTGGCGCATAGCCCAACAAGATGCTTCCAGTGACATGGGAAAGAAAGATGAGTTGAAAGTGAGTCTTTTGCACAGGTCTACAAAGTGTTTATTCCAATATAAACATACAATGGATGACTTGGATAAAATACTGGTTGTAATAATTTCATCAATTTGAAGCGGGATGCCACTGAGATGGTAAGGAGTGAGAAGAGCCTGTCGAGCCTGCAGCTCCATGTGAATGGTGTAACAAATCATACCCGAGATGAGCTGAGTCCTGCCACAAAAATTAAAGATGAAGGCGACTCACACAGTAAAGCTAAAGAAATGCAGCATGACAAAACAAGTGAAGACTGGTAAATGGCATTATTTCTATATATAATGTGTGTACTTTGATTCTGGATGTGTTTTGGGCACTGGTGCTCTGTTGAACCTTATTGTTGCTGACGACTTCTGTGTCTTTGCTCGTGTATATTCTCTAGGAAGTTGAGGCCTTGTTCTAACACTAGCTTTTGCGGTAGACATAACGGTATTGGTTAGAATTTTGTGTGTGTGTTTACTGTCTATTTTTACATCAGTATTTACAGTGTGTACAATTATTAGGCAAGTATTATTGAGGATTATTTTTGTTATTGTTCAACTACAGGGCTCTTGGTCAATGCGAAATGTTAACAAACCTGAACATTTAAGTAGTAAAAGTGAAGTTTTGGCTTTCTTAGGGGAATATCTACACCATTATTAGGCAACTATTAGTGTGCAGAATTATTATGCAACTAAATGAAAAACAAAGATTCTTCCATCACACTTGTTTATTTTCACCTGTTAAAGTGAGATTAATAAACTCAAAATTTACAAATTTTCTGAAATTTAGAAGAAAAAAAAAACTGACCATATAGCCACCCTTCTTTTCGATAACATTCACAAGCCTTCCATTCACGGAGTCAGTCAGTTTCTTGATCTGGTCAGAATCAACTTTTTGTGCAGCTGCAACCACAGCCTCCCAGACACTGTTCAGAGAGGTGGACTGTTTACATTCACTGTAAATTTCCTGCTTAAGAAGGGCCCAAAAGTTCTCAATAGGGTTTAAGTCAGGTGAAGAAGGGGGCCATGTCATTAGTTTTTCATCTTTAAGGTCTTTATTGCAGGGTTTTTCAAACTTTTTGTGTGTGTGGACCACTATTTGTAATCAAAAAATTTTGCGGACCACCTCATAACACACATAATAAAATGTCTACACACAGTCATACCTGAATTAATCCGCACCTCTAAATAGGCTTACTAGCACTACTATAACTAGTCATCACATCAGTGTGCAACAGGCTTGTTAAAAGAAAGTTTACTGCACACAACGGCTGCCTCTTTTCTCTTCAGAGAACCTGTTGCTATCCACCGATCCATAACGACACTGAACTTGAACGTCACGGCCGAACACCACTGGCCTATTTTAGTAATCGCACAATAACTTGACAATTTAATGCAAATGTTATATCAATATAGGCCTACATATTCTTTAAAATTTTTTATGGGAATTTCCTGGTAAAATGAAGGTAAAATATTATTTTATTTTGCCTTTCCACGGACCACCTGCAGTACCCTCACGGACCACTAGTGGTCCGCGGACCACAGTTTGGGAATGACTGCTTTATTGGACAGACACGCAGTGGAGAACTTTGCATGTGATGGAGCGTTGTCTTGCATAAAAATGAAATCAAAGATGCTTTTTCCTGTACCACTGCTCGAAGAAAGTGTCTTCTAGTCCAGGGGTCCCCAACCCCCGGGCCGCGGACCTGTACCGGTTCATGGGTCATTTGGTACCGGGCCGCAGAGAAAGAATAAATAACTTGCATTATTTCCGTTTTATTATCTGAGTCTGAATTGTGTTTTATTTTGAAAAATGACTGGATTCCCTCTATTACATCTGTCACTCTTGACGCTTGTCCCGGTCACGTAATACATTGCCGCTAAAATTAAACCCCCAAGTTAGCAAAGAGTAAAAACAAACGTCTTTGGAAAGTTTCTTCGCAAAGGGGAAAAGACCCAGTGAGGAGACAGAAGAGCATACAACTTCCAAGACAAAGTAAGCTGCATTCAACAGACAATACCAAGAGTCCTACTTAAAATATGGATTTATAGCGACAGGTGATTCCCGTGCACCAAACCCGCTCTGCACAATATGCGGCGGCCGGCCGGCTCTCTAAAGAAGCCTTCAAAACTGCTTCGCCACTTGGAGACCAAGCACCCTGCATTAAAAAACACTTATTAATATATATTTAGAAAATATTAGTTTTTATGGTGCTTGTATCATTTTATTTTGTGTATTTCTCCGCCACACCTTAAAGACCGGTTTGTGAAAATATTGTCTGACATTGAACCGGTCTGTGGCACATAAAAGGTTGGGGACCGCTGTTCTAGTAGGTCTGAGAGTTAATTTTGAGTCCATTTTCCACCCAAAAAGGTCCAACTATCTCATCTTTAATAATACCTACCCATACCAGTACCCCACCTCCTCCTTGCTGGCGTCTGAGTCAAAGTGGAGCTCTGTGTCAGTTACTGATCCAACCACGGGCCCATCCATCTGGTCCGTCGAGTCATTCTCATCTCAAAACCTTTGAAAAATCTATCTTCAGATATTTCTTGGTCCATTCTTGACATTTCAACTTATGTGTCTTGTTCAGAGGTTGTTGGTTTCAGCCTTTCTTACCTTGGCCATGTCTCTGAGAACTGAACACCTCGTACTTGTTGACACTCCAGGTACGTGGCAGTTGTGGAATATGGCAGCACTGGAGGATAATGGATTCCTGGAAGCTTCACGTTTGATTCTTTGCAAATATTTTGCGGTTAATTTGCGTCTTTTCTTCTCGACACGTTTCTTGCGACCCTGTTGACTATTTGCTACAAAACGTTTGATGTTTCTGTGATCACGCCCCAATATCTTGGATATTTCAAGACTGCTGCATCCCTGTGAAAGACCTTTTACAATTTTTGACTTTTCAGTCAGTTAGGAAAAATGGGCCAAATAAAATAAACCAAATACACATCGCCAGATATTAAATCCAATAAGAATTCAAGTTTTATTATGGATAAAATTATATGCTCAAAATAATCACTTGCCTAATTGTGCGCACAGTGTGAATGTGTGACAATGAGTAAGATTTGGGTGTGCTGCTTCTTCTCCAGGGCAAAGTCTTTGTCCACACAAACATTGGCAAGCCCCCAAAAACGGATGATGGGTAAGTCTCACATTAGTCATTTCTTTTAGTTTTGTGAAACTGAAATCTAATTGCTATAATTTCTCAGGTGCAGGTGACCAGAGAAAAAGAAAAAGCCTGTCTTTGAACAAGGTTGAGCAGGAACGACAGCAAATTTTGGAGGAGATGAAGAAGAGAACCCAGCTCCTTACAGATAACAGTTGGATACGTCAGCGTAGCTCTAGTTTTTACCAGGAGCCTATTATGCCTGGGGTCCCAATCAAGAGGTGAGCTCTGTTTCTTTCCTTCATTTGGGTCAGTGGATATTCTGTCATCCAGGTCATAATCCAATAAAGAGTTAGTTTTGAAAGTAAAAGATGTTGTCTTTCATCCAAGGGACTTTGTCAATCTTAAGAACTCAAATTTTATGGACTTTTCAGTCAATATTTATCTTCCTTGTTTTGTGCAGGTACGACTCTATGGACAACCTTGAACGCTGGCGCCAGTCTCCAGTTGCTGCAATGACATTTACTTATCCCCGGCCTCATTCAGCTGCTGCAGGATACTGTGGCGCAAGTAGGCCTGCTTTGTCACGACATAGCACTGGGTCAATGCTATCACCCAGAAGCACAGCTGACAGGTATTGCAGATGTATAAAGAGAACAGTTGGCTTTCTGTGCAATGTTTTGCTGTGCTTCCTTTACCTACCTGTGCTGTCTGTGGCCTTCACTGTTGACATGTGCTGCGCCAGGAGGACTTGCTGTGGGTGTGTGGGTGGGTGTGGGGGTGTGTGTGTGGGGGTGTCTTTGATAGTGGGGCAGCCATGGTCGTAGAGGCCCTTAGTCTGTGCTTCCACCTCACCTGTTTCAAGGTGAGAGATCATGACCTGGTTAAGACTTGACTGGTCACTCTTATTTCTTTTCAGCCATCTCTGGTTTCAGTTTTGATCTTTCCTTAACAGTGCCTTGTGATTATGCACTTGTATTACACTGTACTATGATGCATAATATTGTAATTTGACGCATGGTAAAAGCCGACTTTGACATCATGCTTTGCTTTTAGAACCTTATTGTGAAAATTTTACTGAGTAGGCTCTCCTCAGTGACATAACTTTGTTTTATTAGCACAGTTATGAAAAAGCTGTTGTGCTGCACATGGGCTATATGATGTCTGGTACCATGTCGAGAGTAAGTTTTGTTTTTTTGTTTTTTATTTCCCATTGTCCCACCAGTGCATGGGCTGTTACCAACATCTCAGAGGAACGGAGACAAGAGTCCAAGTTTGGGTCAGAAACCAGAGGCCGTACTGTGAGCCCTGCTATTTCCAGCTCAAGTGTGAGTTGTTTTTTTACATTTATTAAGGTTTCATTTATATTAAGATAAACAAATGGACATGCAACAAACACATTTGCTCTTTAAAATGTTAAATTGTTCATTGTGTGTTGTAGCCGCTGATGCCCCCACCATGTGACCATACCATAGCTCTGCATATTACGGAATAAGCACCAAGCCACTCAATGACCTCAAATGTAAACATCAGTTCAGTCCCATTCTGTTAGAAAAACCTATAAACTAGGTTTGTATTTTCTTTTCTAAATTATTTTGAACAATGTAAATTTTAATATATTAAAGTAATATTCTAACATTTATGTTGGTGTTCTGTGTTACAAGTTTTGCTTTGTTTTAATGTAGCCCATGTCTTAACCATTTAACTTTACCCAATTACTGTTCTATGGGATAGAATCCTGCTTTTGCTAAAGATCTTTCAAAGGTAATATTGTATAACTTTTTTTCCATACATTGGTTTCTAAACAATGCCATTTTGTATAATCAAGTACACTAAACTACACTTATCAGTCTTAAAATCAACCACTTGGTGGCATCATTGGCTTCTAAGTAAAGTTTTGCTGTCTTTCCCTAGGAAAAAAAAAAAGCTTTTTGAGCAGTTACATTCGAGGTTCTGTAAAATCTATTTTAAATGTGGACTCTTAATTTTTGACTGGAATTGAATTTTTTTTATATTTCCAAACATTTCTTAAACTCTAACGCTATAATAAAATTTTAAATGTGTCAAACTGTTCAGAGTAACTGTATAAAAATTTGCCATCGCAAAGAAAGTTTAAATCAAGTAAAACATAATTTTCTTCATTGTTGAAATACTGCACAAATAAAACGGTCCCAAATATCAAGGAGTCTATTTATTTTACAGAAGATGTTTACTGATGTGCTTCAATTTGTATCCAACCATTAAACCGTTTTATTGGGAACCTTTATTGGCAACAGATCTGTAGCATGTACTGAGCAGTTTAAGATGCATTTAAATGTTAAGATCTAACATGGCCAAAGTCCATGTCTGCTCTAAACATTTGACGATTGGCCCAAGGTGAGACTTTATGTTGCCCTCAGCTTCTATGATAAACATGTATGTCCTCAGCAGCAAACGCGACCCTTGAAAATGTAATCAAGTGTGACCCTTTTTTTAAGTTTGCACACCTAGTTTAGATGCTTATACTATTTGCTTTTTAACTCCTAAATCACTCCTAAATGTAGTTTGGGTTGACTGAGCCTTTACAGGAAGTGAAGTGTGTTGGACAAACAGGGGAAGAGAAATTATCTCTTTAACTGATGAGGAAATGTTATCTGAGCTTGTTTGCGCAACATAATTGTTTTAAATTTACATTTAACCGACAGTCCACCTACTTGTAGTGCAAAGTAGGTGATCATGAGCTTTGTTTTAACTTCCATGTCATCTGAATAGTGAGTAGGGGCAGGAGTGTTGCTGACAAGTCGGTGCATGAGGAAATAGCAATGCAACTCGTGTCCTGTCTGCACTGTGCATGTTCTTCAGGCATACAGTCAGTGTCAGTAGGCAGCAACTATGAGTCTTTTGCAAAAGATGTGACTTGGGGGAAGATTGGATAAAGTAAATTTGAAGTGTTGTGTTTTTGAGTATGGACTGTGCTTTTGTGCCAAATTGGTTCCACCATGTTGTAGGCTTGGTGAAAAAGCATCTCTAACATACTGTGACTTGGTCAATTGGAACAGGAAAGTTCTGTTCCCTAAAGGCATAAGTAGAGACTTTTCACTTCCTGATATGTGCCGTCTGTTGAGGATCACTCCAGTCTGACCTATTTAAATATTACAGCTAAAGTATACTGCTGTTAAGCATTAGCTAGAGCAGCCGGACAGAACAAACATTTGTTACTTGAACTATGCTAAAGAGATAAAAAATTAACCAGAGAGTTGGCATGGGTGTTTATATTGTTGATAATTTCACTCTAACACACTAGTTAATCTTTTACTCTGTCAGGGTGCCACTTTTTGCAATTGTTTGCAAATTTAGAGCAGTAACTTGATGGGCTTTTAATGTTTTTGCAGCACAAAGATAAGGCAGAGTTTGGTCGAACCAAATATCCAGGTTGTGGGAGAACGGTTAACCATTAAACATCTGGACCACACTAGTGGTGGCAGCAGTTTGTTTTTTCATATATTTGAGTGTAAATTGTCATACTACTTATCATTGTTTTGTCCATTTGCTGACTGTCAGTGGGAAAACTCTGACCCACCAAAACAAAAGCGTCCATTGGGTATTGGAAACCACCTCATGTTCTTTGTTTATTGATTTTGTTTCATGGGAAAAAATTTGAAGATGCCTCAAAGCTGCTATTTACAGTACTATTTTAAACTGCCCTTAACTCTGCCTGCCTCTTGGAACCTGCTACTCGTGCAAATTCTTTCCACTGAACTCCATTTAGTGACCAATCTTTCACAACACTTGTCCCATGCATGCAGTTAGTTTTTGGAGACAAAAGGACCAAACTGAAATGTATAATGTTTTTGTGCAGTTTTACAGGAAGGGCTGTCAAACTGACATGAATTCCATCTGTATAGGCCATCTTTTACTATTGTGTTGTTGTATCTGAATGACACAGGAAGCCGCGGGGACGACGTGGGAGGGTCTGTGCTTTACAGATACATGCCAAGTGTCATCTTAGTCAAACATAACAGCTGTGACACAGTCCAAAAGCTAAAAAGATGGACAGAATGGTTGGACCTAGTGACCTGTGCCGCCTCAAACCAACCTTATCTACAGAGACGCCTAATGTGGTATTAATGTACATTCATTGCACAATCATACAGCCAAAAGATTAAACCCAGCAGACTATAGGTATCTGAATTAAAATTAACTGTATAGGTTCCAAGAGAATATCTGCTTCTTTATGACACCCCACTGTGACGAAGCATCAGTTCTTGGAGCGAATGGTGAATCAAAATGGCACCCTCTTTTGTTGACTTAGTTATACAATTGAACAGTGTCTCAAGACAAATACTAATATTTTCAAGTAAAAAATACTCAAAAGTTACTTGGTGCTCTAGATGATTCTAGACAGAGGAAGGAGGTCTCTGTTCCCTGCAGCCTTTTGATGCTGGCAGCCTTTTACCTGACACTTTACTAAAGCGGCTGCAGTAGTCTTTAGTGCACTGCTGGGGATTGCAGCAGGTCAGTAAGTCTAGGCTTGGTTCAACAAACAGGGCAGACAGTGAGCAATGACCCCTGGTGTGAGTGCTCAAAAGGGAAAAATCACTTGAACTGGGGTTAGGTCTGAGCTTCCTACGTCATTTGGCTGAAAGAAGAAAAAAATGACTGGTAGTCTGAGATAATTAGTCCTAAAACAGATATGGTACTCAAAATGAGTCGCACATTTGGCCACAAACCTCAAACTATCAATGGTTTCACAAATAGCACTTTGGTTGTTTTGTTTTGCCACCTTTGTCATGAATTGAAAGATGCATATAACTTGCTGTTCTGTGCAATGAGTCAGCATTTTGACCAGTCCGATCAAATAAAATTTATTCATAAACTACTGTTATCTGTGTTTGAGAGATATTATTGTTGTGACATTTAATTCAATGTTTAGTTCTATGTGTACAAGTTCCTGAAACATTTTTGTAAATATCTCAGCGCCACTATAACACTCATTAATATTTTTAATTTCTTTTCTTCCGATTAGTCCCGTTAGGGGTCACGGGTGACTGGAGCCTATCCCAGCAGCTCTGGGCCTGAGGCGGGGTACACCCTGGACAGTGGCCAGTTACTTGCAAGGGTAACATTCATTCACTAAGGACATTTTAGAGTTGTCAGTTGACCTATACATGCATGAGGAAGCTGGAGTACCTGATCATGGCAAACATTGTGAAAAATACAATGGCGTGCAAGGAAATGAATTGTTTGGGAGTCAGAAACAACTGAAAGTCGGCTGTTATTGCTTAAAAAATGGCATAAGCATCAAAGTCATTTTGTCAGGGTAACCTGTGAAAACAAAGCTTTTTGCCTGAAAAGTGACAGGCTTTTGCCAACATAAGTCTTTTTTGGTTGTGATTTGAGAGCACTGGCATAAATTGTACTTCTGTGTACTAAAACAATAAAGAAACGGTAACAGTTGTGCTCATACGTTTACATACCCTGGCAGAATTTAAGATTTTTTTGGGGGTCAATTTTTCAAAGAATATGAATAACACAAACTTTTCACTCGTAGTTAGTGGTTGGGTGAAGCCTTTTATGGTCAAACAATTGTTTGCTCTTTATAAATCATAATGACAACAGAAACTACCCAAATGATCAAAAGTTTACATGTACCCCAGTTCTTATTACTGTGTATTGCTCACACATCCCCAAAACATCTGTAATCCACCTCCGTGTTCCAAAGTAGGAATGGTGTACCTTTCATAGGCCTTGTTAACTCCTCCAAATGTAACGTTTATGGCTGTGGCAAAAAAGTTAAATTTTGGTCTCACCACTCCAAATGACTTTGTTACAGAGGTTTTGAGGCGTGTCTCTGTGCCGTTTGGCGTATTGTAAGCAGAATGCTTTGTGGCATTTATGTAGTAATGGCTGTCTCCACCATGCAGCCCATGTTTCTTCAAGTGCCTCCTTTTTGTGCATCTTGAAACGGCCACACCACTTATTTTAAGTAAGAGTCCTGTATTTTAGCTGAAGTTACAGTATTTGTGGGTTTTTCTTTGCATCTCAAACAATTTTCCAGGCAGAAATTTGGTGAAATTTTTGTTGGTCTGCCTGACCATGGTTTGGTTTAAAGAGAATACCTCATTTTGAACACTGCTGATTGGCATTCTCAGTTCCTTGGATATCTTTTTATACCCCTTTACTGTTTTATACAGTTCAGTTACCTTTTCCAGCAGATCCTTTCACAATTATTTTGCTTTACCCATGATTTAGAAAACAAACATCAGTACAGCACTGGATGAAAGCGTCTGTCAGGAGCCCAGAAACTCACTGACCTTTTTATACATACACTGATTACAAGCAAACGGATCACAGGTGAGGATGGTTACCTTTAGTAGCCATTCAAACCTGTTTGTGTCAACTTGTGTGCATGTTATCAGTCCAAAACCAGGGTATCGCCAGGGTATATAAACTTTTGAACAGAATCATTTGTATTGTGGCACTTGTGGCTCAGTGGTAGAGCAGTCATCTTATAACTGGGAGGTTCGGTTCCCGATCTCCAGTTCATATTGTTGTGTCCTTGGGCAAGACACTCAACCCATCTTGCCTCCAGTGGTGTTCCAGCTGTAACACTGATAAATGGAAGCTTAATAACTGTGAATGTCTGATAAATTACTAAATAAAAAATAAGTTGTTGGGTAGTTTCTTTTGTCATTAGGATTTAAAAAGAGTAAAGACAGTTGTTTGACAATAAATGGCTTCACCCAACCACTAACTATGAGTGAAAAAAAGTTTTTGTTATCATTCATATTCTCTGAAAAATGGCCAAAACATCACACATTTTGTCAGAGTATGTAAACTTATTAGAACAACTATATTTATAACTTATGCTATTATTTTACTTGTGAGGCCCACTTGAGCTTGTACAGGGCTGTATGTGGACCGTAAACTCCTGAGTTTGACACCCTTGCTCTAATGGATTCTCTGCTCAGTAACACAAACGCCTATGTGAGCTTTTTTGGGGTTGCGTTGAATAGAAAACACAGTTTGCTAACTCAAGTGTTAGCAGGTGAACTGTGGATATAATGTTTGCTAACATAAGATTAGATAATTTAGTAATCTATTCTCAGCAATAATAAATTACTCAAACATTGACATTTAACATGGTTGAAGGAACTACTAATAAAAATGATTGGAGGCCGTTTGACAACACATTTGCTTAGCGACTGGGTATTTTATCTTTTCATGTCACACCTCAAATCCACACAAAGAAACAGCTTAGATTTATAATTTATGTGCTTTTTTTCTGCGAGCATACAGTGGGAGGTGTCTTTGAAGAGCTGCAGATCTGAAAAAAGACACGGGTCACAGTGAGCTACAAGCAGAGAATGTGCAGGAAAAAGTGAAAGATTTAGCACATAGAAGCTAAAATAACTAACCCAAGCTTGTCTGTGTTATCTCTAAATTGGTTAACTTGGCTCACTTTATTGAGTCCCCTCCAGCACACTATGTCTTTGTCTATTTTTATTACTTAAGACGTACAGAACATAAAAGCATGCACGTAATCCAAAATATTGTGAAAGTGTTTTGTCACCAAGGACACATTACACAAGGATAGGTGTTATTTACAGGACCTCATTATGTAGTGGATGCTCATTATATACAAAAAATGAAAACATTTAATACATATGTTAATCATTTTTCTTCATACATTTATATTTTATTGAAGACAGTTATATCCTCATAACAAAATAGCTAAATGAAATAAACATGCATAACAATTTGTAAGAGAATGTTAAACTTGTGTGTAAAAGGCTACAGGTGAGCTTTAGTAACAGAGGCAGTGTGGGTCCAACAGCCTTGAAAAGGCAATTTGTTACAAGTTTGAAATGCAGGTTAAAGCATTATTTGCCAATTAGGCAAGGCAATTTTATTTATATAGCACAATTTATACACTGGGTAACTCAAAGTGCTTTGCAAGAATAAAAGACAATTTACAAGAGTTAGATTAAGAAACATAAGAAAACATTTAACATTTTAAAAGAAGAGTGCAGATTAAAAAACACTTTAAGTTGTAGTGTAGGTGGAGCTAAAGAGGAAGGTTTTTAACCTCCCCTTGAACATTGTTAAAGTTGAGGCTTGTTTTACTAAAAGAAGAGTGCAGATTAAAAACACTGGTGGAGCTAAAGAGGAAGGTTTTTAACCTCCCCTTGAACATTGTTAAAGTTGAGGCTTGTTTTACTTCATCTGGAAGGCTGTTCCAGATTTTTGCTGGGCACGAGCAGAAGGCCTGTCCCAGATGTTCTAAGAGTCCGAGGAGGTTCATAAGCAACTAGCATGTCAGAGATATATTCTGGTGCTAAACCATTAAGAGACTTGTAAACCAGCAGTGCTGTTTTAAAGCCTATTCTCTGAGCAACAGGAAGCCAGTGCAGAGATTTTAAAACTGGACTGATGTGGTTTTACTTCCTGGTTTTGGTGAGAACCCGACCAGGGGCCAGGTCATGTTCTGAATAAGGTTCTGCAAACAGTTTACCTGGATAAATAAAGGTTAAATAAAAGGTTAACCCTCGTGTTGAGAGACCAGTGAGCAGGCCGTTACAGTAATCTAACCTGCTGGAGATAAAAACATGGATAAGTTTCTCCAAGTCTGGTTGAGACATCATCCCTTTGACTCTGGAAATGTTGATAAAGGTGATAAAATGCAGATGATGTAATTGACTTAATGTGACTGTGGAAATTCAAGTCTGAGTCCATGATGACCCCTAGATTTCTAACCTGATTTTTACATTTTAGAGAAAGAGACTTGAGGTGACTGCTGACACTTTGTCTTTGTTTCTGTGGCCCAAAGGTGATTAGTTCGGTCTTGTTTCTGTTCAGTTGGAGGAAATTATTTTGCATCCACATGTCAATCTGTTCGATGCAGTGACACAGTGAATGTATTAGTCCATTTTCACCTGCTGTGAGTGAAATGTAAATCTGAGTGTCATCTGCATAATTATGGTAGGATACGCCACAGCTGCGTATTAACTGGCCTAAAGGAAGCATGTAGAGATTGAATAAAAGGGGCCACCACATGTCAGGGCCATTTGTTCTGATACACAGTTACCAACTGAAACAAAGTACTTCCTGTCTTCAAGATAGGACTGAAACCATTTAAGGGCAGTTCCAGTGATACCTATCCATTCCTCTAATCTTTGTGTCAGGATTTCATTGTCCACTGTATCAAACGCAGCACTCAAGTCCAACAGAAGTGAGACAGAGACTGCTCTACCACTGAACCACTGCCGCCCCATATCAGTGAGTTGTGGTAACAAACTGCTTAGTACTGATTTTATAAATCTAGTGGGTAAAACATCGAGGCAGCAGGTGGATGAACTCAGGCTGTAGACAGTTTTTTCAATTGTTCTGTCATTAATGGGTATAAAATGTGTTAACCCAACCAAGTGCCTCCTAGGTGGCTGCAGTGCAAATATACAATCTCATCAACAAATATATGTAAATGTAAACCCACCACAAATACAAATAAAATATTACAATCCATTATATAGCCATTATATTTGTTTATATATTTGTTTGGCTGCAGAATGGACTTTAAAGAGGAAGTAACTCTTAACACTTTCTTTTTTTCACGTGACCATGTGACCCTTTCTCACCATAAATCTTTAATTTCACTATTGGCATGATTATGGTGAGTTTTTAATTGTGATAAAATACCAGAGACTTGTAGGCAGGTCTATCCACTCAATGATTTTTCATTCATTTCTATCTTACTGTAGGATATTTGACTGTAATTGTGTCTATTTCTTGTATTTTGGTACAGGTCAACGACACGCTCTCTGTCCCATTTCTGCAAATCACACTGCAGACAGAGCCTGAGCTGAGGCTTGCTTGTTTTTGTCCAGATGGCAGTATATCTTGTGTCATTGTGGCTATCTTTGAAGCTCTTGTGAAGCTCCTTGGTAGCAGAAGTGTGTGGGAGGCATTTTACAGAGACTCTTTGTATAATATTACTTCAGTTGCTCTTACAGTTAAATAGACCTGACACATTTGCATTCAAGTACACTCTCACTCATCCTACACAAAGCCTTCATGTATAAAAGAAAATCCAGGGATAGTTTAGACTTTGGCCTCTGGATCCCACAAAAAAAGAGCCACCTCTTCCTATCCTGCCCGCTGGAGATAACAGAGCTTCTGTGTGTCAGGGAAAAGGCACATACTGTGCCAGATCACCCACCAAATACTGTTTTTGGACTAGCATTTATTGGTTCCACCTAAACTGGGCATGAATTACTTTATGTAGAGCCATTCTTTATAGTGATAGTTTGGATTCATGTAGAAATGGTTCAGTGATGTAAAGGCATAGAAGAAGTTGTAAGAACAAAGGGCTATGTTATGGATGACCACTACATAACTTCAAACAGAGCAACAGTGTATTTCTTATAGTCAGGTGGATATCATAAACTGTGTCAGTATGGGCAACTTGTGTTATGACAGATGTCACTGACCATCAGAGAACCATGTGACTTGATGGCAGACGGTGACTGCTATAATTAAGCAATCCTCTCCGTAATCTCTCAATGACTGAATATATGATCCCTCAAATGACATTTAGTGCATCATGAATATGTAGCTATATATATATTTATGATTTTTACTTCTGCTTTCTGCTCTTATATGGCCGTACTTATGTTCCCACCATTTCTCAGTGCATCTGGTGTGAAGGCCTTCACCGTGGATAACACATACAGCACGATTCATTCATCAATGAGAAGGTGTGACTTACAACTGAACTGTTCCAAAGGAACACTGTGTAAACATTGGATTGTTTATTATGAAGGAGCTGTAACTTGACACACATCCATGTTTCTGTTTAGAGCTTGATAAGATGTTTGGGAAACACAAATCCGGTTAGGCATATATCATTAAGCATATTTCCAAACAGCAGATAGACAGACAGTGCTTCAGTACCACACTTTATTTGTAAGATTTTGAGTGTTTCATATGAAAAAGACTGACATTACATCCTAAATGACTTATAATGCAGAATATGGAAAAGCAGATAACAATGGGTGTTACAGCATGTGCTCTTCAAATAAACAAGTGTCTATATAAAAATGCATTTTGTGTAATTAAAACTTTAGGAGACATAAAACATCAGGCTCTTAAAAGTATGAGCAATGTCCTCCTGTCATCCACTTAGAAACAAGAGAGTTCTTGTGAGAGCCATAAAGGTTATGAGACCAGCCATAAAAGATAATACAGCTAAGGAGCCAATGACGTATTAGCACAGACAAATCTGACCCATGCAGCTCCTCACAGACCAATAAAATGTATGTCGTGTTTGTGTATCAAGTATGTCCTCCTTTTAGAAATGAGGAAGTGGAAGAAAAGCAGGCTGGAGGAACTTGCAGCAAGTAACGAGGAAACTGCTGTGATTGGTCACTTAAATGAGCTGTTTAAAACAGATGTATAACTGTGCCAATGCTTGATGCGCACTTTTACGCACTACACCTTTTATCGGCTAAAAACGTACTCGGTGTAACTGGTCCACAGTTTATCTTCCCCGGGATCATTGCTTCCATATGAGCAAGTCCCAGTGGAGCTACAGGCCACCATGTGGAACCCAGCCTCAGCCAGTCTGTCAAACGCCTGCTCCAGAAAGTTGTACTTTAGGTAGTACCTGGACGTGTACCTGTCAGAGGGACGATCCGGGTCTCGACTCTCATTCAGCGTATCGCCAAAAACCTCTTTAGCTAGGGAGATCTTGCTGCACACAGTTATTCTGGCCACTCTGCGGAACTTGGCATCCGCCTGAATGTCTCTGCCTATGGTGTAGCTGCCCCTGTATCCAATAGTTATGTATCCGGCGTTGGCCCCTGGGGAACGTAACCCTCTATCTGAGGAAGAAGTGGACGGACTGGTAAGCTCTGTTTCCTCCGCTTCCCCGCTGTCCTCCGCGGACGAGTTCTCCTTACTGGCGTCAAGGCGTCTTGACAGCTCCGGCAATTGGTAAAAATCTGCTTCCTTCTGGAGCCTTCTTCTCTCTTTGAAAAAGTCTGGTAGAATCAGCTCAGAGTCACGCAAGTAATCCAAAATGTAGCGGAACAGAAAACCGTCGCGGTCGAAAAAGAAGCGGCCCTTGCTGTCTTTTGGCAGGTCGCCCGGGGAGCGCTGCGTAAACTTGTTCCACAGTAAAGAGTTTGGTACCGCTCTCAAAGTTTCTACTCGGGTCACATACACCTGTCCGCCCACGTTCAGCTCTACGATTTCAGGGAAACTTTGCGCCTCGGTTTGTGCCATGACTGCTTTGATTTCAGTATACAGAGGATGGACAGTTAGGGACTCTTTTCTCTCTACAGGAATGTTTATATCGCTGTGGCTCAGTGGGAGGAGTAGAAGGACGGACGAGTTCAATGGTCTGTTTTGTGACGATGCATTCAAGGACTCCGTGTAACTTTCTAAAGTCTAATTTAATAAAACTGTTGGCTCATTGCATTCTCATACATTGAGTTTTCCTCAATAAGAACAATTTAGTTTATTAAAAACATTTACTTTGTTCATGAACTTTTGATCTTCATGGTAATCCTCTATTAAAATACTCCCAATAAACTATTTAATATAAATATTGTTTCCAAACAATGTTTTGCCTTTATATAAATAATTACAAACTGCTGATAACAACAGTAAGCTAATGATTTTGTGAACACTGTAGCTGTCTTTCATACTCTTATCATTTTTCATAAATAGGAGTCATGTTGGCTGACTGTTAAGGCTCTTAATTTGTATTGTGGATTCTCTGATGGAGAAGAGTTGTCTTGTATTGCACTAATGACGACAGCAGGGGCCGAGTCACTTTTTAGGAAAGATAACAGTTTTTTCAGAGAATGAGACACACTGACTAATCACTCACAGTCTCAGTGATACTGTTATTGGTGTGTTCGCTCTAAATATTTGGCGAACTGTGACAGAATAACACTTAGTCATGATGATAGGAGATAAAACAAGCGGTTCAACTGAAGATTTATTATTTAGAGAAAGAGCAGCTATTAGACAGTTTGGGACATTCTGACAAATAGTGGCAAGTACAGTACAGAAAGTAGTGCTATTTTAGAAATAACATATAATGAAGGTGGAAAATGTAGCCATCATTTCCCTGGCTGTGAAATTCACAGGCTTGAAAGACTTCTGGTTAAATCCTGGATCATATCTCTCTTAAACATGAATATGTATTAAAGCAATAGATTTCCAATGTTATACCAATGTTATTGAATGTGTCACTCGGTTTTAATAGTTCATAGTTTGAGTTGGACTGCCATCTAGTGGACGGTCTGCATTAAACCCCGCTTTATTTATTGTCAGAAGTCTATTATTAAGCAATTTATTGATACGTTTTTTGTATCAATACATTTTAATAGATTTGTTGGGTGTTAATCTATTGGAACAGCACAACCAAAGTTAATTATAAAAGTTCCTTTGGATTTACTTTTGCTTAAGTCTATTTTTCGGTGCAGATTTCCTACAATAGTTTTGCGTACTCTTTTGTTTTGAGTGTGACCTGCTTGTGACAAAAAATAATGTTGTGGTGTGACAGGGAGCCAAACACTGTCACTCCACTGCCTCTTTGAGTGTGACCCCTGCTGCACAGTTTCTGCACTCTCTACACCAGTGAGTCCATCATCCACCACACTGTCTCATCTCCCTGGTCCTCTCCAGTGATCCTCCCTGTCTCCTGTCTGCAGTACTGACTCACACAAACAGACAGGGGACAGAAAATATGTGAACAGCTAACAATTCAAATCTAACTTCCCATTTTCTCCATTCTTACACGTTCCCACATAAATTTGTAGTTGTTTTTATTGTTTTTCATTTGAGCACAGGAAAATGAAAAGAGAGTGTTTACCAAATAAATATAACTAGTTAATGTGAAGCTAGACCATCTGAATGAATGTTGGACACCTGAATTGAGGAAATGGGCTTTTAAATGTATTGTTAAACATTTAATATGGGCTTTTAAATGTATTGTTAAACATTTAATAGATACATTAACATAAAAGTATGTATTTTTTATGTCGATAGATTTTGCGGAAGATTCTAGAACATTGTGTTTATAGTTTTTTTTTGTTTTCTTTTTACAGCCAATCACAATGACACGCACAGTGACCTAAGCACCAATCATCTTCCTCATTTGGTGATTGACAGGTGTGAAGGCACGCCCCTTGAATTACCAGCTATTGGGGCTAAATGTTTTCATCCCAGAGACTTGGATTTGATTGAAAAGTAGAGACTAAGTAACTGTGAACCTCCCTGTGAGAGAGAGCGAGTGGAGAGGAAGAGCAGGAGATTTTATTATAAATACATTAACTTTAGTAATGTTTGTTCCATTTAGGAAAATTTGACGCATTTAGCATTAGCATTCACATTATTTGTTACTTGACAAAAATCTAATGAACATTATTTTGGCCTCAGTCTTTAGTCAAGTGATAAAACATTGTATTATTTAGTGGAAGCTTAGAGATCATGCAATTATTAAGAATTATTGAAAGCAATTTTATTTTAGCACAATTCATACAAGGGTAACTCAAAGGGCTTTACAGAAATAAAAGATACTTTTAAAGTACACAGCCAAGATTTTGAATAAGAAACAATACTTGTCTAAACTATTATGTTTGTATTACCATTTGTGTAATTAATATATTGTTGACTATTAAGTCTGATGCGTTTATTCTTTCAAGTGACCATCTGATCTACAGCTCGTATTAACCACACAGCTATTAAAATGACACATTACACATATGGCTTACAAAATGCTGTCACATTTTTCAGGTTAGTTTCTTTTTGTGGCTCCACCCCAGGTTTATTCTGACATCATTGGACGTCATGATCAGTATAAAAGATGGCCTGTGCGTGAGATTCGTGACTGTGTCCCGGGCCAAGCTGGTAAGCTGGCCAATGGTGGATATTGTAGACATTATGTAAACGTACACACATGCTTTTACAGGACTGGTGGTCTGTATACTGTACTTTACAAATGTGTAGTGTGGTATGTGACTGGATATGTGGGTGAGTGTAGTTCTGTGTAATGTGTGTGCGTCTCGGAGTATGTATGTTCTCGTCACCTTCTCTCAGGGTCACGTCTGGACCCCTGTGCTCCTCAATCAGCTCTAATGGATCCTCTGGCTCAGACTCAGCCGAAGCACTGATTGTGATACTAAAGACACACACACACACTAACTGTCAGGACGGGCGGGGGTGATGTACGTCGTGATGAGCTCAGAGCAATGACAACACTTTCTTCCCTTCTTTGTCCTCTGCCTCTTTGCAAACGTTTCTGCCATCTTTGTCTGAGCGCTGTTCAGTTTTAAATATAAACTCAACAAGACCAAAGAATGACCAGCCCCCGATATTTAACTGCCTGGAAATTATTTAAATAATAGCTATGTTACTCTGAGTGAAAGAGAATGCTTATCGTGCCAGAACCATATTAACACAAATCTTCATCACAACTTTAATATATAAATTGTCTAATAGATCAAGTAACATGGGTCCACACTATCAATGGTAACAGCCAGAACTGAAACTCCTTTGAAGGAGGTATTTTTAGGGCATAATTTGATAAAACAGTAGATAGACAGGAAATAAAGGAGAGAGAGGAGATGAAGCATGAAGCAAACAGACCAGATCCGTGAAGCCAACCTTTGTCACTCCACATTAGATGATAGATTAAACCAACTTTGGACCTAAACCAATGAGCAAGCCGGGACTAGACAAGGACAAAACTGATTAAAAGTAATATACATTGACTAAAACAGAATGAAACCAGGACAAAATACACAAAACACATACAAGTTACAGGATTCCACACTTCTCAATAACTTTATACAAGTTTGACGTACATATCAAAGTACAGTGCCGTTTTGGAAGAAAATGAGTGTACTGTCAGCGCAATGTCCAGTGTGAGTGCAAATGGTTCACATGAACCCATCCTCCCTCTTCCTTCCTCTTCATCTTCATTCTGTGAGTGAACAGCTCCCTCGGGGCTTGTGTGCTTTTGGATGTGTATATGTGTGTGTGAACACTACATTAATCGCCCCAATGACTTTCTATGGGTTGGAAAAATGCTGACCTGCCATTGAGGAGGTCTCTTCCTCCCTGTATTTAGAAACAACAAAAATGAGCCAAGAAACATGTATGACACAGCAGCCAATAAAGGCCAAGTGTTTTATTTTTTTTATTACACTTTACTGATTTATTTATGTGTGGCATTGCACAATAATGTCTGGAAATACACCCGACTTAAACAGAAGAATAGTTTAAAACAAAATATTATACACAAAAAAAAAACTTTTTTGTAGAAGAACATGTGTTTTAACGCTATTGCACTTAGATCCTTATTCTAATTTATTACCCCAAGCATCTGTGGTCTGCAAGCAAGACAAAAGGAACAATTTAATTTTTATTGATCCAGCGCTTGTAAAATCTTTATCTAGTAAGATGTGAGTTTGACTCCCAGCTCTTAATTATGTATTAGTCAAACTGATTCATAGCCGTGACTCATTAAAAATCTAGGCTTTTGCAGTTGGGTCATTCCTCCAGACGGTCTACCTGTGGTCGGCCAGAGGGGGACAAAGCTGCTTCTGTAATTCGGTTTCCAGAGCTGATTCAATTAGAGTAGTGGCTACATTCATTTCTCTAAAGAAGCTCCTCAGCCGCTCTCAGGGCCTAATGGAGAAGATGGACAGATATATGGAAAACAATTAGATCTACTATTATCTTGTGCATGTGCAGACAGAGGTGCCTTGGTGTTTTTTTTAGATTCTCATTTGAATTTACTCTTCACTTTATCTCACATATATGTCCACCTCAAATCCATAGAGTCTTTCTCCTTCTATTTCTTTTTCCCCTGTGTTTCAATTATCTGCCTTGCAATTAAATTACAGGGGACATTACTTAAGAAGGACATAAATAGTCAGATGCTGTCAAGATGGCAGCGGTCCGGCATTGGATGAGATATGAGATGTCTTTATGTCATGCTATTTGCAACTGCTACTGTTTAGTCGTAGAGTAGGAGTAGAATGATTATGTAATGGCATGTTTTCTAGGTTTAGTCATGACAATTGTTTTTTATAGACAGGCTTTACAGACACATGAAAAGGTGCATCAAGTGCACACATGCAATTTGAATCATAACACTGGCAAGGTAATTCCCATCTGCCAAACTGCAAAATAAATATCTGTCTATGCTCTCTACCTGTAACTATTTTCTAGAATGAGCATCTCAACAGAAGGAACAGGTGTAGTCACCTTGCTTGTTCCTGTGCACATTTGATGGTTATCTGCATGCGCTGTCTGTAATTGCATCTCATTGTGTCCACATTAAAAGATAGTGCTCTAGTAGGTCTAGTGGATTCCCAGAACTCTTTATTTTATCTTGTAAGGTAGAAGAAAATAGGTCCAGGAAGAAATCCAAATAGACAGCTGAAGAAGATAAAACTAGTCACTAACATTTTTGAGGCAGCATGAATGAAAATATAAACTCTATGAGGGTTTGCAATGATCTTGACATTAAAAAAAAGTTGGTGTCAAGAAATGTGTTACTTATGGAATTTTATAAAAAGCATGAAAAATTGTCTAACCATCACTGTCTCCTGGCGAAACACCAAAGATGTTCTAAAAATACACAGTAGCCATGAATGAATCAGTCAGTATTGCTTTCTTGAATTAAATTCTCTGCAAACACCAAACCCCAATAAATTCCTTCCACATCCATAAATTCCTGAATAAATGGATTGACATTTGGACAAGCAACAATTTTCCTTCATAATTGTTAATTATCATGAGTGCTCTTCCAGGTTCTTTCTAAGAATAGGGAGGGGACACTCGCTCTCCCACCCCCTTCTGGTCTTTTTATGGGATTGTTCTTAGTTCTCAAGGTCGGCAGAAAGGACACTTGTGATGGGTGGGGCACTTGCGTCATTTCTCTGCACCAGGGTTGGTGGGTTTTATGGCAACAGGCGCTTGTAAACTCCACCCACTGTAGCCCATCACCCAAATCTATCTTCCCTGACCAGCAGCAACCTCATGCAGCCTCCAGTGGCTCCGCCCACAGTCCCAGAGAGTACAGCACTTAAGGTAATGTAAATAAGCAGAGGACTCGGGCTATTTTAAGATGTCGTCTTTCATAGAGGAACAAAGATACAAGCCAAGCCATTGTAATTTCAGTCACGTTTTCCGACATGTTCACTTTCTGGCCCTGCTTGCTGAAGACTATCTCAAGGAAGAATCATTCCGTCAAAAACTTGGCGCACTCATGTTTTTATAAGAAAAAATCTAAATTCACTTAAAGTGTTGGAATAAAAAATTAAAAAGTAACACCATTTGAAAATTTTTGCAAAAGTAGACTTTATATATATCTTTTGTTTTATTTCATTTATTGTAACATCAAAAATAAATAAACATTTAATTTAACACATACTTTTACCATCATTATATTGGTTTGTATATTTTCTTCTTGTACAAACATACATGTCACAGAGAAAATAATCTGTACACTGCTGTTAAAAACAAATCTGACTTTGTTTTTCTGCAACAATCACTGTTTGACGTCATAAACAAAATGCACACAAACAGCAGTAAAATGATACTATCGAACAGAATGAGATCATCTGTAGCGCTTACATTCATATTCAAGTCATTGTTCACTGCAGTCTGACAGGATATGGCCAGCGCTGAGAACATTAAAGTAACTATTGACTTTCATTAAGGCAGTTGATTACAACATTTAAAGATTTATTTTACATTTTAAAGATTGCTCTTTATGATCACTTTTGCCTCAACATATATGTCAACCACTAGCTACAGTTTTGTACATCTTCTATTCAGCATGAGACATGGATTGCTCTTTATTTGATTGACAGTCATCAGTAATAATCAGTAAATATCAAAACTGAAATGACTAAATCTATTTTAATGATGGTGGTTAATATTTCCGATGGAATTATTCTTGTTATGTTATGCTTTTATTGATTTAATAGTTTGTATTTAAAATTGTGATTAAAAACAGTTACACTAATGCTACAGTTGTGGCTGGGTCATTTAAAGCTATAAAATATACCACTCTACTCACTTTAAATTAATCTAGTTTTGCGTACTATAACTGCGCTATGTGTTATTGCCATTGATACATACAGTATTCTTTTTCCAAATTTGTGCTGTCTGTCATCTTGTGGCGCATGCCTAAAAGTATCAGACTTTTTGTTTCCCTGCTAACTGTCCAGCCTGTTGTAAAACCCATTTCACCAGAGAACTGTAAAACTTAAAGACAATTCTTTAAGGTCCTTTAATGAATTAGAACCACTTTATTTATATTTAGAGATTATGTGTTTGTGATTTACTTAACAGAAAAGACAGTTTAATCTCCACAATTGAAACCTTGCTACACAATATATCCAGAAAGATGGCTGCTATCCACTCACCACAAGCGAGGTGGACTACTTATATGGTCCACATTGTCCAAAGAAAAGGGTTTCATTTACTCATTTTCAGCAAAGTTTCTAAAAAATTACAGTTTACTTTGTTTAGTCTGTCTGTCACTCTTCGTCATGGTGGGAGGAGTCAGGACTAGACTCCTCCTCTTCTACTGGCTCTGTGGGCAACGTGTCGCGGCGCGTAAAAGCTGCAGCCAAGGTCACACTTAGCCTTGGCTTGACAGACGCCATCTCTGATAGGCCAATGTTGTTGCCACGGGCTACAAGCGTTGTCTTATCCATAATTTCTGCACTGTGCTTGGACACCACTGCATCGAGGAAGTCGTATTTGTGTGACAGCTTGCCACTTTCAAACAGGTACTTGGCCAGGTATGAGAAAGCCACATTACCCAAAAAGGAGGCCAGCATAGAGACAGTCTTGAAAGGGAACTTTTGAACAACAATCTCCTCCATTTCTCCTGTAATGTGGTTCAAAATTCTTTCAGTGGTCCATCCGGGGTAGTAGATAAAAGGGGGTAGCTGTAGGTAGGGCTCTCCTCCACCAATACGTAGCACCAACCCAAACAGGTACGCCGCTACAGAGCCGTATGTGTTGGTGCCTTTGACAAAAAGAACGCTGATCAGCTGAGGAAAGATGATGACATAAACCAGGTCTGAGCTCAAGTACCAAAGGCCATAAACTGTCCCAGTAACTAGTGCCATTAATGTGGCCAGTCCACCAAACACAAAGATGGTGATGCGCATGACCCACACAATCTCACGGTCTGAAGCCTGTGGAAGACAGAAACAAAATCATGACATTAATGGAACAGAAGTTTACACAAACAGATTGCTTAAAGAAGTACTGACCGACTGTCTAAAAGCAAGCTTGTAGATGTTCCTTGCAAACATGGAGCTGGCTGAAAGTATAGATGAGTCAGCTGATGACATGACGGCTGCTGATACGGCACCCAGGCCGAAGAAAGACACAAATGGTGGACAGAGGTGTTGGAGCACAATGGGTAAAATCATATCAGCCTCGTCCTTTTCTTTAGGCGAGATGCCACCGTACGTTGTCTGGTTCCAGTCTGAAGAGATGAAAGGTTATGAAAACATTTAAAAGCAGCATTTGGCTAATACAAAACTGCCAAAGAAATCCACAAACATACATGGTTCATAACATGTTGTAGCTCCAGGTTACCTGATATTCTACCCACTGTGCATAGAAAACCTAATTTTAAAATTTTGACAATTACTGCAAAATGCTCTTTTACTAGGTATTTCCTTAGTAATCATTCCATTGATTAATACGAATAAAGTCTGACAAAAAATAAATATTTGTGTTGCAAAATTTAAATGTAGGTTTTGTCATGTACAGTATATAACACAGTATATTTATTGCTGTGTTTGAATATGTCAGATAGGTAAAGTTGAAATCTTGAGATCAAACCTCTAATTTGGTCCCATGCCTCTCTCTAATGTAATATTTACACAAGCAGCATGGTTATTAAACGGCTTGCTTCTTCATTATAGATGAGGTGAACCAGCTGCCATTTACCAAGCCTCTCTCAGATCTAAGGGCAACACGGATTCACACACAAACAAACACCACCGAACACGGAGACAGTGTAAACACATGAGAGAACTGTCAAACCTGTAGAGGCCCCAATGGCACCGATGAGAACCGAGGGGACTGCCATGACGAGGCAGCCAAACGCTGCAAGGAAAGACAAGACCTGGGCGTAAGTTGCCGAGGAGGCAGACAGGACGCGTTGGAAGTACACCTGCCAAGGGATGCCCCCCAACATCTGAGGTGTCGGGATAAAACAAAGAACAATTCTTTAATTAGTGTTACTATTAAAACAGGGACACAAGTTAACATTTTCTTAGAAGTAAATTTTACACACAAGATTTTTTCTTTTTCTTTTTTTTCCTTTTTTATCACAATGTTAAGAATATATTTTTACCAGAGAACATTTTTAAAATAAATTTATATTGTTTAATTCAGTGCTGTGTGTTTTTTTTACCAAGAGGCAGAAATTGTCAATCCAGATCCAGGTGTCAATCCTCTTGACAGTCCCTCTCCAGGGTGACTGGTACACCTGCTTCACAGCAGTCACAGTGATGTCGGACACTGCTGGGTTGGTCAGAGCAAAGGGAACGCTGATCCACTGTAATCACAACATATTTTACCACAAGATCAAAGTGTAGCCAGAGAATAAAGCAAATGCACTTCAGACTGGTGATTGCTCTAGTTTTATCAATTCTCTCTTTCATTTGAACTCAACTTACCAGACCAACAAATATACAGAAAAGTTGCACAACATCAGTGTAGGCCACTGAATATAGTCCTCCAACCAGAGTGTAAAATATTGCAATGAGTGCCGAGACGACCACGGACATCTTGATGTTGATGTCCACAATGACACTCAGGGTAGCTCCTATAACAGATAAATATGCACAGTTATTGGTTCTGAAATCTCAAGGACAAACACTTTTTGAGTTTTGTCCTATGTCAAAAGGTAAACTTACCAAGTGCAGATAAGATGGCAGCTGACCAGAAGATCTCGCCCATGAGTGCAGGTATGAATAGCAGGCCACCCATACGTTTGCCATAAAGTTGCTGGAAAGGGTCCAACATAGTGACGTAGCCTCTGGAACGCATGGGTTTGGCAAAAAAAAGACCACCTGTGACAAAGAATGTACATTTACAGACTGAAGTACCACAAACTACAATGTCAAAAGTAAGGTCAAAGGTTAATATGTTATTTGGTGCAATAGAGGGTGGTTAGAATTATATTAAACATGACAAATATATAGCACTACTCACCTACAACCAGACTGAGGGCATAACCGAAGGGAGCTTGTGCCCAAGCCAAACCATAATCTGGTAAATACACATACTCAGCTGTGCCGTTAATGTATCCTCCTCCAACCCAGGTTGCTAAAATCAATGAGTAGTCACATGGAAAGAAACTCTGATTAGAGACAGAAATCAATTTGGTTAAGAGAAGCATGTGTAGAGAAGATATGTACTAGAACAAATTATTTGGTGGTTCTTTTTTCTGAAGCTAAATTCAAGGGACACTTAAGTACATTACATTGTTCCTTCATGGGTAATGCCAAAGTGGATTGTCAAAAAGTGGAGCAACTCCAAAGAAAAAAAAATATATTTTTTTCTAATGAACCTAAAGTTTATCGCAACCTGCACACATCTAAACATTGTTGGTAATTGGATCGCATTACATTACCTGTCATGGTAAATCCACCGACAAATAATCCAATGTCTCTGCCTCCGACCATGATGGTCTCGCTGCGGTCGGTGCCCTCGGCTTCGCCCGAGTGTTTGTTCTTCCATGCCGCCCAAATGCCTACGAACAGGATGAGGAGATAAAAGAACGCTATAGCCACGAGCCCCTCTACATGGATGGTCATTGTGCACGGGTAGAGCGCTAGGAGCGGCCGGGCATGAATACCTGCAGACAGGGAAATGAGAACATGCAAGGACGAATTTATAAGAAGTTTTCTGCAATGCAATGGGACATTTCTGCAATTGAGTTTTCAGTCAAAACCAAAAATTTTGGCAGAAAACCGAAATAACTTTTGATTTCTTTTCTGAGTGTACATTTTATGTATTATGTTAAAAACCAAGACTGTTCTATATAAAGTTTAAACACTCGTATCCAAATAAAATTTTAGTTGAATCAGCACCAGAGGCTGATGTTCCTGGAATTGCACGGACAAAATGCAAAAGCTTTAACAGCGCTCAAACATTTTCCTTTGCGTGCTTACAACTGGATCAAATAAATGAACCAAGGCAAACAACAATAACCGTTTCACATATTTAAGACAAACAAACAAACAAAAAACATACCTTAAGTGTTCCTAGAGTCATGTGCTGTTTTTCCTGACGCAGAAAACAACGTGCTGAAGATGACAATTAACAATTTATTAAAATGTATTTAGTCCGCTTTTACGCATCAAGGAACAGTAAAATGAAAGACTTGAGGAGGTCTCTCGGGTGAAATACTGAGGCTTATAAGGCGTCAGGTGCCGTCAGAGGGTGGACACGCACGTCAGAGGAGCAACACGTCCCTCTTAATGAGACACGTCACTGCAGAGCGCACGGGACAGACAGGATAGGACTGAGATTCCTTTGGTCAATGAAGGACACAGATGGGCATCAATTTTATTACTGACCAAGAGGATCAGTTCAGTTTCAGACTTTGCTATAGCAATTAATCATATAGGTTTTATTGTAATGATATTGTTTTTGATATTTTCAAATTGGGCGCGTCACAGTGGTCTAATTGTAGGCTACCGTCTGTGGCCTTTTAGTCGCTGTCACTTTCTACACACTCGACATTTAGACTACCTTACAAAGCAATTAGGCTGCTTTTTCTCCTCACAGTTGTGTGCAGCCATAGATTTTTTAAAACCACACATTTTAGTTTGATTTATTAAAATAGCAACTCAAGTAAAAATGTCTTGCTAGTCATTCCTGGATTAGGCTACTTCTGGCGCTGACTACAGCAGTTTGAACGAACGAGCAATTAAGAGTGTTTAAATACCTGTCTGCTTTCACTCTTCACTTTAGGATGTCTATCACTGAAAAGTATCTACTTAATGGTCTCCTCAGTCTGAAGTCGCTTAATCTGGACCTCTCTTGTCAAAACTGACGGTCATCCAATTATAATGGATCCACAGAAAGTCCAGAGCAGAGGAAAGAGATTTAATGAAACACTCAAGGTTTAGTCTGGTTAAAGGGTAACTCATCCCCTGGTCAGATCTTAACTCCACCCACAGCCGAAATTTGTGTAGTGATGACTCCAACACACAGCACTGGGAAACCGCAGATATAGTGTCTATAGTAGAGCAAAGCACGCTTATTGAAGCTATTAAACTTGAAAAGCGCCCCTGTTGTCGAGCGCACACACACTGCTCCAGGACCATGGATAGAGGTAAAAATGATAATGTTTGTGCAGTTTAGAGTCTTACTAACCGCTGTCTTATATAGCATCAAAATAGTTCTATGAAAAACTGAAGCCAATTTATCAAACTTACAGGTGACCAGATCGAAATCTAATATTATGCAAGAAAGCTGGTACTTACAAAACCCCACTACATCAGCCACTCTAAATTCAAGCAAGTCTGTTCCTTGGAGATTAGTTACCATTATTTTTTTATTGATATCAGAACATCAATATAGTTATTAAACAAATGATTTATACAAGTATTGTTGTGAAAATGTAGCTTGTTTAATTTGTGGAAATGGTGTTTACATTAAACTAAATGAATTGTTCAAGCCCAAGGATTGATGTTTAATGAGCAGCTGTTGCAGTCAGAGCTCAAGACACTTCCTCGGGAGAGGATGGGGGAGAGAAAACATCTTTCAACAAAAAGTAACAAATTATGTAATATTAAGCATGTTTCACAAACAACTGCACTTTCCTCAACATTTATTCATCTTCAATTTCCACAAACTGTAACAAAATACAAACAGCTGTTTGTATGGTACATTGTAGACAGTATTTAAATTTACATTAAAATGGTCTGACATTAGATTAAACTTCAAAGGTGTAAATAACCAGTTACATTTGTAAATGTTTGTGTATGTATGTTAATCATTTTGTCACATCTTGTGTATAGTTCTAATGTTTTGGGGGTGATTATTGTGTAGGGGATGCTCTAAAATCTATCCTTATAATATAGGCATTTTAAGATCACCATTTCACGTTTCAAAATGCAGTGTATCATTTATTTTATGGAACTACAAAAGTGAACAACTACAACTTGCTGTAAATTAAATATTTTTGTTTGTTCTCTGAGCAGTAAAAAAAGGCTACAATCAGCTTAATAAAATAAGACAACCCAATTATTTACAATTTATTATTCTTATTGTTTATATTAACATTGATGTACTTAATGCACGTTTATCCACAAAAGATAATAAATATATCTATTGGACCCTGAAAGCAGTTTGCTAAAAAGTAGGATCACGCAACATTACATTTCTTCAAAACAAAGATAAAGTTTATACCACTTGTATAATCCAGAACCTAAATGAAACCAATTGTTGGCGAAATTCTGATTGTAGTAGAAACTGTTACTATATCACTGCAAAAAAATAAATAAATAAATAAATAAAAATGTCAATAAGCATATTTTATTGTTCCATCATGTGAGTTTGATGAATCAAATGATCAAATCTTTTTCTAGAGACAAAGCATTTTTAGGACACGGCACAATTTTGTCCAAATTAAAAACAAAGCAAACTTGTCTTTGTTTTAATGAAATGCTGCTCTCTGCTGTGATACATCTGCAATACGCTGCCATGTTTGTCAGATTGATGTCTGAAAACAAACTACAGTTTAACCATGTATAAATGTTACATGGAAGCTGCTGCTTGATTGTGTTCCTCTTCATGTCCTTAGGTTCTCAGTGTTTTTATTTGATCTGAAAAACAATGAAAGAAAACAAATGATGTAAATAAAAATAAAAAAGAAATTAAATAAGAAAAGATGGGTTACAGTACAGGAGGAGGTTTAATGTGGGTTAATTTTGTTAATACACAAATATAGTAATTCATATTCCTGTAGTGACCAATGTTCCTCCTCTTGGCAGTTTTTTAAGTTTCCACATTTTGTATATAAAATTAAGTTTTTACAGTGTTCTGAATTGGCTCTTTTTGACATACCCCGCAACATTTAGTCAAATCACTTCATTCAAACTGTGGAAACTTGTAGAGTAGACCAAATTGGGCACTAATAATCCAAGCAATTGTTTAAGATAGAGTTTTAGGTTAGGAAGCAGCACCTACTACTACTACTCTTGGGTTTTACAGGGCTTTCACGTGGGCACAGTAACACAAGACTAACATCATACTTACTGAATTATTTGATCTATTGGAGAAAATGTGTAAAAATATAATACAAATTAAACAGCAACATACTCTGACTTATAGATCAACTTGTAGATATAGAAAAAAATACACATATAACGGCCAGTGTTAAATCATACCTTGAAGCCAGTCGACTCCTTCTTGTAAACCTTCCCCTTTCAAAGCATTGGTAGCACTGAAACAGTTCAAAGAAGTAGCAAAGAAAGTTCAAATATGGGAAATCCTTTTGTGTTCAATATTAGGAACACGCTTCCTCTGACTGAAATAAACTTTATATCCACTATATATTCCTGAATATATACCAGAATACAACTAACATTAGGGCTGCCTCAGCAGAAAAATGCAGCTAGTGCTGAAAACATTAACAATATTATTGTTCCAGTCAGCTGTCACAAGAAGCCATCACAGTGGTGTTCCTGGAAATGTTTTACTGTTCCTTTTCTTTTACAAATTACAAAAATAAAAATAGGTAAAAGGGCTATTTTTGTTTACTATCCCTTATGGGAAAATTCCTTGGTGGCAGCCACCACCAGGGGCGCCCAGCATGTTTTTGATGTTGGAGGGGGAAACTGGAGTACTGGGAGGAAACCCACACAAGTACGGGCGACAATGCTAAGTATGTGTGTGTGTTTTTGTGTGTATATGAAGAGTTCATTTGCAAAAGCAGATAACTCTGTTTTTATAAATACACATTATAAATGTGTGTTACCAGATATGCCAGGGTTTATCTTTGATGTTTTCCAAACAGAGCAGTTGTGAAACTTTGACCGAAGACAACGAATCTCTGACGTCCATCTTGTTTGCAAAGAATAGAATAGGGATCCTCCTGTGTTTAATGTCTACAGAGAAGACAAAAATTTACTTCACATTTTCTAAAAACTTTTAATTTTATAAGTGAGCCAAATTTACCTGGGTGGCTTAGTAATGTTTCGAGTTCTTCTTTGGCCACCACCATTCTCAGCTTGTCTGCACTATCAATGACAAATATAATAGCCTGGCCCTCCCTGGGTAAAACAAATTACAACAGAGTTAGTTTGTGCATGTACAGATTAGATTTTGTTTCATTTCATTCATTTTAACACTCACTTATAATAATGCTCCCAAAGATTTCTATATCTGCCTTGCCCAGACATATCAAACACTGTAAATGAAAGACTATAAGAGAGAACAAGAGAGCTTGCTTAATGACATAGAGCAGGCACGCACTGTCACGCAACATTCACTAGGACTTATTTAAGACATATAGTCAAAGGATCAACCATCTTTTTACCTGGATGTCTTGAACTTCTCTATGCTGAAACCAATGGTTGGGACTATGTCTTGTGCCTGAGCCTGTGGGATTAAGAAACAGAAAGACATGGTTGTTATATGAACAGAAAGGCGACAGACGAGCACTGGTCAGAACTTTAATTTAATCATTAAATTGCATAGATCTCTCTGACTATTTGTTATGTCTAATATTTAGTTACGTAACAAAATAGTAGTCTTACATTTGATGGTTTGAGCTGGTTGATAATTGTGGTTTTGCCGCTATTGTCCAGGCCAAGACACAGCACATTCACCTCCTTCTTTAACCCCAACCATGAGGCCAACTTATCAAACAGCCCCATTTACTATTCAAGAGACATTTGCTGTCTGTCTAATCTGTTCAAAAAGACAAAAATCATTAGTTGAATAATTCAGATACTGGCACAATATATCCTCCACCATATCATATAACACTAGTTAAACTGGTATATCAGTAGCGTTTATAAAATCAGTTGTTTGCAGCAGTATCTCAGCTACAAATAGGAAGACACTTGACAAGATCACTGGGGACATCTCTATCCTGGGATGACCCTAGACTCAGCAAGAGAAAGAGAGAAGGCCCAAGTTATCCTTCATTGAGTCCTTAAACCCCATTTTACTTTCCTCTATTACTGAATTAGCTTACTTATTAATTGCAATAATAAAACTTAATAACAACACGTAGACAAACAATCCTACATCTTACCGAGTTCATCATATTTAGTGAGGGTTCATATGGATAGTTTAGTTCATCAAAAAAGCTATAATAATTTATTTGCTTATCTTAGTATGCATGTTATCGGTTAATTCATTTAAGTTAATTTGATCCTTCTTATCCTCAGGTATTATCCGCGGTAGCGACTATAATTTTACGTTAGCTTGACTACATTTAATATAACAAATGAAGCAATACCGAATTTAAATTTGCTCATAGGTTTATTAGCTAGCTTTATGCCATTTCCACCGAAAGCTACTAACTCCCTCCCTGCTAACACAGTTAATCTCTTGTTAGAGCTACGGTTAGCTAACTAACGATCTCAAAACTTTAGCCTGTCGTCATCACAACTTAGCGTTAGCTAGTTAGCGCTAAACCACTTTTATAGCGCATTAGATTACCAGAATAAACTTTAAAGCTTAGCCATTTCAAAGTAGTTATCTTATAGCTTGACTAACCTATCTAGTTATCTACCGATAATACAAAGCAGCTAACTAGCACTGTTGCTATCATCAGATTATCTCTAGTCTACATTATTAGATAAAAGTGGTATTTGACCTGTTATATATTTTAGGTATATTTATGCAGGAGAGTGTGATCCACGCTGAGACAAGATGGTTTCATGAAAGTGTCAGGTTTAGAGCACCGTTTTCCTGATAACTCCGCCAGTCTCTCGTGTTCATCTCCTGCGGGTTATTTACACTCTGTTGCTGGGAGACCGCGAGACTGCACTGAAGCCGTCTTCTTCTGGTGCATTCATGTGGTACTCGGGAATCCGTTTTTCCGAGATGAAAAAGGCACACTTGCTCAAGTCGGAACAAGAGCTCGAAAAATTTGGTTGCCCGACATTCCGTTTTGACATTATTACCATCAACACGGCAGAGGAAAGCAAAATTTTCGTAATACCAGTCATTTAAATATATTTCATATCAATTGTTTTGCACGTTAATAACTTGATAATATGATAGCACAACTAGTTTTATGTCCATATAAGCTTTTATAGACTATATACAAAGGTATTTTTTTACGTCCGTTATTTAGAAGGTTAACATTTTGTTTAGGCCACCTTTTCTTGAACCGCTACTATAGGATACTAATTGCTAGCTACCCGTATTAGCTCATTTGAAAATAACATTTAATTGCACATTTTAGTCTTAACGTCCATCTGGTCTTGAGTGTTTGTAATTATTATACAATCTATGGTTCCGACTTTCCCGAGCTGAAAACACATGAACAAAAAGTCGGATGAACGACGTCTTTAAACTCGAATTCTCCGTTCACCGAGGACGAGAATGCACCGTTCTTCTTCTTCGTTAATGGCATTGCTGCCCCCCACTGGTTAGGCGCCGGGCCGCCCCTTTTTTGTAATTAAGGTTTCTCTTAATTACAGAAAAAAGTGTTTTCCAATAAGGAAAAGACCGCTGGTCGACCTACAATGGCACAGCCTTGCCATTTGTATTTTACTGAAGTTGCCTGCTCCTCACGAGCCAAAAAAGCCCTGCAGCCTCAATGAGAAATGCAACCATTAAACCAAAACTACAGCCGCTTTTCTGGATTTGCACCCCCTACAGCAGACTACAATTACAGTAATGACATCAAATAGTTTTTATGATTTTGGGCCTATGTAATAAGCTTTACATACTTTTATATTATATCTCTAAATAAAAAATGTATACGCCTAAGAAGTGACTAGAAATAAATAATAAAATAACTGGCCTTATCTTTCATTTTAGATAATATTTGTTACAATAATTCGAAGTAAGTTCCCCTGGTCTTTGAGTTTGACATGTCTCCTCAACAAGAATGACAAAAGTATCACTCAAGACAAAAAATATCTACCAAGATAAACATGTTTAAGATTAACTTGCCACTGGCTTCTTTAAAAATGCCTATCATCTTTGGCCTACTACAAACCTATATTTGACAAACTCAACTGCTACATCTTCATGTCCAGAAAACCTGTAAGTCCTTAAGTGACAGCCAAGAGGGTACTAGACACAGTCTCTGTTAAGGCTCCTTGTAAACCACTAGGTTTAGAAATTGCCACTCTACTGATTAAGCTTGAGATGTTTCAAGTCTGAGGGAAAACTATTAAAATAACCTTGTTTATTAAGGAATATTATGAATAAGACATACACCTTCCACAAGACTTTATACAAGACATACTGCATTACCATGAGGATAGACTATATACATTTCTATAAAATCTTTTGACATTCAACGGTCTTCAGTTCAAAAACATGATTGTGTATACCATACGGTCAGTCTGAATTTAATTTGAATTGTTCTATAAACAATCCACAAAATTCACACACATTAGGATTCCATACATTATCACACATTATGTCCAATCCACATCATCTCTGCTCATGAGGTAATTAACACCTTTCAAAGTTAATAAAACCCATTGGATTGTCACTTGGAGAGAAAAGAGGTATTAGTGAACACTTGAATAGATACTACGGGAAGCAAGTCCAAAATTCAAGTGAAATGCATTTGCTGAGATAACCAAGAGACCACATTTGGCCAGTGCTGTCAGAGGTTGGTTGGTTGTTGTGGAGGCTGTTTTAATGATGATCTGAAAGACGATGCATGTGTGATGACTAGACCACATCTGGTCCAGCAGCTGACAGCTCCCATATGAGCAGTGTGTGGTACCTGCTACACCTAACAGTCTGGTGTTTTTGCAATTAGTCAACGGTGATGTGACAGATCTATGGTTCACTTCCAGTTCAGTGTTCAACTGTCTTTTTTGATGTAATGGTCTCACACTTGAAAGCCATTCTGTTGGATGTGGTGAAGCTGCAGGCGAAGAGACTGTATGCTGCTTATGATCCTTCTCTGGTGACCAATCAAACAGATCCCAATACGTCTGATGTCACTGAGGTTAAGAAAAAGATTTATCAGGTTTTAATAAAGCAGCAATAAAAAAGTATATGTCTGCTCTTTAGAATAAAAAAATATATTTGATTGCCCAGTGGATACCATTTAGAAAAAAAACATAGTCTTATCTTTTATTTTTTCCCTTTTTGACAAACAAAACTGATTTATCACACTCACTCTATACTCATAGTAGAAATTGAATCCAGTGTGGTGTAGCCTGCTGCAAGGAAGTTGTTCTTATACTGGCTCATTTTGATGGAGTCAAGCCAGTCACCGATTGAGATGAAAAGAGGGTAGTCTGGCATATCCTCTGGGGAGTCAGGGAGGCTGACAGTGTAAACAAAAAGTTAAACAGTTAAACAAAAAATATTAGCTTGCTTATGCAATGGTATATCCTCTTTGAAGAATCAGAACAATAATTGTAAACTCTTGACAAACATTCAGAGAGCTAGCAGGAAGTTCTGATTTTTTTGACAGGAACATTTTCTATTATTTATATAAAATTGTTGCCTATGCTATTACAGTGTTTACTTAATGACTACTTTTCCAAACCATTTGACTATGAGGTTCATATTACCTACGTTGGTGTGTCACAAGTGTGCGATTTTATATTCACCTCTGTGCATCATTCACCAGAGTAAGCAGACTACCAGGACTGATGATGAGTTTGTCAAGGAAAGAAAGCACATCACTGAAGCATGGTCTCTGTCCCGCCTCTTTCTGCCAACAATGCAACATCAGCTGGTGCAGTGTCACAGGGCAGCCCATTGGGGCTGGCAGACGGTAGCCTTCTTCAATTGACAAAATAACCTGAAATGAAGAACAACGAGGAAAGATCTTATCTTATGTTATGTCCTTTTCATTCCTAATTTGCAAACAGCAGCTTACATCTTGATTGGACATCTCCCAGTAGGGCCTTTCACCATAGGACATCACTTCCCACATGACAATACCATAGCTCCAAACATCGCTAGCTGATGAAAACTTTCCATAAGCAATAGCCTCTGGTGCAGTCCAGCGTATTGGTATCTTTCCGCCCTGATTAAAGAAAGAAAAGCAATCAAAAAGAATACAATTTATATACATTTTTTTACACTCATGCTGGGCAAAATAACTAAGAGATCACACTCACTGTAGCAGTGTAGGCTGCCTCAGTGTCATCTTCTAGGACTCTGGACATGCCAAAGTCAGATACTTTACAGACCATGTTTTTGTCCACCAAGATGTTGCGAGCAGCTAGGTCTCTGTGAACATAACCCATGTCTGAAAGATAGGTCATTCCTGTTGCAATGCCCTGGAGCATGCCCACCAGCTGAAGCACTGTGAACTGACCATCACGGGTCTGGAGAGGAGTGAGAAAAGAAAAACAGTTTTTATATTCTGTAGTATTGAGAATATTTGTCCACACAGATCCAACTCTGAAAGCAGTATTCTTCTCACCCGCAGATAAGAGTCAAGTGCTCCGTTTTCCATGTACTCCACCACTATCATTACTGGTCTGCCTAAGAACAAGATAAAACATTAGATAATTATCATATGAATACAAATAAATAAATGAAAATTACATTAATTGATCAAACTTACTATTGGTGACCACTCCTTCAAGCCTGATGATATTAAGATTGTTAAACTGCCCCATGATTGATGCCTCGCGTAAAAAATCCTGCCTTTGCTGTTCAGCATAGCCACCTTTAAGAGTTTTTATTGCCACAGCAACATCCATTCTGCCAGGTAAACGCAAGCGGCCACTACACACCTCACCAAATTCACCTGCAATAGAAAAGCATTTAGTAATCAGAATAAATTCTTAAAGGTGCTTCTTGTTAGGTGCATGTACATGACTGTAATATAGTATAGAATAGTTATTGTAATGTAGAAAGTAATTGCGCCTTGTATCCAGTAGATGGAGCCCAGGCTATAAAAACTGCACAAATGGAGGGCACTTTGGAAATCACTCATGAACCAGAAAGCTGAGACAATCTGTTCTATTAAATGAACCAATGAACATTATGGGATTCATAAAGGTGCAATGACTCTGCTGTGCTACAGTAAAATAAAAAAACTGTTAAAATTAACTTGCTGAGATTTCAATTCAATTCAATACTTCATTGCTAGACAACGGAGATGTTAGGAATTTGTTTGATGTGGACCGTGCAACATTCATACAATCACATTTACCCCAGCATAAGTTAAAAGGAAAAAAATAAAAAATAAAAAAATTAGCATTAGGCTATATAACAATAAAGCTAAAACTTTAGGGTCAACTTTTCTTATACAAAATTGGTGCTCAGAACGAAAGTTAATGGAGATCAACTGTCAGTGTTTTTTGGAGGTAAACTGCAATCTTATATTTACCACACTTATGTAAATTGTTATGGTCTCGCACAAAGGTTGTACCTAATCTGTAAAGACATTATTTATTACAAAATGTAATACCATAAGACATGTTGCATTCATTATAGCTGTTACCTGTTCCAATCACCCTTTCAATGCAGATGTACGAAGGATCTATCTCTTTGGCAAACTCCTCCACAGCCTGAGTGGGGTCCTCATATGTGTCAGGGTCCACATAAATTTTAATCCCAGAAAACGGCACTAGACGTCGATAAGACACAATGTGAGAATGCAAAAAAAAAAAAAAAGCCTAGGAAGGAATAAACATTATTTTTAAGTCTCAAATTCTTCAGCCTGAGTTGGAGGGAATTCGAAGAAAAGGAAAAACCCTGAGGGAGGATGATGAACCATCCATTAATAGTTAAACAGGTCTAAAGTTTATGAAACAGTGTAAAATGTATGCTATTGCCTTCACAGTCAACAGCAATGATTATCAGCTAACACCAAAACATAGCTATTATAGAAAAAGTAATTCAGTCAGGGGTAAATTAGAGTTAAAACAGCAGCATTTTCAAAAACACAAATCCTTGTTACAGGATGCTCAGACTGTAACATGGGTATCCCAGAACCTCTGCTTGACAAGAAATTATCTATACAAGTATATATTTATGACACTGTTATAATTGATACAACTTATATACTGTTTTTGTGTGCTAAAAATGCAGAGCTATTTTGTGATATATGGTTTGCATTTTCTTTCATTTACACAAGAAGTTTCTTTGTTTTTTCAGAAAAAAGAAGAGCTCAGAAAATGCCCCAGAGCAGCAGTGAATGAAGACATTTCAGGGAGCCAGGACTCAGCATCCCTCTAGCTGAGGCTGGAGATGCTGCTGTAGTAAGCACTGTGCACGATGACTGGCACAAATGATAAGTTGAAGGAGCCCCTGGTACACCTCGAACAGATGAACTGGGGACTAAATGTACTTTATAGCTGTGTCAGCTCATATTGTAGAAACTTGAAGGCATCATCTACAATAGATTCCAGTTTGGAGTTGAGCTCTAGCTCTGTCTCCTGGGTGTCTAAACACAGTTGTAATAGAGCAGGGTTTTTTACTCAGTGTTGCCTGTTGGCACACTGTCTTGGTGATGCCTCCCCTGTGCATCAAGAACAGACAACAAGAAAAAGCTGTAAGAGGAATATATTGACTTGTTAAAGTAAATACTAAAGAATAAAGTAACACCATTTTTTTTACTAGCATCTGTTTTAATTGAGTAAAATAAGAATCCTATGCAAGACAGATCCTTTGTCCTCTAGAGGAAAGACAAACAAAACACACACAAACTGCATACAAACTATACAAACATTAATATGCTCACTAATATTTCACATTATTTCACACTAATATTTCTGTGTGTCTGTTCAAGTTCTTGGTATGCTCTGTTATTTAGAGCACAGATTACTTTTGTAAACCCTCACAGCTCCTGCAGAGTGTGGAGGAGCAAGAAGAGCTCTAGATGTCTTTTTTTTTAATGACAGGCTAGGCTTTTGTGGTCAAAGACATGCTTAAGTCACTAACACAGTGTGCACCTGTAAGTGTGGTGCCACACACAAAGCCACTGTGTGGTGTAGGTGCTAATTGTACCTCATATGAGATGTGAGCATGTACTTTGAGTGAACTATCTCCAGCAATTAGAGTTGTTCTAAAGATGCTGTAACATCACACATCTTTATCAAACTGGTTAGAAGCATAAGAGCCTGATAAAAGCACAGCGCAATGACAGATAAATGTGAAAATATAATTAAATTCTCTGCCAGGGGCAAAGAAAAAGCTGGAAACTGGTCTAGTCTTCCCAAAACTTTAAAACACAATAAGACGTGAATTGAATTCACAGAAGTGTGGTGTTGTTTACCGTGTCCACTGTGGAAACGTGTCCTTCGCTTCTCCTCTGACTTCATCCTGGCTTTGATATACCCCTGACACCTGTTGAGTTTACCACAGGAGATTCAGTGTTTTGGATTAACAACAAAACAGATTCATTCAATTTAATACAATATTACAATTCACAGAAGCACAAATTTATGGCAATGTTGAAAAAATGTATAAGGTTTCAGTTATAGCCACAGTAACCATAGAAAGTAAATATTTAAAATGCCCTGCAGCCAAGGGTAAAGAGAAATTAAATGAGTTTCATTCACTATGTCCCTCTGGCACCAGACAACACTGATTCAAATGAATAATAACTACTTAAATTTGTGATGTAGCTCCCTGAATTATAGAGTACCTTTATTGCAGATACTTTACTGGTTTATTTGTTTTGAGAATAGGGACATAGCACCTTGAAGTGTGCTCCATATGCCTTTGACAGTCTGGAGGATTATCTTAGCAAATTTGAAAATTTTCATCAATTACTAAATAATTATGACATAATCATACATTTTTGATTTTATAAAACATTAATTTTACATTTCTGACTTGTTAACTTGAATGTACTTTGGGAGCTGTGTAAAGCCCTGACAAATTATCTCTAGATTTTGAGCCATTTTTCATAGTTTATCAATAATTGCAACTAATACAAAACCCAATGAACCAAAGAACACAAATCTGCTCTAACCTGCAAGTTAATGGGATGAAGCAAAGTGCTGGTACATGCATTACATGCTGAGTAATTAACCAGATAATTGGTTCAGCCATTTGGAAAATAGGAGAGTCCGCTTGATGGCAAAGAGAGTCCATTAAAAAACTTTTGGCTGAAGCATTATGTTATGAGATTATGAGAAGAGACAGAGGTGTGTACGTATGTTCTGTATGTATGTGTGTGTGTGGGTGGGTGGGTTTAAATATAACCTGACATGAGTCTTACCGTCCAGTGATGAGGAGGAACAAGGTTAGGATGACCAACAGAGCAAAGCCCCCAACAGATGCTGTGACCACCACCAGAACCTGACCTTGGTCTGCAATATCAGGATCTGTGAAAAACACAAAATCATTATCTGCCCAGTAACAACAATTGCTGACTCCAGCTTTAAATATCAAGGTTATCCATGGTAAAGACCTAAACCACAGTGAAGCTGTGCTGAGGTGTTTTAAGGGCAGCTGTGGAGCACATGTCTAACTCAGTGTCATCAGTGAGTGTGCATAAGAGCATATAAAGGTGTACATCTCCAAATTTATCATTTCAAGCGTGGTTCTTGTAGGAGGCTGCTTACTTCAGTGCTGGGCTCAGCAGAGCATGGTGAGTGCACTGCATAAAGAACTATAATAAGCACAGCCTGAATCAGGAAACTACAGCGCTTTTAAACATTTAAAAAATAAATAGCTCATGGCTGAAAGAGCACAGATGAATTTTACTGATCCATGGCGAAGAATGTTCATAAAAATGTCTCAAAGGTTCTTTGTAGGGTCATTGATCAAGACAGATGACTTAACTGGCTTGTAGAACCTTCATCCCTTATTATCCATTTATTAAAAAATGAATGAAAATATCAATATTGTTTAATTGTTGTGGTTTTCACAGTGAAGTTGCACAAGAATCCATGAACATTTGTCTGCTGCCATACCTTCAGGGGCAGTGGAAAAGTCAAAGTTGGGGCTGTATGCTGTGTAACCAGCGGTGGTGCGAGTGCGCACATGAAAGACGTAGACTGTGGAGGGTCTGAGGCCTGTAACCACCACACTGGGGGTCTTGGTGCGAGTTGATGAGTAACTTAACTGTTCCTGCTCCTATAAAAATATGATGATGATCAACAGAGACACAATGAGGCATAAATGAAAATAAAACCATTACCATAACACAGCATTTGAACAAAACATCAATTTATCCAATTAGCTTCCAGAGCAGATGGTGAACACAGCAAAATTACAAATTAATTGTGAATACTCCACCCTAAAATGAGTGTTTCTTTATAAGAACAATATGTATTGCCAGAATGGTTTAATATTGTCATGGAAAGTGGGATTGGTGAATCAACAGAACTACAAAAGTTGTTTTCTTCACCTTCTCATAGTATTTGACCTCATAGTCCATGATGTCTGCGGGCGGCTGTTCCACCTGCTCCCATGAGAGGGCAATGCTGTTTTCAGAGGCCCAGTCCTTCCTGACGACCCCCACCAGCGCAGGACCTGTATTTACAAAGACGTTACTAAAGGGTGGCTTACCAGAGTGCATCAGGTGACATAAGACAGAACGAGTGTGGGAAGTAAAATTAAGAAAAATGTCTGACAACTGAAATAGGACTGTGCTACATGAAGTCACCTGCCCCAGCCCTAGGGGCATGAGCATATGAGTGATTGCAGTCATTTACCCCTCCACTGAAGCAGACACTTTATTTTTAGGCTTTGAGAGAAACATGAGAGAAATCATAAAGTTCTTAGCAGGTTTTCAGCCACAAAGCCTTAGAGAAGCACCTGATGCCATCAACATCACATCACTTGTGTTTTGTTTAAATCTAAAGTAAAGACGTTAGTGGTTTAGAAGAGCAACTCCTTTTGCATTGGAAATATACCTTAGGAGAAAAGACGTTAGTGCCCATGTGCAAGGATGATGTATTGCTCCGTTAATCAAACAACCAGATTACACTGTGGATCATATTTATTATTACTGCAAAATGTGAGAATATTTTACACAAAACTACAGAGAAAGCTAAAATCTCCCTTTAGACATTCAAATATTTACCATTAATTATTCATAATGCTCTCACTTGAACAGAACATTATTTAGAAAACTAATACATCTCATCCGTCACTGTTGAGCTCATTGACAGAATACAAATTCTGGCCTGTATACATGTTTTAAAGTGTCTGCTCTTTCAAAGAAGACCCTACAACAGCCTTTTATAGGGCACATTGGACAGGAGACATTTTACATAATGATTTCGATCTCTAGCAATATCTCTAGCCTAACTTTGAGGAACTGAAGGAAAAATCCAAGTTTGTAAAATAGCAAATAAGAAACGAACTGGCAGAACCTTCTGGAGATTAAAAAACAGCTAAAAACCTGCAACATGAAACCCACAAAACACCACTAAACACAGTGTGCTGTCCATAAAAGTGTTTGAAGAGCCAAAAGAAACATCTGTTGTCACCAGTGTTATCTAAAGCAACATGTGCCCACTCTGTCCGGCTGGCAGCTGGTGTCTGAGCTGCACAGAGAGAGCCAAGATGTTGTGGGAATATCTGAAGTCCCAGTCTGGCTGCATGTTGTAGTAGTAATGGCAAATAGCAGACAAAGCACCATGTACTGACAGAACACTGCTGGACTGGGTGTCATAAACACACTCAAATGCACACCTAAAATTTGCATATGCTTGACAATATTTTAAATGATATAAGGCATGATATACAAAAAAACACAATTACAATATTCTTTTACAGTGGATTTTCATCACAGGTCAATTTTGTATTTGATGTTGGTTTTGTTTGTTTCCTGGTCACAGCCATTTTTGAAACATCTATATCATAACCCTAAGTAAAACGAGGGAGAGCACAGACCAAAAATATCTGCAGCTATCCTGCGTAAAAGCAGAAATTTATGCAAGGAAAGGTACTCAGAGGACCTCAGGGGAAACAAGCACAAATCCAAAGAGGAAAAGCTCCAACATACTGAGCATATCAATCCATGTAAGAGCAGCATGGATTTCCTACAGTCAGAGGCACTTCCCTAGAGTCCCATTTTAACGCTCTAGGTTCAACCATAAGCATGTGACATGTGTTTGAAAGCTTTATAACAGTTACATACATGGTTATACAGTCACACATGCCGTAATTTGATTCAAAAATATCTCACACATTGACTTATTTGTCACCAGTTTGTCTATGACATATTCTAATGCAAATGCATGTACATCACTGTGAGCGTTTTCTTCTCATTGTATTATGTTTTCCTGTTTATATTTAATTAAAGAATTTTAAGAACCTCAGAGAAAAAGATCCCTTGAAACTCCCTTGAAATAAAGTATGCTCTGTCTGTGTTGGCAAAATAAATCCACTGGTTAGACACTAACAGCTACAGCTGAGTGGCTCAAAGGGAACAATTATGGTCATTGCAGTTTAATCACAATCCACAAAGCAGAGGATAATTGAGAACATATAAGCTCCAATTGGTTCATTGGCGAAATGAAAAAATAGGTTAAACCTCAACTATAAATGCTGAAACAGATAAAGGAAGGACAGAGGGGGAAGAATGAAAGTGAAGAGGGAGAACTGCAAAGAAGTCCCAAGAGGTTGCATCTCCCCAGCATCTGAGCATATAAATAGAATTCTGCCTTATTCCCAGAGCAAGGGTGGAAAAAATGAAAAGAAAAGAAAATCTCCAAAATCAGGGCATCTCCAAACACTGGGGAAAGGTTCACATGTGGAATAAACCTGTGATTCTAGCAATGGTTCAATACAAAGAGGCAACAAATAAAAACAAACAACACAGCCCCAAAGAAAGTTAGTGACAAATAAACTATATCATTCGCCTTTTGAATCTTTTTAGCTAAACCTTGGTGTAATTTACCATTATGGAAACAAGATAATAAACTATAAAACTCCTATTCTACCATCCCACACAATCCAGGCAGTCTTTGCCAGAGCTGAAACATCTAATCCACTTAATAAGTAACAGTGTCTCTATAAATAAAGCAATTTGTCTGAATCACCTCTTGTGCTTGCAGCTATACTTCTGTGTTCTTTGCCTATCATAGGAATAAGAAATAAGAAAAGCTGCCACAGTTTATTTGCCAGGCTCTTGATAGAAGACCACAATAAACTTTGTAGGAGGCTCTGCTAAACAATAACTGACAAAAGACCCACAGAGATTAGAAACCACAAAACCAAAGCTCTCACTGTGTTGTGCTGCTAACATGAGATTTGCCCAAATGAACTGACCCCAGGTTTTTACAAGAAGACAACCACTTCTTGTTGCACACATTGAAGCAAAGTTTTAAGAATACTCTGACACTAGTATATTTATCTACTGTGTCATATTTTGGCCCACCCACCACTAAAACAACCAAGGTTAAAACAGGGAAGTTATTATGATTAATAGGTTTAGCCTAATTAAAAGCATAATGAGGCATTAACAGGCTATTTACAAACAGATACAAACTCAATCAATTGCTCCCTCCCCCTTTGAACAAAACCTATTTAATTGCTAATTCTGCTTTTGATTGGCTATTATTTAGTTATTGGCACAATATCACAATCAATTATATAAATTGCATCACTGACAAATTTGGCAATGAGCCTATCTTTTGCAAGTCCTACTGAACAGATGTTTGGAAAAGCAAGAGCATTTCTCCTAAATGATTATTCACTAATAGAGACATTAGCCAATGGAGCTAATTTCAACACACGCTTATTCTGCAAGTCACATTAAATTAGTTTGAGTGCAAAAAACTAAAGTTTAGTTATTGTAACCATAATACTGTGTTGTGCATTTCATACACACTCATTAAAAGTAAGTACAGAGAAGTAGAAAAGCAGTCTGTGTTGGTGGCAGAGAAGCAGCAGAGAAGCAGCTAAGGCGAAGGCGTCAGCAGCACTGTGAGCTGGAGGTGGGATACGGATAAGGCTGAAGAGTGTGCAAATGTGATAGGCCTATGTGAATGATTTTGCTTGGCTCTGTATACTACATGTCTACTGACGGAAAGGTAGTTTGACAAGTTAATCCACTCTAAACATCGTAATGGGAACATTCCCACAGGCTGCTTCTCCTCCTGAATTTGCATTCCAACTTCCTCGCATAAGCCTGGCTGCCTTTGCTGAGACACATGAAGAAATGACACATGTCCACCTGACATCTGTTTTCAATGATAATGTGACAGCATTTCAGCATAACATTTCATTTCTAAAAATACTACATTAATACACAATAACCAGACTATGACAAGATGCAAAATATAGCTTTTTCTGTGAGTAAATGAGCTGGACCATGACTTGTTAAGGCTATAACAACAATGCAATAATGTATAACGACAACAACAAGTAATGATGTAATAATATGCCTAATAATGTAATTTACTAACCAGTAAACCATGAATGTAATTTTCAGTGGCTTAAAAATGTTGGGTATAAATTTAATAAGGTGAATTAAATTATGAAAAATCCTATGGCATATACAGAGGGTGAGGAAACTCTCACAAGCACCTGATTAAGATGAATAGAGGTGGTAAGGATGAATATTACAAGTTTACAATTTGTTTCTATCCAATGATAAAACAGAGTGGTGCAGTTTCAGCCATACTAACAGGAAATTGAATCCAGATCCCCTTTAGATCACAATCTTGATGTCTGCCTTGTTGTCTGGTATTAAGTTTAGTGTGAGGTCTACAACACCAACTCAGCCAACTACTAGCTTGACAGCCGAGCAGTAAATTTAGAGAAGAGAGCACCATATGGATCAACAAGTACCCCAGTGTAAGAGGGGCTAATACTGATGTGAAAACAGCTCTCACAAAGGAAATACTGAAGAGGACAAAATAATGTTTGTTTGTGATGACAGCTTTATCTTCTCATGCCTTGTGAATCCTTTATGAAGAAGCAATCGAGGATTTAATTCAAAAGGTCCTTATCAGATAGAGCAATAATGTGTGATAATCACTGCACTAATGGAGCTGTGACATTATTATTCTACATTTACATTATATCTCAGAGCTTCCTTACTGAAACAGGTATAAAAATGCAGCTACATTCCAGTATCATCTTTGCTGCTACACTTCATCTTTCCCCATAAATTATTCCATCAATATTCCTACTCTGAGAACAAGTCTGGATTTCAGAGGTTGATGCTCCTGGCTTTCGTACGTAATGCAAATCTATGACAGTGTTCTGACTGACCTGCAATCAGTAGGTCCTGCTAAATACCACCATGTTCAGACCAGAGTGGTTCTGTCAGCTATTAAGGGGCCACAGGCCTTCACCTATTGGCACAATAAGATAGGTGAACACAAGATAGATCGGCACAACTTAGAACATACAGTACTTATTAAACACATTGAGATAATGTTTGGGAGAAATAGTTTCTTTGTTTAGTTACATTGTTCACTTTTGCTTAATTTTCTGACATCTGATCTGAGATGTTGAAATGGCCTATTGGGAAATTCTCACTATTCCAGATGGCTGTTTTGCCCACGCAAGCAAGATTAACATGCTGAGTGTTACACAATAATTTGCTCTAACTATTTGTGCAGTCTGACAAATACTGTAGTTATGATGTTGCTTTTAATACAATAGTGCTCAAAGTTTAAATACTTTTTCATTAATAAATGGATTACTAGTTTGACAAAGTTACCCACCTTTCTCCAGGTGACAGTTATAAACTCAACATGTTCCCTTATTTGAGAGTCAGCAGACATGTATCAAACAGTGCTTGTTGCAGGACTTAAACACTCACCAAAAAATATTAAAATTTTCTTGCTTTCGGCATATTATTGTTTGCACAGATAAAGTACGTTTGTAACTCACCAGCCTGGTGTGTGTTGACTGTAATATTTGCCAGAGAGCGCGCTGCCACACCTAGCCCAGAGACACCATTCACCGCCTCCACATGAAATGTGTAGTTTGCATGCACTGCATATTCGAGGATGGCCACAGACGTGCCAGTCAGACCCAGCGCCTTTGGGATAAATCGCAGGTCGGGCTCACATGGTTCACACTGAATCCCCCCACTGTCACCAGCATCGCAGCGTTGACATAGGACGTTATACGTAATATCCTTCCTGCCTCCGGTGTCGCGAGGAGGCATCCACTGCAAGAACAGGGCTGTGTCGTTGATGAGGGAAACCAAGTTCCTTGGAGCCGATGGGGGTCCTAAATAGAAAAAGACATGTATTGTGTGTGCAAAAGATCTCAAAAAAATATCTCCTAATATCAACTCGAGCAATAGAAATATCCCAAAGACAGCTGGAATTGGAATAAATGTTATTATACAATGGTCTCTATACAGCACACTCAAGTTTATTTCCCCTTTTATATTACTCTGCCAACTTGCAGCCATAGCAACTGTAAAAGGTTGAATTGTTGAAACAGTGATAACAGTAAATGACAAGATATCTGCATTTAGTTTAAACTAAATATTTCCTAATAAATATTTAAATATCTTTATTGACCCAAGTATCATAAACTTGAGGGCATGAGTTTGATATTGCAGTACTGCAGATTACAATGAACCTGTGGGCTATTCCCTATTTATATTCAGTATGTTTGGCCAGTCTAAATAAACTGAAAGAAGAAAGAGAAAGTATTTTTTTATAATGCAGTATTGTGGGTGCTCATAATATTGAATAAATATATGTAGAATTACAGAGGCCTCTTGGGGGAAATTTTCAAAGAATAATTTAGTAGTAGTGTTGAGGACAAGCTGTGGGTTTTTATAGTGTGCATTTGTGTTGTACGTGGGTGGTTCATCATGATACTTGTCAGTGACAGACATCACACCAGATGTTATTTTCACAGCTGAGATGTGAAAACATAAGCTTGTAGGCCTGTATTTACATTTAGTTTAGACCCACTCCTTACATTAAACTGAGATAAAAGCGGAAAAGTTACCAAGACAGCAGATGGCACCAGCACAGACTGACAAAACTATACATGAAGTAAAAAAAGCAGAAAGCTCAGTACTTACTTGTGCACGCCATGGTTGAGAGGTCTTTAATGTTCCTGTAGAAACTTTTGTCACAGTGACAGATTGTGGCAGCCTGGTCGTGGCTGGAGCTGTGAGGAGGACACTTGGAGCATTTAGTGTTACCAGCAAATGCCTTGAAGAAGCCTGGCTTACAAGCTGCAGACAAGAGGTAAAAGACAGGTTCATAAAAGTTAATGTTCTTCCACATAACTTAATTTCTATAATCATACATTTGAATCCAAATCTCCTGTGGTCTGACCATATTACCGGGATTAATTATGGATCATAACCTTTATTAGCGCTCAAACCCAAGTGATTGAAGTTATTCTTAGTGTTATTCTTACTGATCAATATCAGTAAATTTGATGCAGCTTGAATTGGTTTAGAGATGACTGGAAATCAGTCTCAGTTTAATGATCAATCCCTGTCAAATACAATTAGTTGAAAAGACAGACCATCTTCATAAAAAAATCAATGTCACAACAGGTAACGTGGCAGCAACCACACATCAGTCCATATGTTGTTGACTTATGTACAAATACTGAAGAATCCACTTTTGATCAGCTTCTCCCATAATTGAATATGTTAAATTCAGTCATACCATCAGGTAAAGGTTACAGTTGAAAATAAAATATAATACTAACCAAGAATAATAACCCACAAATGCATAATAATAGGGCCTTCAAAAGGACTGATATTTAATTGTTTTTTGTCCTGAATAAGCAGTTTGTAAATGTCATTGGAGTCATTGTTTTGTTTTAAAAAAATCTAAGGTTGATCAAGTTAGAAAGATTACTAAGTAGCTGTAAACTCCTTAGAAAAGCATTATGAGATGAGGTGTGTCTAAAGTATTTTTTTATATTTTTTCAGTTACATCCACATTGTCTGTTTCCTTCTTGCATCATCCTACTGCATTACTAACCCCATATGAACTGCCTGCTTCGTTTTTCTCCTTCAGACCTCTATCCTTATCTACCTATTACTGTATTATTGCCATAATACATTAATTTTCACCTAGTCCCATGATTTCTTTTCTTTTTGCATTTTATATTTACCTCCTCTATGTTTAACTCCCTCTCTTATCACTAGATAGGAGACCTACTGTTGATTGCTTTTCTCCCTTTTGCTCTGCAACAGAGAAAAATAAAGCACTGGAGGAGCCTAAACACATATTTTGTGATTTAGTATTTATTTTTATTATTAGCATGATTGTTTAAATTTTATTATTGACTTTAGAACATGATTTGTGGTCATTTTGGTTTTGTTTATTGTTACTATAAATTTGGATTGCTCTCCGTGGATTATTTTCAAGTTTGGACATTTTGATTTGTAAAATATACTAAGGTATGTAAGCGTCTACGTTGGAACTTATGGGAATAAGTAAGTGTATTCTGGAAATCTGGGAATAGTTTTATTACAGTCATTTGTGTGAATATACAAGTGCAAGATGGTGATAATAATAAAATAAAATTGCTAATACATATGCAAGTTAGATAGAGCCAGAGTTCTGGTATTATGGTAATTTTGACATTTTTATGTTTTTCAACACAACACTTAACTCAGCCAAACAGTTGTCAGGTGTCACTGTGACCTGTTCCCTTTCTAAATATTTTTTTTTCCAAGTCTTGCATTTTGATTAGCAATGTATTGTATGATTAGATATTGTGTAAACAGAAACAACTCACAGCCAATAAAAGATTTTCTCCATAGAAAAGAAGGTACCACAATATATTGTGTTTATGGTATTTCTAAACAACTTGGGCTGTATCTGTTAAAAATGAAAGGCCTAAAAATAAAGGTCAGCTAATAAAGATAGTGTTGTTATAGTCTGTTGTGTACATCTTTGACTGTGGCGCTATAAAGATATGGTTAATTCATTTAATTTGGATGAATCAAAATTTAGATTTTGATGTATATGTATATAATGCATTGCTCATACAATAAAAAATTTAATGCAAGATATTTTGCCGCACAACTAAAATATGTATCTCAGCTGCAGTAGGTCAATGAGAAGGCACGCTTGAGGCAATGTGGTTGTTACTTGAGTTTACCCCAGGCTTAGTTTCACAGAGATTCACAGTTGTGAACACAACAGCTCAGTTTTTCAGTCACCACTGCAGTTGACTTATATAATAATAGTACATTTCAATAAAACTGCCTTCTTTAAACTGGATGCCCAATTGCACTATTATTATTACTGTGGACAAATAAACATCTTCACTTAAGGAATTATTTCTGTTTTTAAACAAATGTCAACAAATAAATGCCTTCAAGGTCAAGTTAGCCTCTCAAGAATCTTGACCCTCTCAGAGTTTGTTTTAAAATTACTACAACTACTACAGCATTTTTAGTGGCACTATTCATTTAATCACTCACTTGAAAAAGCATTCAGCAAAGTGTAAAATAACAATCTACTTGACCAACTACAATAATAACATAGTAACAACTTACTACTCAGTCAATATGTACTTTTAAAATAATAATAATAATAATGGATAAGATTTATATTGCGCTGTTCTCCCTAGGGGGGACCAAGAGACTCAAAGCACTTACTTTGAGTCCCTTACCATTATTTATTCACTCCACAGTCACACACTGGTGGTGGTAAGCTACGTCTGTAGCCACAGCTGCCCTGGGGAAGACTGACAGAGACGTGATGAACAGGAAGAGGCGGGTGTTTAATTTGACAAATGCAACAAGCGTTCTCTTCTTTTTTGCCTATGCTGAAAGACATTAGCTTTGATGCTAACGCAAAAAATGTGGCATTTAAGGTCCTATATTATGCTATTTTGTACATTACACAGTGTATTGTGGATACATTTAGGTTACCCGCGACCCCTAACGAGACTAAGCGGTAGAAAATGAATGATTGAAAAAAAAAAAATAAGCTGTTTTGTTGAACGCACCATGACTCGAAAGCAAACAGTTGGATTAGGCCTACCTCTTTAAAGAGGCACTTTGCAGGATTTTCACCTTAACATGACAGTTTGGGAATCATTGTGATGGGTTAATGGCTCATTGCACAGTGAATGGGGTCTGTCCTAAACAAGCCTCTCCTATGGAACCTCTTAAACGGTCCTCGAGTAAGGGCGCGCGCCATACAGCAATTTTACAGCGAAATACAGCGAAATACCGCCGTCCACCAGAGGGCAGGCTCCAAAAGCGGAAATATAAGGAGAAACCCAATGACGACTTTACAAGTATAAAACTCATGTTTACAGCCTGGTACAAAAGGTGGCTCCGGTCTCTAGAGCTAAGTTTTTACTATGTGACAACTAAAAACTATTGTTTTATTATGCAGTAAAAGCCGAAAAGCCCGGATGTAACTGCCATTTTATTGCAGACCAATGGGCGGATTACATCCATTTTTTTTTTACAAGAGAGGTTCCATGAGAGAGGCTTGGAGTAAACACGAAGAGCAGGCAGGAGCACTTCTTGGAGAGGAGTGGTTTGCTCAATTTTTGACGTCATTACTTGGTACGGCTCGTGGAGAGGACCATATCCATCCATCCATCCATCTTCTACCGCTTATCCGGGGCCGGGTCGCGGGGGCAGCAGTCTAAGTAGAGACGCCCAGACTTCCCTCTCCCCAGACACTTCCTCCAGCTCTTCCGGGGGGATACCAAGGCGTTCCCAGGCCAGCCGAGAGACATAGTCCCTCCAGCGTGTCCTAGGTCTTCCGTCTCCCGGTGGGACATGCCTGAAACACCTCCCTAGGGAGGCGTCCAGGAGGCATCCGAAACAGATGCCCGAGCCACCTCAGCTGGCTCCTCTCGATGTGGAGGAGCAGCGGCTCTACTTTGAGCTCCTCCCGAGTGACCGAGCTCCTCACCTTATCTCTAAGGGAGCGTCCCGCCACCCTGCGGAGAAAGCTCATTTCGGCCGCTTGTATCCGGGATCTTGTTCTTTCAGTCATGACTCAAAGTTCATGACCATAGGTGAGAGTAGGAACGTCGATTGACCGATAAATCGAGAGCTTTGCCTTACAGCTCAGCTCCTTCTTCACCACGTCAGACCGGTACATCAACCGCATCACTGCAGAAGCTGCACCGATCCGCCTGTCAATCTCACGCTCCTCCTTCCTCACTCGTGAACAAGACCCCAAGATACTTGAACTCCTCCACTTGAGGCAGGATCTCTCCACCAACCTGAACGGGACAAGCCACCCTATTCCGACTGAGAACAATGGTCTCAGACTTGGAGGTGCTGATCCTCATCCCAGCCGCTTCACACTCGGCTGCAAACCGTCCCAGTGCACACTGAAGGTCCTGGCTTGATGGAGCCAACAGGACAACATCATCTGCAAAAAGCAGAGACGAGATCCTGTGGTCCCCAAACCAGACTCCTCCGGCCCTGGCTGCGCCTAGAAATCCTGTCCATAAAGATAATGAACAGGACCGGTGACATAGGACAGCCCTGCCGGAGTCCAACATGGACTGGGAACAGGTCTGACTTACTGCCGGCAATGCGAACTAAGCTCCTGCTCGTCGCACAGGGACCAGACAGCCCTTGCAAAGGGCCCAGACCCCATACTCCAGAGCACCTACAGGGCGCCACGAGGACACAGTTGAATGCCTTCTCCAGATCCACAAAACACATGTGGACTGGTTGGGCAAACTCCCATAAACCCTCCAGCAGCCTGGAGAGGGTATAGAGCTGGTCCAGTGTTCCACGACCGGACGAAAACCGCATTGTTCCTCCTGAATCCGAGGTTCAACTATCGGCCGCATTCTCCTCTCCAGTACCCTGGCATAGACTTTCCCAGGGAAGCTGAGGAGTGTGATCCTCTGTAGTTGGAACACACCTCCGGTCCCCTTCTTGAAAAGAGGGACCACCACCCCGGTCTGCCAGTCCAGAGGTACTGTCCCCGACCGCCACGCGATGTTGTAGAGGCGTGTCAACCAAGACAGCCCTACAACATCCAGAGACTTGAGGTACTCAGGGCGTATCTCATCCACCCCCGGTGCATTGCCACCGAGGAGCTTCCCAACTACCTCAGTGACTTCGGCTTGGGTGATGGACGAGTCCACCTCCGAGCCCTCGGCCTCTGCTTCCTCAGTGGAAGACGTGTCGGTAGGGTTGAGGAGATCCTCGAAGTATTCCTTCCACCGTCCAACAATATCCCCAGTTGAAGTCAGCAGATTCCCACCTCCACTGTAAACAGTGTTGGCAGGGCACTGCTTCCCACTTCTGAGGCACCGGACGGTTTGCCAGAATTTCTTCGAGGCTGACCGATAGTCCTTTTCCATGGCCTCACCGAACTCCTCCCAGACCCGAGTTTTAGCCTCCACGACCACCCGGGCTGGTGGTGATCAGTTGACAGCTCCGCCCCTCTCTTCACCCGAGTGTCCAAGACATACGGCCGGAGGTCAGATGAAACAACTAAAAAGTCGATCATCGATCTCCGGCCTAGGGTGTCCTGGTGCCACGTGCACTGATGGACACCCTTATGCTTGAACATGGTGTTCGTTATGGACAAACTGTTGCTAGCAGAGAAGTCCAATAACAGAACACCACTCGGGTTCAGATCCGGGGCCGCTTCCTCTCAATCACGCCTCCAGGTGTCACTGTCGCTGCCCACGTGAGCGTTGAAGTCCCCCAGTAGAACGACGGAGTCCCCAGTCGGAGCACTTTCCAGTACCCCTTCCAGAGACTCCAAGAAGGCCGCGTACTCTGCACTGCCATTTGGCCCGTAAACACAAACAACAATGAGAGACCTATCCCCGACCCGGCGCAGGGAAGCGACCCTCTCGTTCACCGGGTGAACTCCAACACATGGCGGCTGAGCTATGAGCAAGTCCACACCAGCCCGCCGCCTCACCGCAGGCAACTCCAGAGTAGTGGAGAGTCCAGCCTCTCTCGAGGATTTGGGTTCCGGAGCCCGAGCTGTGCGTGGAGGTGAGCCCGACTATATCTAGTCGGTATCTCTCAACCTCCCGCACAAGCTCAGGCTCCTTCCCCACCAGCGAGGTGACATTCCATGTCCCTAGCGCCAGATTCCGTGTCCGGGGATTGGGTCGTCGAGGCCTCCGCCTTCGACTGCCACCCAATCCACTTTGCACCGGCCCCTTACGGTTCCTCCCGCAGGTGGTGGGCCCACGGGAGGTCGGCCCCACGTCGCTCCTTCGGGCTGAGCCCGGCCGGGCCCCGTGAGGAAAGACCCGGCCACCAGACGCTCGCATGTGAGCCCCAACCCCGGGCCTGGCTCCAGGGTGGGGCCCCGGTTAAGCCATACCGGGCGACGTCACTTTCCTTGATTTTGTCCTATCCATAAGGGGGTTTTAACCGCTCTTTGTCTGGCCCGTCACCTAGAACCTGTTTGCCTTGGGGACCCTACCAGGGGCATATAGCCCCCGTCAACATAGCTCCTAGGATCATTCGGGCACTCATGATAAGGTTGCGGTTCAAGGAGGGGCCGCAACATAATTAATTACTCCAACATGCACAAATGAAACAAAACACAACTTTGGGTATGTGTTTGAGGTAGAAACAACATTAGAACATGATTAAAAGATCAGAAAAGTTTCTTTAGCATAATATAGGAACTTTAAAGGATTTTCTGGAAGGAAAAGATGTTTGTGCTCTTCTTCCTACTGGCTTTGGCCTAATAAATCTTGTAGTCTTTCAAACACGCTCTTTTCATTGGCCAAAGTTCTTGTTTCATTTACCAATTAAGTGTATGTTAACGTTCCTTTTATTTGCAGATTCAATTTCCAATAACTGTTTCTGTTACACACTCTGGTTACAATATTAATTTTTACTATGAATGGCTAAAGAAAATCTTGTGGTAGGCGGATACTAGTCGGTGCTTAATCCAATCACCTTGCAATTTTCCGTCAGAAGGCGCCACCCTTTTACAATAATATCAATAGGAGTCTTCCCAGATGGTTCTGTGAAACAATTCTGGATGTTCTGTGAGAAGTTCTATCTGGGAGAGTCAGGTTATAGGCTCGCCACAATAAAAGGCCACTCTAAAATGTGCAGTTTTACCTTATTGGGGGGGTCTGTAAACCAGTCAGTATCTCGTGTGACCACCATTTGCCTCATCCAGTGCAACACACTTACTTCTCATTGAGTCAATCAGGTTGTTGATCGTGGCCTGTGGAATGTCGGTCCATTTCGACTGACAGAGTTTGTGCAGAAATTCTTTGGTTATGCCGATTGTTGCAGCAGCTGTCCGGGTGGCTGGGTGGTAGATGCTGGATGTGTCCTGGGCTGGTGTGTTTACACGTGGTCTGCGGTTGTGAGGCCGGTGCCAATTGCACACTCCCACAAAACTTGCAACATTTGTGGCATTGTACTGTGTGATAAAACTGCACATTTTAGAGTGGCCTTTTATTGTGGCCAACCCAAGGCACACCTGTGCAATAATCATGCTCTCTAATCAGCATCTTGATGAGCCACACTGTGAGGTAGATGGATTATCTCGGCAAAGGAGAAGTGCTCACTAACACAGATTTGGACAGATTTGTGAACAATATTTGAGAGAAATAAGCTTTTTGTGTACTTAGGAAAAGTCTTAGATCTTTGAGTTCAGCTCATCAAAAATGGGGGCAAAAACAAAAGTGATGCATTTAAATTTCTGTTCAGAATACAAAGTCACAAAACTATTGATATTGAAAAATAAAATGAGAGGAAAGACTGACTGAAATTTCTGCCAAAATCTTGTTTCTGTCAGGGCCTAATGAGAAGAGTGTATTGTCACCCGGCTTCCAATTTTCAGACACCTCATTCACTTGTATATTAGTCTCCTTCTATGCCAAGCTCCTGCCAAAGGCAACAAACACACAGATTCATTTAAGTCTCCAGATGCTCTCCGCTATAAGCTGGGAAGATCACCACCAGAAAGCAATTACAATACCATTTCCATCTAAAAAGTTTGAAAGCATCCAAAAACACACAAGCACACTGGCTCATATTGATTTCCAATTTGTACACTATCAGACTTATATTCATGAAATGCAAACATGTATTCTCCAGCAAACCAATAAATTCAACTATAAATTCACCAAAGCATTGTTATTCTATTTTTAAACAATATGATATCAATTTGATATATCATATAATATACCACCAAGCTAAAGAAGAGGTTTACATTGTTTAGTTGTTAGTTAGTTTGGAGACTTTCTCTTGGCTTTATGTTATTTGAAACAGGTGGAGCCAGGTATGTTTACCCTGGTCTCACTGCTTTGATATGCAGATAGGGAGTTCACAGAGAATGAGTGATGCTCCAGTTTAGTTAATCATTAGAGGGCACAGTGCATACTGGACATGAGTTCTACATTATGTCTGAAAAAAAAAACACTTGCATTGTTACCATATTCATAGAGGATACTTGTTGCAAGCAAAACTGACTAAAACCACATAAAACACATTTGCCACAACAACATTAGCAGTGTTTTTTGAGTTCAAATGAAATTCTACACAATGACATCTCTATTAGCCTCCCCCTCGACGCAGCGCCTTCTTTTAAATATGATAGAGAGACGAAAGGATGTGGAACAAATAGCATGACTGTGTGATGTTGCCTTATCTAGGTCATGATATAACCAGCCCATCTCTGAGTAACCCTCTTGTGGCTGACACTGGATGAGAGGAATGGAATAATAAAGTGCACGATTGAGACGTCAAAACAGTCTGGCGAAGAACTATTGGGCTGGAAAGCGGGGTTTGATAAGCGCTGATGCCTTTGTTTAGGCAGCTGGGAGGGAAAAGATGGACGTGTTAGCTTATATTTGTGAGCGCTGGGGTTTTCCTCTCTATCCCTCTCTCTCTCTCTCCATCTCTTCTCTCGCTGCCTCTTTTGCTCTTTCCCCATGCTGCCTCTCAGACAGCTTTGATCACAGTACCCTTTGAAGCAGTGTTCCAAAATGAAAACGAGGAGAAAGCAGAAGTCATCCAAAGTTCAAGCCTAAACTTACTGCAACTACTTGCAAAGTGCACATCTTCATCATTGCTGCATGAGCCCTGCAAGACCTATGGAAAATATCGATTAAAACTGAATTAAAGCCATAAATCATTCATTACAGTGCCATAATGTAGTGTACTGTTGATCGCAGTTTTTCTAACCTGTAGTAAATGAGATCAAATCACCTTTTGAGGATTTCACAGAGAGAACATCTTGACATTTCTGAACTCAATAGAGGAGTCTGTGGAAACAGAAAGCAAAGTGCTATCTCTGGTTTCTTATTCACAGGCTGCTGCACAGATCCTTGAAAAAGAGCAGTTGTGGGAAATACAGATGTTTTCCTGCAGATTCACAGACAGATGATATGACTGATATTAGCTCAACTCAGTCTGACCATACAAGTGATAACTCTGTAAGATGTCTGTTCAACACAGTGAGGAGATGAGAGAATGGCTTGTCTAACTCAAACCAGGAAACATAAAGCAACAGTTAGATGAAATATGCAAAAAGTGGCTCTTACAGCTGTACTGTGTGTCTAGGGATTAGGGAGTTTCAATGAGCAATCAATTATAGATAATTTTCAGTGACTATATTATACTATCCTGAGACATATATCTCTATTAATCTAGGCAGGCATGTTTTATTTTAGCACTATTGTCTTATTAACTTAAAGATTTCATTACTGTATTGAACTGTTCCTAATTACATAGTGATGACGCTTTGTGTTTATACCATAATCACAAGTGTTATTTCAATACAGCCTATTGGACCTATTGGACTCATTTCCTTGAGTTTAATGGATGTGTCAGCAAGTTTGCTGTATCGTTTATGTGTGACTCATAAAGAAATATCTTCAAACGCACATGATAGGTCAGCTGTGTCAGTCTGGACTTTCTATTCTTCAACCTCTATTTGTGGTTTGAAGTACGCACTTCTGTGAGTAAACGTACCACAATAAACGAGTGAACTGAGACATTTTTGAAGGTGTTAAGTGGGTCACTGCTGCATGACTTACTGACCCATTCAATGAAGGGATTGTTGTGATCCTATTGACACTGCTGCATCAACAGTAAAAGTACTTGAAACAACTATTGAGCAAGTAAGCTGTGGAAAGGCTTCAGAGCTGCCATCCCATCAGTAATCTCTCCTGACAGGCTTCTCTATAACCACATCTTTGAAATGATTGAAGAACCAAAAGAGAAAAGATAAATAAAAAGATAAAAAGGAATAGATAAAAAGAAAATTTACACCCAGAGAGAAAATAAAGGCAATATTACAGCCTGTCCTATCAGCTGTGCTAATGACTGCTGGATTTCTGCCTGTAAGAGCTTGAGTAACCACATCACCACAGGGGTACTACATGAATTTTACCCCAAAGAGCTCTTCTCTAATTCCACACTGTAGTATGTAACTCTGGCTAAACTTGTATTATAATCAGTCAACCTGGCTCAATTTAGCACCTGCCTTAATTACCTGAGTTTGTCTGAGCTTTGTAAATTAAATAAAGGTTGAGGGACTTTTCAAAAAGACTAGATACAAGCTAAATTAGCTGTGACGCTAACAAATGAATGCAATTAGCCAGCTAGCCCCCAGTCTGTCTGCATAGTCTAATTGAGAAACCAGGCCAAAGACTCTCTGCAACAACTGAATAGTTGCTTAAACTTTCTCTTAATTTGTTCTGACAATGAGCCACATTTAGCTCTTGCTGATACAACCAGTTACTATGAATGCAATCCAACAATCCTTTTATACAATAGAGTATATATGTTATATATGTATTAATGTTTTGCATATTTCTCCTGCTGTCACTGAGGCAAAGCCATACATGAAAAGAATTCAGAAACAGCTTGATACGAGAAATGTCTTTCACATTTGGACAACATAATTGATAGAGCCGTAAAAAAAACAAAGTTATGTAAACGTCAGAAAATATGCTTGGTGGTGTACATTTATCCTGTAATGTTGTTTAAGATCCCATAACAACCAAAAACAGGCCAAGATTTGAAAAAAGGGAGTGATCATTGAGCCTGTTTGTTTCCCTTTATAACTCATTGTAAATACTTGTTAGTTCCTGAATATGTTTCTCACTTCTAAAAGTACTCCTCACCCTGGCAGAGTCCATCTGTCTCCTCGTGACCGATACTACAAACACAGCGGCCAAGTGGGACTAGCCAGTCTCCGTCAGCACCACAGTACAGTTTGGGAGTGTCCCGCTCTTCTGCGTTCTCCACACACGCCCCTCTTACTTCCACCAGAGATGAGGAGTCCATATGGGGCACAGTGTCAGGAAATTCAGCTAAGTTCCTTAAAGTTGAAGGGCAGCGCTTGTAGAAGACCTTAAATGAAGCAATTACTTTAATCCTTTTAAAACACATTCTTTGAATAAGTTCAAATATAGATGGCAACCTCTTACTGTACCTTAACAGACACTAGAGCAATACATGCTCCCACATCCTGAAAGGCCAGGTAGAAGCCTTTTTTAGTCACTGGCCCAACCTCTCTGACTTCAGTGTTGAGGCGAAGAACTCGGTCCCCAAGATCAGTCTGTGTAAAGCTCTCATCTGCAGCTATGGTGTCCACCTTAAAGTCCATATTAAGTGTGTTATTAATACAATTTGGTGATAGAGCAAACAAAATCTATGCTAAAGTAAAAGCACTGTTGTATGTTATTCAAATGACTCAAGTAGTCATCCAAATTCTTATTTAAGATTGAGATATAGAAGAGGGCTTTTAGTTAAAAGAAGACCCCCGCTTGTAAGTTACTATTCATCAATTACACAAACAAATTGCAAAAGTGTGTATCAACATCAATAAGCACAAGTAAAATGAAGCTTTCAATAAAAAAGAACATATTGGAAGTGTCTACACTAAATGTGGTCAAATATTACTGACAAAGGTGACAAAAATACTGAAGTAGGTATGCTTCAAGTACTCTAAACTCTAAAAAGATAGTTCCCACCTCTGATCTAAAATCATAAACATGACCATAACAAACCTTGGCATAATCAGTGGGGCGAAACCGTGTCCCAGCAGGAAGCAGCTCGTCTGACTGCAGGTAGAAGAGGTTGAAGGTCTCTTTGCACGTGCCCGACACCCAAGGAATAGAGTTACAGTCTCTCAATGTAAATCGCAGCTCCACATATACCTATGGGAAATAGACTCAAGCTTAGATGTAGTAAAGAATGTATTATTTTTATTTTAGGTGTCGATAATATTGAGCTTCAGTTGAGCAGACCCTTTGTGCAGCCTGTCGTCGGATCCATCCAGAGCGGAGCCAGTTGTTCTGGTTTGGCTCCATCACATGACAAACCTGGAAAGTATGGATTGGCCGATTCTGCTCATCCATTTCTGTGATAGCGTCCCACTAACAAAATACATATGGCAATATTATAGATGTGAGACAAAATTATCAACTAAACATAAAGGCCATTATAACTAAGACTAAAGACAAAGTGGCAAAAGTGAACTTGAAACACTAAAATCAAGGTGATTAGTAAAAAAATGGTTAATGTAAAAGTTCTGGCCTAAAATGTTTAACCACTATTGCATGTGGAGAATCTTATTTTCAATAGACACTTTTTACTTTCAACAGTGTTTTCATGCTGTTGCATCATCTAGGCTCTCTCATTTGTCTGGCCTGCTTTAACGGTGCAATGATCAGAGGTTCAAAAGCCCTAACGTTTATTGACACAACCTTCTTTTTACAACTCCTGTTGCATTAAATGGGGATTTGAGCATTTGTAGCATGTGTTGTTGGACAAATAATCACTAAATACATTCATCTACAACCAGTGTGTGGGAATTGAGACTTACAATGATAAATATCCAAAAATATATCATAACAATGTTGAATCCTATCAAGAGTACTGAAGCCAAACTAATGGAGAGATAATGTGCTGCATATAATCATTAGCAAAGTGGTTAAGTCACAACACAAGCCTTCTGGGTATATTCACACAATGTACAAAGCACAATATGCAGTATTTGTACAGCCAAAACCCAATGGTAAAAAGCTTTTAGACAAAGTATTGGTCTTTTTATGCTCTGATTAGGTCAGCTATATTGAGCACTCTACAGCTGTCTTTTTTTCAAAAGCTGAAAGCAGCTCAGAGAGGTGAGTTCTTTATGGGGTCAAAAGGCTTTTGCTAAACCTGTCCACTGTTCCCAAATAAGCACTCGAGTCCAACTTTATTGTCCACTTGTAGCTTACTCATCACCAACTAGCTTTATAACAGAAGTGCAAAGGTGGCACTCAAACACTCACATCATTAATGCATTTACCTTTTGAATAAACACTGTCTCTTATGTAATGTTTCATTTAGGCATTATGTTTCAACAGTAGTATATGGGACAGGGATGTTGGGTAGACAGATTACGCATGTGGAAAAATCCATTCAAAGCCTCTGAATAGAACATTGATATAGTTTTATTGAGGAAACACAGTGTATTCAAAATTACTGTCATTGAAATAGCAGCATGCGCCATATAGCTATTGCATAAGACTACTTCAATGCCGCACCCAGATCAGCCCAACAACATTCCTGAAATGACAGACAGCTCAAACAGAGTCTGAGAGGAAATTAAAACTGATGCAGTGTTCCCAAATACATAAATTATTAAATAACACTTTAACCTTGAGTGGAGTGTTTGAAAGCAATTAAAATTATATTAATTAAGCTATCTAAATGAGCTTGATGTGACACCCAAGGGCTGAATGATTAATCAATCATAAGAGCTCCCTCAGATACACAGCCATCCAATAATGTTCACTGACTGTGATGTTAAGTGGACTCTGGGGTTCCAAGTAATCATCCATACATTATTGCTATAATTATTAGACATATTAAAAGAAACACTATCTAACATTTTTAACAGAAACATTTAAAAATAGGTGTTGGAACACATTACAATCTTCTAAGAACACATTTCAGACATTTGATAAATAAAAAACATATTGAGAAACAACAGTCACATGTGAATTTGCAGAAGTGCTGTTACAGAGTCCTTTAATGGGTGCTAATCCTAAAATGTTGCATAGTGTTACTTTAAAGATTCTGTAAAGACACTGGCCCTAGTCAAGCTCACTATTGCTTGTGTATTGCTTGTCTATTTTTTAATGCCAGTGGCCTCGTTTCTAAGCCAGGAACAGATAGGATAGATCGTGCTTTTTAAAAATGTTGGCATGTTCTGGTTTGCATAAGTTCTGCATTAAGTAATTTGAGCTCCATTATGCATACAAACAGGAGAAAATGGTGATTTGTCACTTTGTGTGCCTCAGTGTTCTAAAACGCTCCCTTGGGATGTGGCATGGTTCAGAGCAGAGAAAACAAATGCAAACCCACAGTTTGAAAGATGAGCTGCAGCCCACGCTCTCCAAGGCAATCAGATACGCACCTCCTAATCGCCCGGCCTATTAGCCTTTAACTTAGCCGACTGAAGCAGATGCAAACCAGGTTTTAAGTACGGCTAATTAATGCACCAAATTCACTGACACAGCAATATGAGAGTGCACTATTAGACTTTTAAAAACAGTACTGAAAATGTTATGGCTATTCTTTTTAATTGAAAATAGCGCAATTGCAGATTGTTATAGCTAGATAGGCTAGCTATTAGCTTTCATGCTTATTGCTCATTAATTAGTTCCATATTCAAAATTACAATGAATATACATTTAAAAACTTCCCATATACTCTCTCTTACTGTATTAATAATATTAATACAGTAAGAGAGAGTATATGGGAAGTTTTAAAGAAAGCATATATTATATGCTTTCTTTACAGTGCCCTCGCATATTGTACAAAGTGCAGTGTGCACTCTATACTCACAGTATGTGTCGTCTGCAGGTAGCATGGTCTGTCACATCATATCATATAGCTTATAAGTAAAAGGATTACACGTGTCTTTAACAGACCTCCAAAACTCATATTATAATAATTTCCATGCCATCAAAAAGCAGAGAAGAGATTATCAATAACTGTTAAGTTGTAATGTCTTTTTCCACATTAGCACCTGACAGTCTGTAGCTTCTCAGCTCGTGAACAGAAGCAGTGGTAAGCTTTTAAATGAGATAGACCCTATATCTCAACAATAAGATGACAATAATACATAACACATGTGACACTGCCACAGTAGAATGTTACCTGCTATCTGTTACCAAGTGTAAAAGCATTTTGATTAATGCCCTCAAGCTACATTTTGATGAGTGGTGTTCATTAGCCTCTCACCATGCCTTGTCCACCTTCTGGACAGGCTACTTACAGATGGGCTACAGTGAACTTACAAAATAATCAGTTATAGAGAAAAAGGCCGGTGAAAAATGCCCCAATTAGACTATAAGCTTTAATCATCCTAATCAAACAGTGAAATCAATATAGATATGTGCATTATTAGTTTACCAGGAAAGAAAACGTGCCAAAGCTTAGAGAAATATAAAGTAGCTAAGTAATGAAAACAAAAACAACCCAAATGCACTGAAAAAAGCATGTTAGTTTATGTTTTCCATATCTCTTCTGTACTTACAAGCTTTCAAAATAAGTTGTATTTTGGTCAAATGTGGAACAGTGCCATGAAAATTTCTCCTATAAAGCCATGTCAGGACAATGTTGTTATATTATGTGCTAAAATTTGATGTGCTTAAATTACAAGGACGCACTCAATGGATTAGCCCAAATAAAAGTCCTATAACCAAACCCCATCCCATGACTAACAAGTTGTCAGTGTGTATGGTCCACTCTGGACCAACAGCACAGTAGATTTGCTTTGTGTAGCCCTTTGCCCTGAAACAGCATTGCGCTAATATTTTATTATCAGCAGCACTTTCCACCTGCTGGAGAGGAGCAAGCCTGTGAAAAGACAATTTGTCACTGTCAGAAAAAAGAAAATAGGGAAGTGGTGTTATGAAAATATCATGAAATAATGTTTGATGAAATATTGATTCAATGGGATTAAGGTGCATAGAGTGTTGTTTTAACTCTGACCCATTCAAGACATTCTTGTTTCTGATATCCTGTTAAGAATCTGAAAAACACACTGTTTGAGAGCTATCTTTTGAGGAAATCTGTCAATATTTGCTATTTATTGATAGTACTTTCAAGAACTATACTTCCATAGCACAATAGACGTTTCTTGTTCTAACTGGCTACAATAAGACCTACTATAGCAAAGTTCTTTCAGTTGCACTTCCACTTCACTTCTGCAGTTATGATAGTAACAAAGTCCTGTGTCATAAATAAAACTACACACACGTGTTAAACAAGGCAAAAAGTGTCCTGATCCATGCCTATTAAATTGTGGTTTTATATAATATTTTGAGTTCTCTAATACGGCAGTAACAAACACAGCAGTCAGTAAGAGTGATGACTCAAACTCTATGCATGATGTTTTATTGTTGTAAGGATCAAATGTGTATGGTTTATTATAGGAAGGAGCTTTACAGGAAAAGCACAAAACATTTTTGTGTAGTGCAATTAGCTCTGTAATTAAATTGATGTGGTATAAATAAAAAAGGTTTTCTAAAACGTCAAAACAGGTTGAGACCTTTTGATCATGCACACTTAGCCTACTTTGTGACTTGTACATTTTGATGTTTTCTAGCTGCTTTAATTGGTATAGTCTTAATTCTTGTCTTGGCCTGCAACAGCCACAAACTGTCTTCAGAAGCTTATCAACATCTACAAATCTCCACAAGAAACTATATCATGTCACAGTCTCAACTTGAAACTAAATGTTTGATATGACTCTATAGTCTATAGCCGTGTACAGATTTGGTAGTATGGCTTAACAAGGGCCTGTCTATACACACCACATGAGGAAGCAGCTGTGTTTGTTTTGACAGTAATTGGTTCATAACTGCCACCACACTGAGTTCATTGTTATTTATGACAGTGGTCCTTGAGGACGAGTCACTAGAACAAGTCAGAAAACTAAACACAAACACTATAGACATCTCAGATTTCAAGAAGTAGTGTCTGTGTGATTGGGCAGAAACAGAGTGTTTGATTTCACTCGCACTTGTTAATGAGCACTAGAATGACAGAATTAGTGACAATTTTTACAATTTACAGTGGATTTGGGACTGGGATCAAAAGCACTTCTAGATTCCCTAAGCTCATCCTATAACCGTTTTGAATCAAGTTTGCAATTTGCTGCTTGAAAGCTCCACGGTCCACCATTACTCACTGAAGTTCAGTGGAAAATTTGTCTAACCCAGGCATATTCGCTGCTTTGTGTTGAAATGGGCATGGAGCCTTCTGATTGGACAAAGTCACCAATTAGCGGGCCAAAAAGGGATCATATTTAAGAAAAATGTCTGAAACAATGAGAAATAGAAATTATAAGGAAAGAATAAGGAATTTCTTCAGTGACCTGACTTTAAAGGTCACATTAACATAGGCCTTGTGTCACTCACCCCATTCACAGGATAGGTCTTCCAGTCCAGTTCTCCTAGCACTGTCGTAGTGTCCAGCAGAACCACTATCGAGAGTTGTGGCAGTTGAAAAGAAAGACATGTAAAATGGAGGAGAAAGTTAGAGAAGCACAACGCAAGCATAAACAGTGACAAAGCAAACAGAGTGAAGCAGAGAGGTTGGACAGTGAATTTCAGAAGAAGAAAATGGAAGTGACAAAATGGAAAAAAGGCAGACAATAGTTATCAAACTGTCAATGAGGAGCTGACAGAGCAGTGAAGCCCTTATCTGATTCAACCACCTATGAAATAACAGCTCTTAGGATAGTCTCGAACAACACTAACACTACGAGAGAACCCCCACCTCCACCCCATTTGAGTGAAGTCTGAGAGATTAGTGCTCTCCTTCGCAGAGGTCAGGACTCGTCATCCAACATGACAAGAGGGATGAGGCAAATAAAGGGAACACATCAAAAGATAATGGAAACTGAAACACCTTTAACTGCATAATCATTAAATCTATGTAACTGGGAGCATGACATGTTGATGTAACTCAGACAATAAAAAGACAAAGACGGTAAATAAGTTCAACACAAAAGAACAAAACCTCCTGTTGATTCTCACTGGTTTACACATTTAGAAATGTGATGTATCAGTTTTTGTGAATTCATTATAAAGGCTTCAATTGTTGTGCATTCAAATAATAAAAATGGGATATTATTATTAGTTTGACCATAATGTGTCCTGTATCCTACATGATGCAGCCCATTACGTTTGAGACACATGAACGACAGAGAGACCGAGCATCCTTGTTTTGACACTTTGGTTTGCATCTCGTCCCTTGTCCATGAATGTACTGCGAACCAAGAACCAAGTGCAACCACCTCAAGCTGTCTGCACTCCAGTCACGGCTCAGACACGAGGAGACCTATTATCTAGCACTTTGCTTAGGCCTCTGAGCCAATTTGATATGATGAATGTGCAATTTCCTTTGTCTTCAAACCGTCGGTTAATTACAGTCTCTATCAATAAGTGCGTCCCTCTCCAGTGGATGACATTATAAACCTAAGTGTCACATCATCACAAAAATAAATTAATAAATATATGAAATTTTCACTCTTGTGTCGCAAACGTCTTCCTCTGGTTTGGAGAACAAGTCCGATAAGCAGAGAGGACTTTTTGGTGAGACCATGAACCTCTTCAGTATTTACAGACTTAATTTAGCCTTGATCCTCTGGTGTTAATTAAGGACTGAATTCTAATAAGGTGGCCGTGCCTTTCTACAAAATGAGGACAGAGAGGGAGAGAGTGAGGAAAGTGTAAGACTGAATAATATTGATTTTCTTCTTATTACAAAAGCAGGGCCTTGTGATCTTATAGCTGTGTCAGAGATCATGTTTGACAGCTGTAAACTCTGTCCTACAGCAGCACCAGGTTCCTCTCACGCAGCCAAACATAATGATGTGCATATATAATGAAGTTCTCATTAAAAATGTATGTCTGGAAACTATTTCTGGACAGCAGAAATAATAGATAGATGACCCATGTTGTAATACACAGATACATCTCTCACTTGACGAGAGAGCGCCCACATGATAACAAAAATAGCAAAGCATGTTTAGCCTGAATCTAGCCTGTAGTGTTGCACCTTCATATTTATTCTAAGAACACAATAATATATTGAAATGGATAATCCATCTCAGTTTTTGCAAAATAATTCAACATTTTACAGTAAACTCACTTGCTAGTATTATTATGCTGCAGAGTTGTGGGTCAATATTATGAGAACCATGAGGCTTTGCATTTTGCACATTAGTGTCTTATATGATGCTATAATTAAGTAAATGGCTATTTCATCAATAACATGGGATAAATACATAATTTGAATTATATATTGTTTGAATTTGAATATCTAATGTACGTTTGTCGGCTAGGGTTAGGGTTAACTTTTTTTTTTTACCATATCTCTTTTTTCACTCTGTCTCCAAAGTTATTAGTGTCACATCACATATGCTTTTAGAAATCACAGATATAACATTCATTTTCAGCTGCATCATGTAGCAGCTCTAAGTATTTTTGTAAAAGGTAAAGTGACTTCTTCCTTTGGAAGATGGGGAAGATTCAAGTCTGCATTTATATTCTTTCCTTCACAGGGTTAGAGACACTCAAATAGCTCCACATTATGTCAGAATCCTCAACTATATAAGTATTTGGCCCAGGAGTATTAAAGGAGATGCACTTGGCTGAAACGCTCCTAGGAAAGACTTTCCCATAACAGTTGTTGGCACTTAGTTTTTTTAGAAAGCCACTGGGAGAGTAAGGCTCAGAATATCAATGTTAAATTCATGTCTGGTTGGCAGAAGTATCTATACATGCTCAAATGTAGGCAATGATTACTTCTGATTAGAGGAGAAGATAAAATGCATGCTGTATGCTGACCTAGTTCATTTTATTTGATTCATGCTTGACATGTAAAATGGCAGGTTTGAAAGCCACAGACATAGTGTTATACAGTGAAAATGACAGAATGTAAATCAGGTACTTCACCAACCAGATAGACCCAGGTTTAGACTTTACCCCCTACCCATGGCAAAAGTAAAGACTTACTCCAAATAAATAGTATTCATTTCTGATCATTGCTGCTGGAACCTCACAAAAGTACACTGGGAAGATTGACTGGTAAGATTAATTTGATCTAAACTTTACTGAATGGCTATTGTGTCACAAAATGCCAGGTCAGAATAATCAAAAAGGAAGCGCAGAGGTGATTTAATACATAACATTTATAAAACTGTCCCATCGAAACACACACTCAAATAAATTTTCAAATACGTTTTCCAAGCTCTTCATATTGTACTTTTGTCAATTTCCCCTGTGTGTCCTTTTGAGTCTGTCACCGGCCCTAGCATAGACACACAGACGTCCTGTGGGAGACTGAAAACCCTCACACACATGAATAGAGTGCAGTAGACGTTGACATTTTGAAACTGTAAGGGCTCCTGTCATCTTTGAAAATACATAACCCAAACATTAAACATTCAAAAGGGAATATCAACCTGACCTCGGCGAAGAAGAAGATGTCAAGAGCAGATTATGTTATGGCAGCAGTTTACCCCTGTGACTCATGACTACAGCTGAGAGCCCAGCCATTAATATTAATCCCAATGATTCCCACAGCCCACTCAGTTGCATCATGCTAGTCATACATACTATGTATTACTTTCATAGACCCAGTATAATAACAAAGAGACACAGCGTAATAAAGTTGCCCGGTGTCAGCTGGTGAGGGAAATAAGGGTCAAAATGGTTTTATATTTGACTTGTTAATGAAAAAAGTCATCAGATGCAGAAGACAGAGACAGAAATAGGCAGGTCTATGTTGCTGACAGGCTATGTCACACGTATAGAGGGTGCACACTGCAGTACCTATGGAACTGTCAGTGTTGTAAGGTTTTGAGATAGACTGTCAGACCTTTACATTATATAGCAGATGGAACTCATGCCTTGAAATGCAGACAGGACAAGCAGCTGGATGTTCACATACATTCTGATGCCCCTATTGTGTGGTGAAGAGGCACCATATGAAGAAATATGTTGACCAAAGATCAAAGTTAGAACAGCAGAAGAGCAGGAACTATTCCTGTCTGGAGGTCTGAAGGAGGACACAAATTGGGTTTGACCTCGATGACCATGTTCATGCCCCCAACCCCTACACAACTTTAACACACCCACAACTCAGTAGGATGTGTAGAAAACTGCAGATAAGGGATGTGAAGACTAATCACTTATAAGCTAAAAGTTTTCTTAACCTGCAAATGTTTCAGAATAAATAATTGCGCATAACTAATGTATTTGGGGATTTTGCACGTAGAGAAAGTCAATGGTAAATGCCTTATACACTCACCTTGGTTCGTGGTTCCTGGTTCCGACAGGACACTTCTAAGCAAGAACAAAAACACACAGTATTTCCCACTGGGGCACATTGTGACAGGCACAAGTGCGCTCCGAGCTCAAACGACACGGACCCTCAAGAGCAGGTGAGTCGCTTTCATGAAATACACTCGGTATCCACACTTTAAGGGTCACTGGCGGATCCACAGAAGTTGGCAATTTTTAGTCTGTAGCATCCAGGCTGCAGTCAAACCTACGGAACACGAAAGCGAGCAGCTATTACGAGGATGAAAAACACAAGACTTGAGCAAGTTTGATGAGAGTTGATGAGCTGCCTGTGTGTAATGAAGAAAGACGGATCGATGTCAGTGCATATCATCCATAAAGTGCGGAAAACTGGACTTCCTTTAAATGTTTTTCCAGAATGAGGAACAGCGGGTGGAAGAAGGGGTTAAAAAAAACACATTCCACGACTTCGCGCTTCACTTTGAGCCAGTGCATCCCTCTCGGAGTCTCTCGGAGTCTCTCGGAGTCTCCCTCTCGGTGTTACTGAGTGCATACTAGCTCTCCTCTTCCTCACTCGCTCTGCCCAGGATAGGACTGATGCTCTGGCGCAGCACACAAGTTTTTTTTTTTTTTTACGCAAGAGCATGCGCCAAAATGTAACTTTGTTTTATTTCACTCTCATTTCTTATTTGGAGTCACGTGTTTCCATCAGTCGCCATGAACGTGTGAGTTCTGCGCTGTATTGATCACGTTTGAGGTGGAGAAGATGGAAAGAAATCTGAAACCATAATGAGACTCATATCTGCTCCGTACCATGATGTAGGTTATAACTGCATTGGATTATGTTGTAGGAATAGTAATGTGTCTGTCTGGGGCAGATGCTATTTATACTGGCTGGGGAGGAAACCAACCAGACAAATAGAATACAAGTTCATGTAGCCCAGTATACCTGCATGGTGGGTCAGATATACTCAACCCCTCTCCCTTTATCTAGAAGTCAACATTTGTTCTTCAGCCCTTATCTTCAGCCTAAGTCAGTTTAATTTGTATAAACAGGGTTGCAGCAAAGAGATAGACACTGTCCCTTCATCAGGAACAAAACAAAGAAAAGTATGTGTGTAGCTCTTAGCCCATTATATTTTACAAAAGAAAAGATAATATGTCAAAATATGTAAACAAAATCACAGTGATTTTTTAACTCAGAGCTCATTACTTCTTCTAAGGACAGTCACATTGGTGGGATCCACACTGAAACAGACCACATTCCCAAAATATACCCCTTACATTCCCATATTTAACACAAACCTATGCTTTCTCAACAATGACAAACTTGTAAAGTCCAACATTATGATTTTCAAAATGACATAGTAGACCACAAACCTCTACAGAGCTGTTTAGATATCATATAGGGTTCTGAGCTCTCTATCAGTGCTATCACTTAAATGTCTTTAAAGCATTGACCCAAAAGCACAAGCCACTTTAAAAACAATGTACTGCTGTAAATTAAAAAAATACAGTAACCTATTACACCAGACTATATGACAATTACTACAACATTTGAACTGCCCATGACTTTTCCGTTTGGAGTCTTCATGTTTTCTCCTGGTTCTGGCTTCTTTACATCTTCCACAGACATACATTTAAAGTTGAACTGGTGAATATGTGACAGGTGGCTCACCTAGTAGAGCATGCACCATCAACTCGGGAGACCTGGGTTCCATTTTCACTCAATTCATTTGACTCTCACCTGTTTCCTGTCTATACTATCCTAAGGGGCTAAAAAAAAAAGGAGAACATAAAGTGCCCATAGTTAATAAATGTAATGACTCTAAGTGCTAGCCCTTCAATCAAGTTGTCTTTTTAATAGTTTACCACTCTCCCGCCCATAGCAGCTGGGATATAGGTTTTAGCCCCCACAAACCAATACATTGTGAAAATGAATAAACATCAAAAAGTCACAAATGAAGGAACTGACTTATCTATAGTGGCATTTTAACAGTTGTATCAATAAGGTATGTACTTTAATGACTCTGCTTTCCATCATATTTCTCTATTATTATGTCTGGACTGGGTTGGCTGCTTCAGGATGCTGAGAGCCTCCTTATTTGACAAGACACTGATAAGCCAAACAAGTCTAATCTTTAACCTAAGTTGATCATTGCAGTTATATTTATTTTAATAATGTTTAACAAATTTCTCACCATAAGGCAGCTCACAGTATGTCCCCGTAACTGTAAAGGTCTGCTCACAAACCTAAACACAGTGTCATTTTAGTCTCCAAAACACCCCAAAATATTGAGGATTACCACTTTAATCCTTTAATTTGTTTACGCGTCTTCAAGCATTTTAAGATGTTTATGTCAGATTACTTTATACAGCAGGGAAAAGTAAACAGTTTGCAATAAACACATTTCCAAAGCTAATCACATCGAGTTCCAACCAAGCAATATTCAGATATTCACTCAGATGCAATGTTGACTTTAATAACGTTGAATGCCTCGGGGGTAAAGGTACTTGAACGGAGATGTACAGTTTGAAAAAGCGTTTGTTTACAAGGACAGCTTCAAGACACTTCCAGATTGGAGACACTAATCTCTTTTAGCGCTCAGCTGGGATTCGGTCCATTCTTCTAAACAAACTGTAATAAATCTTGATTGAATCTTGAGCTGCACTTCCTTTCTTTCTATTAATTGATAGAGCAATAGATTAGTTGTGACTCTCCCTTGCCATTTCTTTAGTTCATCATCTTCTTTTGAGCCTTCTTTTGTTCATACTGAATGTATTTCTTGTTTTTGCAGAAGTGCCCAGTAATGTGCCTATTGATTCTGACAGTTGATCGTAAGCTATTTTTCTCATGCAGAGTCAAAAAAGCATAAATATTAATGATTTTCCGATGATCGATGGATGTCAAGTTCAATTTGTTTGACCATCTGATCAAGCATCACTAACTGTACTTTTAGGTTTTATATGCATTCTATGAAGAGTTTGTACCTCCTCACGGTTATGATATGTTGTTGCACAGCTGAAAAGGTTTTGGACATCAGATTTTTTTTTACTCTCCACTTACAAATGTCTTGTCTTTATAGAGAAGACCTGTTTTAAATATTTAACCAAAAGCAGTTTCTCGGTAGATTGCATATTATACATTCGTTCTCCTCTATTGTTTGCTATTGTTTTTTTCTTCCTTCTTTAAAATGTTTTGTGCTATGAAATTGAAAAAAGTAAGGGGGGAAACAAAATAGTAGCCGCTCAATAATTTGGGCTTTTCATTTCTTGATTGTGAGTAAGCTGTGCTAATGACAAAAAAAATATTTTAAAAGAAAATTTTAAGTTTATGAATTTTAGCAATTGATTCAGATTTGTTCAGACTTAAAAATATAAACTTTTTTACCTTTTCAAAGTTGGTCAACAATTGTCTGCAATATATAGATCAAGTTAAATAAATTGCATTATATCCCATTAATAAAAGTTGAGGTAAAATTTATCACCAATTAATATGTAGCACCAGTTCATCTACTGCTGAGTTAAAAAGTCTACATCTCCAACACATAAGCATGACCTGTAAATGGTATAAAGCCTCATTAAGTCCCGGACAGGGATTATCAACTACAGACTGACCACAGCCAGAAAGAGCTTTAAAGCATAGTTTCCTGAATCCATTTCGCCTTACACCTCTGTACTATGTCGAACACCACGCAGGTGCCGCTCTGTTCTTCCTGCTGCCATCTGCCTGTCAGTTGACATCTTTATTTGCCCTGCACATAGAGGAGCCATCCCAGCGCTCGCCCAGCTCCTGTCACACTCTTCAACCTCTCCTTTATACGTTTCATTTTCTCTCCCACAGCCCTCATTTCCTCTGCTTCCCTCAACACCTCCTCTCTGCCTCTCCACAAACAACCCCTTCAGATCTTGTGCTGTAACGAAGCCTCCTACCCACGCAGTTTGTTTCTGTGCGTCTATCTTACTCTGTTATATGTGGCCACCTTTTCTCTGGTTTCTTTCACTTCACTTCTTTCTCCCCTCCATCTCTTTCTTTGAATATTTTATGATTTGATGGCACAGTGCTGAGGTGAGGAGCGTTCCTCTGTCTAGAGCTTGCACAGCACAAATATTTACTCCCCAAGCTCGGCTTGGTTGAGTCTTACTGTCTGTGCTTGTGTGTGTTTGCCTTATAAGTTACAGTGATTACATGTGACATTGGCCCCAGAGGGGAAACGATGTCTTTGGTCTTATCCTACATTGATGCTATTGGTCCACTGTGCAGTCCTTCAGTCCTTCATCCTTCATGAGATCATTTAAAGATAAATACATGTTATAAATTACAGACAGACATGATGAAGTGTAACATGGAAGAAGCAGTGGGAAATCTCCAGGGGCCTGTGTGTTGACAAATGTCTGTTGTGTTTTGGCTGGTAAAATGGTGCTCAATTGCAGGTCGGGAGGAACATCAAAACACAATTAGGAGCTGACTCAGAGCTGGTCATGCAGAAGAGTAAGGGCAGTGAAAGAGTGAGGGCTAAAGGACGCAGCACAAAGAAAGACATGCCAGACATTTTGGAAGTAAGTAGACATGGAATGACAGAAATGAAAAGATATTGAAATTACAAAAAGCCTTTGCAGGTATTCAGGTACATGTTTGTTATTTGTGGCCCTGCTCATCATATAACCAATAATTTCTTCTGTGTATTTAGCCAAGTAATTCTTAAAATGGTTATGCAGTGAGTTGTTTGAAGTCAATGTGCAGAAAGAATAATCAGTTTCTCTGCTTCTAGATACAAATGAATTACATTTGTTCAACAAAACCAAGATATGAGTCACCAACAACAGCCAACAGGATAATCTTCATGGAAACATGTGAAGCGGCACATTTAATATAGCTAAGAGTTGTATTTGAAAAATACTAAATAGTTAGGTTTGCTATAGGCTAGTCTAAATAATATTTTCTACAATTCTATAAATGCAACCGCCCGGTTACAGTAATGACTCTTGCCACTGCAAAACACTTCTACCTTACCTGTCCAGTCATTGTGCTTTGACAACACAGTCTCTGCCTAAATAAGATTTCCTTAGATTGGTGACTTTGCCACAGTGAATTGTTTCTTTCTAAAGATGACCAGCTTTTTTAATAATACCAGTGTTTTATACCATGAGGGGAAGTCACATTGCTGAATTAACACAATCATTTGCAAATCCAATAAAAACATCCTATTGTAAAAAGTACTGCACAAATGGCAGATATTGTTTTTTCAAATGAAATATTCTGTATGGAAATACCAGCACAGCATCTCCTCTGTCTTCAGATTGAGTAATAACCACCACTGACAGTGGCACCACTGACAATTTCTCATTCATTCTTTAAAGAATACATTATAATAGATATACTTAAAACCTGGATTTGAACCTGTAAGGAGCCGTATGGTCAAAGTGAGCACATTATGAACCTACAGGCACCGGAGAGCTTCAAAGCAGTGGTGTCAGCAGGATTCATTGCGCCCCAGAATGAGTCTTGACTCCAACATTACAGTCCAGTGGACTAAGCCAACCTCTGACTGTGGTTACTATTCACAGCTTTGTTGCTATTAAATGGAACAGTGAGGAGTGAACAAGCTCAGCGCAAGAGGAAAATGGGCCATATGAAAATTAAGTCATATGTATATTAAGTTTAATATTCAAACCATGCTTGTTCTGCCCTTTTGCAAATATGCAGTTCTTGATTGATAAACTTTTATTTCCCCCAAGGAGTACTTTTATTTTAGTCGAAAGCAAAAAGGTCACAATTAACATTTTCTTAATGTTTCTCTGATCCCAGGAGAAACAACCATGACTGTGAAAATAAATAGATAGACTATTGCAAAAGATAACACATTTACTTCAAAGAAACCCAAAAGAGGAGAAGTTATACCCCACTGTTGGAGCCCTTCTGCAAAGTGCATTAACATATCCTAGGATGCTTCCTTGCTGCCTCGGTAAGCTCCACAGATGTTATAATTAATTCCCCACTGGAAAAAATATAAAACATTTGTTGAGTACATAGAAGACTACATGACTACATTCAAACACTTGTGAATGCAGACTGGATTGATGACAGTATCAGGAGGGGCTTTATAGATTGGATTACAGCTGTGTCAGAGGCCCCACAGGACATCCAATTCTCCGGATGATAGGAAAGGCTTCATGCCCTTTAAAACTATTACTGCCCTACCCTTTGACATGCGTAAGTGGTGGAGCCATTAGAGGTGACTAACGACCCTTAGCTTTAAAATGTCCTGACTAATTGCTGCAGGTGTGACGGTGTGTGTTTTAAAATAGAGCTTAGACTTAAATAGATCAGTAATTACTTATATATACAGCCTTGCTTTTTCATATTGTTGTCACCTTTCTGAATCCGAGACGGATATTTTATTATTATCATTATAAATGTCAGCTTTTTCAGCCTCACTGTCCATCCCTTCCTTATTTCATCACACATACTTTCTCAGAATCTCATTTGTCTGCTCTCATTTGACAGGTCTTCTTGTTAAAACTTCTCACTTCATTCCTGTATACTCTCTTCATCTGCGTCCCATTCATTTCCAGCGTTAACACTTTGTCTGTAAAATGTCACACTCTGTTTTATGCTTGGTTTATGCCATTACATTACTTTTGATCTACTATATTATTTCATAACAGCCAGCTATTTTATTTTTACGTCATTACTTCTCGATTAACACAATTAACCTGAGACACTTACCCTCAGTTAACACACACAGCACCTTGCTAGAAATACAAACCCGATTCCAAAAAAGTTGGGACACTGTACAAATTGTGAATAAAAACAGAATGCAATTATGTGGAAGTTTCAAATTTCAATATTTTATTCAAAATACAACATAGATGACATATCAAATTATTAAAATGAGAAAACTTGAGAAAACTTTGATGCGTTTACAAAGTCATTCATGTACAAAATAACTCATTCAGGCCCAAGTACTGAGCCTTGGGGTTCTCCTCAGTTGATGTTTATCTGTACATATCTTATCTTTTGATCCACTGATGTCCCTCTCATACTGTAGCTAGTGAGTTTCTGAAGTAGTCTTTAATGATTTATTGTGGTTAGCACTCCTGCCTCACAGCAAGAAGGTCGTGAGTTCAAACCTCAGCCGACTCTGTTTTTTCTGTGAGGAGTCTGCATATCCTCCGAGTGTTACAGTGGGTTCCCCTCCGGGTTCTCCGGCTTTCACCCACAGATTAATTGGCAACTCTAAAGTGTCCCTAGTCAATGGTTGTCTGTCACTGTCTGTCTCTAAATGTTAGCCTTGCGACTAACTGGCCATTGTCCAGGGTGTACCCTGCCTAAGGCTCAAAACTGCTGGGATAGGCTCCCTAAAGGGACTAAGCGGTAGAAAATGAATGAAAGAATGCATCAAATGCCTTTTTAAGTCAATAAAAATACTTTTTTGCTATCTATTACTGTGGCTATTCTTTCTATTAATTCCATGATTACCATTGCTGTGGAGTTTTCTTTTTTAATAAATGTATCCAACCTTTTACAAACACCTTCTCCAGCATTTCTGAAAACTGTGGAAGCAATGAGACTGGCCTGTAGTTTGAAAAGTCATGTTTATCACCATTTTTGTAAAAACTACTTTTGCTATTTTCATGTTTTCTGGAAAAACGCCTGTTGTTAGTGAGAGATTACAGATGTAGGTGAATGGTTCAATGACAGTCAATTATATTTTTTACAAGTATCATGTCTAGCTCTTCACAGTTGAGCTTCCACAGGTTTTAAAAATATATATATATATATTTCATCTTTTTCCGCACACAAAATTCATCTACTTTTTATCTATTTTTTTTTTCATTATATTTGTCAGCATTTTTACAAAGTAGTTTAGATATGTAGTTTTAGCTTTGTTACTTTTAATCACACTGTTTATTGTGCCTTTGTATTTGTTTTCATTTAGCTTTTCACTGTAATATTCTTTTTTTTTGTTTTCTGATAATCCATAAGAATTTATTTTTATATATTTTATACTTGTCTTCAGCGTCTTTGGGTTTTATTTGTATAAAATACCTATATAATTAATGTTTTTAGTGTTTTTTATTCCTTCCGTGATTTATCTAGATTTTTCTTTCTAAAAGTTATTTTTTCAGTTTTTTTGTACAGTTTTATCACCTTTTCCATGAAGGAGTTATATGCTACATTAGCATCGCTAACTTAAACTGCATCCCACTTCTGTTTTTTGAGATCTTCGTTTAGTGCCTTCAGGGCTTTTATTGACCTGTTTCTGCTTAACTTTACAGCAGTATTGTGCTTTATCTTGTGATTGTATCTAAATAGAGTAAATATAAGTAAATGGTTGCAAAAATTCATCATTAAAATTCCACTCATTACAATTTCCTCATTTATATTTGTAAAGTCTTAGTTTACTCGCACTTTGGGATATAGTTCTGGTTAGTTTAGTTATTAATGGAAAGAAACAAACTATTCATGGAATTGATCAAATCACTCACGCCATGTTCAAAATTAATGTTAAAATCCCCACAAATGATCTGCATCTTATTTTTAATATTACTAAATATTTCTATTTTTTGATCAGTAATTGTTAAACACAGGAGCCTGGAGCTCTGTAAACACAACTGATTAAGATATTCTTTGTTGTTTCAGATATGATTTCCACTGTCACAATCTCCATCACATTATTCTCTATTGTTGTCATTTTCTTTACTTTCTTACTTTTCAAATTTGAATTTATGTATAAAGCAACGCCTCCACCTCTTTTGTTTGGTCTATTTACAGAATAAAGCTCGTATCCATCCATTTGAACTTCCTCCATGTCATCCCTAAACCATGTTTCTGTGACTGCTATTAAACTAAATGTCTTCTTAAACTCACTATGGTAGTCTTTTGTTTTGATCAGAGAGACTTCAACTGTTTATGTGGATGATGAGTGTCTTCTGAAACGTTTGACTATTAAATGCCACCACATTGTAATATTCACATTCATTATTTACATTACATATACTGTTCGTGCCTTTCAATTTCTTTGCCTTTCTCAGAAGCTTGTTTTTTATTTTTCCTGTTTGTGAATCGTATTATAATAGACGGTTTCATCTTACTGTTTTTGTGTAAAATTGTACGACATGCAGATATAGTGTCTTGTTGGATGTTGATACCTTTTCCTTTAAAAAAGTGAAGAAATGTCTTGTTCCAAGGTCTGAAGCATCTCGGGTGGTGCATCTTCCTCTGTCTTTAAAAAGAAAAAACAGAACTGTCTATTGAAAATAAAAGCTTTTATACTGCTGTGGGATTAAAAGGAAGTTTCATTCTTTTAATGACAATTCTGCATATTATAGATTTTAAAATATTAATGACAATGAATGGCTTCAAAGTAACTGTATCTACTTTTGTATCATTGTTACAGCCCCAGAAGGTTGTCTTATAAAGTCACACCACTGGCACTGAATCACTGCTCACACAGAACAGAAGAAAAATGGATGAAAAGGTGAAATTTTGAGTTGGGACTCAAGCCATAAATAAATGAGGTCCTCTTTAAAATCCTCTGCTTTATCTCTAATGAGTGATGTGAAGGAGACAGACTCACAAGTTATACATGACATTAAAGATTGATTTGGGCAAAAGAGAAGGTGACCAACTTGTTTCTGACTTTTAGAAGAATTCATCCACACAGTTTTGCAGTGACACAGCAATGAGTCACTTTGGTCTCACTTTGGTGCTGTCATCTCATTAGAGGTACACTTTTTTCATAATTAAGAAGTCAAGAAGCAGCCTAGAACAAGTGTTTCTAAACCGAGCAGAGCAGGCACCACGAAAAAAAGAGGTTATCATACATAGACTCAATGAGTTATTAAAATCTCTAAATACCTTTTACTAAAAATGAATTAGTAATGGCAATAACCAAACTACTTCTGTTTTGTCACCTGCATTATTCATTATGACTAGCTCTGTATAATGAATGTGGCAAAGCAGCAACACAACAGAACGCTTTGGGACTGAACCATGATTATGTGATTCACAGTGTTCACACATTGGGCTGTTTGTGTGCAGGAGTGTGTAGCGGAAAATTATACACAAGAGTTCAAAGAAAAAGACCCTCTGAGACACAGGGAAATTAAACATTAAATTCAGGTCCATGCTTTGTAGTTTTTGGTTTCTCGTCATTGGTTTAACCACAAGCAGTCTCTCGGTGCTTGTCGACAAGGACCAAACACACATGAACAAAACATCTCTAACAAACTACAATATTAATAATGAAAAAGCACAGACAGTATTTTCCCAGAGTAATTTTAGATGGTTGTGTTGTCTGTGGAGATCCTCAGTCATCCAGGACATATTCAAGAAAAGGCTCACAAGATTCACCTTTGAACCTACACCCAGATCCTTCTTTGATGTTTTAATATTAATAAGATGCACATTTTTATCCCAAATGGATTACAGATTGATCAAGGAAAAGAAATAAAACATCATTCGATCCATTAAACACAGTTGCATCTTACTTACCAAACAAGATTTATATTGGAACTATCTGTGTGGATTCATCCATGTCACAATCTAATTGAATGGTTAATTAATATGTCCTGATGCATTCTTCTTTACCTTTTTATTGTTGTTATTTATTATTAACCTATAGTATTGTTTGTTTGAACAATGTCGTTTTGAAGAGCTTTTTAATTTGCTGAATTAGAATATTTTCTGCTGTTTGTATTTATAGTTGTTGTAATGCAAGTATGGAGTAATTCTAATCCTCTAAAGCTCATCAGGTTGCGCTGCATTTGAGTGAATTTTAACAGAACATAACATTAGTTATTTGTGCACTGCACCTTTTACCCTTTTCAGGTCATATGAAAAAACTGGATGTTTTATTATATTTTTTTACTTTGCTTTGTAAAATGTTTATATCCTTGTTTATTCCTCAAGCAAAGAACAAGCCGGTGTAATATTCTGAATATTCAAATGCTTTTTATGACTCAGTACAACATGGTATTAAAACCATGTGGTCATATGACATGTAGAGTATGTAGTTCTGCAGCCACTAGTGTGGACATCTAATACTGACAATATTGATGGTAAATATTCTTCTTTTCTCCTCCGTCTCTTCCTCTGGTTGAATGCTCTTGAAATGTTATGGGTCTTGAGTGCTGAGTGCACTTGTAACTTTCACAAGAACATCAAAACACAATCAAGTCGTGTGGATCCCTGAGGCCCGAGGCTGGGAGCGAGCACTTAGGGAAAGAGAGGATTAAGTCGGAAGAAAGGAAAAATGGACTTGGGAGCAGAGAGACGATGGGATGGAGGAAGAAAATGCTGTAGATGAACAGAACGTTTGGGATATAGGACTAGGGTAATGTTTAATGGACAATACAATACAAAAACATACACCTGACACAGGACACTGCATTGATCTGCTATACCTGCTATAATTTATCACTCAGAGTTATGGAGAATTGATTTCTTTTTTGTTCAGTCTAAATGCCTTCTGTGTTGTTAAGTACTGCGCTCACTCAATTGATGTAAGGCTCAGCTCCAAATCTCTTAAATCACCACTGTCAGGATTCACTACAGAGCCATGTGAACTTTGACAGCCACAGAAGGAAGGGTAATGGAAAATTAAACATCTTTCTCTCCCTTTTCTGAACACGGCCAAGAAATCTTTCTTTACTTTGTTCACTTTTGAAGCCCAGGTGTGAGGAATGGCAATTGAGCCGTCACTCCGAGAAGGACAAAGGGATGACTTGAGAATACAGGCAAAAAAGCAAGCTCTCTTCTTTTAAATAATCTCTGTATCCAATTAAAATTATTGTGGGGAAACACAATGCTAGGATTAGACCAACTACAAACGCTTTTCAAAATGGATTATTGTTTCAGTAGATTTGTGTGGTAACTCAGTTAGGGCCAGGCAACTACAGTTACCCAGATCTCAGAGGTTTGTTCTTTGTCCTGCACATTTTCTTTGTGTTGGTGATGCTATAGCCTTCAGTAACTGAATACAACTTGATACAGATTTGTTATATTTCGAGAAAGCTTATTTTTAGCTTTACAACTTCTTGGCTCGAATTAACTCATTATCTTTTTCACTCTTTATCTACTTAGTATTTGTTATTTTATGTCAGATTCTGATACTTTTTGCACTACTCTTATTATTTTTGCATTATTTTACATCTCTTTCAAACAAATCTCCAACTCTAATTCTTCCTCATCATATGGATAATGATCTCTTGTGTTACTTGTGTGTGAAACACCAGGAAAGCAATTTTGCAGCCCAGCACAGAACATTCATCTCAATTTAACAGCTTGTTTATTGCTTCAGTTTGAGAAATGTTTCTTGACACTTTTCCCAATAACACATGCCCAGTTTTGGATTGATTGTACCTTTCATTACAGCCTCGTTATTGTAGATTTAGACTGTATTAAGTGGCATTCAACATTTTACCTGGCCAGTGTGTAATCTATAATGACAAACAGTGGGCAATAGTTTTGTGTGTCATTGGAAAGGACACTGCTATCACAACAATTATTTCAGCGCACATGAATTTTTAACCTGTCTCTTATTTGAATTTACCTGATGTGCATTCACAGTATGGACGTGATTAGGGTGTCCGGGTCTGTCATTAGACAGTGCAGTGTGTGGAAATGATGTCTCAGTAGACCTCCTGCACAAGGGAGAGCAAGAGTTAAGACATTAATAGGCAGAGAAAAGCCACACCGCATCACTGTCTACCTCTGTGCTAGGACTGGCAAAGATCAAAGACTGACTGTGAGCGGGAGAGGAGACAGCGTGATGCATAGGCGCAGTGGAAAAAGTCATCCAGCGACAAGGAGACAGGAAGAATAGCGAGTTTTGAAAGCACAGAAGGGCCGGGGAAGCAATCGACAGGGAGGATAAATAGAAGACATTCCCCTTCTGCCACCTGCCTTACTGCTGACTTTAGATTATACACCTGAACGGCCTCTGCGTCACCCTTCGAAACAACACGGCCAATGAACTTGTCTGGTCAGCATACTATGGAAAGTTATGCTAATTGGACAGTGGCCCACAAAGAACATGTCTTTACAATGACGCTTTCACTTGTCAGTAAAACCCCTGAAACTTTATGAACATTTGTATATATAACAAATAGTGCTGTATAACTAATATGACATAATAAACATCAACTTATGTAACCAGAGAAAGAATGAGTTGTTGCTAAAGGGACTTCATGATTTATGTTATTTCAAAACACTTGCTAGAATAAAAATTAAAACCACTTGAGTTGAAAGACACTCACTTATATTGTTAAATATTCACTAAACATTTATGCTGGTGCGCAGTGGCTCAGGTGGTAGGGCAACACCAACTAAACTGGAAGGTGGACAGTTCAATCCCCACTCTCCCCAGTTCATACTGTTGTTATGAGGTATTTTCTGGAGAACAAGTACTGCATGTGTCCATGGGTCACATTGCTGTGACAGAAATAGGCTTTTGTTAAAGCCTACATAGTGAGGACATTGAAGTATAGACCAGAGTGGTGGTCAGGGTAATCAAGATAATAGAGGTGTGTTATTTATACATAATCATAGGCCAGACAAATAAGATGAAAGTTAGCATGGTTAGACTGAATCAATGCTCGGTGTTTGGAAGTTCTACAGTTGTTTTAAAATAAGTCCTCGTGTTCAGCAGCTTGTGCTACAGGGACAAACAATGCTCATTGTTTTGCCCGTTCAGCACCAGCCAAATCAACCAACTAAACAGGTACTCAATGGTCAGTGGCTGCTTTTGTGAAAAAGCCTATTGTACTGCCGCAGGTGTGGTTCGGCAACAGCATATAAATAATGTTATAGTTAATGTGGACAGTGATGTAAGCTGTTAAATCTTTTTAAACCTCTATGTGACCCGCTGCAGAAGAAAAGCACTTAACTCAAGCCATCCAGCACACATCCTTTTTACTTACCTCCATGTAAGTATTTTGTTTAAAGAGCGTTTTTGGCTTGTCTTTGTATATTTTGCAGTGGCTCAGGTGGTAGCCCGGTCGTCCTATAACTCTAAGGTTGGCGGTTCGATTCATGTTCTTCCTAGATCATTCTATCGTTGTGTCCTTGGGCAAGACTATCATTAAAAGAAAGTCCCTTGACCGTTAATGTACCATCCATCCACATTTTGAACCTGAGATGTGGGCTTTTTGACCCCTTATTTTGAACTTGAACTTGTGATGATACGATTTCTGCCATAAGTTATCTAAATTATATTAGCACTACAAAACCTTCGGCTCAGAACAGACAGTGGATTGTTTTTGCTTCATAGTTAATTCATACCAGCCCGAATGGCCAGAAGTGGTCTTCTTTAAGTCAAGTTTTAAGTAAGACCACATGAGCATGAGAAATAGTTGAAAAGTCGATGACTAAACCATGTCTTTTTGGAGACTTCAACAAAAACACATAAAAAGTGTTAATTCTTTCCAGACGTTTACCTGAGAGAATTGCAGTGTACCAATCAATCAAATGCAGCAATGCTATGTCTCTCTTTCACTGATGGAGTATTGACAAATGATGTTTATAATGAATGATGAATACAACAGGAGCCCAACACACTTGTTAACTGTGCCACAGTCTTCCATCATCTTTAGGCATTCATTGACAGCATGAACAATCTCCATAAGGATTATTATGTAAGATTATATATATATATTAAAAAACTGTGTATATTTTATTGAACTTAACCTACTTGAACATTGAACTTCAAACTTTCTCCATACTGGAGATGATGTAAGAGGAGGGTATGAAGGGGAAGTGCTAATATGTGAAGTTGAAATATGTTAGGCCTATTTGTGAGGTTAGAAAGTAGACATAGGCCTTATTTCCCATTTAATTGCATGGAAATGATAAAAATAATGATAAATGTTATGCTATCAAAGATGTGCCCAGAAAATGTAACCAAAAAAGGGGCTTGGGCTAAGCTAAGTATAGCTAAGTATAAGAGAGACACAGTGGCTCAGGTGGTAGACCAATCATCCTATATCCGGAAGGTCGGCGCTCTCCACAGTTTATACTGTCGTTGTGTCTGACACTTAACACACCTTGCCTCCAGTGTCTGTGGCACTGGTGTATGAAAGTGTACGTTTGATGGTGGTTGGAGAGGCCATAGGGGCAGTATGGCTGCCACGTCTGTCAGTCTGCCCCAGAACAGCTGTGGCTACAAAAAGTTGCTTACCACCACCAGTGTCTGTGGAGTGAATGAAGAAGGGACTCTCTGTTAAAATACAGGTACAAGGACAATCACAAATCAGTACATAGTGAGTGTGGGTGGTTTTGATAAATGAGATGCAAGTGAAGTAAGGTGAGGCATGAAATCACTAAGTTGTGACTCACGGGGTGTGATTACTCAGTAAAACAAGATAGAAATAAGAACATAACAGACTAAACAAGAAGTGGAACAATTAAAAACAAATCACAGTTACTGGTTCTAGCAAATACTAGATTAACATAGCAGCCCACATTTGAATCTGCTTTGTTTGCTCCGTCATAACACCTTTGTCTTCTATCCATCATGTCTACATATTTTCTCTATACAATAGAAGAATAAAAAGATTAATAAAAATAACATGATAACCTTTACACAAGTATCAGTTATGAGGGTCTATGTGGCTTGGTCATCCTGGTCTTGTTTAATTATTCTTGGACTAAACAAAAGGCCTTGTGTTTGAACAAAGCTAGGTAGAGATTAGCAGGCTTGGCTATATTGTCCTCTCCTGCATAGGTCTATCTACTGTTCTAAAAGTCCTCCTTTAATTTCCCCTCCTCCCTTACAGTCAATGACCAGGATTTTAATGATTACATCTGGCGGTGCCACAAATTAATTCCTGCCTCTCTGGCAAAAAACTGTTCCCCACCTGATTATGCAAAGCAGGCCTACATTCTCTCCCTTTGAAGTAGTGGAAAAGCTGCTTAGAGATTCTCCCCTCGAGGAAACACTGCAATATGGGGAACATCAACAAGTACAAGTTCACACAAAGGTCAGCAACATGTTTAACCTCAGTGAAGCCCCACTTTAACACCACACTATCATAATTATAAGGAGGTGATGTTGTTGAAGTGTGTGCTCATCTGAAGCTGGGGTTACTTTGCAAAGGTACACTGAAGTAACGCCAAAAGTAGGACAAGCTATTAAAAATAGACGCATAAACACAGGCAGTAATATTTGTAACTTTGGACATACAAGTTGTACAAAATGGTGCTTGGCTCTTCTACTTTTTTCAATTTCAGTCAAATACTTAAATGTCTCTCACAAGGAATCAGAAATTAAGGTTCCCACAAACGCATTTGCATTGGCATTCAGTGCCAACCTGTGCATTTAAACATTTCTTGTTTGATTACAATCAAATCATGATTCTTTTTCTCAGTTCTACCAGATAATTGGAGAATTGAAACTGCATACTGAAGCATATGAGACCATTCAAATCAGATAATGTCCCATTATAATGACAGCTGTAAAATGACAAGTGAAATTATGAAAAGGAATGAGCACTAGAAAGAAGAGACTAACTTTCACATATTTGGAAAATGATTATGAAACTCTTGACTCACTTGTAACAATATCTATGGTACTTTTAATGATGCAGTGTGTCCGATGCCATTATGTGCAGTGGACTTCAGTCACAGCGACTGACTGTGGAGCTGTTCACTTTGATTTGAAATCATGCTGCCTTTTTGTATTAGGTTTATGCAGAGCTGAATGGAAGGAATAAATGAAACAGCAACGGGTTACTGAGTCACAAGACTGTGTTTTCCTCGTTAATGACATTAAAAACATATGTGCTGTTGTTGGGACAGAAGTGACCCCTACATGACCCCTAGACTGTCACTAATCAAACCTGAACTGAGCTCTCAGATGTTTAATTCTGAGCACACGGCACTGTGCAACTCAACCCAGAATTTAACAAGTGTCTCTAACTTTAGCTGTCATTCAATTAAATAATTAAATAATTATAGAATTTGTTGCATAGCCCTACAATTTTCCTCTAATAAATGACTGAGGTGTTTGGTTGGTAAAAATATCACTTTAATCCAGAGACATTCTCAATACACAAAGCCAATATTGTAAGTTATGATAACTACATTTACAGATTGATAATCCTGGTAAAGTTTACCTTTATCAGCTGTAATTGCTTTACAAGAAGCATTAGAACATTGTGCATTGTCCTCTGTACAAGATAATATATGCAATAATACAAATTATACTTAAAACGTAGTACAATTTAGCTATTTCATAGTTAGACACGGCTGTGAACACTGAGAGAACACAGGTTTGCAACGAGAGGAGCCTACTTCATTTAAAGAAACAGGGCTCTGAGTTTTATATGGAACTGGTTCAGAGTGGATTAAGGTCTCAGGTTTATATACACAAATAAATTACGTATAAATTACATTCTTCTTCGAATCCGAGACAAAAACATTGGTCCCCAGGTCTTACCGGGATAAGGAACCACTAAAATGCCTAGTCTGGAGTCTTGAGGTGACATTGTGCCACCATAAAGGTGTGCTGTCTGGCCATGACTAAAGGCAAAGTATTTTGAAAGAGGAACCGCAAGTTCCTCCCAAAGGTCTTCGGGTTCAGCTTCAGGACAGTCTTTTAGCACTGTCTCCACCACTGAGTAGTTCTCCAAGCTGGACAATGTGCAAGTTGAATAGACCACAGTGCCCCCTGGCCGCACTGCTGACAGAGCAGACCTAAAGGATATTCACATGAAAAACATTAGCAACCATTTTAACGATTTTAGGTCAAATAATTAAATTGAACTGAACATGTAAGCTTACTGGGTAAGATAATAACTACTGGTATTGAAATCATATATATATATGATATATATATATAGTATATAGTATATACTATATATATATGATATATATATATAGTATATAGTATATACTGTATGTCATTATGTAAAAGAGTATTTTTTTAGAATCATTGTCTACAGTGCAAAGAAGTTTCTACAAAAATGGTAAATTTCCATAACATTTCATATATATTACTTACCTGAGCAGTTGAGCCTGGAGTGCTGGTAACCCTGTCCTTTCTCTAAATCTTTGTTCCCCCTGCTGGCCACTCGGAGAATACAGCCAGCTCCTGTCATTAGAGCACGGGGCATCAACTAAAACCTGCCACAAAGTCCAAAAGTGTAAGGATGGACGTAATGGCACTTAGGATCAGAAAGAGCCACAGAAGCTAAGCTCAATCCTCATCTCCACACAAGGACACTGTGCATTTCCCATTAGCAACTAGATAATGATTACAAGATGATTAATTAGGAAAAAAGTTCTTATAAGTAATGCTAGATATTTGCAACAGATGGGAATCCGTGATTAATTTGTAACATACATAAGCCACATTTGATTTTCTATTGGTTCTTCTTTTGTATTAGTATTCTTTTGTATGCTCCCTCTGCTTTCCTTTCAACATTTTGTTTCATTATCAGTCACTTTGTTCTTCGGTTCCTGTTTTGTTTTTCTTGACTTCCACTGGTCTTATTAAGTACATTTCAAAGGTTTTGCTCTTTTGATTTATTTGAAACAACCTTGAAAACGCAGCATGGACCTTCATTGGTTGGATACAGTAGCTGAGAGGAAAAATGACAGTCTGTTCTCTTCACCTTGTCATATAAAGCCGGCTGACTTTGGCCAAAACAACATCCGTCTTGTGCAGAAACAATCACCCTGCTATTAAGAGCGTTAGGGAGAAAAGATTCCAAGGTTTTGGCCAGCCAGTCTCGTCTGTGTGGATCTGGTTCATTACAGCAGAGACGTGCTGGGAGAAAGTAGATAATAATAATAATAAAGTCAATCAAAAATACTTCTTTACATGTAGTTGTTTCATTGTAATACACTTGGATTAAAAACTTTCTTTTGAAGTCGTATTTAGTGATATAGTGAGTGCACTGAAAACAAATAGATTCTCGTCAGTGAGAAAAGTGAGGAACGCTTTTCAAGCAACACTATGTCACTTTAAAATCTGTGTCAAACTCAAATCGTTCAGCTCTAACTGTGTGTATGCAGTAGTAGTCTTGTGCTTTTTTAAAAAGCTACATAGTGTTGCTTAGAGCTGTGGTTCCCAAACATTGGGTCAAGACCCAAAAGTAAGAGATTTTATTTCACAAACGAAATCTCCCAAAATTCTAAAAAATATTTGTGAAAGTCAATAGGCAGGAATAATACTATGCAAAGAATAATTGAAAGGCCACTAAAAAAAGTAAATATACCATAAAAAAAAAATATTGGCACTTTAATAATCCAAAATTACGCTAATAAAAACCAGGGAATAGGCTCATAAATCCTTTGGTCTTTTGAAATATGGGTCCCCCGAAACACTGGCTTAGAAGATATTCCTAATTCACCATTGGGAGAAATCATCTAAAAAGTTTAGTTGTCTTCTTCATCCCGATTGTATTTGGATTAAAAGTATAAATAGCTAGCAAGATCCTTTTCAATAGGTTGGTTTACCTGGGTTGCAGCTCTGCATTATGGCTATGGCTTTACCTCCAGGTGCAGAACATAGATCCAAAATATGCTCCCCATCTTTGACTTGTAAAGCCAGCACTGGAAGTAGAGAAGCAGCATTCAGCAGGTAGTACTGTTTTAAAAAACCGGGTCTGTGAGTTTGTGAGGGAAATCTCACAGGATATGGATGGATGTAACACTGCAAAGAAGGACTAGGGAGACCGAGTGATGGCTGTGATTGCGGGCACTGAGATCTAATGTCGGACCAAAGATTACAGTCAAAGAGAGACTACTGGTGATGCACCCAGACAACACAGAGCCATTTTCCTCTGGCTGCTTCAAGCAAGACCGTGATAGAGGTTCATCACAAGGTAATGATGATGCATCTGTCTCTAACAGGACATTGGCAAAGCCCTGCGATTTGAGAATTTGTGTGATGTCTGACACAACAGTGAAACAGTTGAGCATAACCCCATATTGCCACGAGTGAGGGTTCAACAGCACTGCCCTGTGGAGAAGCAAAAGGTGATCAAGATAAATAAAATGTACCACTTACATTACATGTAATGCAGTGTAACTTTACTTTACTTTACTTTCAGTATCTCTACCTTGCAGACGTCCACAAATCCCCAAGTTCCTGACTGTACTGCTGGTCAAAGCGCTGCAATACTGGCTGGCATGGAGATTTTTCCTTCTTTTTTCTATTGTTTAGCTGTTGCAAAAAAAAAAAGAAATATAGACTAGTTGCATCTATTCACATAAACAATGAAACCCATTTGTTTAACACTGGCTACACCTAGTGGACGATGAGTAAAAATGACATAATATTTTCAATATTATTAAAATTTGCTGACTTTAAACATAACCAAATACTCCAAATCCTTTTGCTAAAGGCGACCTAAACTATCAACTGGAGAGTTATGATCATAAAATCCCATACAACGTAGTTTGTTGTAAGTACACTTGTACAAGTACAAAATGCAATGGCTGCAAAGTACGTTTACCTGTTTATTGGCAGAACCTTGCTGCTTGTTGCTCGGGAGTGAGACAGGGTCCCGAGTACAGTGACAGCTGCACGTCCACCGCCCCCATGGGGAACCTTCTTGCTTTCTAGTCTTCAAACAAATAATCCTCCGCGGATTGCAGCGCAATTTCACCAAAAACATGTGGGTTTTTTTCCAGTTCGTAAGCTTCACTTTTGTTTAATTGGCATTCATTTTTAATGTAAGGTTGTATGAGAAAACTGTGGCGGGACCATATGATGTATTTGTACGTTCGTTAAACCCGTCCCCTGTCACATTAGACTGTGGACTCTAGTTCCGCCCCATTTAATTTAATAACATAAATATTTTTAGTTAATGTATTATATATAAACGTATATTCTGGGTTAAATAAATGTCTTCTTTAAATAAAATAAAGTTTTATTTTTTATTCTCATTTATCTCACCATTTTAAGTATGGCTATGTTCTTACTAGCAACAAATCTGGTCACGGTCAGATCCGACATGGAAATGCTGGTGTGATCAAGCCACATGGAATCTTTTTAAACACATTCAGACTCTTTGTTCCAAATTCTGTAGTCTAAAAAACAAAATCAGTCATGTGACTTCTTGGTCATTAGACCAACAGTCTCATGTCTAAATATACTGCCCGTCCCAAAAAAGTTACACACTATAAACTCCATTAATAGAATAACCTGGTCATTCAGTATATTCAGGTAGTCAGCTGACCTCATTCTTTAGGCACATAACATTGCTGAACCTAAACCTGACCAACTGCAGCAGCCCGAAGTCATAGCACCGCCCCACAGGCTTGTATGGTAGGCACTCTGTAATCACTTAATCTGCCTCTCTTCTTACCCTGATGCACTCATCACTCTGGAACAGGGCAAATCTGGACTCACCACATGACCTTCTTCCATTGCTTCAGAGTCCAATCTTTATGCTCCCTAGCAAACTGTAGCCTTTCACAAAACGTTTAAGTGATCGTCGATCACAATCATTCAAGAGATTTCTCCGACCACATTTCATCCTCAAAAATTTGAGTTCTTTACCCAATTTTAGTGGTTTCAGCAATCTCCTTAGATGTTTTCTTTGCTTGATGCCAATAATGTGACACTTCTAAAACAGATAAACATCTTTTCCACAACCACAGGATCTGTCCTTGAACATAGTTGTTGAAGAAATGAGAAACTACTCACTGTATCAGTTGGGTTTAACCTTAAAAACTTGTTGCTAAAACATAAATCATCCATGCAGTAATTATCTAATGTGAGGCTCTTACCTACTTGCTTAGTTCCATCCAGGTGGTGATTTTTTTTTGGGACAGGCAAACAATCTAAATATAACTAAATTCATGGGATTGTCTTTTAAGCTTTTGAAATATTTTCTAATACAACAGTAACACAGGGTGACAAAACTACACTGTATATAAACTTTTCAGACTATAAACCTGTAGACAACATTCCCCAGTCAATATTTAAATAACCAATAACACACAGACATGTTAGGAATTAAAAGATTTAATTCTGCCAATAACAATATAACAATATAACAACCATTATCAAAATGATATTGGTTTGTTATAGTTTTATACATCTGTGGTGTCACGGTCTGCCAAGAAACACCAGTGAACAAGTATTACCAACAACTCTATAGTATCTAACATTCATTGATATTTTTCATTTTGCAGTTCTTGTTAACATTGATGTCTCATTACAATCTTTACATGGCAAACAGAATGAGGAAAGCAACCATCAGACAGAAAAGACCCATAGCCTCAGACAGAGCAAAGCCCAAAATGGCATAAGAGAAGAGCTGCTGCTTCAGAGAGGGGTTCCTGTTGAGAAAAAGTTGAATGAAAGTAAACTACAAATACCAAAAAGTACTACAGTTATCTGTAGACACTGCGTCTTTCAAAACAATCACAAAAGGTATTATTTCTTATTGGTAAATTACCTTGCATATCCAATAATAAGGCTTCCAAAAACTGTTCCAATACCAGCTCCAGATCCAGCGACTCCCACAGTGGCAGCTCCTGCACCAATAAACTTTGCAGCAGTGTCAATGTCACGACTCACTGCACTGGTCTGGAAACCACGCAGTGCCACTTGCTGCTGAGAGGCTACAAAACTCTGTGGTGCCAGTAGTGAGGCAGTCTGGAAGAGAAAGAATACATTTTTAAAATGTTTGATTAGGTTTTTAAAAGCCAACATTTAATAGAGCCACGGGCTGTTACAGTTACCAACAATATCTGGGTGAATACAAGATTTTAATTTTACATTTTTAAAATTATTATAAAAAAAAAAATATATATATATATATATATATATATATATATATAAATAAATAAAATAAATCAATGTTATTTCAATGTGATGCATGTGGTGGTTAGAGATCAATGCAAGAACAATTGCAGCTCCATCTACTGACCTCTCCTTTCCTGGCATCTGACACTACTGCTGCTGAAAGCGGCCTGTACAGTGCACGAGATCCAGCACGGACCTACAAAGGAGAGGAAAAGGGGGGCAGAACAAATTTAAAATGTTGAGCTATAATAGTGCCCTGTCAACATTAAATTAACTAAGGTCTTACACTGGGTCAAGTCATAGCTTAATTATGAAGCTGCAGCCTTTTAGTTATTAATTTTTTATATTTTATATACAACTTTTTACAGCTGAAAACCATGACACTGGCATTACGTGGGAGGCTGGGCGCCCTTGCAGGTGTGGACTTTAGGGTAACCTTAGCACACAGGGTGCAGAGAAGAGGCTTAATAGCACCATTTACGTTGAGTTGTAGTTTTTAATAGTAGTTGTAGTTTATATAAAAGTGCATAGTTTGTATAAAAATGGATATGCACCTGGTTCAAATTTTAATTAAAAGAGCTTTAGTGCTAAACGCGTAAATACATCCAGACTCACCAGAGAGGGCGTGGAGACGAATCTTGCGCAGGCATACATTATGAGAAGACGTATTGAACAAGTCAACTAAACAGGTGGTTTACTCGGTGTCTGCAGAGAAAGTAACAGAGTTAAAGGAAGACCTTCACAACGCAATACAACACACTCGCAGCTGAAGTACAATGCATTCCATGTTTACTGGGTTCAGACAAATAAGGTCAAGATCCGCTACAAACCCAACAACGGGGCGGAAAACGAGAAGCAATAGTAATACGACTACAGTATATGAACTATAATGAAGAAAAGTAAGACAGTTTACCAGGCCACACCTTGCAACAACAGAGGTTATGATTAGCACTCACCGGTTTGTTGTAAAGGTCGAACGCACGAGAGGAACGCACATGCGCAACAGTAAAACATTCCTTTCCGGTTTCCCGAGACGCACGTACGTACCGGCTCATCCGATGCCTGATTGGCCTGGATAGTTTTGATAATTAAACACCCAAGAAAATTCTTGACATAACACGACAACATTATTACAAAAATAGACACGATGTTTTTTTCTGTGTACATTTTGATTTTGACAAGTCTGGCAGAGGGCAGTACAGTTGTCCCGGGCCTCAGGGTCTGGGGTTCTAAGCTCTCCTATGCTTGTAACATGGACAAAATTATATAGGGGGCCTCTGGCCATAAGGTTTGTCCAGGGCCCCATCATTTATGTCAGCGGGCCTGCATACAATTAATGTCAGAGCAAATTCAAGGTTTGATCTCCAGTTCTGCGTAGAAGAAGGTTGGCCCGGGAAGTTGTGCCAATTGGGTGTTTTTTTTTTGTTTGTTTTTTTTACAATTAAGAGTTCAGTCGTTATTAAATTCATGCCGTCTTGGCTTTTAAGACCAATAGGCTACTACTTTGAGACATTGCTTTTAGGTCGTACTAGCGCTAGAATCCAGCAGAGGACAGTATTGCACCACAGGAAGACGCGCTGGTAAGACTGAACTTCACTGAACATTTCGACTACCTGAATGTATTTGTGCTTACACAGTTGTTTGAATCTCTTATTCCTTTGTATTTCAGAGACATTTCGTACAGCCTTATGCTTTGTTTCATATTTTAGGTATCCTAGCCTACCAACAAATTCTCACTTAGAGCCACAGGGAGGCAGCAACACAACACGCAGACAACGCGTTCAGGTAAATGTTGAAATTGTTTAATGACTACATGAAAAACAACCTCAATGTGAATATTTTATTTGGCTAATTTATTAACACGTGCTCATAAAGACGTGTAGGCTATCGTTGAATCCTGATAGGCACAACATAGACTGCGAATAGACAACCACTGCCTAAGAAATATGATTTTTATGGAAACAAAGCTTTCTGACTTGGAGGTGGGCGGCGAGTGATGAATGATAAATAGGCCTAAATGTCAATGTGTGTTGTGCACTACAGTCACGATGCATTTTTGGAAAATAAAGCTACTAATATGATAAAGGTGCATTTATAATACTCAAAGCCTATATTCGTAATGGGACTTTTTCATGACCTCCAGAGCTGAAATTGACCACCAGTCTGCAAACTCCAATGAAAACGCAAGTGATCATGTTTCTATAAAAGCCAACACCATTAAATACTAACTATATCCGCCCTTTTACTCATACAGTGCAAAACAACCTTCCACTGTCTATCTCCTAAATCCAAATTAAAAAGTGATGCCCCTTTAAGTGGGCATTCCCTCTTGAAAGATTCCTCTCCAGACGCCCCCTCAGAAGTAACTAAGCTTCATTTGGCGTTGCGGAAGGGAGATTCCTCAGCTCTTCCAGTCTTACACCCCCTCCTCTGTATGATGTTATCGTTACGCACTACTATAATAAGTGGAGACGTGACTCTCTGGGGCGAATCCCTGGCGACGTCACTTCAGTCTGGTATAAATACTGCGAGTGTGAGCAGATCCGAAGAAAAAGCGCTTCAACCACATTACTATTACTAAGGACTATTTGATTCTCCGTGGGATTTATTCACCTGAAACAAGTAAGTAGTTTTAATATTTATTGGTAAAAACTCAGATCTGACTGATTGGCAAGTTTAAAACTGTCGTTTTTGATTTGATAACGTAGCTCACGTAAATTCGGCCTATATCAACGTGATGCCATGTTAATGTAGACTTCGTTATATTACTGACAACATGCTTTTTACTTAATGTTTAAGTTAATATTCCGCACTACATTGACGCATGGCATCTTTATCCATAGATCCTCGGGATAAAGCACAATGACTTTGAACAAGGGTGACAAATTGCGGAACATGGACAAGAGGAGAGGAAGCATGCCATTCCCCATGAATCTACCCAACCTTCACAGGAGAAGCATGCCCGTGGACGACAGAGACCTGCGCGCCACGATGCCGGAAACTGGACGGACCGACGAGCTCTCCAACCTCCTCCGCTGCACCTCGTACTCCCCCAGCGAGCAGCACCGAGGCAGCTGCGCGTCCGACTCCTCCGACTCGCTCATCTCCACCGGAAGCGATGCCGAGTCCCAGGTGTACAAGGTGGTGCTCCTCGGGGAGCACGGAGTTGGCAAGTCCAGCCTGGCGCGCGTCTTCGGTGGTGTTGAAGATGCCAGTCACGACTGCGATGAAGCAGGTAAATGGTGATGCTGCGTGAGTCACCGACCCCAGCAACCCACAGCAACACACAGACACAGTTACATCTAACTAGTGAGATGGATGTGATAAGGAGAAAAGCCAAAGGTTAATTATTATTGAATTATTGGAATGTGTAGCAGCTCACATCATGAACCTTGACAGTGAGCTAAGGATAAATTGATGAAGTGCAACACATTAACCATTTTACAGTTTGATTTGAAATCTAAATATATTTGGATAAATAGAAATATGATTTTGTGAATTTAAACCTTATAAGATGGGAAAAGACATGTAGGTTTAGCTGAAAATAATTTTAATTTGATGAAACATCCTCGGTAACAGATCAGCTCTGCGCTTAGTGCAGCTGCATTAAAACAACATGAAGGCAAGAGATAAACAGCCATTGATTGCTTGTTTTGTGTGTAGTCTACAAATGCAAAGACATAAAATGCAAGAACACAACCTTGTGCTCTGATAACAGCCACTTTGTGTAACACAGTATTTTCTTTCTCCTTCTCAGGAAACACTTATGATAGATCTCTTCTGGTGGATGAGGAAGAGGCATTCATTGTTCTCTATGACGTCTGGGAACAGGTAAGCACAATTTATTATTAATGCAATGTTTGCCCCTTGATTTATTAGGATTGCCTTGTATGTAGCTAATTTCATATCTGCCTCTTCTTGAAGGATAACCAGTGGATGAAGGATCAGTGTATGAAGATGGGGGACGCTTACATCATTGTGTATTCAGTGACGGACAAATCCAGTTTTGAGAAAGCCTCAGAGCTGCGTATTCAGCTACGCCGTGCGAGGCAGTCAGAGAACATTCCCATAATCCTTGTGGGCAACAAGAGTGACCTGGTACGATCCAGAGAGGTGTCTGTAGATGGTAAGTCACTCAATATTAAACAAATGCTGTATTTTTACTTCTTTTCATTACTCAATAACTTAGACATTTATAATTATTTGTAATGTTCACTGAAAGTAAGTGTCCTAATCACTTCTCTCCGGGTCTGTCTCAGAGGGCAGTGCATGTGCTGTAGTATTTGACTGCAAGTTCATCGAGACATCTGCGTCCCTCCACCACAACGTGCAGGACCTGTTTGAGGGCATCGTCAGACAGATCCGCTTGAGGAAAGACAGCAAGGAGGAAAATGCACGGCGTATGGCCAACTGCAGGCGTAGAGAGAGCATCAGCAAAAAAGCCAAGAGGTTCCTAGGCCGAATGGTCGCACGCAAAAACAAGAAAATGGCTTTCAGGCAGAAGTCAAAGTCCTGTCATGACCTGACAGTCCTCTGAGGAACAGATGGGACAGAAGGACAGACAGACATTTTTTCTTTAGCCTCTGAAGACCACATGCTGTGTGTGTTTTAACACTAACCCTAAGGACTACTAGAGTTGTACAGAAATCTATTTTTATTTTTAGACATAATAAAGCAAAAAGTGGACTCACATGTTCCACATAACTCAAAGTCATATCATGAAAGTGGTGATAAACTGCATGAATCATGTGTTTTATTTAATTTCTTCAGATTGCCTTAAAACATTGCTCTCATAGTATCACCATCATGTATGGATAGATACTGAATTGCAAAGATTGACATACTCTTGGGTTTTCTAATGAATGAGATTGTTGTACATATTGTAAGGTAATGTCTGCTGAATGCAACATACATCTCATTATTGTTAAACACACAGTGTAGGATTCTACGACGTGGTCATATTCTGTCAGATTTACTTGAAATGTGGTACGCAGGTTCGTGCCTCTGCCGAGTTTCTGAGGCCCGGTCAGATCTGCCATTCTATGTTATTTTATTAACACTGAATTCAGGTTGTGAATGTATAAGTAAAGCAATAAGTTATATTAGTCTTGTTGTGAAATTTGACATGATTTGCAAATTCTTTGTTTACATTAAATTCATTTTTTAATAAAATTTAAAATCAAATGCATCTTTTGTAATTTTTTTTCTAAAGCTACAGAATGTAAATTAAGTGCCTGAAGCCGAAGGCAGCAAAAAAGTCAAGTCATTAACATCAACATAAATATTCATTTGGTCAGATTTAATGAATGGAACCTCGCTGACCATTGGTTTTATAGGTTATCTGATGGTTTGCCATGGTTATCTGAGAGTGTTAATAATTAATCTGCCGAAGAAGTACAAGAACACCCTTTTCCACACAATTTAAACTCTCCTCACACCTCTCACAAGGAGCACGCTCCAGAAGCAGAAGGTAAGACACAAAAGAAAGATTTAGCTAGCACCTAGCTATTAAATAGTTGCTATTTGATTGTTATTTATTCCGATTTAAATTTGCTACTAATTCATTAACTTTGTCACATCAGAACAGTTTGTTGCCGTGTGATGACTTTTGCATTGAACTGACACTGCAAATAAAAGTGATCTAAACTGTAGATTTGTGTTTGATCTCTATCAGGGTGACATTCAATCATAAACATATTTATCTTGTTGCAAAAGTTGATTAAAATTACACAAACTGTGGTCACACTTGTTGGCCTTCAATTACAGATTTAAGTGCAATCTTTTTGTGGTTACACTTCCTGCAAGTGTTAAATCAGTAACAAGACAGAGGTTGTGTAGACTGAGACCATGCAGTTTGTTTGTTTGTGCAGTTTCATCAGTCACTTTTGTTGTATTTACAGGGACCTAATTGTCAGAGGATTGACCATGCCTGTCTTAGCTTTCACAGTGAGACCATTTTGATTAATGCCTGTTATTTGGTCAAAATGGTATTAGAACAAGATTGAACATGACTACTGCATTTGCTTCTCTCCATAAGGTGATATTTATTGCTTTTGCATCATGTTCTGGGACAAATGTGAAGATTGGCGTGCCTGAAAACTATGATGGCATTTTTCCATGGTATTTAGCTAAGGTATGGTTTATTATTATTATTATTATTATTATTATTATTATTATTATTATTATTATTAATAAAATCTTTTAGTATTGAGTCCAATCCAATAGATGCATGTGCTAGAAGGTGTCAATCACGCTATGGTTTCTCTTCTTGCTTTAAAATTTCAAATTTCAAATTTTGAAAATATTTGTTGTAAGGAATCACGTTGTCTTCATGAATATATTAAAAGGATCAAAGGATCTTTTTTTCTCCTATGTGTGCTCTCAAGGTTAAAACCTGCTGCCGTCAGCAGTAGGCTATAATTGCAGCATGCAATGGTTTTGTCGCGTCATACCTACAGCCTCTGCCTCAATCTCAGTTTATTTGGGTGGCATGGCTGGCCGTTTTATTCAAATGTTCCATTGACATTCTTATCGGGGTTATTGGGGCACTTTAATTAAACTGTGACATTATCACATCTAATGCTAAACATAGTCATTTCTGTGTCAGTTTTGTTTACACTCTTGAAATTGTATGCTAATGGTCAGAGTGGGGAGCCTTGACAGTTTCATTTTGGCAGTATAAATGGATAGTTTAAGATTAATTTGACATAAAAACTCTCCAGCACAACCTTCTCTTGAATAATCTACTTTTGAAATCCAGCACAGCAAACAGGAGTATTACTAAAGTATACAATTTAGTGTATATTTGAAATCATGTGCACCTGACTATTGTTAATCTCAATGTATTTGATGCAGCTCCACAGCCTGCCAGCTAACTACAGTGACCTGGTGGTGAAAGGGGATGACGAGGGAATATTTGGAGTGGATGCTCAGTTTCTGTATGCTCTAAAGCCATTTGACAGAGAAAAACAGCCGTCTTACTCCCTGCAGGCATGTTTTTTTCTATAATGTTTTATTTACTAGTAGATGGCATATGAATAAATATAGGACAAAACAATTTAAGATTATAGTTTATGTTTTTGTTAGCATATGTGCATTGTGAATTCTTCAGGTGTCCTTCAGAAGCCCAGTCCACCGTCAGAGCTTCACTGTGGAGGTCTGTGTTATTGACAAGAACGACAATGTGCCTACGTTTACACAGGAGAGTATGAGAGGCAGCGTACAGCTCGGGCTTCTCAAAGGTACAGCCTTCAACCTGGGTCAGAAATTCACAAATTTATAACAGGTTATACTAAACAGCTGCTCTCTGACATTCATTTGCTCTTAATTTGCCCTCACTTGTAATAGGAAACCATTCAAGTTGTAAATTAAATCAGGTACATTGTGTATTTTCCCCAGGGGCACTAGTAAGGACAGGATGGGACTCAAGACACAATTAGCATTTTGTTAAATCAGTCTGTTCTTGTGGGAGAATGTGTGTAAATGCTGTTGCCTTAAAAAGACATGTTTCTGTTCATGTTTATTTCCAACATTTCACTTTCACAGGTTCATGAGTTTTAGCATGGCGCTCACGGCTTCTCACTACACTTCCTGTCACATATTTACACTGCCCCACTGGTATTTTTAGGCATCCCATTTATGCAGGTGGAGGCGCTGGATCGTGATGACAGGAACACCCCCCACGCTGAGCTAAGATTCAGCCTGTTGGAGCAGACGCCCAGGATTCCCTCCAGTCAAATGTTCTTCATTGATTCAATCACTGGAGAGGTTTCCCTAACTGAAGAAGGTCAGCCCCCTCTGGTTCATGTCTGTCCCAAAAGTGGACCCAGCTCATTTTGTCCTTGTTTTTCCTATAGTGCAGGATTCAAAGTGTATTTCTGATGTTGTTGGAGCTGAAAAACAGAGTCATGCAGTTTATATTTCACTCATAGTTTATCAGATATTTATAGTACTCAATATGGAGTTTAAAAATAGCACATGCCAAATCACTGACACGTTGAACTGGGCTGATGGTGGAGCATGAATACACTGCTCATTATGCTCCAATAATATACTGTACACACTGACTATAAAGAATATGTGAAATATACTTTTCAGTGTGTGAAAATGGTCGGTGAATACTGTGGATGCAGGAAGTCCTGCTGCTATTTCTGGAGCTCGGTGTTGCCCTTTGTTTTACGATTTGACAGAGGCTGCATGACTTTAACTCTGGCGGATTTCTTCTAGTCCCACACTGCTTTCTACATCTTCAGAGCAGCAGTCATTAAAAACACTGTACTGATTCTCTTCTTTATGTGCAAAGCAGCAAACAAGTTTGATTAGTCCTCTTCTTAATCTCCAATCTTATCATTGTAGTTTATTTTTGTTCTACAGAGTTTTAGATTTCTTTAAAGAGATTTTTATTATTTAAAAAATAAAGTTTTCCATCTACTTTAGGGAATAAATCTTTCTAAAAAGATCTTCCTACAACCACATTTACAATAAGTTGTCCCTTTAAATTGAGCATTTTAGTTTGTAATACATATGTCTAATGTGTTCCCCTGTCGATGCTATGTCCCAGGAGCCTCTGCTCTGGACCCAGAGATGTGTGGCCGTTACAAGCTGTCAGTGATGGTCAAAGACATGGCTGGGAAGTCCAATGCCTTTTTCACCACTGGTATAGTTACTGTTGAGGTGACTGGAAATACCTGGGCTTCTCCTGATCCTGTACGACTGCAAGAGAACCTGCCTGGACCCTATCCCATCCCCATCTCACAGGTGAGACAGTAACATGGGACTTGAGACCATGGATTATATTTTCATTTCATTTTTATAGAGCCTATTTTTACTCATTTCTCTTAAACATAAATCATACTTTGAAGTAGTTGCTGACTTCACTAATAACTCAGGACAAACTGTTACTGTTATCTTATTACAAGAAAACTGTCCATAGTCTGGACTGAGTGAAGTGGCATCATATTGCATGTTGCTGTTTTTATTGCCCCCTGGGTCATCCTAAGTGACCAAATGGTGAATTATTGATTCTGTTCAAATGCCATGGATCCCTTCAGGCTACGTCCCGACTGAGTCACTTTAACTTTCATAATCTCACACTAGTTCATGAACTGGCCACGACTACTACTCTCAGTGAAATGCTCACCTCAACATAGACCTACTGTGCATGGAATAAGCTTTCTAAGATTAAGTAAAGTCTGAAAAGCAGATACACAGACTACAGCCATGTTATGTGCGGAAAGTATATTGCTTTATAGACCCTTGTATCAATTTTATAATCAATAAAATTTCAAATTTCAATTTCAAACTCAGAAAGGTCTTGTTATCATTCTTATATGGGGTCTGACAATTTATCTACCTGGCTAAAATAAACTTTCTACATACATACATACTGAAATGAGTTGTCACTCTGTTAGATACATATTACATTTTCTGAGAGTTGCTGTGGCCAGTAGGTGCATCACAATGCCTCCCCCTCCTCTGATTTTCTCTCACCTCCCACACACTCGCCTTCAGTCTTTCATCTCTCCTGTTCGAACAGCCCATGCCACCCACTGAAAATGTGTGGACTCAAGTGTAGGCACATTCTTTTTGCTGCATTTACAGAACCTAGTTCATCTGCAATTAAATGTCCTTGTGTGGATTCAGTTGGGAATTGGACATTGTCTGTTAATGCATTGGTTAAAAGTTTGTGTGAGTCTTTGTTATTGTGCTGTTGTCAATGAACTGAGACGCTGATGGGGACCAAGTAAATAACATAACAGAGGAGACACATGGGTATTTTATAGGGATTATGAGAAATATGTAATTGTTATAGAATGTACAAAGACAGAACAGAATAAGAAATGAGAAAGACATTAGTTACTGTGTCTTATCTTTGAATGCTTCAGATCTAAGCATGGTGTTAAGTTTTGGGGAAGCCTCATCTCGCCTACGACAGCATGAATTGCTGTGCTCAGTGGGAGGTGGGACTAACCGCTGTTATGACACATTTGGAGATAGTCATGTTGAAGGACCCACTCTGTGGAGCTCACCCCCTCTCACTGTCTTCAATAAACTGAGCAGTCCACACTCACTCACATGTTGACTGATTGTGCTCACATCTCCTGTGGTGTGATGACATTTAACCGATGCCCACTTTTTGATGATTTTAATGTCCTGGTAAAGGTTAGATGAGTTTGCCCCTTTGGCTTATCCATTTTTTCTTTCTACCTATAGTTCAAAAATAAACTTTAGATCTGAATGCATTTGCTACCTCAGACTAAAGCAAGGCTAATATTCAATCCATAATCTGCATATTTCATGTCACTGATTGCCGCCATTAAACCTTATCAGTCTCTACTTGAACTCAACACTGCAGTTATTAACCAATGAATAATTTAAAGTCCTCAACTAGACTGAATAGATACTTACATTTTTTTAAGTAAATTTGATAATTTCTGTTGCTGAATTGTTTATTTCTTTTTTAATGTGTAGGTTTAAGTAGTCATTGAGAAGTTAGAAAATATTATGTTGTAAGTGTTAATAAGACATTATTGATGGTGGAAGACATTAGATCTTAATGAAAAAAAGCTTTTCATTATATGTCTGTGAAGGTTCTCAGTCATCCAGGTCATCTTTAAGAAAAGATTAGAAAAGAAAAGAATCTGGACTCAGTTTTCAAGGTGAAGCTGTTTAAATGTCAGCTTTACAAGAGGATGTATCAGCACACAGAGCCAACCCAGGTGGACCTGAGTCTGCAGTAAACCTCCACCTCAAAGAGAAAGGACATTCCTTTGAGGACAGCAATGTCTGAATTTTGGCCAGAGAGGCTAGATGGTTCAACCCTAATCCCACAGCCAAGTGTTTTAAATGTAATTTTGCAGTCAGCCCCTTCCTTGTTTGTGTTTAACGCAACAAGGTTTTGTTTTTAGTGAAATATATATATTTCACTATTGATTCCCTCCATAATGCTGTTTAGGAAAGCACAGACACAAGGTGTTCTCTCTCTAGACTAACTCTCAGTGAGACAGGACGTGCTTTGCAAACCCTGTTGGACGCACAGATGACATCATGCATGTAGCAGTGTGAGGCTGTAAATCAAGGCAATCAAGAATTGGCTTTGTGTATATATAAGCATAGCGTCTGGTCCACCATCTCCAAAACAAGGAAGGAGTGTGTGACAGTGAGTTGAGGAGATACATGCCCTGGGTCATCATCAGCTGTGTCGGGACAGGCCTCTTCTCCTTGTTGGGTGCTGTTTGATGGCTGCTGGGGCTGGTTCAGCCCCGCTGCACAGGCTTCTGTCAGTGGCTGTAAAGCAGTGGAAAATCCCCTTCAGCCTGGACAGTTAGTTTTGGCTGTGCTCTCTGTTCCACATCACTGTCAATGCATTTGGTTGGCTTCTTATCATGCAAACAAATGACTGCTTGAACAAGCTTTGGACTGAATGTCCATACTCGTTTTGCAGTCATTTCATGGATGAGTACTGTGCATGGTAAGTTTGTTTTTTTGTCTTTTTGTGCTTGTGCGTGTTTATGTAGGTCAAATGGAGTGGCAGTCAGGTCGAGTACAGCCTGGAGGGGGAGTTTCCAGAGATGCTCTTCACCATCAGCAGAGAGGGAGTCATTTATCTCAATGCACCCCTCGACAGAGAGACACAGGACCAGGTACAAATGCACGTCTTCCAGCACTGCAACCATTAGCACTAATGAAATGACTTAGTATATGTGCGCAGTCAGTGTTCACCCAGCTGTGTGAGCACTGAGTTTTAGTCTGAAAATGAATGGGCTTTCTTTTTTGTTCTGAGAGCTTCTCTGTAAAACATGTGAACTCCATGTGATTCGATTTCAATCATAATGTGTGCTATTTCTAGAGACGCTGGGGGGGCACCTGGAGTCTCTAGAAATATCACACTTTATGACCTAAGCATGTGTCAGAGGCTGCTATGTACCTTCTGCATGCGGTACCTAGCGGCCTGTGACACACGATTAGGTTAAGTTTTGGAGGCCCTCTTCTAACTTGGGGCCCTGGGCAGTTTGCTAGTTTGCATTTCCTATAGCAATTACCATGCATATTGCTAATCAAATACACATAATGTGTAGCTTAGTGTTCCATTTTTTTGCGCAAAGAGGATTTTATTTTAACCCAAGCTCATTGGAATTTCTATTGCTCAATTGACATTTTTCTCATTTGAATGTTGTCTGTAACTCAGACAATATAACAAGGCTTATCTAACATTTATTGTTCCTGTTTCAGTTTTTAATCAGCATTGTGGTTGAGCGTCCAGACGGCAGAGAGATTGCTAAACCAGTTGAGCTCAGGGTGATGGTGGGCGATGCCAATGACAACAGGCCCACCTTTCCACAGGCACAGTATCACACTGTGGTCAAAGAGCTGGCTGCTCGAGGTAGTGACACTGGCCCTATTTAAAAACATCTGACTTCTTCTGTTTTCTCATATAGTTATATTAAAAAATACACACATAGTAATCCCAATTTCAAAGTAAAATTTTACTTTTGCAGATGGTCTGTTAAGCTAAAAGTAGAGACTGTCAGCAATAACCCAGCTGCTCACAGTAAACATTCTTGAGACTGCTTATATTATTGCACTTTGGGAATATTGCTCAACTACTGCAATAACACTGTAGAGGAAACACTCTCCTAGGGGATGCTGCAGTCACAAAAAGGCTGCATTTGCCAGATACTTTGTGAATGCAGCTTGGGATTCTTGCCAGGAAACAGGAAAGCACCCTCACAACGGTGCCTTGTGACAGATCGTGGCAGGAAAGCTTTTTGGTTGATGCTTTTAAATGGTTGCTTCTATACTTGCACAATCTGTTAACCTAAATGGATCACTGTGTGTAAGGATTAGATTACAAAACTATTGTTGTACCCTTCCTCCTTCCAATTCATTTGTGTGTGTCTTTAATTTAGAAAACAAAAAGACATTTGAGTAGTTTTAGACCAAAAATGGCATGATTTTTTGAGTAAATTGTTTTGCTCCTCTTCTTTCCAGGGACTGAAATCCTGACTGTGCAGGCAGCTGACAATGATGACCCCAAAACTGATAATGTACGGATCTTCTACCGTTTAGTGGGACAGATTCCAGAGAGTCCTCGTGCTCTGTTTAGAGTGGACCGGGACTCAGGGGTCATCTCAGTTCAAGCAGACAGTATGGAGGGCACAGCTCCCCAATACACCCTGACCATTACAGCTGAAGACGCCAAAGGTGACCTCTCCAGTCTGTTACATTATTTTCTTGTGTAAACTGTTTTGAGTCTATAAAAAACACCTGTTGTTGATGCAGACATACCTATGCAACATGTACATTTCTACTGAAATAAGAAGTATAAGTTTGATTGTATCTAATTTGCAGAAATTAATATTAATGCTGAAATCACAATTCATTAATTAAATTCATTAATTATTTGTCGTCATGGAAGGTGACAAGCTTGGTACTGTAAATATGATAAGTAAGTAAGTAAGTACTACTATAATATTTTTTCAACTGAAATAACTAGGCATGTTATCAGACATTCTCATTTTTTATGAATTGCCCTCAGATACAATGCAGCTATTCACAACAGGATTTCAATGATTTGATTGTTTCAAATCTATGTAAAACCAATCCAAAAGCATTGTTTTTTATGAATCAATTTATGTAGCCCTCATTAAATGAAGGAGCAGTTAAATGACATTTTACCAGCTCGGTTGGTTCTAGTGGACATATGTAAGTTAGTCTTTGGGGGGACAATGATGTGGCCTGTGTTACTCATGGATCAGGGCTTGAATCAAGCAAAATGAGGTACTTCCTGTTCTTTCACGATTATTTATGTGAAGGGCCAACCCTGAGTCACTAACAGATGCTGTGATGATGTCTCTGGCAGGTCTAAACAGTTCATGCACTGTGGTTGTGACGGTGCAGGATGAGAACAACAACGTGCCAGTCTTCTCTCAACATGAGGTATGAATGCATTAAAAACACTGAAGCTTGTTTCTGACTTCTGATTTGTAAACAATAGTAACCATCCATGATAGGACCACAGTAAGTGGCTGTAATCTGACTGTGGACCCTTAATCCATTCTCTAGGCCACTGATGTTCCTGGCCAGGAACAAGATATGGGCTCTAAGTTCAGGCTTAAAGATAGCTGCATGTTATTTGAGGAGTGTTGCCCTTCTATTTGTGTTGTACATTGTGGACAGTATCCTCATTTAATTGAACCGTTTTTAGAGTTTCCATTTATTAAATAAAAGCAAAAGTCCATTTTTAATTAAGACTACTGTATAGTCTATAATTCTTTGAAAAGGCGTGTAATTTCAGATGAATACATTATAGGTAATTGGATGAACCATCTGCAAGTATTAACATATCACAAATAAGTTCATCCAATGGTAATATTGCATTAACAATGCTATATCAGTCGCTTCACCGTCAAACCTTAAAGACAGTACAACTGACTGTACAGCAACATTATTGATCCAAAGCAGCTACAGTTCAGTAGAAATCACATGGCTTTGAAAGTTACAATATTGATTTCTCTCTTTCTCTGCTGCAAGTATAGTTTAACGCACATATTTCTGAAAAAAACAAAAACAACTTTTGGTGGACTAATTTAACCTCCAGCTAAAATAATTTAAAAAGAGTAGCTGATGGTGCACTCATGTAGGCAATAGTTGTTGTTTCTCTCTCTTAAGGATGTTATAGTCACATTATATCACTTTTTTAATAAAATCTTTTAACGTGAATTTAAAAGATTTATACTATATAACTTTATCTATAGCAAGGGGTAAACATCTTTTGGATCTGCAAAAAAATTTTTGTTTGCTGTCCTATATGGTATTTCTGTTTTCAGTCTTGTGGGCTTTTGTCCCTTGCTCAGTGTGAAATCTAACAATACTCTTGTGTCTGTTTTGCGTAGAGGGTGTGAAATAAAATTTTTCCAAAAATAGAGAGAGTTTCAGAAAAACCCTTGTGCTCACTTCCTGCTGCAACACAATAGGAAAAACTTTAGCGGGCTGGGAGTTACGTGGGAGAGCCATCAAACTGGGATAATAGGAATTCAGTGTTCTTCTAAGAGATCATAGTGACACTGAAAAAGTGTGTGGACATTATGAGCTGTGAAGAAGCCTTGTATTTTGAGCAGGAAGAGAAGGTACCTATTTGACATTCAACAATTGAATCTGGCTGGCACAAAGGTTCACATCTCAGAGCCAAATGCTAATGTTAAATCACACGTACTTTCACTTTAGTCTTGTGATCACACATCTGCTGAGTTACTGAATGCTCATTTTTGAGCACACTTGCTCATATAGTCTCTATACTCAAACAGAGGTGGAAAATGCTCTTGAGTAGGTCACGCCTCACCAGTGTAGCTTTTTCCATGGCTGTGTGGAGACTGCGCTATAGGGGGTGGTGTGGGAGGTGAGTGCTGACAGGGGTGGGTTCAGCGACCCTGCGAATGGGGCAGAAGGATCAGAGGCATGGCGGCTTCACTGGACAACATGTGTGAGTGGCAGATTAAACGTCTGTCTAAACACACAGAGGTGTGCACATAAAGGTCAGCCACACTAGGGGGGCAAGAAGGGCCAACACACACTCACATGATGTTGTTGCATCGAGTTTCTACCTCAAAGAACAGCAGAAATTGAACAATCAGCCATGTGTGACTGCCACTGCTGAGCATGAAATTACAACACTTTCAACAGACTTTATATTCAATGCAGTAGATAAATTTAATTTTTAAATTTATTTAATATGTTTTGTAGCTATGCTTTTTTTCTTTTGTCATGTAAGAAATTTTGAGGGCTCAACACTTACAATAAAGTTTTACACAATATTTACTAAAATCTCTCTGTATATACGGCACACTGACTACTCTCTAACATAATGGAAGTGTATACAGGTACACTTAGTAGTCTTAAGATTTGAATTGAAAATACTTTTATCCCCATCAGTATGGACCCTTCCACATCCCAGAGGATGCCCTGGTGGCTACCACGGTAACTGCATTGGTGGCAAGAGATGCAGATGTTCGAGGAGGAGACAGCTGGCAAGTGAACTACCACCTAGAGTCTGGGAATGAGGAGGGGGCCTTTACCTTGGTGACAGACATGCAAACCAATAAGGTCTCACTTGTCCTCTCAAAGGTAAACCTTTACTGCTTATCAAACTAGTAACACTGTCACAAAACATATTTTTTTCCACAAACCAACCCATTTGTACAGATTTAAGATCAGATTTTAAGATCAGTGGGCTTTGCAAGATGCCAGACAGAAAGGTTAGACAAAACGTTTTCCAATACATGCAGCCCCTCATGTCTATAATAAAAAGAGAGCAGAGGACAATGGGATGTTTAGCCTATAATCTCTGCATCACCCTTTCCCTGCCTACCATAATTAATCAAGGCATTTTGATAGAGGTGAGTGGAAAATATAGTTTGTGTGCATCTGTCTTTTCTGTTTTAATGGTCTGCTCTCTGTAAGTGGGCCAAGCAGAAGAAAGACTATTATTTCAAACCTCTCTGTGGGAGTTGACAAATGTGACTGAACTGTGTGTCACACACACTCCATTCCATTTAGAAAATGTCTAAAATCTATAAATAGATCTTTTTGCTTTTTGTATTTTACACACAAAGAGCTACAATTCAGTGACATCATTTAAGCAACATGAATCACTCAATCGTTTGCATTGACCAGTTTGAAACACTTTCAGCACAAACAAGGAGAAACATTTTATTGATTAAAAAAACTAAACAAAAAAGACATTGTTCAATGATGTCAACACAAAATACTTTACTTACTTCAAATGACACACTAGGTCATATGAAAACCTGGGACAATTTACAGGACTACAGTAAGGAATAAGTAAACGATTACTATATATGTTCTTACGTACTATCCTCCGTTTTGATTAAATCAAAGTGCCACAACCATTATGTCTAAACTGGATGAATGTGTATAAATGTCATGTTAGTACCTGTATATTCAAATATTAAATTATGATCTCAAATGATCCCAAGCATCAGCTGTCCTGTCAATATGTCCTTTCTGTATAGCTCTAGCCTTCAGAGGCTATGTTCTAATCCTCTGATACACAGTGAGTTGTCTGGTGCGTCACTTACAGTCAACAGTGGTGCTCACGCAGCCTCCAGGGTCTGCGTTTCTTCTCCCTGGCAACAGAGAGGCATCATGATGTCAACCAGAGCTGCTTTAATAAAATCTGCTTTTAGTAAAGAACAAGAGATTTAATTTTATCAGTAAAGCCCACACACTGGCTTTTGGATTAATTTAGAAATACATTATACTAACTAATTATTTTCCAAGATACAAATGAAATAGACATGGTTTCTATCAAAAAAAAAAAAACTAAAAACTGTTTTTAATATTTTCTTATCCTGTAAAAAGAGTCTGTGGAAATATGTTAGTTATAGCATGTAAAATGTGTCAATTTGATTTTATATGGTCAATATTTAATTACCTTTTAAGAAAAAATCTTTATTGTCTTTTATTGTCCCTTTATTGCATCAAATTAGCAGTTTAATCCGGCATGATACATTGAATTATAAACTAAATACAACAAAACCATCATAATAAATATATGGATATCTGAAGTTTAATAAATTGTAGTTACAGAAATTGTGTGCTGTCCTATCTTTTATTCTCAGTTTTAGTGGACCGTCCACTGCTTGAGGAGAAACAGTAACTCTTAGTTTTGATGTTTTCACATTTTTCTTGTGAGGTGCTGGACTTTGAGCGTGAGAGTGAGTACATCCTTGTAATCAGTGCTCAGAACCCAGTGGCTCTTGTTCGTGGTCGCTATGGACCTGCGTCCACAGCAACAGTCTCCATCTATGTGGACGATGTGAACGAAGGTCCAATCCTGTCTCAGAGCCACTATGAGGTGAATGTCAGAGAGGGAGAAGAACCAGGCAGAGTTATTGCTACTATCAGAGGCTATGACCCTGACTCTCACCCTATTAGGTAAAACAAATTTTATAAGTAAGGAAAAAAACTTAAGCATTACACAACAAAATTTAACAAAAAGACATGCACAATCCTCTTTTAGATATTCTCTTCAAGGTGACACAAAGAAGTATTTTTCAATCGGGAAGTATTCAGGTGAACTGAAAACTGTGCAGGCGTTGGACAGAGAGGAGAATAGCACCTACACAATGGAGGTCATTGCAGTTGATGGACGTAAGAGATTTTTCACCAAACTTTAACTCTGCAACTTCTTCTGTCTGTCTCACTGTAGTCTCTTTCCCTAATTCTGCACCTTGTAGGAAATTCATCTCTATCTGCCTCCACTCTGGTGACAGTTCATATCCTGGATGTGAACGACAACAGTCCAGTGCTGGTAGGGGACTACTCCTGGAAGTACCTGTGTACACCTCGCTGGGAGGACCAGGCGCTGGTGCTGGCCTCTCGGGACAGTGACGGCCCACAGCATGGAGGACGACTGAACTTCTCCCTTCGCAGTGACGCCACAGTCCGTCGCAACTGGAAGCTCACACCTATTAATGGTGAGAATCCGAACATACTGTGTAACACTCAAAATTTGGAATAAAGCTTTTTAATTTAAAATAGATTCAATAAATATGATTTCCACAAATCCTTACTAACCATCCTGTCAATAAAGGATTAACACAAGTTGATCTAATTTTGGGACACACAATGTATGGATCAGGTCAAAGGAAACAAGTGTTTTCTTTGTATTTGTACATGAAACAATTAAGCACTGTGACATGTGCCATTAAGTCATTGACACATAATGAACCACTTTACAGGTTCATTTTTTCATCCTATTGTACTCCTCTTTTCTTGTTGCTACTGATTGAGCCCTGCTGTAATTGTGTCTTCAATGTAATTGCTATGGCGTCACTACTGGGTCCCTGTCAGCTAATGGAGGCAAAAAAAAAGAGATACCAAATAATTTTCTACACCTGGTTGGAGGTAGCGATGGTTGTGCACATGTGCTCTTAGTTAATGCTCACATGTACACAATTTTGGTGACACATTTGTAAAAAACACTTATTCAGCCATTCTTAATGGCTGCTGGTACAATTATCTGAAGAATAGTGGTAGAAAAATATATTCTACTATATCTGAAGTGCTGTATGCTTTAGTATCAGTATAAAAAGAACAAGCACTATAGGCTCTTTGGGCACACTGCATGGCCCTCATTTCCCAAACTAAAACAGAACATGAAGGGCATGACTGTAAGGTGCAGATGTTAGAGGTGTAAGACCCTCAGATAAGAGTTCAAAGAGTGTGATAAAATGTTCTTTGCTGGACAAGGCTTTTATGTCATGCAGTCCAGTAAACGTTTTAAAGATTGTGATTTGACACAATCCAGACTACTTCATAGAAGCAGATAGAGCTCTGGCCAATACAGTTACAATGTAAAGCCACATATGTTTAGTTCCTTCTAGTTAATATTCAACTTGGCCGACATTTGTTTTTTACTCTAAAATGGAGGAATATCCTTTGGCCTACAGATTAAACTGATAAAACTGTTACATTGTTCAGTGATTTATGCATTTTGAGCCACTGAGAGGCAGTTTTTTGTTATTAAAGCAAACACTGCCATTGTCAAGTTATTTTACATCTTTCTAGGACGCATGGACGCATGGATGCAGGAAACAAATGGAATGATATTCAATGGTGTAAAAATCCTATTTACATAATACTTTGTTGTGCAGACACTCACACGAACCTGTCCTTAAACATCCCCTATCTGGCTCCGGAGGTCTACACTGTGCCCTTCACCATTTCAGACAGTAGCTCTCCTCCCAGGAGCACCTTCATCAACCTGCCAGGTAAAAGCTGACATTCCCGCTGATAAGCTAAATGCAGCTGCCGCGAGGTTCTGGGACAAGAGCAAAGGAATAATCAATAGGGATCATCTCGTGTGCGTCAGCTTGACCTACCACCGTTCTTGTTTATTAACGGTGCAGTGGAGCTTTACAAATGATTTTTCCAGGCAAGTGATTATACAGCTTCTTAGAACTGGGAGATGTCCAATACAGCATAAAACATTAGGTCTCTAACTGCACACAAAAGTGCTCACGCCTTTTTTGTTTACATTGTATTTGGATTTGTCTTATATTTCAATACCCAAAAAAGTGTGAGGAGGCAGGCAGGTGCAGACTTAAAAGCACAACACACGACAGAAATCAAAGGCAAGGTCTTTAATGCAGAAGCAGGTCTTAAAAAAAAAGTCAGTCCAAATCCAGGGCAACCTAATTCAAAAGAAATCGCAAAATTAGAGTCACTACATGGAATACACTAGAAAAAAAAGAAGAAAAAAAGAAAACAAGAAAAAAAAACTTGAAATCTCAACACAAAGGGACAACACAATCTGGCAATAGACAGAGGAAAGGACACAGACTATATAGTGGAGTCAATGAGGCACAGTTGGAACACATCAGTAGAGGGAGAGCACACAAGGACAGGAGGTCACTATGGAAAGACAAGACAGGTTAGTGAAGTTTCAAAATAAAACAGGAATCAAGAGACCATAACCTAGGTTGTGGAGCGGGTTCCCAAAAAGTAGTTTGTAGAAGTATGTTTTCTTCAAGACTGTGGTCACCAAACAAAACATATACAATACATTTAGTCATTTTTAGCAGACACTTTATTTATCTAAAGCAATACTATACTACATGATGGCTATATATATGTTGTGTTATAAACCACAGTGTTCTTTCTCTCTATTAGTAACTGTGTGTACATGCAACGTCAGAGGGAACTGCAAAATAGCTGCCAAGAAGTTGCAGGGCATGCCAACTATTCAGTCTGCAGTGGGCATCCTGCTTGGCACCTTCACAGTAATAGGTAACAAAAAAACTTAAGTTGTTGCATCATCAGCTTTACATCAAAAGCTACAAGGATTTATGTTATGCTATTATGTTACCTGAAGGGTTGTTTGTAACCTTTTTGTCCGCTTAATGAAATTAACATAAACTGTCTCTGTCTTTCCAGGAATTATCCTTGTTGTTATATTTGTGAGGCTTTCCTACCAAAACCCCAAAGAGGAGAGCAAATCAAACCAAGAGAGAGTTCCTCTACAGATCTAAAATGGATGACAATATCTGATCTGCAATAGCGCCTTGGCTTAATGAAGTATAGCGGCAACCAGGGAGTCTAAATCATGCTTTTTTGCCACATTTATTCCTGAGGTAACTGAATGCAGATTTATTTATCATGAGAAATGTACTCATAAATCATCAGAAAGCTTGTTTCAAGGCAATATTTGTAAGTTATATACTGTTATCTTTTCATTTATTCGATAATGTTGCCACACTGCACATTACTGTTAGCCATTTGACTTGAACTATATATATATATATATATATATATATATATATAGCATGTTTGATATTAACTGTAAAAACAAACTTAAATGGACATTCATTTTTACTGATGCTTCTTTATCTTTCTTGGCAGAATAAAACCTTGCTGTTGGCATCATGTATCTGTGCAGTCTCCTTTTACAGTTTATAAATATCTTTGTTCCATTATATCTATACTGTAATGTAATTTAATGCTAATACATAATGCAACCTCATTTCCTACAACAATCACCAATGACATGAAATAATACCTTCTGTGTTTGAGCAACCTGTTCAACTACACATCATAGATCCAAACACTTTTAATCTAATGAGGCCCTCTAAAATTGTCCTTTTGGTAATTACATTAACATCCAAGCTCCAGTCTCTGATTAAAGCTGTTTAAATCGTGACCCAGACAACCTAACAGGCAGCAAGGCTATATTCAGAGCAAAGTGCTACTATGAATAGACCAACAATTGAAGGTCTACTGAAAGACACTCGGCCCACAGAGAACTAATCAAGTTTCATTGACAGAAGCTCAATACATACCAGAAGGCATATCTGACGGCTCTAGTAGGTTTTCATTGATTTTATTTTTTTATGTTGTATTGTTCAATGTAATTGTTCAAACTCTTCCGAGACTTAAAAGTGAGTGACAGAGCAAAACACAAGATATTTGACAGACATGGATTTTGTCTTCATTCAAATGGTTTAATTAAATGTTCATATGGGACCTAAATGATAGTAAAGGCTGCGTGAGAAGAAATGCCTGCATCAGTGTCATTATTGCTTAAGCTGCTGATATCTTAATGGTGTGAAGAAATGTTTCCAATATATCAGAATCGAGTATGTACACAAATGATTCATTTTAATTGTGTGTAGTGTTCCAACAGAGAAAAAAAAAGACCCATTTATTGCTCTTTAAATGTGTGTGTTTAAATTGGCCAGTTTCAATGTGCCCTGACTCACCAATTGCCCGTTTATTTGTGGTTATTTATATCTCTTTAAAACTGTTCATAACAGTTTCAGTAAAAGAAAAGTACACTGCAAGGGGCGCTGAGGGAGATGAGAGCACAGAGGGGATGGATTATCTTGTGACATAAGGTCAAGTGTTACATTTGGGAGGTAATGAGAGTCCAACTTTAGCCTTGATGTTTTCCAGCAGAATCTCTATGGACAGCCCGGGTTCAGAGTGCAACTCGGGGAGCAAGGCTGCAGAGTGAAATGGAGTGAGATTTCCAATCATTTCATATGGCTGGGAAAATGAGAGATAATTCACCACATGAACAGCACTTAAGGGCAGCACTGTGGCCAGTTTTCCCCAAGTGGCCGGCCTGTTTTCCATTGCTCGCTTACCAGCAGTGATCCCCCAGCTCCCTGTTAAAGTCTTCCCCACAGCCTTGGCTATTTTAAGTTTGTTTTAACTTGTGAAGCTTAACATCATCTCCAAAGTTGACAGTTTTCCATGTGCAGCTGATGTTTTGCCATATGCCATTTTTATAACTAAACACATCCTTTGTTTACTATTGTTAGAAATTATACACTTACTGCTTAACAACCCCTTAAAGTCTGACACTGCCCGACAAATATTTTTTCTTCTTTTCTTCTCCACCATATTTTGAAGTGTTCATTTTATCCAGAATAGGAGCCAAAATAGACACTCAAAGGCAATATGAGCAATGGCTGTGTTTCAGTAGTCTCTTCTTCCTTTCATTTTATAGCAGTGCCACTGTATTTGGAGCATCCGGTGCAAAAAAAAAAAAAAAAAAAAATACTTCCAACACCTGCTCTTTCCTGTGAAAATATGGAACAACTACCTAACAGCTGCAACAGCCATGCAACACAGTAAGGGAGTAGTCCACTTGTTTTACTGGGACTGAAATACCAACAGCCATGCAACACAGTAAGGGAGTAGTCCACTTGTTTTACTGGGACTGAAATACATACAGTATTTGATCCAAATGTTAGCAGTCACATCATTTCTGAAAAGACAAAGTTGTAGATGGAATAGGTTAAATAGCAAAAATTCTACTTTAGATTACTTAGAAAGTTAAACATACAATCCAAATGGCATTTGTTTTGTTTTGTTCATCAGAAGTTGAAGAGAGACCAAGTGATTTTTCATTTATTTATATACACAAAAGTGTAGAGACCAAGCCTCTCCCATGGTACCTCTTAAATGGTCGTTGTGTAAGGGCGCCGCCATACGGCGATTTTACAGCAAACGATATACCTCCGTCCACCAGAGGGCAGGCTCCAAAGCGGAATTATAAGGAGAAACCCAATGGCGACTTTACACTGAGTAAAACTCATGTTTACAGCCTGGTACAAAAGATGGCTCCAGTCTCTAGAGCTAAGTTTTTACTACGTGACAACTCTGGGGGATTTTTGATTATTACTTTGGTTTATGCTATCTAAAAACTATTGTCTTACTATGGAGTAAAAGCCGAAAATCCCGGATGTAACGGCCATTTTATTGCCCATTCTTAATGACAGTATTGGTGAATAGGGGACCAATGGGCAGATATCATCCATATTTATACAATCTATGGTAGAGACATGTTTGCCTGGAAGTAAACAATATAGTAGTAATAAAAAAATAATACCGCCGATTCCACATGGAGCCTGTACAGAATGTGTACAAGAAAGTGCCATTAGCAAAGTCAGATTAACATTTAGCCCACATTATGTTATAAAACAATAAACAATATAAATGGGAAATTTTCTTTTTCTTCACGAAAAGGAGCAATACACATACTCTACCCTCAGCTGTTAGTCAAAAATTATGTTTCACTAATATAAACTACCTGCAATGACTGGTGGTAGAGAAAAGTCAGAGGCTGTTGGGGTTTCCATTTGCTCAACAAATGCACACAGTGACAAGAACAGTGCAGTCCAACATCAGTACAAGCTGCTGGTGCATGACATTGCATCATGTTTTAAGTGGCCCAACTGTCAGATTTTACTGTAAAGGTGTGGCTGTACTTTTTGACAGCTCCTATAATGTTTCTGTTTCAATCCAGATTATTTGAAATCCAAAATACTCAGAGTGCAGTTGTCAAGCTACAAACTTACATGAGAGCGTTTAGTCTCATAATATGTCTTGTATTTGTAAAAGCAGTGGAAATTAATGTGGAGGTGGTTTAGGAGAGATACATGCTCTTACAAGAAGATTAGTATCTGGTAAGTTTAGTGCTCTTAGGAATGAAGGGTTATTATTCCTGTTTTATGATGAGAACCATAAAAATGACTTGGATATTTGAGTTGGTTAAGTTAATTGTGATGGTTAGACAACCAGGTCAGAGCAGTTCCAAATTTGAGCTCTTGTTCCCAGTCTGCAGTAGTCAGTATCTATCAAAAGTGGTGCACGTGGAGAGCTGCCTAATCCAACAGATTGTTGCTTAAATTGCTGAAGAAGTTACTGCTGGTTCTGGTGGAAAGGTGCCACAGTACACAGTGCATCACAGTTTGTTGTGTCTGAGCCCATGCTGACCCCTGAGCACCAACAAAAGTGCCAGATCACAACACAGCTTAAGGGTCTAGTGGAGTCCATGCATCAACAGGTCAGGGCTGTTTTGGAGCAAAGGGGGGGAGCAAACACAATATTAGGCAAGTGGTCTTAATGTTATGGCTGACAAAACAGATTTGTATAAAAGTGCCTAGGATGAAGTCTATTTTTAAAATATGCCTTCAAATAACCTAATATGGCTTTAAAGTAAGGTAAATTCTTATATTCTTATAAATAACCTATTCTGAGGCTGCAAGGCTGTGTCAATCTTTGAGAGCACACTTCATAAAAGCTGTTTGCTCAGATTTTTCCAGAAAACCTTGATTTATTTGTATTAGAGGTAAAGTTGTCTGTCTGGAACAAAATAGACTGCAGTTTTGTGAAAAGCAGCACTTCACTCTTACTGTCAGAAAGCCTTGAAAAAAGCAAGGGTCGCACTCTGTTCTGTCCTTTCTATTGTATTATATGTTTTATCCAGCAATTTTGTAGTCTGGAAATGGAAAACAGTTTAACTGCTTGTCACATGAAAATGGACATTTGACAGACTATGTGCGTCACTCTTGCTATTTATGGTTTTTCAGTCAGTGTAATCACTTTTACATTTTAGACAGGAAGCTGAACAATTTTATTCAAGACGCAGATGCATTCAACTATGGAAGCAGCTATGAAAACATTCCAAACTAGATACAACATTATCTATAAAATAATATAAATTACAGACAGTATTTAAAAAAACAAGCTAAATGAAGATTGTACTTTTGTTAAAATAATGTCAAATTTTAAACATAACTACAAAAAGCCTGCAACCAAATGAAATGATCACTTTGTTGAATAAATATATTACACAGAGCACATGCAAAAGCCATGTGAGAGTGAAACAGAAGCACAAAGCAGTGTACACTACAGGAGAGGGCTATTAAGGAGAGCACACACTCAAAGGGTTCATATCAGGCATCAGGACAATAGCAGCTGATGAAATATAAAGCAGAAGGTGGTGATAAAAACTACTCCTGTAATACCGAATACTGGCAAATCTATTTATGGTAGATAGTTAAGGGCTATGGAGTCTAAATGGAATGAATGAATTAGGTCCATAAGTTGAATAAATCTAAAATATGAGAAGATATTTGGACTGCTGGTAGATTGCTTTTCTGTGGAGCAAGTTGAGTGATGTCAGTACATGTCTGACATCATTGGCTCACAGTGAGTCATGAGAGTAATGTTAAAACCACTTCATTTGTCACACTTTTTGGCAGAACAGTAGACATTTCATTGACATTGCGTTGTTGAAAATAACATCTCACATTAATGATATTAAGGGAGGTTGATAATAAATTAACCATGTACTTCTTTGTTTATTTATTTTTTTGTGAAAATTGTTTTGGGAAAATGTGTGTGACATTAATTTAGTTACCATGGGCAATTAACCTGGCAGGATTTATTTACTAATATATCTTGATAACATGGCAGCTATCTAGAAATAGGTTTAAAGCTCCAAATGGGTCATGCCATGCTCAATCTACTGTATCTGGAAGAAAAATATGACACACATTTTGAAATCATCACCGTATTTTTACATAGTAACCTGTTCCTATGGCAACACTACTGGCCTTTGGGGAGATACAAAACAACAAGGCATGTTAGTCACATATATGGATGCATGAATACAGGGCAAACTCAATCAAAATACTCAGTGTTACCTTTTCATTTTTCATCACTCTCCTCTATGAAAGACAGCAACAGAAAAGACTGTAATTATCTTTGAAACAATTATATAAAAATGTTCCATTCAGTCTCAGTCAACCCACACACATCATCCAATCACTGGCACATTTCCAGCTTGGCAAATCATTTGCATGATAGTGCTCATCAGGCTTAACACAAATCAATGCAGTACTCAATGAGTGATTAAAAATAGCTAGAACAGCAACCTATGAACTCTACAATAACAATCCTACTTTTAACGAAGAGACTGAACAAGCAACATGCTCTTGTGCATTAAGATATGACCACCCCCGTATTCAGTGTTTCAGTATAACAAAGCAGTGGTCTTAAGAGGCAAGCCTACACACACAGACACAGACATAGACACAAAAAGTCCACCTACACTTTCTCCCTGAACAGAGAAGTGACCTCTACCATCTGTCATGAACCGATGTTTGAGTGGGTTGAGGATACTGTCCTTTTGTGGGCACGTTTGCGCAGAAATATCACAGACAAAAACATTGAGATCAAATGAATCAGAAGAGGAGAGAAACAGGGAAAAGGGGAAGTATCATATGTGCCCTATTTATTTAATGTACCTTTTTCCAACATGGCATAAGCTGATATAATGTAGAGTAAACTATTGTAACCAGTTTTATATTTATAAATGTACAGTTCACATGTTATGATAATAATAATGGATTAGATTTATATTGCGCTTTTCTCCCAAGAGACTCAAAGCGCTTACAGTCTGTCCATTATTCATTCACTCCACAGTCACACCCTAGTGGTGGTAAGCTACAACTGTAGCCACAGCTGCCCTAGGGCAGCCACATTCTAACACATTCATACGAGGCAAGGTGGGTTAAGTGTCTTGCCCAAGGACACAGAGACAGTATGAACTGTGGGGAGAACGGGAATCGAACCCCCTACCTTCCGGTTCAAGGACAACCGCTCTACCATTGAGCCACTGCCGCTCCAATGAAGAAAGGCAAAGGCATCTGGACTTAGGCATTTGTCCAAGGGATTTTATCAATTCTGAATTCAACTAATACGAGAGCTGATCTTGGGGATGAAACGGTTTGGATGACTGCGAACCCTCACAAACATGGTTATGTTATAATATTATTAGATGTGATGTCTGAATGCTCCTTTACATAGGAAGAAGAAATATGGCACTCTGGAGTAACTTCCCCTCATCAGGGCGGCTGTTACATCAGTGTCAGAGATAAACTGGGTCTTTTTTATTTGTTTATCTACAGTTTGATTTTAAGCTTGGTTTGGACAATTCTGGATGAAGAAAACAAAAAAATTAAGACTGTAAAATGGAAGATAGCATTGTTGGTGCCAGTCATTTTTTATCTATTTTTTTTGCAATCTATGATGTTGCAATAACAATAAGTTCTGCGATATATTGTGCAGCCCAAATTCTAAATGAAACTGAGATCTGGCATGGGGTTGGGATGGGTGGGCGTCACCATGAGCTCTGGGGTGCCTTATAATTTATATACCTTAAGGGAGGGGGTATTATGTATCACCTGTCCTTTTCTTTTTGTTATAAAGAATAAAATAATAATCACAAAAAAAAAAAAAGTTTGATAAAATGTGTGCCGCATCTTACAATAACCAAATGATAAGTAATGGTTTATTGTGTTAACAAATCAACAACAGGTGATCTTTTATATTTATAAAGAGGTAGAGAGGTTTACAAGTAAATAGAGATGCATTTTATTGTTTTACCTTTGTCATACCTTGTTTGTTTGTTTGTTTGTTTGTTTGTTTGTTTGTTTGGTTGTTTTTTGATAATGCTCCCAATAGTAGGCTACATTTATACCTGGTTTCCTTATAGATGCACAGCTGCCAAATAAACCTTTACAGACTCAAACTGAAACTTAATTAACATATTAACACATTGTTTAGCATATATATATATATATATATATATATATATATATATATATATATATATATATATATATATATATATATATATATAACAATAATAGATGGTGTGATGGCAAACAGTAATGGGGTCAGACACTATGCATAAATAAAATCAAGGTCAGCCATATGAAGCCTCTACACAAAGCCATGGCTGATTTTAATCAAATAAAGCCACTGTAATGGCCTTTTGTATTTATACAACTCTCTAATGTAACAACAAAACACAACATAATTTAACAATAGCGTCTGCTTATCTGTCACAAGGAGTGCTCCATAAACACTAAGTGGATGGAAAGAATCCGAGGGCAAGAATCAGCAGGCCGTTAACTCAGCAGCTGTTGGGCGCTTTGTTTCGGTAAAGGATGCGGTTGGGCCTGGACTGTGGACCACTGATTACTGTTTTCACTCGACGGTGCTTTCCAACATCAGGCCGAAAGGCTTTGTACACATGTGGCCTATTGAACAGTGACTGGAAAGCTTTGCAAGTGGTGCTGTCAACACTAGGACATAAATAAAGCTAATGATAGGGAAACGTGGCTTGAGCCCAGCATTCTGGCCGGCCAAGGCTTTTTATAGAATTACTGTGATTTATAAAAGGCTAACGCAAGCTATTTTTGACCCTGTGGGCTCGGAGGGATAGAGATCTTGGAAACTTGTGACGCTTCTCCGAGCATGACTGACCTCTGTGACTTGAACGTGTGAGTGGTGGTCGGTTAGGGGAGTTGTAGCAGATAGCAGATGCGACAGGAATCTAACCAGCCAAAGGTCTGTAATGTTTTTGGAGACAATCCAGAGAAACCAAAGACGGGATGATCACATGGGTCTATCCCAGTCAGGCCCCTTAAGTTGTAAGATTCCTTTTTAATAGCTAGTCTGGATTTTTTTGTGCAGCTTTGATTGCCTGGTCTTTGAATTACTTTATTACACATTTATGTTAATATCAAGAAGCTCACCTATTTTACAAAAAATGCTTTTTGGTCTGTGACCAATTGCAAGGTCACACCAGCAAAAAACACATCAGGATGTCATGTCATGAGGAGATGAGTTTCTGAGATGAGTCGGACTGATTGCACCATGAATCAGCTGTGGCAGGTGTAAATAAGTCACTCAAATGTGAAAAGTCAATATGCAGTCAACTTTGAAAAATAGAATATGAGTACAAGAACAAAGGTGAGCCCACAGAGCCAACATGTGTTTATTAAATGAAGGACCATTTGACTACTGGTTTATATCTCTCTTCTGTGTCATCTTAAATAGCACTTAAAGTAATGGACGAGCACTGAGTAAGCATTATGTATAAATTTGGCAAGATACATTTTCCTGACACTGATTTTAAACAGACATGTATGAAATAAATAGAGTTTGACTAGCCTTGATGCAACACTGACGTGTGCGTTGCTATAGACACACTGCGAAAACACAGGATCTGGTTTAAGGGTCACTGAGTAATGTCAGTCATGTTTCCCCAAGTGGGCCATGTTGATATCTGCTACCCACTTCGAATATGCTCTGGCTCAAAGCTGGGTAAACTCTTGAGAGCAGATGTCAGGGGTCGGTCGGTGACGGTCATAGCTCACATTCTGTACACTGTTTCTGTTATGTGTTGTATAGTGTAAAATATTAAAGTTGCAAAAGGAACCAGGAAACATTTGACATGTAATTAATAAATATTAATATTACTGAAACATCATTCTCATTTGAAAGATATAAAAAAATCTGTATCATAATTACTGCTTTGTTGTTATAAAACACTTATGGACCAGTCTTCTGTTGGGACCATGGCCTGGTATAACAACAATACTATTGGCTAAGGTGAATTCGCACTGACTACTGACTGTCTATGTAGTGTCAGCAGCAAATCTTCAAGAAATGTCTTTAAACTTTAACAATTCCAAAAGAAATAGGCGCCAGTTCATCCAGTACTTTTAGCTTCATTGTCCTCTACCATCCTCAACAACAGCAAGCACCCCTTGCAAATGCCATATCAGAGGAGCAACTGTAGTGACAGGCTCATTTCTTATAATGTGAACTTTATTATTTATGGTAACTTTTAACCTATTTTTTATTAATTAATTATTGTTTTTTACCTGTTCTTACTTGTTGCTCTTAGCAATTGAGTCTGTTTGTATGTGTGTCATAAAATTCTGGACACTGGACACTTGAATTTGCCCTATAAATTGCCAAACAAGAATAGCATAATTGTAGCCTGATTGGATTAATTATCTGCTATAGCATATACATTTTACAAAGCTTTGTAAATAATTGCATTATAAATAAAGCTATGGGGGTAATCTCAATCAACAGAAAGTGTTAAGGTCAAAACTGCAATAATAGACCAGAGAAGCAAATCTATTCTAAAGAATAGCCATTCTATCAAAGAGTTATTGTGTATAAGACGTGTCAGGCAAGTATAGAATTACAGATCATGACCTCTGTTCACTTCACAGCAATCCATTGCTTTAATCATCATACCAGACCACCAACAGTCTATCCCAAAGACGCACTTGTCTTTCCTCTTGTGAGATTTATAATCCATTTAGTGAACCAAGGCCACTGGGTGACAACATTAATGTTATAAAGTGTACATATGAAAACCATAAAAGGTGTTTGTTGCATGTGCAGAGGCATGTTAGTTTGTCAGCTCAACCTTGACCCTGAATGAAGGCCAAACCTCATCACACTGGAATAGCAGGTGGTGTGTGTCAAATTGGATCTCAAAAGCTTGTTCGGAGAATATTCATCAAAACGCTGCTAAATAAAGTGTCTGATCGAAACGTGCCACCAGTGGGCTTTAGTGGGAAAGCGTTAGACATTTCATTAGAGTATTTTCTGTCACGGTGATGGTAGTGGATCCCTGGCTCAAAGACAAGTTACCAAGATATGAGCTGGCCAAGCACTTGTGTTGTGTTACATGGGCTGTTTGTATCCAATGGCAACAGCGCCATGACTGTGTCCCTGATTGCGAGCTAGAGTTACTGTCTTTGAGAATATTGAGAAAGTTAAAATGATTTAGGAGTGGACAACCGTGTTTAGAGGTTTAAACAGAAAACATGACTTAGTTCATGGAAACTAAGGGCCAAAACACTTAGATTAAAAGGGTTGATACTTTGATTTGTTTAGACAATTCAGTGAATGGGCCATCTTGGACAGTGAAAGAGACAGCCTGGCTTTGTTTAGACTTAAGATTTTCCACTATTAGGCTGTAACTGTTCACTACAACTAACCCAATTTATGAAATTTGAGCTGATCTGTCAGACTTCAAACTGGGCTTTTGATCCACTGGAACTGGTACATTGACCTTGGAGAGCATGGGGCACAAAAACAACCATGTTATTCATTTTGACATTGTTTGACAAACATGTAGAAGCATGTAGCATATAGCATGTAGACATAATTTACATTGTGGTCCATTGAAATATTTTATAAAGATTAATGCCATTTTTTATTATTATATCAATAATTGGAATTATATAACTTATACTTAACTTACATTTAAACATGTGAAAAGGAAGGGAAAATGCCATTATTGTCATACATAACTATATCAACAACAGGAACTGCAAACAAAATAATAAATACTCATCACAAGCATTTGGACTCAGTTTTCAAGGTGAAAACACTTTTCCAGATGTTTTTGCTTTAACCTTTTCTTCAGGACCTGGATGACTGAGAACCTTTACAGACAATAAATACTCATGTTTTCAAGTTTGATTAGTAAAAGGGAACTAATCTAGAATAAAACTTGTTGTTTGTTCCAATATAAATTCAATTTAATAAATTAACTTTATTTAACCCCAAGTGAAAATTCAGTTATCAGGTTTCTTTAAATGGTTTGCTTTCGACTTTATCTGACATAAACTGATTGATTATACAGTTTTATTGCAGTTGGGAAGGAGTTCTTGTGGCGTTCTGTCCTGCAGCTCACTGAGCTCAGACGTCCATTGGCTGCTCTCTGTTGTTCAAAAGTCGAGTGCAGGGGATGGTCCATGTTGTTCAGTATCCATCTCTGCTTCTTCCTATGCTATCCTGCAGACATATCAAATCATATTATAATAATAATAAAAAGGTAACTTCATTTGTTTGGAAACTTTCTTGTCTGACCAGTCATGTTTCCCATAAATACTGTGCACATTTCATGGCTATATATTTCACAAGATGGTCAGAGGATACTGTGTCTGTGGAAAAAATAGTCACTACAACAAGCTAGTTGATATTTGCAGCTATAAATACACATGGCTGACTCTATTTCTGAGACCTGACTGTAATATCTTATTACATGGGGCATCGATTGTAGCTGTGGATGAGGTAGCTGCTCAGGTATTCCCAGTCTCAATAAAGCTCCCCAATGCTAAATGTGTTAAATCTACTTTAGCTGTCATTCTTTATTCATTAACCTCCAAACTGAATTTTTCCACAGACATCAGCAGTTGGTTGGAAATGAAACCAGACTCACTAATGCATTCTTACTTTACACAACACAGCAGCCAGGAGGACAGACATATAATGGCAAGGTCAAGGGCTATTGTTAGCTGAAGATGCAGGATATAGGATTTGCACTGCCAGCATTAAAAAAAAAAAAAATTACATTTGCCATTAGTGGTACTGTGCAGTACTTTGTCCCTTTATTATATTTTTACCGTCAGAATTCTGTTGATTGTCTGGAGTCAGGGACAACATGATTTGGAGAGCATAGTAGATACTGCCACCTGGTGGAAAATGCACAATGTTTTAAACAAGTTAATTTGCTGTTTAATATTTCACTATTCTTTCCAAAACGGTCACTGACAGTGCCTTCACATGAACCCTGCAAGATGTGACCATGTATTTTAGCAACTAAGACACAACACTGATAAGTCTGTGAACATTAGCAGGTAACTATAGGCCACATTGAATGAACATTATATCATGTAAATGGTTTTCTGAGACTAGCCGGCAAGGTCTGTGTATATATTTTTTATGTGGCTTGAACTGCACTTTGGTCAATCAAGATTGTCACCCACGACGAAGAAGATTGAAGAAATTTTGAGAAATAATGCAGATATTTGAACAAATACTGACTTATTTCAAAATTTTAAAGTCCAGGTTTGCCAAGTTTGAGGTGCTATTGTATCTAAGTGTATTATTGTTCTCTTAATCAAAAATGTGAAGGCTTTGACATACCCCACAGGCTTGCAAAGGAAAGGGGAAAAAAATAATAAACTTAATGTACTAAACATTTGTCTTTCCATTCTTGTAATTCAACATTCTTGGAAAAACAAAGCATTACATTTTTAGCTTTACATTTTCTATCATTTGAAGCACCCACAGTTGTACAGCAGGACGAGTAATTTATTAAGTACTTCTCTGCCATCTGGTGGACATAATAGTGCATAACTAATTTGCCAGCCCTGTGCCTGGACGTTTAAGGTGAATTGCAGTTGAATTAAATTGAAGAATATATAAATGAGGCTGATTTTATTGAAGTGCAGCTACTCTGTATTGTGAAATGGTCCTTTTCATGATTTACTCACTGCACTAGGCTGACCTACAAGCATTAACCTATACATTATCTTATAACAGGTTATACACAACCCTAAGTTGGATGTAAAGTTTAAATAAATATTCTACATTGGAAGGAATGTGCTTGGTAAATTATTGACTGTAATCACTGCCCACATCTCTTCTGATATCAAGCACCTCCCTGTCGAAAGCACACATTACATCAAAGCCAGTCATACATTTTCTGATTGGGAGAGTTTGAACATTTGCATTAATTGTACCTGTCTGAAGCATGCTTTATGGACAATGGGTACAATGGTCACTTATTGCAGGCTTTGCTATAAAAATACAAATGAACACTTGATAAGAAACTTAATGGCTCACACTGTATACTGTATGCTTGTACTCTATCCCTGCACTAATGTGCCCATTTTGAAAGACAACACATAGAAACAACAAACCAGCTTTAACATATGAGCAGAGAATTGACATAAGTATTAAATTATACATAATCCCATTTAAAAGAAGAAAACTGCAAATTGTGAGTGACTTTGTGGGACTTTATTGCATTTATTCAACATTGATGCATGCATTTTGTAGTTCACAACAAAATCTACAAAATCTACTGAGTCTTGTCTTTTTTTTTAAACATGCACAGACTTGGCTTTCTATTGTAAAGTCCTTTAAACAACAGCATTATATAAAGCTTCCATTGGCTTTATATAAGGCTTTGAGATGCCAGTTCCTTGATCAAGCATTAACCTGTGCAGAGAAGAGTGGCTTACAGATCCCAACAAAGCTGTTAACAGGAGCGTGTTGTGAATGTACAGGAAATGTGAAACCTCAACAAAGTGGTTAGTGGATTGTAAAGTGTCGTGAGTTTAACTTCATTAAATTAAATAGGTTGCTAAACATGGAACAAATAAAAACAATAACAATATTTAAAGAATAACAACATATCTGGATCTCTTAAGTACCACAAGCCTGTCATGCCATATGCCACGAAACAGTGCAGACAACTGCAGGACTGATCTAATGTCGAAGTAGAGGGGAGCCATGTTCACCTGGACCGGGAATGCAACAGCAATAGGCTGGAGGTTCAGGGGATTATTAGACCAGTGAGATGGCAGTGGCCATAGAGTGTTTTGTAACCTTTTTAAAACAGCAACACACTGCTGCCATTATGTCTGTGAGGCCCAGATCTATCAGTAAACATTATGTTAAAAAAAGAAAAAAGGCACCATTTTCTTCTCTGCTTTTGATGTTCTATCAGAGGACATTTTTATTTTGGGGGATTAATAAAGTTATTCTGAATTTGTATTTTGGCAGTGAAAAGAAAATTACTTTTAAAATCTCTTTGATCAGTACATTGTAACTAGTGTAAAAGCTCTCTTGTAGTACTGTTTTATTTGAAGTCAGTTGGAGGAGCGCACTTTCCTGCCTTTCAGAGGCTGAGGAGGCCTGAAGTTGTTTTCCATCCGTAACCGCTGATCTTCTTCCTCTCCAGTGAACAGAAGCAATCGGAATTTGCCGAGCTGCATTTAAAAAGAAATAAAAATATAAAGCTTTATACATAACTCTTAAATTTTAAAGAGACACAACTTTAAACACATTCAAGTGTGGCATTTGTGATCAACTTTGTATTGTGTATATCATAGAAAAGTGAAAAACAAATTAATGTCCAGTTATATAAGGGCTTTTCCCTGCTGTGTCTCCTCACAGGCATTTCTCAATTAAAGCTTTGAGCCCATTCAGTTATTCATCCGTCAGGCTCGTCAGCTGACAGAGATCAAAGACTTGAAGCCTGGAGTCAAAGGTTGTGGGGCCCATTGCCTTGCTTGCACCCCACCCCCAGAAATGCTACAGACATGGCTTCACACACACTAAGTTCATGCATTTAGCTGATGCTATCTATTAAACTCCATACTTTACTTGAGAATTAAAATGTGGAGCTCAACTAGTAAAGATCCACAAAGTGTAAGAGCATAATCCAGCAGCTGGCAGCAGTCAACACATTGCTGGATGACTGCAGGAGGCATGTGCCACAGTCATCCTGTTAGTCAGCTTAACATTGATTCTTTTCAAACATGCACTTTTTAAATTTGTGTAAAGGAATGCACCATACATCTTGAAACATATTGAACATATGGCATATAACTTTGAACAAATGTATACAGTACATACACATATTACAAGACAACAAATCTATCTCCATCTCCGGACACCTGCATACTCAGTAGATTCATTGGTGCAACTGGTTTGACAGTAGAAAGGAGAAAACAGATCCTTGGGATTTTGTGGACCATATTTTAACACTTTACATGAAGGAAACATGGATATCAGAACCTATATTTTAGCTACACTAAAATATTTGAGCTCAACTGTAGTCTGCATCTAACAGCAGTGTCATATATTTTACACTGCTGCATCATCCATATAATCAACATTCTGAATGTAAACAACAATCAACAATCTGATTAATGATAATCAAAGGTCTTAAAAATGTATTAAGCAATATTACTGAAAGTCAGAAAGTATTGTGTACACAGCCATCACCTGTTTTTCAGAAACTACAATGGGATCCTTTAGCAATATCCAGATGACACTCTCATATAGAGGTGGTGTGGTCAGTGATCCCAGATAGGTCCAGTAGTGGAGGCTGCTGGGTAGGAGGCACTTTGGATTGAAACCCTTGAAGTCCGTGACACTGCCCTGTAATAGGAAAAATGAAGATACTTCTTTTAACCGAATACAACGTGTAAGACAAATAAAAACCTAAATTACACTCACCTTATACTTCACCATGTAAAGGGCATCTGTTATTGTGTTGAGCCATCTGTGATCATCACCTGTCTTATATAGCAGACAGATTGTGTTTTGAATTACATTAGGACAAAGATTGGCTAGAATTAATCTTTAATCTAATCTTTAATCTTCTTTAATCCAGAATTTGAACACAAAGTCATGACTGGAACAAACACTATTTCAGTTTCTTTTTTGAAACTGACAATAGTGTGACTATGACACATCTTTAGAGAATTCATCAGAGTTATTTGAGTACTTAACGTTATCCTTTAAACATTTTTCGTTCTCAAAAAGATGTTGCAGTTTTGGAAAATGATGTGTAGAGTGTTAGAAAAGGAGGCAACACTTCAAGAAACATCTTACTTCCAAGAAGATACCAAGGACAGCAAGGCCATCAGGAGCTGTAGCTGCTTCATCAAATGACTTGTGCTTGATAGCATTCCAGTGCACTAAATGAAGCTGGATGGGGGAAAGGAGAGTTAAAATGCTTTTTATGAATGACTATACATCATAGTGTATGTAACAAGAGAGTTTAAAGAACTGGCGTTAAGCACCAAGAACTAAACGTTTTGTGTGTAGGATAATAGCTATAATTCATTTTGAGACTTTATTAGTTGCCTAAATTAGATAAAATAACACTTGCCTTATGCATGGTAACCAGATGTAAGATGAAAACATGAACACATATGAACTACATATGATGTTGCAATTCAAACGGGTCACTGACCTCAGATGCATAGCTATTTCCTGCAACAGTGTGCTCAGAGCCGTCACATCCCTTTCCACCCCAGTGGAAATGAAACTGTTTTAGTCTATAGGGGTTTGTAAGGGGGCCTCCCAGGATCACTGTAAGAGATGACAAAGATGGTCAAAAAGGGTTGACATGCCTTGTTGGTGACAGAAAAAAAAATGCTTTTAGGCTCCATATTGCAAAGGGTCTCTTGTGTAATCACAAGTGTTGAAATCACAACTGGGCAGGGACACATACACAAACAAACTTAACAATAAGTCCTTGTAGTAACACCTGGTAGCATTTAAATGTTCCTGTCCTGTCAAAGAGATCCTGGTTTAGTTTATGGTCAATCTAAGATTATGTGTCTTAGATAGAAGCTTAAGTTTAAAACAGCAATAGCCAACCAATTGTAGGGGTGCACAATATTAAGAAAAGCATACAATAAACCTTAACTATGTTGAAAATTATATGACATGTGATATTTGTATGTCACCTTTGGCATAGTAAAAAATAAAATAAACAATTCAATGCTAGCTCCACTGGTCACACTGGTTCAAACTACTTTTTTATATGGTGCATCACAACGTGATTTAAAGCTGTGGTTGTAGAATTACTTTGACAAAGGGTTAATGTCAGTCACATTTAATATGATGACATTGTGATTCAAGGAGATTGCTGTGATATGGATGTTGCAACAGACATTAATGTTTCACTCAGAATCATAGTGCAGTCATGCATGGTGTCAAATGTCTTTACTGTAAATGTTGATTTGTAATGTTGTTATCATAATGGGATATTTAATACAATCAGCCTCCAAAATATGCCAGGGCCATAATATTCAAACATTATTAGGGGTTCAAGGGGTTTATTTCACGTCAACAAAATCTAGTCCTCTAAACTTACTAAATGTGGGGTATGCTTGTCATCTATCTGAAATCACAGAACATTTTGGTTGAAATGTCACCAAAAAAGGTGGGGCAAATGTCAAACACAAGCAGAGGCAGGAAAATTTAAAAAATATTCAGTGACAATGGATTTTAGTAATATATAATCTTAAGGGGTTTAAAATAAGCATTTGTTTTTTTATTTTTTGAGTGTCCCGCTTTATCAAACATAATTGGTAATGTGGGAGTGTTGATTTGGGTAATGTTGTCAGTCATTTAAAGCCATTAAAAAAGACCTTACAGTGCATAAATCTCTGTGTACCATTAGTATACATATATTTTCTTGGAGTTTTGTGGCTGTGGGGTTGATCCAATGAACCACATTCAGGGGCACATTGATGTGCTTTTAAAACCAAGTGAAACTACAAAAATAATGCAGGTAACAACAGACACTACCTGCTTTGTGCTGAACGAGATGAGTTAAGGAGACATGTGTCTAATGTAAGGAATTAGTTCACTACCTTTCCCAATAAAGATTAATTGGGACACCAGAAAGGTAAGCCACCAACAATACACATAAAAAGTGCTGAATATTTTGCTTACATTCAATCCAAGAAAACAAAACAAAAAACAAAAGCGCATTAAAAGCCACAACCAAAGAAAGAGGAGCCATGCACCATGCGTGGATATATTTATGGGGACAGAAATGACCTTGAATACACAGCAGGATGTCTTTCCTGGGTAGACTGCTAGGTATAGTTGAGACATGCTTAAAATAATGGTGTGATGATGGTCAATTGGGTTATTTATGCAGAATCCCAGTAATACGTTTTTGCTGAGTTCATTAGACACAGAGTGGTATGCTGTTATCAATCAAGGTGTCCCATTTTATTCATTTTTTGAAAAGAATCAATTACACAAAACCTGTGTATATTACTTGTATGTGATATCTACTTTCTTTTATTATTTTTTTACATGGTTATGGCTGTGAATGTTCTTAGTCATCCATGACATCTTGAAAAAAGGTTGAGGTAAAAGCGTTAGGACTAAGTTTTCAAGGTGAAGACCTTTTGTCTCGAATTCCAAGAGACTTTATCAATTCTGAGATCAACTGTTAAGAGAGCTGAGCTTATATCTCTAGAGGGACGAGTTTCCCCTAAAACCAAACCTGATGGACCAGGCTGTTCTGGCCTCATGGTCGTTGGCTCTGAAAGGTGTGACTCCTGATGTGAGAGTCGTTAAGGCTCAGGAGAGTCATTAGTGACACTGCTCCATTCAGGTGCTGTGTTTGTTGTTCTAGGTTGCAACTCTTTTGTTTTAGGTTTCAAAACACTGTTATAGGACCAGCGCGCGGACCAGTCAACAGACTGGACAGACCAGTCCTCAGACCACTGAGAGCGCCCCTAGTGGCAGTTCTTGTAATGGTCCGGACCGTGGTCCACTTTTGGTCACAACTCCTGCTTGATTTGTTTCATTCCCTGACGTCAACAGCAGCACTGTCAAGGTATCACTATACAGACCTGCCCAACAATCGACCTGGCACACTGGGAACTGTCCCGTTCCCCCGCTAGCCCTGCAGGAGAGGGAGGGGGCCGCAGCGCAGACACAAGGAGCCCAGAGAGTGACTGTACTAAGGCGTTTGTGCAAAACTGCAGATAAACTGTGGGTGTTGAACCCTCTCACTGGGAAAAGTATCCCCACGGGTGCAACGCCCATGTGTTGGCTGCACTGGTGTAGGCTACAGCAGTCTGGTTTCATTCTTATTTAAATTGACAAAGTTGACGTCATTTTAACCAACAGGTCAGGTTATGTTAAGTATTCCAAAGAGTAAAACACTTAAACCAGGACAAAGTCAATGTATAATAAAAGGGTAATTAATAAAACAACATGACAAAATATGTGTAGGCTATTAACAGGGCTGTTTATTTGAATTAACTACTGTACTTAAAAGATTGCATTCCATTGAAAAAAAAAAGATTTGAAGTGCTGAATTAGATGTATATGTGGATATGCTGTAAAGGCTGAGCTTTGATGTTATGTCACAATATGATAACAACTACTGATTAACAGTCATATTTCTTTTATTCTCTGACTTTAAACAATTTGCATGTGCACAGTGGTCCGTGGTGACACATGGCAAACTGACAAGAGCAGGTTTAAGAGATTTGTGCACTTGATTTAAACTATAGAGAAATGCCAAGGAAGTGCATTAGTTCATGTGTATGCACTGTCTCTTATTTATTTCCAGTGAAAGCTACTACAAACTGGCTTAAGCAAGAAGACACATTATTCTAGACTTAAAATGACAGGGTGATCATGGATCCACCCAGTTATAAAAGCCAATAGTGTCATAATAACCATTGAGATCATTTCACGTTATTATATCTCTTGTCCAGCAGACAGAGTCTCATACATTTAAGTGTTAGCTGCACTTCCCACTGGCATAATCAGCAGGATATTTGAAACCATTGATTATGGTCAGTTTTGCTGAAGGTTTGCACTTTCTAAACCTCAAAGTAACTTTTAAGCACTGAAAACAATACTAATCCACTAAGGGCAAATATCATACCTGAGATTATTACTGAAATTTGATTGGACACAATCAGGGTACATTTATTATTTCAGAGACAAGATTTGATCAGAATTGCTATTTTCAGAATTTGCACTAAGTAGAACTAGTAATAACTTGGATTTTTCTTACCTGACCGGTCATCTGTGTCATCAAAGTTTACCACTACAGAGTGTCCAGTGTTGATGATGTTGATGGAAGTACATTGGTCATAGTTTAGCACTATAGGGCCCAAGCTGGGATCATGTGAAACCTGCCGGGGGATGTCTATAGGAGACTGGCGGCTCCCCAGGGCAACGGAGTAGTTTTTATGCCAAATAGCTGGACCTATAGAACACATTTTTAAAATTCCCTTGAAATTAATCAAGCTATTATTTAAAAACAACAGTACAATAATACCTCCAGTAAAATAATCAATTTATTAATTATAGTCTCTAACTGCAGAGACCTTGAATTTCAACAGTAGAAATTATATTTATATCAGTGGGTCATTTTTTGAGCTTACAAAAACATAGTTTACTATTATATCTAATCTCTCTCAGTGACAACTAAAGGTTAAGGCTGAATCCCTTAAGCAAGCTTATCATGCATTAACAGTCCTCTTAATATCCAGGCTGCCTACTCACGCCAGAGCCTATAAACAGAAACACAAGCATAAAGCAGCTATAAGTGTATAAGATTTGAGATCTTACCGTCCTCTTCTCCATACCCCCACTGGTTCCTTTCATTGTCCCGGTGGACATGGAGTTGTCGCAGACACATGTAACTCAGGGACGTGCACCGGTGCTCCTCTTAATGAAGCTCCCCCCGCGGCTAAAGGGGAAGGGCAATTATCCTCGCTTTGACACGCCTCCTACACGCTGCAGACCAGACTCGCAACAAGGCAGTCAAAAGACAACACAATGAAACACTTTTTATTGGAGTTTTATTAATGCCCATTGTTGAAGGCCTATTTCAAGACAGTTTTTTTTAAAAGCTCGCATTTCAGTGAGTTAGATTCAGATATGCATGTAGGCTATGTATGCATGTACATAGGCCTACATACTTTAAGACATGCAGCCTACATTTAGGCATATTCAGTGGTACTTAGGCTAAGTAAAAGTAAAGATGCAGAAATGTAGTCAAGTAAAAGTAAAAGAATCCCATTCAAGTTTAGCTGCTAAATGTAGTCCTACTCCAAGTATAAAATGTAAACGTTATTTGACTCAGCTTCAACAACTAATCAATATAAAATTGATTTAATTTATTGTTAAAAAGATTGATTAGATAATAATTAAGAATGATTGAACACTCTCTACTTAATCAGAGCCAGAGTCTGTGGAAGAGGATAGGGCCACTGTTGAGTTCTGAGATTAAAGTCAGAATTCTGAGAATGAAGTCAGAAGTACGGGTGACTGTAAGGACAGAATTTATGCAAGATCCAAAATCCATACAATTAACTATACAAATGCATTTTAACACTTATTGGTGAGGTTGCATTTGTTTGTTTCACTCACTTTAGGTTTCAGAAAATGCATTTTTAATACACTCTTAAGGGCTTTTTCTTGCGTTGTTGCAATGTTGTTATCATTATATGCCATTATTTTAGAGGTTTATCTTAGAAAATGAATGACACTTATAGAGACATATAGGACCACTGTAATGGTGAATGATTATAAACTAGCCACGGTTTAAGATCTAGTTTTACTGCACAAAGAGGGGCCGGACTGTAATAGTTTAAAAATGTGTCAATCACCTGGATTATTGTCCAGTTTTTACACTCTTCCTCTTGTGTCTCACGTTCTGACTGTGTGTGCACAGAAAAATAACTTGTGCAAAAGCCAAACACACAAAGTTTTTCATAAGATCCTCAGCCACAGTGTTTAATGTGACCATTGTGGTGTGTAATGATGCATGGAAGGATGGCGAGGATCTGTGCACGTCCTCCACTTTGCTCCACACAGGGAGGCACGACCCGGCAGGGCTTTGGCATTTTCAGACCATCCTTTATTACTTGGGTGGCTTAAGATCTTATTAAATAATTATGCTACTAATTAAGGTTAAATCCGCCTATAAGTGGCTATTTAATAATTGGACAGATCACAGAGAGAGGGAAAGCTACTTGCGTTGAACTGTAATTAATAAAACGTAGCCTCATAGGTTTAGGTTAACATTTATGTACCACGTTAACAGGGTCTGCACATTTTACAATTTACAAACCCAATTTTACTTGTATTTGTAAAGCCAATGTAAAAATGTAGGAGATATTTGCTCTAAAATGTAGTGGTGTAAAAGTGAAAGTAGGCCCTACCCCCTTAGTTTGTTACACTCCACCACTGCATATAGAGTAAATATGTATGTGTGTGCATCTAGGCATCGCTTGTATTAATGCACCATCAATCATAATATCCATATTGCACTACCTCTTCAATTTTCACTTTAATGTCTTGCACAAACAGCTTCATTTTTGCATTTCTATTTTATAGAGCTATATTTTACATTTGAATATTTTATATTTATATTTTTATTATATCTTGTGCGCTGTGTATAACTGTGCATGTAACAAATAAAACGTATCTTATCTTTTGTAGCCTATGTATGTAGACTGTATGTAGTCTATGTAGCCTAAGTATTGATCCAACAGCGTATCCCCTTAATACATTTCATTGAAATTACACCATTTGATCCCAGTCTAGGTATACATATATTCCCCATATGTTTCATTTTATTACATTAGATATGTAAAATATTATGTAATCAGATTGCACCAATCCCTGTTTACCCGGTCAAAATATAGGTTAGCTAGATGGGGTATTTTTAATGCTATATCAGGAAGCCAATCAATGATAATAATAATGATCATGGTCATGATAGCTATCTCAATACTCATTTTTTTAGCACATTATAACAACGTATAACCTACATTTCTTTACATACACGCATGGATAAGGGAGGAATTAGTGTCGAAAGTGCGAGCATGGCGTTTAGTCTGTGTCTTTTCTTCGAATCTGCCGCTTCCTAAGTTAAAATATCTTTCTAGACGTCAATCCCAATCCCATGAAAGGTACCATGGCAGCCACCAAAGCCTCAAAAGAGCAGAAATACGACCGGCAATTGAGGTAGAGCCGGCTAAAGAAAACGATTATTTACAATATATCTAAAGGCTCCAGAAAATTAATCTAAGAAGCGACTATAGATTATATGGCGAGACATGAGAGCTAACGATTTAACCACGCTAGCTCACTTGCTATTTATTATTGAGGATCTAGCACAAGCTAATTTTCTTTAGTAAAAGGGGGCTATTGGATTTCCTTGTAGTATGTCGGATTGTTTTAGTGACGTCCACATTTGTGTGACTGTTCAATTAATCTCGGGACTGTCCTGAGGGAATGCAACATAGAGTCGGCGATGTTGCTGGAATCTAGTTGCTAAGACTGTAACATTTCATATTTTTACAGTGTCTATAGATATTTACCCATATTAATGTTATGTCATGTGCTTTCAGACTATGGGGGGACCACGGCCAGGAAGCGTTAGAAAATGCCCATGTTTGCCTCATACATGCTACAGCTACAGGGACAGAGATACTAAAAAACCTGGTTCTCCCAGGTAAAGAAGAATGTGTGAACATTTACTTGTGAATCTTAAGTGCTTTATACACCGATAAACACATACTACTATCTAATTGTTTAGGTATTGGAGCGTTCACAATAGTTGATGGGCACACAGTTACTGGAGAAGATGTTGGAAACAAGTAAGACAGCTATACATTTAATGTGTGATCTAATATAGTCATTAACACCAACACCTTGTTTTTTTAATGCAGCTTTTTCTTGAGCCAAGATGACATTGGAAAAGTAAGATATTTTACTCGATGTACAATCATATCACCATTGTTATGTTCATATATTTAAGAGCATTTTAGTTTATGCTTATGTCAAACTGGAGTGTCCTCATTTTGTAACTTCCTTTTGTAGAACAGAGCACAAGCTGCCACTGAGCTGCTTCAAGAACTCAACAGTGACGTTTCTGGAAACTTTGTAGAAGAGGTTTGTGTATTTAGAGAAAAGAAAAAAATAAAGGAAACATTTTGAAGATAACACACTTACACAATGAATAATTTAATCTTCATTTGCAGAGCCCTGAGAAACTCCTAGACAGGAATCCAGAGTTTTTCCTCAGATTTACAGTAGTCATTGGTGTCCAGTTGACAGAAAGGTAATGCCTATGTAAAGGCTTTCAACGCAATAGTAAAGGCAACACAAATGTCAGTAGAAAGGTCTTATATTTTACTTACTAAAATTATTTTTCAGCACATGTTTACAGCTTGGTTCAGTTTTGTGGAGTGCCTCTGTGCCTTTCCTTATCTGTAAAACCTATGGGCTTATTGGATACATGAGACTAGTGATACAGGAGCATACAGGTAAGAACCCTACTTTCACTTTTACCCAATTACTGCACATTATTTGATAATACAAATAAATACTTTGTTATTGTTATCATTATCATATAATGTATTTACACAATTTAACTGCACACTCTTTTTCAAGTGATTGAGTCTCACCCAGACAATGCCTTGGAGGACCTACGATTAGACCAGCCTTTTGATGAATTGAGAAATCACCTAGCATCCTATGACCTTGACAGCATGGAGAAGAAGGTGCACAATTCAGTGTTGGTGCCTTTGCATTCATTTATTTTTCAATTTGAATCTCACTGTGTTTTTTCCTAATTTGATGTTTAGGATCACAGTCACACACCATGGATTGTTGTTGTTGCTAAATACCTAGAAAAATGGCTCAGTGAGGTAATATTAAACAGTTTATCTCCAAACATCTGTATTACTGATAGTACATAGTTTATCATAACAAATAATATATTTGTCTACAGCACAATGGTCAGCCGCCAAAGACATACAGAGAGAAAGAGGCCTTCAGGCAGTTTATTCGAGAAGGTATTACATATTATCTATCACATCCTGTGTGATGTGAATATTGTTAAAAACAATGTTATTTTAATTCAGGAATGAGAAAGAATGATAATGGTGTCCCAGAGGACGAGGAAAACTTTGAGGAGGCTATAAAAAATGTCAATACAGCTTTAAATCCAACCAAGGTGAATTTGGAAAGCTTTTCATTTAATTTATACAATAAATGCTGAAGGCCTTTTTTTTTGTAGATTATTGTATTATTGTAGATTTCCAATATTATTACATGATTGACTCTGGCTCTGCCTTTTCAGATTCCTAGTGCTGTCGAAGACCTATTCAATAGTGAGCAGTGTAACCACATCACCCCACAGGTTTTGGATCTATTTTCACTGTTTGATTCTGTTATATTTTGGCTCTACTAAAGTAATGACACAAAATATTTCCCAGTCCCCTCCTTTCTGGGTGATGCTACGGGCTGTCAAAGAATTTGTTCAAAATGAAGGCAACGGTTATCTACCTGTACGGGGGACAATACCAGATATGATCGCAGACTCACAAAAGTTTATAAACCTACAAAACGTGTAAGTCTTAATAGTCTATATTATAATATAACAGTTTATAATGTTATATACTATTGTTGTGGTGTGTTTTTCACAGTTACAGGCGAAAGGCTATGCAAGATGCAGCTGCTGTTTCCAAGCACGTGGAATGCTTAATGCAGTCTTTTGGAAAGGTGTGTTGAAGTTTAGACATTTATTATTATTATTATTATTATTATTATCACATTAAATATGTCTCAATATAATAATCCAAAACACTTTTTAATAGCCACCAGAAAGCCGAACACCAGAAAAGGACATCAAACTGTTCTGTAAGTAGCTCATACCACTGCCACTCCCGCATTTGTTCATTTTAATGTCTGCTTTGTGACTATACTTTGGCCTTACCACTTGAGGAAAATGCTGCTTTTTATAAAAACAGGTACATTTTCGTTGTCTGGTAGTCTGTTATTGAAGTGTTTAATTCATCTTTTTCACTGTTCATTAGGTAAAAATGCATCCTTTTTGAGGGTGGTGCGCTGCAGGTCTTTGGCTGAAGAATACAATGTGGATTCAGTAAATAAAGATGAAATAAGTAAGAGGAATTTTTGTTTTGGTATTTAACTAAGCACAATTTTATCAAATTGAGATTCAAAGCAGTTTCCCCCTATGTCTTTTTAGCCTCCTGCATGGACAATCCAGATAGTGAGATGGTCTTTTACCTCATGCTTCGTGCAGTTGACTGCTTTTTCCAAGCAACATTCACGTTACCCCGGTACAGATCCAACAAACATGGAAACATTTTTAAATGTTACTGTGCAAATGTTTTGGACGCTGGTTTTAGTGGTGATAAAGATAAGGGCACGTTTGACAGTTCTAACACAAGGGGGAGCTGTTACCCATACTCCCAAGGAAAGCATAGTATTTTTTTCTATTAAGACACTAAATCTCTGTTCACAAAATAGTATATTTTATTGTCATTACATTTTTAATAATATCCTCAGTCATTTATCTGAATATTTTTCTTAATTACATTTTCTCTTTTACTTGCTTATTAGGAGTCTATAACTACCAGGTGGAGAGGACACTGGTAAACTGAAGCTGTGTGTGACTAGTCTTCTTCAAGAGTACAGCCTTAGTGTCAACATCAAAGACGATTATGTTCATGAGTTGTAAGAGCATAGCATACCTGAATTGAATTTCAAATTGAATTCATTGTATTTTTATTAGTTACAGAATAGTTATTGACTTTTGCCTCATTTCATCACTTTCAGCTGCCGTTACGGCGCTGCAGAACCACACACAGTAGCTGCATTTATGGGAGGTAATGTCTAAATGTCTAATTTTGCATATTTTGTGCATTTGCTGGATAATCACAGAACTTTTTTTTCTTTAGGATCTGCTGCTCAAGAGGCCATCAAGCTTATTACTCACCAGTTTGTGCCCTTTAACAACACCTATATATACAACGCCATGTCACAGACCTCAACCACCCTACAGCTGTAAATAGTGTTGGCACAGTAAACTGTAATATACTCAAACTTTTGTGTTTGTGATGGAACATGTGAAATTTTCACCCCACAATTGTGCACTTGTGCGAAAAAAAAAAAAAGAATGGTCAGGCCTCAACATAACATTGTGTTTTTCTGTTAAGGTAATATTTTAAGAAGCTGGACATTAAACTGGCAAGAGTGGGATGTATTTTATTTGTAAAAGACCAGCATATGGATGAGCTATTACAGTGTAGCACTTTGTAATCAGTCTCTGTTTGTAGTGAAATGATGTTTTTATAACAATTAAATGTCCTGTTAAAATATACATCTTTTTTTTTATGTTTATGGGTTTTGTGTGTCCCATCAATGTTTCAGCATAGACATTTTCTCAAGTACAGTCTGGTAAGTTGTTTGAGGGAAGTAGTTGCAATTTGATAAATGAAGACAGTTTCCAAATCATGAAAGTTGGAAAGATTATTCCAATCCATAAAAGTGGAGACAGCCATCAGTATACAAATTACAGACATATTGCCCCAACTATCCAAAATTCTAGAAAAAAAAATTCATTGCCCTTCTAAGATGGCTTTATTGAAAAATACAGTATAACCTACTCAATGACAGTCAAAACGGTTTTAGGAATAATAGATCATTAGCACTGGCATTAATTGATCTAGCTGAGGAAATAATGATAAAACTTGGACTCAATAGGCAAATTCAAAGACCTTCAGAAAGCTTTTGACACAACAGATAATGCAATACTTTGAAATTAGAAAAAAATTGGGAAAAGAAGAAATGCACATAAATGAAGATCCATAAATGGATTATAATTAACTGAAACAACACTATTTACAGGTGGGTGAACACATATCAAAATTGAGTAAAATTGGGGTCGCCCGGGCCAAAATTATTTCAGATTTATATAAATGATTTATGTTTTGGACAATACCATATATAGTACACAGGTAAAGACCTATAAATAATGTTAACTGAGATTAAAACATTCATTTATTTATTCATTTATAAATGAATGAGATTAAAAGAGCTAAACAAAATACAACAGCAATAAGTTAAATATAACAAACAAAACTGATATTTGTAAAGCTTAGGAAAGATGAACAAATAGAGATACAAATTGACAAAATAAAAATACAAAGAGTTAATGAGCATAAATGTCTGGATGTGATACTCAGCTATAATGTTAGTTGAAAACCACAAATAGCTAATAATTGTACAAAAATGTCAAAAAGTATCGCTATAATAAGTAGGTGTAGACTTTTACTAAACCAGAAAGCTCTCTCCATCTTATATTGTTCACTCATCCTACCGTATATTTATTTCTGTACTGAAATACGGGGAAATACCTTTAAGAGCTCTCCCCCACATACTGTTGTTGTGCCCTTGGGCAAGACACTTAATGTACATTGCCTCCAGTGGGTGTTCTGTAACACTGGTAAATAGCTTAATGTATGTAAAGCGCTTTAAGTGACTACAACAGTAGGTGGTTGTTTTGTGTTTCTTCTGTTTTATTTTTTGTACAGTATGGTGTTTTTGTTTTTGTTGTTTCTTTTTTTCTTAATGGTAAAAGGGTTAGGCGGAATAAGTCTAGACTTCAGCCTACACCCTTTCAGTCAATATATGTTTGTTTAAAATGTTGTATTCTTTCTTTTCTTCTTTTCTTTTTAAGTAACTACTGTTACATGACAAGCATGTGAGCTCCTTTGCCTGTAATGTGACTTATCCCCTGGCAGCCAGAGGTGTAAAGAGTACCTGGAAGCCATACTTGAGTAAAAGTACAGATACCTTACTGTAAAAATTACTCCACTACAAGTTACAAGTCACCAATTTAAATACGACTTGAGTAAAAGTCTTAAAGTATCCCATTTGTAGGTGGTTCAGTACAAATGTAGTGGAGTAAAGAGTACAAGTATTCAATCAAAAATGTAGTTGAGTAGAGAGTAAAAGTTGCTTATATTTTTGATACTCAGTACAATTACAAAGTAGCCAAAAGAATACATAAGTACAGTAACGAAGTATATTTACTTAAGTACTTTACACCTCTGCGTGCTTCACAACCGGTCACACAAAGAATGTTCCCCATGAGTAATGCTACGCAGCATCGAGTGGTGCTTTTAAAAGGGAACACCCAGGATCTCCTCATGTGGCCCAATATCCCAGAGATTTAAGGTCCATGACTGCTTTGACAATAGTGACACCTGAAGAATATGTGATTGTACTGGAGCCACACTATAACTGATCTAAACTAACCTATTGACAGGGTAATGGTTATGGTTAAGGTTACTAGGTCTTAGTGTCAGTGTGAGAAATAAGGAGCCGAAGACAAGCGACAGAAGTGGATTCATTTGTGATCGTATGCGTTATTAGATGAGTTTCTGACATTGCTCTCATGTAGTGGAATATATTCAATTAAATAGGCTTAACCTGAAAAACATATCTGTGACATACAACACCACAAACAAATAAAAACATTTTTTTTGTTTGGTTATTACAGCTTCTCATTATGAGCTATAAAGAGACTTCATAAAAACAAGACAAGTTATTGACAAGACATTTATTTTTGCAGGCCCAATATAAATACAGACTTGGCTCAAAGAACTTTACAAACTGTACATGACAATAATTGCAATGGCGTGCAATAATGCAGACAGGAGAGGTTATAAAATGATTGACGCATTTTATTAGAATTATGAACTGGATCCTTAGGATTCAACCTTGCTCTTCCTTTATTATCAACATAATGCAATTTTCTCTCTAAAGGCAGGGAGATATGGTTATAAATGTAAGCCATCATATTCACAGAAAATCCTTGGCTCAATATGAATTTTAAAGTTTAACTAAAATGTTCTTTAAAGGAAAATGATGATGCATTCACATGTAACTTTTTTATATTTAATTTTTTATTACCATTGTGTACCATGTTGCAAGAGCAGTAGTCTATGGACAAGCCCCGAGTCTTAGGCTGTTCCAGACAACATCCCCTGTCCTTAGACCCTCCATCAGGGTGAGGAAAAACTCAAAAACCCAGCTGTAAAAAGAGAAACCTCAGGGAGAACCACAGAAGGAGGGATCCACTCCCAGGACGGACAGGCCGTGCATTAGATGTGTCCAGGACAGTCATTGGCAAATAGATAAAATATAAATATAGTCCATAATAATATCAGCAGGAACAGTTCATCAATTTGAGTGAGGGGAACTGAGGTCAGGGGGGGTCCCTGGGACAGGGTCACAGAGGGGACACAGCTCTTGGTCCAATCATTACTGGGACGTCTAACAGCGGGCTGGTCATCTGCAACAGGATCCACTCCCCCAGACGAGAGTGGGACAACATGTGAACAGCAATGAACTAAGCAGAAATGTAAACTATACTGCCTTAGACTGAGCCAGAAGATAGAAGCTCAGTGTGTCATACTTTTCCCAGCGTCTAGGCCTAAAGCAACTTAGCTCAACTAACTGTGTCAAAAATTATAGTGTTACAAACAGCATCTAATGAGCACAACCCCTCTTTCTTTTGGAAGAAGATACATACATCTGGGTCTGGTATAACTTCTTCAGCAGCAATGACTACAGGGTGTGTCAAAATAAAATGGACAAAGGCAAATTAATGTCCAAGAATTGGACATTGGAGAAATGAGTAAAAACTTTCAGCAGTCATCACTAGAACAGACAGTATGAGTACAGTGCAATGCCCTCTGTTGTTTCCTATTTGTTAAACTTTGTTGCTGACAGGTTAAAAAGCAACGAATGTGGAGAAACAACAGTGTACTTATTATGCTCAAAGTTATAAATCAACTTTCATATGCAAATATAGTCTTGCTTCTCTCTATCTTGTTCACACTTGTTAACATCTGTATTAATGAGCATATCACCATTGGTAGGAAATAGGTGTATATATATAAACTAATTAATATATATATAAACTACATAATACATATATTATACACAATACATACATATTATAATACATATGTATATATATATATATATATATATATATATATATATATATATATATATATATATATATATATATATATAATATATATATATATATATATATATATATATATATATATATATATATATATATAAACTAATTAATATATATTTAAACTAATTAATTTAAGAGTGTGATGTTTGTACTATGTGCCTTAGTTTGGCCACTTTCAAAAAGATTTAATTCTGACACTGAACTAGAGTCCCACATTGTGCATTTTGATCAGGTTATTGATGAATCATTAAATCATCAATAACTTGACCAATCTCTAAAACAGATGCTCTGTGTGACACTAGCTCAGTGCCTAACAAAGGTCTCTTTGTGTGGTCAGTCCAAGAAACACATGCAATAATTACCTCTTTGACAGTTTTCAAAAGGTGAAGAGCTCACTAACACAGATTTTAAACTAATATGTAAACGTGATTTGAGAAAAACATCATATAAAAATATATATAATATAAAAATGCATATAAAATAACACTATGTCTTATTTAGTTTTAAATAAGACATTGTGTACTAAAAGAAAATAGGTACCAAATCTAGAGCAATCACTTACATTCCTCAGTATTAGTCTGAGGAACAGCAACATCCACAGCAAAACACAGCTGTGAATCTTTTTCTGACCCATCTGAGCACCCGTCTGAACCTGCCTGCCCTTTTCTTCTTTGGTGAAGTTACCAACTGAATCTCCTGAGCATTAATATTACTGCAACACTCAGGTTCAGTGAAAACCACAAGCTGCATTTCTTGACCACCAGGACATGAGTCAGGGTCCTGAGTGGGCTTTACAAATTCAACATCACTACAACCAGGGTCATCAATAGGAACACCACTGGTACTATTACTAGAACACTCCGGCTCAGGCAAAGCCTCAGCCTCAAAGGTCTCAGAATGAGCCGGTGTCCCAGGTGAATTAGAAACAGAGTTATCAACTTGGCCAGAGAACTGACAACTACTGTCTTCAACAAATAAAATATTAGATTGATCTGAGAGGTGGTGGCTATCGGCCGTTACCTCACAGGTCTCCTCATCTGTATTATGTTGCCTATGAGACTCAGAGGAAGCTTTGTCCCAACAATGTCCTAAAGACTCAGGCGCTAAAACATAGTCTGCTTCAATGCTGTAAGACCTCATCTCATGTTCTAAAGACTGAGGCGCTAAAACAAACTCTAGTTCACTGATGTTGGAACTGCCCTGAGTCTCACGAGAAACAGTATGAACCTGGAATAAGTACTGATTACTACAACCAGGTCCATCATAAGAAACTCCATCTACCGCTTGTGTAGTTTTAAGAGCTACACTATTATTGACCTGAATTGGTATAGTCAGTGGACTACCAGCAATGTGCGGGAGAGAGGTGCTGTCTGAACTTCCCGTTTGGTCCCTCTCAACTTCTGAGTTTGTGTCTTCTTTACTGGGGTTTGAAACACTCCACATAAGGTATATACCTTCCTTTGTGTAATCTAACATGTGTTTCATAGTTATAAAGTTATGTTCAAGTGCATCACTTGAAGATATTCTGCTTTTATGGTCCAGACACAGTAACTGTTTTAAGAGGCTCAGAAATTCTTTTCTGTCCACCAGTTCTATATCAGAGTTGATTGGGTGGTGATTTAAGATCAGATCATCCAGATCTTTGGCATTCTTAAAGTGGAATTGTTTCCTATTTTTCAAAGCAGTGGATGTCATTGTCCTCAATCTCCACTGAGGATTTCTGCTTGATGTCTTGCAGAAAAATCTGTTGCTGAACAGTCCATTATTGATTAAGTCATCTTCTGGCTGACCCAAAAGATGTATAATTGATTTAAGACTTTTATATTCAGTGGCCCTAGCAAAAAGGTTTGAACCTAAGTATAGAAAGGCCAGGCAGCACCCCAAACCCCACACATCAATAGCTTTAGTTAATTCAAGGCCCAAAATGACCTCGGGAGCGGCATATCCCAGGGCCTGGCATGTCATACCGAGTTCAAATTCACTGTCCCTAAGTGCTAAACCAAAGTCAATCATCTTTATTCTGAGTGGACTCTTAGTTTTGTCCACAAGCATAATGTTGTCTGGTTTTATGTCTGTGTGAACCATTCCAGTGCTGTGTAGTGCCTGCACAGCTACAAGCATCTGAAAGGCCAACGAACGTATGTCATTCAGGGACAACGGCTGCCAGTTTCTCTGCTTAACAAACTCATGAAGGCTGCAGTCCAACAACTCCAGTGCAATACAAGAGAAAGTGTCAAATTTAAAATAATCAATAAAGTTGACAAAAACGTTCTGGTTGAGATCCAGTTCTCTTAATGCCAGTAGCACCTCGACCTCCCTCTCTGTTTCCGAGTTATTACAACTTTCACTCATTTTAACAGCCACCACCTCTGACGTGTCAGTGTTTAGGCATTTAAATACTTCGCCAAACCCTCCCTTGTCCAAAATGTTCAAAACCTTGTAAGGTGTGGAAGGCAGAATATAATTGCTTTTGACTTCCCCTATTGAAATTGAGCTTGAGCTTGAGCTGGCAGACATTTTGACTTACTTAAATAACAACTTGAATTGAACAGACAATTGTTTCCTTGTCTGTGCTGGTTATCTGCCTGTGTCAAAAGTTTAAAACAATTTGAATGCAAATACAACCTACCTTGATTTACTTTGTAGCTTCAATAACAGACCACAGTCAACCCGAACTGTGTGGCCGAAAAATGAACCTAATTACCACCAGCCTTTATACCAACCAGATTTCTTTATGCTGCTATGACATCACATGGCGTACTTTGGTCACAGAATCAAAGTGATGACATCACTCACTTGTTGCCATGGTAACAGTAACTATTCTTTTTTTTTTTTTTTATTCAAAACTGTATTTCTTACTGAAGGACAATTCTAGACAATTTCCTCTGCTGGTTGTGTACAATGTGGACTCATAATATGAGTATAAATATAATTATATTACAATAAACCTGGAATCAATAAATGAGCTATTGAAAAGTGAATGAATTATCTATATAGTCCAATATCACAACATCTGCCTCAAAGTAGCCTGGCAAGTCTTCCTAACTATTGTATACAATAGAAACTGAAATAGTCTGTAAGTTTAATTTTTAGGGGAGCAGTGAGCAAACACAGATTAAATTACCTCAGAATGCACATAAAAGTCAGTGAATGTGACTTCAGTCCGTTGAATATCAACAGGAGGCAAACGGCTCCATCCCACTCCCACTGAGTGAAGAGCTGGGTTCAGGGTTCATTGGTCAAAAGGGGTCAATCGGGTTGGGCCAGGAGCACAAGCTAAGATCAGTCACTACTGGGACGGATAACTGCGGGCCAGAAATCTACCCCAGAGGGAGAGGGTGAGAGGGACAATATGTAAAAAACAGTGAACTAGGTAATTAACAGCCAAACTGCTGAGGGATATCCTCCAGCACCACCTTGTGTCTACATGTATATATTACATCTTACTGTATATCAGTACATGGTTGACTTATTCAAGTGTAGTATATCCCAATATTACAACAATAGACACTTCAATGAGACACTCCAACGACACTTCAGATCTAATAGAGCTACTACAGAAGCCAGTCCATTGCCCAAGGTTAATAGGAGATTATTGATAAACGTGACTAATGTTGTTTCTGTGCCATGATGAAGTTAAAACCTGAACTGAAAATCTCCAAGTAATTTATCGGCAGGTGGCCATCCTAGAATATCACTGAAAAAAAATCACTGTACTTATTTATTTTAACAGCCACCACCTCTGATGTTTCAGTGCATTTGACTTTTGCGCATAATGTCTTATTATTAATGGTTTTGACTTTCACAGATAAAAAAATTACCTTACCTTATTTTCAGTGCCAATTTGAACTGAACAGATGTTTCTTTCCTTGTCTGTAATAATCTGCCTCTGTAAAAAATGTGAAACAATTCTTGAATTTGAATTCAGATACAACCTACCTTGTCTTATCTTGTACTGTCAAACTCAGAATATACATGTATCATAGAGATGGTAAGGATTTCTGTTCTTGCTTGCAATTAACCTATTACAAAGAGATGTCACAACACCCAGGATCACCTCATGGGGCACAATATCTTAGAGATTTAAGGTCCATGACTGCTTTGACAATAGTGACAGCTGAAGAATATGTGATTGAACTGGAGCCATGCAATAACTGATCTAAACATTAAAATCATTGTTTAATCACTATTCTCATAGGTTTTTATTAACTACCTATTGACAGGGTTAAGGTTATGGTTAAGGTTACGGTCTTAGTGTCAGTGTGAGAAATAAGGAGACGAAGACAAGCGTAGAAGTGGATTCATTTGTGATCGTATGCGTTATTAGATGAGTTTCTGACATCATTGCTCTCATGGAGTGGAATATATTCGATTAAATAGGCTTAACCTGAAAAACATATCTGTGACATACAACACCACAAACAATAGAGAACCATTTTTTTGTTTGGTTATTACAGCTTCTCATTATGAGCTTTAAAGAGACTTCATAAAAACAAGACAAGTTATTGACAAGACATTTATTTTTGCAGGCCCAATATAAATACAGACTTGGCTCAAAGAACTTTACAAACTGTACATGACAATAATTGCAATGGCGTGCAATAATGCAGACAGGAGAGGTTATAAAATGATTGACGCATTTTATTAGAATTATGAACTGGATCCTTAGGATTCAACCTTGCTCTTCCTTTATTATCAACATAATGCAATTTTCTCTCTAAAGGCAGGGAGATATGGTTATAAATGTAAGCCATCATATTCACAGAAAATCCTTGGCTCAATATTAATTTTAAAGTTTAACTAAAATGTTCTTTAAAGGAAAATGATGATGCATTCACATGTAACTTTTTTATATTTAATTTTTATTACCATTGTGTACCATGTTGCAAGAGCAGTAGTCTATGGACAAGCCCCGAGTCTTAGGCTGTACCAGACAACATCCCCTGTCCTTAGACCCTCCATCAGGGTGAGGAAAAACTCAAAAACCCAGCTGTAAAAAGAGAAACCTCAGGAGAACCACAGAAGGAGGGATCCACTCCCAGGACGGACAGGCCGTGCATTAGATGTGTCCAGGACAGTCATTGGCAAATAGATATAGTATAAATATAGTCCATAATAATATCAGCAGGAACAGTTCATCAATTTGAGTGAGAGGAACTGAGGTCAGGGGGGGTCCCTGGGACAGGGTCACAGAGGGGACACAGCTCTTGGTCCAATCATTACTGGGACGTCTAACAGCGGGCTGGTCATCTGCAACAGGATCCACTCCCCCAGACGAGAGTGGGACAACATGTGAACAGCAATGAACTAAGCAGAAATGTAAACTATACTGCCTTAGACTGAGCCAGAAGATAGAAGCTCAGTGTGTCATACTTTTCCCAGCGTCTAGGCCTAAAGCAACTTAGCTCAACTGTGTCAAAAATGATAGTGTTACAAACAGCATCTAATGAGCACAACCCCTCTTTCTTTTGGAAGAAGATACATACATCTGGGTCTGGTATAACTTCTTCAGCAGCAATGACTACAGGGTGTGTCAAAATAAAATGGACAAAGGCAAATTAATGTCCAAGAATTGGACATTGGAGAAATGAGTAAAAACTTTCAGCAGTCATCACTAGAACAGACAGTATGAGTACAGTGCAATGCCCTCTGTTGTTTACTATTTGTTAAACTTTGTTGCTGACAGGTTAAAAACAAGAGTGTACTTATTATGCTCAAAGTTATAAATCATCTTTCATATGCAAATATAGACTTGCTTCTCTCTATCTTGTTCACACTTGTTAACATCTGTATTAATGAGCATATCACCATTGGTAGGAAATAGGTATATATATAAACTAATTAATATATATATAAACTACATAAAAAAAAAAAAATATATATATATATATATATATATATATATATATATATATATATATATATATATATATATATATATATATATATATATATATATATATATATATATATATATATATATATATATATATATATATAAATAATTTAAACTAATTAATTTAAGAGTGTGATGTTTGTACTATGTGCCTTAGTCTGGCCACTTTTAAAAAGATTTAAGTCTGACACTGAACTAGAGTCCCACATTGTGCATTTTGATCAGGTTATTGATAAATCATTGATTCATCAATAACTTGACCAATCTCTAATACAGATGCTCTGTGTGACTCTAGCTCAGTGCCTAACAAAGGTCTCTTTGTGTGGTCAGTCCAAGAAACACATGCAATAATTACCTCTTTGACAATTTTCAAAGGTGAAGAGCTCACTTACACAGATTTTAAACTAATATGTAAACGTGATTTGAGAAAAACATAATATAAAAAATATATATAATATAAAAATGCATATAAAATAACACTATGTCTTATTTAGTTTTAAATAAGACATTGTGTACTAAAAGAAAATAGGTACCAAATCTAGAGCAATCACTTACATTCCTCAGTATTAGTCTGAGGAACAGCAACATCCACAGCAAAACACAGCTGTGAATCTTTTTCTGACCCATCTGAGCACCCGTCTGAACCTGCCTGCCCTTTTCTTCTTTGGGTAAGTTACCAACTGAATCTCCTGAGCATTAATATTACTGCAACACTCAGGTTCAGTGAAAACCACAAGCTGCATTTCTTGACCACCAGGACATGAGTCAGGGTCCTGAGTGGGCTTTACAAATTCAACATCACTACAACCAGGGTCATCAATAGGAACACCACTGGTACTATTACTAGAACACTCCGGCTCAGGCAAAGCCTCAGCCTCAAAGGTCTCAGAATGAGCCGGTGTCCCAGGTGAATTAGAAACAGAGTTATCAACTTGGCCAGAGAACTGACAACTACTGTCTTCAACAAATAAAATATTAGATTGATCTGAGAGGTGGTGGCTATCGGCCGTTACCTCACATGACTCCTCATCTATATTATGTTACCTATGAGACTCAGAGGAAGCTTTGTCCCAACAATGTCCTAAAGACTGAGGCGCTAAAACATAGTCTGCTTCAATGCTGTAAGACCTCATCTCATGTTCTAAAGACTGAGGCGCTAAAACAAACTCTAGTTCACTGATGTTGGAACTGCCCTGAGTCTCACGAGAAACAGTATGAACCTGGAATAAGTACTGATTACTACAACCAGGTCCATCATAAGAAACTCCATCTACCGCTTGTGTAGTTTTAAGAGCTACACTATTATTGACCTGAATTGGTATAGTCAGTGGACTACCAGCAATGTGCGGGAGAGAGGTGCTGTCTGGAATACTACTTCCTGTTTGGTCCCTCTCAACTACTGAGTTTGTGTCTTCTTTACTGGTGTTTGAAACACTCCACATAAGGTTTATACCTTCCTTTGTGTAATCTAACATGTGTTTCATAGTTATAAAGTTATGTCCAAGTGCATCACTTGAAGATATTCTGCTTTTATGGTCCAGACACAGTAACTGTTTTAAGAGGCTCAGAAATTCTTTTCTGTCCACCAGTTCTATATCAGAGTTGATTGGGTGGTGATTTAAGATCAGATCATCCAGATCTTTGGCATTCTTAAAGTGGAATTGTTTCCTATTTTTCAAAGCAGTGGATGTCATTGTCCTCAATCTCCACTGAGGATTTCTGCTTGATGTCTTGCAGAAAAATCTGTTGCTGAACAGTCCATTGTTGATTAAGTCATCTTCTGGCTGACCCAAAAGATGTATAATTGATTCAAGACTATCATATTCAGTGTCACTAGCAAAAAGGTTCGAACCTAAGTATAGAAAGGCCAGGCAGCACCCCAAACCCCACACATCAATGGCTTTAGTTAATTCAAGGCCCAAAATGACCTCGGGAGCGGCATATCCCAGGGCCTGACATGTCATACCGAGTTCAAATTCACTGTCCCTAAGTGCTAAACCAAAGTCAATCATCTTTATTCTGAGTGGACTCTTAGTTTTGTCCACAAGCATAATATTGTCTGGTTTTATGTCTGTGTGAACCATTCCAGTGCTGTGTAGTGCCTGCACAGCTACAAGCATCTGAAAGGCCAACGAACGTATGTCATTCAGGGACAACGGCTGCCAGTTTCTCTGCTTAACAAACTCATAAAGGCTGCAGTCCAACAACTCCAGTGCAATACAAGAGAAAGTGTCAAATTTAAAATAATCAATAAAGTTGACAAAAACGTTCTGGTTGAGATCCAGTTCTCTTAATGCCAGTAGCACCTCGACCTCCCTCTCTGTTTCCGAGTTATAACAACTTTCACTCATTTTAACAGCCACCACCTCTGACGTGTCAGTGTTTAGGCATTTAACTACTTTGCCAAACACTCCATTGTCCAAAATGTTCAATACCTTGTAAGGTGTGGAAGGCAGAATATAATTGCTTTTGACTTCCGCTAAAGAAATTGAGCTTGATGTGTAGGCAGACATTTTGACTTACTTAAATAACAACTTGAATTGAACAGACAATTGTTTCTTTGTCTGTGCTGGTTATTTGCCTGTGTCAAAAGTTTAAAACAATTTGAATGCAAATACAACCTACCTTGATTTACTTTGTAGCGTCAATAACAGACCACCAGTCAACCCGAACTGTGTGGCCGAAAACTTTGAAATGAACCTAATTACCACCAGCATTTATACCAACCAGATTTCTCTATGCTGCTATGACATCACATGGCGTACTTTGGTCACAGAATCAAAGTGATCACTCACTTGTTGCCATGGTAACAGTAACTATTCTTTTTTTTTTTTTTTTTTTAATTCAAAACTGTATTTCTCACTGAAGGACAATTCTAGACAATTTCTCTGCTGGTTGTGTACAATGTGGACTCATAATATGAGTATAAATATAATTATATTACAATAAACCTGGAATCCATAAATGAGCTATTGAAAAGTGAATGACCCTTCAGGTACATTTTATCTATATAGTCCAATATCACAACATCTTCCTCAAAGTAGCCTGGCAACTCTTCCTAACTATTGTATACAATAGAAACTGAAATAGTCTGTAGGTTTGATTTTAAGGGGAGCAGTGAGCAAACACAGATTAAATTACCTCAGAATGCACATACAACAGAGTTAAGTCAGTTGTATGTGACTTCAGTCCGTTGAATATCAACAGGAGGCAAACAGCTCCATCCCACTCCCACTGAGTGAAGAGCTGGGTTCAGGGTTCATTGGTCAAAAGGGGTCAATCGGGTTGGGCCAGGAGCACAAGCTAAGATCAGTCACTACTGGGACGGATAACTGCGGGCCAGAAATCTACCCCAGAGGGAGAGGGTGAGAGGGACAATATGTAAAAAACAGTGAACTTGGTAATTAAGAGCCAAACTGCTGAGGGATATCCTCCAGCACCACCTTGTGTCTACATGGATATATTACATCTTACTGTATATCAGTACACGGTTGACTTATTCAAGTGTAGTATATCCCAATATTACAACAATAGACACTTCAATGAGACACTCCAACGACACTTCAGATCTTATAGAGCTACTACAGAAGCCAGTCCATTGCCCAAGGTTAATAGGAGATTATTGATAAACGTGACTAATGTTGTTTCTGTGCCATGATGAAGTTAAAACCTGAACTGAAAATCTCCAAGTAATTTATCGGCAGGTGGCCATCCTAGAATATCACTGAAAAAAATCACTGTACTTATTTATTTTAACAGCCACCACCTCTGATGTTTCAGTGCATTTGACTTTTGCAAATAATGTCTTATTATTAATGGTTTTGACTTTCACAGTTTTCACTTTCACAAAAATTACCTTACATTATTTTCAGTGCCAATTTGAACTGAACAGATGTTTCTTTCCTTGTCTGTAATAATCTGCCTCTGTAAAAAATGTGAAACAATTCTTGAATTTGAATTCAGATACAACCTACCTTGTCTTATCTTGTACTGTCAAACTCAGAATATACATGTATCATAGAGATGGTAAGGATTTCTGTTCTTGCTTGCAATTAACCTATTACAAAGAGATGTCACAACACCCAGGATCACCTCATGGGGCACAATATCTTAGAGATTTAAGGTCCATGACTGCTTTGACAATAGTGACAGCTGAAGAATATGTGATTGAACTGGAGCCATGCAATAACTGATCTAAACATTAAAATCATTGTTTAATCATTATTCTCATAGGTTTTTATTAACTACCTATTGGCAGGGTTATAGTTATTGTTAAGGTTACTGTTTGGTAGTAGGCTAGACTAACTAGCAACATATTATTAGGTGTCAAATATGAATCATAAAACACATATATGTTTATTTTGTATGTTTTTTCATTGTGGAGATAAACTAAAGACGTCTTATACTGTTAATAAGACGATGCTTGATTTAAAAAAAACTTAACTCTGCTCTTATTCAGCAAATAGCACAGTTTCCTTTTAATGTGTCCACAGCAGCACACATAAAACCCAGGTACTGTTATTCAGGTCCAATACTTTTGAGATGGTGGTTGGTTCAACAGCAGGAGGCACTGTCTAATGTTACATATTTTGGGCATGCCAGTGTTTCCCTGATCATTCAACTCTCACACATGGACAATGGGACAATGAAAAATAATTAAGAGACAATTTGTTTGGAAATCAGGATGCACAGCAGTGTGACTCGAATCTAAGATCACAAAATCCTTGTTTATCAGGTAATTTGAATGCCATTATTTAGCATTTGTTTTTTCAGTATTTTGCATCAGCTTCTGCCCTTATTCTCACAGTCCTCTTGTATGTATACCTAGGACAGAGATAGTTCCCAAGTACAACAATGTCCATTTGGAGAAAAGTGCTCTTGTCTGGTTTGAATTATTGACAACCAGGCATCCATTCACCTTGACCTCTTCAGACTTTAATAGACACTTTATTACACGTGGACATTTTTTCTTATTGTATACTATATTTATTTTCAAAACAAAGATGTAACCAATTAGTTTATATAATGTTCAAAAAAAAATCTAATTTTAATTGAAAGCCTACTTTGTTCTTCCCTTTGATAAACTGTAGGGGGCACAAGATCTCACTCAATTTGGGATTTTCTGTTTTAAACAGCTGAATACAGCTGTATAAACACCTTTAGTCCTAACAAGCAGTTATGTACATGTTACACACACTCTTGATTCAATGAATAGTAATGGTTATAACAAATAATGTAATAATGCAAATATGAAATAATAGTGTAACATTTAGCCAAGAATGTGTCTTTTCATTACTGTCTCTTGATTCTGAGTCTATTCTGTCATTTTCAGTTAATTCTAGTATTATTTGTTTGTTTTCCATGTACCAAAGTAGTCTTTGTTTACATGGCCTCATGTTGTTCCATGAAGGCAGGGTATAGCTGTCATGCTGAGGCTTGCAAGATTACGAGAAATTCATTTCTATCACTGTACTCCACATGCTACACTATTTATGATCTTATACGTCATCAAGAAAACAGTCAGTTTACCATCAACAGTCCAATCCAAATAGATAAATAAAACATAGTAAATTAATGCTATTTTGACAAAAAGGAAACAGGAATTCCAAATGATCTGTAATTCTGATCTGTTATTTTGACTCACTGACGATGATAAACATTACAATTTCAAGGAGTTGTTGTCTGACTGCACCAAGCATTATCAATACTTCAGTTTACTGGCTCAGCTTGTGGCAGCGTTATCTTAAAGCGTCAGAAGAGGCCCGACAAAGGATACATGTGTGTTCCCACTGTGAGGGGATGTGGGGGAGGGGGTGGTTGTTAATGCTAAAATCAATCAGTAAATCTGAGGCACTGCCTGCAGAAGGGCCTCACTGCCAGTGATTCTCACTGTAAGCTTATATGAATAAAAGCATGAGTCATTTAGAAAATAACAGAGTACGGTGGCAGATTGGTGGTCATATCTCCCCCAAGGATGCTAACTTCAATATCCTCTTGCTTTCTGTCTTTCTTTGCCACAGCTGGGATAGCATTGTGTAGCGTAAAAAAAGCAAGCCATGAATATATCAAGAAGGCAAGAATACATAAAGGCATGTTGAGTTTGATGTTTCCTGATGGCTCAGTGCTCTTAGTTTGAGCCATTTACCTGGCTGCAGTCCAAGTAGTTCAGACCTCACCTCCTCTCGAGGCCTATGAATTAAAACCGGCTTGCTGAAGCATAGCTGAGTATTTAGAGTGTTTGCTGAGAGTCTGCTGGAGGCCTGCATACTTTAGAACTCTCAGGGGTCCAAAGAGGGCCACAATATTGTTTCTACAAACAGATGTGAAGAATACAAGTATAATAATGCATAAAGGAAAATGCAAACGTGACTAACCATTTTCCATGGATGCTGAAAGTGTAGAGATTTTCTTCTGTTGGTATTTCAAACTTTTTTGACTTGATAAAGCACATACACACCTCAGCTGGTTCACAGGACCTGTATGAATAGTGTACCCCTCACAACAATGCAGTTCAACCCAGTGAGACACTGGTGAGGTGGAGCAAGCAGGCCTAAATGGTTTATTCTTTCCAGATGTTTTGTTAATGAGCTCATACAGCACACAGTCGCACAGATCCAATGCATCAACAAAGTGTAACATAGATATGACCCTGGTTACTGCATGTTCACATACTGTACAAACACCATATATTTATTGTACACATGCATACAGAACAAAGGGCCTACATATTAACTTGAGAGGAGGGTATATATATATATATATATATATATATATATATATATATATATATATATATATATATATATATATATATATATATATATATATATATATATATATATATATATATATATATATATATATATATATATATATATATATATATATACTATATATATAATCAACACTAGGTTGACTAAGGCACTCAGTTGCCTTCTACTGCTGCTTCTGAAAGGGCACAAGGATACATGTGAATAGTGTTAAAAATGTTTTAAAATATACAGGGGGATTGCTACAAAATGGTGCAACAAATGCATAAAGGTTATTGTTTGTTTTTTTCTCACCTCATTTATTTTTCACAAGCCATTAATGGCTTTGTCTTAGAGTAGAAATGTTTCTTAGCAGTTACGCAAACCTGTATGATCTCTTCAATTTTGTTAGACAGTATTGACAAGCTAGAAATACTAGTTTTAAAGGCAGGTTGTGAGACAAAAACTGACCATTGGACCATGACTGGACACTAGGCCGGACTTTGGTGGGCTTAGTCAACAATATTTAAGAAGTGACACTTTAATACCTCAACCATTTTGTGGTGCATGTCGTTTGGGATTTATTTATCTTCTGTATTTGTAATATCTTTTTGTGGTGATGCGAACCCTGGAGATAAACAATCCATACACCTTCTGTTCTTTTTATATTTCTGATCTCTTCTTCTTGATTCATGTTCCATTAGCAGCCAGGCCTTTAGAGAGAGACTGTAAGTCAGCATCACCATATGGGGTCAGCACTTCAGCCCTCCCTTTGAGTCTAGATATCATGTTACACTCTGCACCTTCACATCTGAATATATGCACAAAACACAGTATGTGCAGAAAAGAACAGCCACAAGCAGCACAAATCTGTGAGACTATTTGCAAAATATTTGAGTAAGTCATAAAGTTTAATGAATCTGATAAAGTATGTTACAAATAAAGTAATGATTAATCTTCAGCTGTTCCCAAATATTTACATTTTCAGACCTTCAGTGCATTCCATCCCATCTGTTTGAATAGTGCATTTTGAAGAAAACCTGTTACGGTATTGTATGGCTGCGTGTGTTTGTTCATTGCATACTTCAAAAGACATTCTATCATGCTCTCATGTACATTCTCCAGGTGCCATTCTTATCTCTGTCACTATTCTGCTCATCGGCTGGAATCCACTTCTGGGCCACAACACAACCCTATATTGTGCCACCATCATGTGTCAAATTGTTCTGTTCTTTTATCATACACACTGAAACCTAACAAACGTATCATTCCCTTAACCATAGATTGTTTCCGTTCCAAAGAATCCAGAAACAAAGAAAAATATTTAAAAACAGGAGGAAGAAGTTAGACCGAAACAATCTTACACTAACAAAACTGCAACATGCAACATAAGAGATCTTTGCATGTGTGCTCTTTGTCTTGAATTTTTTTTCGCAACAAGCTTAATGAGGACCACCTGTTTCTGCAGCTATAACATCCAAAACACAGAGACAGAAAACTATGCCAGCAATGTGAGCAGCTTTAGGAAGTTATATGTGGCATAGTACTAGAGCTCACAAAGCTTTGCATGATAATAATGCTCAGTCGAACACATTATATATTTTGGGATTTATAAAGAATGCCATGGGCACACAGTGAGGGTCTAGCAAGGTGTAAGTGGGTAAGAGAGATTGCACTCCACATGTGAGTGTTTATGAGACGTGATGTTCAGGGTGAATTCCTCAGTTAAGTGACATGGGCTCTTTCTGTTTGAGAAAGGACAAAACATCAAGCTGTATGAGAATAACTGGTCATATGCTCAAACAATACTGACCTACAAATAAGGAAAAACAGAAACTATTGCACAACTGACTTGTAGTGTATGAATTGTAAGGTTGAGGTGAAAAAATAAGAGCTGCAGTGAAAATGATACAAACTTTAGCCAAGTCTGGCAGGTTCTTTTTAGAACATTAAATAACTTAAAGTAGGGGACTTTATATTTTCTTGTAAATGGAACATATAAAGCTTAAACCAATATGTCAAAAGATAAATCTTTAATGATCCATTTGTTCTTAATTCCTTGCATGGCTGTGTAAGCTAATATGAGTGCCTAAGATTTAATAAATTCACTACACACACACACACTGTGGGAATGGGTAAAGTAGCTCTTAGAGGGCCTATACATGGTGTCAGCCTGAGTCCAGATCAGAGCATTCTTTAGATTCTTGTCTGTAATTATACTGGCAGGTTTGATTCAGCTTTATATCTTTTATCCACCATCTCAAAGGACGGTGCTGGCCATCCTCAGATCTCTGGCCACAATGAACACACACACTCCACTCCACACACAACAAAGTAACAATGAGATGAGAAGAGAGGCCTCTCCATGTAGTCCAGTTAAAAAGCAACTCATTCCCTTAATGCTTTTTTCTGCAAGGCTTGGAGTGTGTAGAGCTTTATGTGCCACATGTGGAGGCGTTTGTGGGTGTTGAGATGGTGTAATTGTGCATACATTACTCTTTGTGCTTCACCAGTGTCAGCAGGCCGGTAGATAGCGTATTAAACAACAGGCCCATAAACGCAGTGGTTCGCCCGATAGGAAAGAGGAGGAGCTGAGAAGAGGGAGACAGTGAGTGGAAGGCTTTGTAGAAAATATGTCTAGTCTGATCCCTTTATTAGACGGCAGGGGGGTTTGCTGCAATCACATTCACATTTACTGTAGTTGAACGTTCAAGACACTGAGGCCTGCTAAAGTAACAGGAACAGTATCTATGAGAAAATGATAAATTATTAAGATACATGTACATTTGTTTTCTCAGATTTCCTGAAGTATGGGAAACTACTGTTATGATTAACTTGCAACTGTTTAAACATACAGGAAAAAAAAAACAGTTACAAAAGTTGCTGGTTAATCAGTGTTATTCAAAATAGAGAAACTATGCACTGTAAACATCCACTGCAGCTTTTTGTTGAACTTTAATCTGTTACACTCAACTTAGTTTCCATTGCCAATATTTCTATTTTTGGTCTATATTTTGGTCGCAACCTCAAAAATAGCATCTGATTGCTTAAAATAGATAATATATGCTTTCCAAAATCCATGCAAAAATATTATGGTTTACCTTGGGTCATTGTTTTCAGTGCAAACAAAACAAACCAGAACACAGAGTACTCACTTCAGAGTACTCTTTGTACCTCCCCTTACCTTCTTCTATATAGACACACTTTGGAAGAAAAAAACCTTAGTGCACCTTTCATGTTCGGGAATTAGGCTGTGTCCACTGAACAATGGCACTTTGTTAAAACACAACAATGAGATCTTTTCAATAATAAGAAGATTAATTGGATACACGAGGAAGTGTAGCTAGTGTGAATGTATGTGTGTGGTCTGTGTATAGCGCTATGGCATGTCCAAATGTTTTGTATGTAGGTGTAATATTAAAGACCCAGTTAGTCCTAACCTGACTCCACCAGATAGAACTGCTCACAGAACATATCTGGGAAGGCCCGTTGAAAGTGTTTGCAAAAGGGAGGCGCCTTCTGTCGGAAACTTGTTGGGTGATTGGATGAAGCACTGACTAGTAGCCGCCTACTACAAGATTTGTTTTAGCCATTCATAGCAACAAAACATATGACATTACCAGAGTGCGGCTGATATGAAGAACAAACCACTGTAAATCAAACAATTATTGCCATGGGAATCTGCAAATAAAAGAAACATTAACTAACACTAAATTGGTAAATGAAACAAGGACTACGTGATTTAGGATGTGCCAAAGCCAGTAGGAAAAAGAGCACAAAAATGTTTTCTTTCCAGAAAATCCTTTAGTGCCACATTTTTTAGTGTTAGCAAAAGATCAACATGGCTACGCTGAAAGACGTTAGCATCAACGCTAACGTCTTTCAGCGTAGCCATGTTGATAACATAGAGGAGAAAAGGACGCTTGTTGCATTTGTCAAATTAAAAACCCGCCTCTTCCTGCTGCCCTACCTTGGTCACAAGAGGCCTGTGAGCCCATGGTTCAACTCAACGATCTGGCACCATGAGAGGGGGGAGAGCTATTGTACATGCCTTTTAGTGGTAGGGGAAACCGGAGTACCTGGAGGAAACCTACACAGACACAGGGAGAACATGCAAAACTCCACACAGAAAGGCCTTGCCCTGCCCAAGGATCAAACCCAGGACCTTCTTGCTATAAGGCAGGAGTGCTAACCACTCTGCCACCATACCGCCAAGGTTAAGTCTATGTCTACCACCTTAATGCGATGGTTGTACATAACCATGCATGACACAATGCAGTAAAAGACTGAGTTGGTTTGAAATATGTGTGTTGAAAAAACTGAAAAGTAATAACTAACTGCATGTAGTCAAATGTAATCTTTTAAATCAATAAGTGGATAATCACTAACTACAAATATGCAGAAATATTGTTATAGATTATTTGGTCACAAAGAACCCTGAACGGTTTTCTAGCCAAGCTTTAAGTCTTTGTGTTCAATAAAAATGGGAGTAAAGGTCAGGGAAAAGTCAGGAGATGCACAGCAACTTTATGAAGGAAAACATATTATTATTTTTTTCAGAGTGGTGACTACTAGATAAACACACACACAAAGTCCCACAGTTCCCCTCTTGTTACACCTCCTCTTGATTTCTGAGCATCAGCTGAGCTGGTCCTTTGCAGAGCAGTGCTGTTCTTCCTTTGACTGTCATGAAGGGTTAGGCGTGATGTTGAGTTATTATGTGCTTTGTCTGACACATCTCCATTAGAAAGTCACAAGAGTGGTGGAAGTAGGGCACGTCCTCTTGCACAGAGTCACTACTAACTAGGTAGGGTTAGCCCAAGCAGATCCATCACTATGTTTTGCCCTTTCCTTGTAAATAGCTTCTTTTTGCGTGTCTCATTTCCACAACTGACATGATACTCTCAGTGCAGAATACAAATTTAATCTAATCCTTCAGATTTCAAAAAGTAGATCAAAATCACACTTTGTAAGATTTAAAGACTCACATGGACTACTGTATACTGTACTTGTGTACTCATTTATGTATGAAAAACTATTGTATACTACTGCATAGTGACAAAAATCTTTACATTGGTAGGCTTCTGTCAATGTTTCCATGACCAAGACTATAGAAGATCAACTGTTAAATCATTACCCACTGTCCCAGCAGAGTCTTTTAAACCAAAATGCCTCTTGTGCAAATGATATAATATTAGAGTAACACTAGTGTAAAGGCAGCACTGCCCAACTGAAGATTCAGAAGAGTAACATCACATGCTTGTGAAATACGGCACTGCTTTAGACTGAACAAAGAGCTGACCTTTTGCAGAATCAGTATTCTTTTCAGACATTCAGCAAGGACTTAGAAGACCCTTTTTGCTTTTGTGTTTTTTGAAAGACAAAAACACTGAATTTGACCATTGTTGTTCTACTCTGTGTGTTTAGCCTCGGCCAATAGCTTTCTGGGAAGCGGCTGTTATGTCATTGTTTTTACTGAGGATACCGTCTCTTCAGTTTACACGGCAACATAGCAGGTGCCACAATAATACAAAGACACCTTATCGTCCGGATTCAAAAGTTTGCGTTTTTGTGGAGCAAGGACACTTCCTTTGTGTAAACAAACAGCCAAACCACAACAGAATCTTTGCATTTTGTGTAAAATATGTTGACGTGTAAACAAGCTTTCTTGTCAAAGAAGAATTGGAATGGTGGATACATGTTTTTATTATATTTAGACTTGATTTTATGGTAAAAAAAAAAAAACACATTAAAATGTTACCTCATAAATCAAAGTAATTCATATGCAATTTTTTATTAAAGCTAAACATGGGGACATCCCAGTGTTTACAAACATGTATGACAAAAAGCTGTGATGCCTACAATGTTATTCTTCAAACCAAAGCCTTCGAACATATGGGTATAAGCCACATTTCACAAAGCCTGGGGTGCATTGTGTCCTCCTGTCTGCCATGCTGAAGTCCTGAAGAGAGTGTAGACAGTACAAAGCCCTGAGGAGCTGCTAGTGTCTGTGCATTGGACATATGGCATTGCTCTGGGCCAGGGGCTTTTTTGAGAAAAGGGGTGGGGGTGTAGTGGAGGTGGGGGCATGTGTGTGTAAAGTTGAATCTACAACAAAGTTAAGGCGGTTTAATGAGGCATGTAGGGGGTCAGTGACAGAAGGAGGACCTGGCTCTTCCTCAGTAGATGGAGGGTACCCCCCCCCCCCTTTCCCCAAACCAACACTTCTACTCTTTTGTCCTTGTGCCATCACTCTCCCTTTCACAGAAACAGATACAAACAACAAATACACACATCTACACACCACAAGTGAAATGACAAAGTCAATCTACAACACAGTTAATCAGATTTCTTATGTAATTGGATTTGTGTGCTGTGGGGGTGGTCTTTAATAATTGGGGTAGTGTTTAGCTTTGGTCTCTGCTGTATATTAGGCAGGACAGATTCCTGTTTTATAAATCCAAGCCTGCTTTAGTCTAAAAAACATTTTGTCCAAATAGCCCATTCACCAAATAAAAACAATACAGAAATCCAATTCATGATATATGCAACCATCTGTGGTAAAATGGTATCCATATGGAGGCTTTTGGAGAAAGAGATGCAAATGTTTCTTGTTGACCATGAGACCACATATGTGAAAGAATTGTATTTTTGTAATTTCACATTGTAATTTCAAAACAAGTTTTAATTAACTTATGTTCGAGCTGAGCAGAATGTAATTTATTGCTGGTATTTTCAATAGTGAACGTCTCCTACTCTGTGTTGTTGACATAATTGAATCTGAAAAGCTGGGATGACGATCTTCTATCAGCATTTTGGAGTTCTGCAGAGTGCAACAAATGTGGACAAGACATAGCACTTTTACATGAGCCGTTGCTTTGGTCAATTAGGAGGTGTTTTTCTTCAGTTTCCCGCATTTTAAGTGACTGATTTTGTCCAGTCAGTTCTCACTTCATGTTTTGTGGTGCTATTTCTGCTGTGGTTAAAATAAGAAACACCACAGTGTTGTGCAATAGAAATTACATGGTTTCGCCTTAAGTGTGTTTTTCATTTCCAAAATATATGAATAGCCTACAAGCCAAAGACTTAAACCATACCATAGCACTTTTAGTCAGAGTTTACAATTGATTATGCATTTACCATTCTCTACAACAGTGAAGCTGGCTGAGGCTTTAGGTGACTTCAGTTATGAAGTCCTGGTGGCTGTTAAGAAGACGGCTCACATCAACCTGCTACAGAACACAGATGAGAGTTTTGTAATGTCCACATGTCTACATATAGACATGTGGACATTATAAAAGCTTGGCCTGGATGATTAAGAATTTACAATAAAATTAATATTTCATTGTTTTGTTTTAATGCGTTTAGTCGATAAAGATATTATTTTGTATTTTCACACTATGCTGCAAAGGTCTAAGCTTGTGTATTTTTAATAGAAAATCAAAACCTAATAAGCTCACAAAGAGGTGTATTTGTAGCTTAGTGTGTCAGAGTGTTTGAAAACCTGTGCTAATAGCCAGTGTATTTAATGATCATCATTTTTAGTATGTACTCCGATATCATGTGGTTAGGGAAAATACTATAGTCTTTTAAGTGTACTATATGAATTTGTAATTTGAAATTAATTTCTTCATACACATAAGAGGGCACTATTTTTCAATCGAATACATAGTTAATGTTTTCAACATAAATTGTTATTCAATCAGTGTTCTGTCCACACAGTCAGTCTGTTAGGTGCAACTGCAGGCCTACAACCAATAATGTCACATTTTGACTGATCTCACATCTTCTCAGCACAGACCACTTTGGTGCATGCAATGAACTATGCACTTTGAATTTAACTCAAAGTGACCCTGGAATGTGTCACCTCTGGTTGGTACCAGGCTCATGTCTGTCAATTTAATCATCAAAGGAATTTTACAAGTAAAGGGTTCAGCAGGCTAAGTGCGGCTGAAGACAACAAACAGCAAACACCTCAAAAAGCCAGCCATTTTAAAAGGAAATGCAATGCTGCACTGTAGAGTTACATTATTAGAGGCTGGTTGACAAGGAAACTGAGTGACTGGTATGACAGCTTGAAATAGCACATTCTTCTCCAACACACAGGTAGTCCTGCCTTTGTAAGAAACCTTATGGACATATTGCATTCCTTGAACCAAAACCATCTAAAAACATGTCTACATTTAAATTAAAACCTCACCTGTGACTTAACCCACCTTCTGACTTTTACCCCACTGACTAGCACATCAGTGTGTTAAACTGTATGAAAACTGGTACCATTTTGCAAAAGAATTCCTGCTATGATTGTACATAGAAAACTCTATAAACATAAGACATGAGAAGTGCATATATGGAGAGGTAGAGATGGCAGACTAAGTGTTTGGGAAATCTCTCAGACATGCACCTCTGCAGGCTCTTGCTGAGAGATAAGATATCAGTTGCCTTACTCTTTCTCTTACTCTGCTTTTTGTCCTTCTAAAATAATAATAAAACTAATGTCATGCACAAACATATAATAAATAACTTGCCCTCTGCCAACCCCCTTCCCTCTGTCTCTGTCCTTGCCTGACTGTCTGCAAAGTACCAGAGGTCATTTTATTTCACATATAAATTATTCACCAGGGGCTGAGCAGCTCATGCACAGTGGCTGTCTTAAACAAGCAGTAGCTTTGATTTAGCTCTGTCACCAGAGGCCCAGTGAAGGTTATCTGTGCCCAGTGGACCTGGTGGACATGCTAGATCCAGCTAATACAATTTACAACTGGAATTTTACAACAAAGGCACGTACACAGTGAAGTATGACATTGAAAAACCCAGCTGCAAAACACTATCACCACTGAAGTATGACAATAGCGTGACTAAGTTAAAAGAATTTTCTGCTTCTGTTACAGTGTTTTTGCAACATACAAAGCCCTGAGACGTGATCAAGGTGACTCCACTCTGAGTTTCCGCTGCTATCTAAATCACATATTGTACTTGCATGTTCCCTGTAGGCCACCACTCTTTCAGTATCTGTTTTTAGATAAGACGTAGAGCTGCTTCTGTAAAGTAAAACTTAACAATTTGTTTTTTATTTTTTTATTTTTTTGTGGGAGACACTGCTCCAAAGAACTGAGAGTGCTGTTTTAATTACAGCAACAGAATGTAAGTAAATGATTAAGTATAACTGAACATTTGAGGACTGATTCCACTTAAAAGGACCGAGCCCACATACAGTACAAGGGCAAAACAAAAACCTAAAAGTGCTGCTCTTTACTTTTTAGTACTTTTCAATGTTGGCAACAACTATGTGGTGACATCTGTGGATACATCTAAGGCAAAGTAAAGCAAATGTTAGTGAGATGAAGGCTTTATCATGTAAGTACACCTGGATAGTCCAATAGAGTCCAGCCTGAAGAAAAATCTCAAAAAGGTTTTTTAATCTAAATTCATGACATCCAAAGTGAAAAGTGAGTCAAATGATTTAGCTTTGATTTTCACACAATGATGTTACAATTTGCTTTCCTTAACTTTGTTATTTGTGCTACACAGCAGACACTGTGGCATTGAATAGCTGCTGATACAGGGGCTTAGGCTGGCATTGAAAACTCCAGCAGCTGTTGAGCCAAATTGAAAAGTGAGATGCTTGCCACACAGCGGCAGCTCAGATCAGTAGCTGCAGTTTGGAAGCTAGTTTGAGTTGACAATACAATTAATGTGGTGCAACAGCAACTTGTCTCCATTATAGTGTCACAATAGGCCCCTTGCTGAAGACATAAATGTCCTACAGTCAACAGGGCCCTAAATGTTTCTACAGATAGGCTAGAAACCAAGATCCACTTTTATCCCTGCAGACACTGTCTTCTATCTTTTGCTTCCACAAAGTGCAGACTGAGAGAATAGACAGCTGTAAAGTGCTCTTAGCAGTAGCTGCATCAGCAGAGTAAGGCTAAATAAAAAGCTATGCATTTTTGCGTGCGGTGAAAGAGAGCTACAGAGCACATGTGTGCAGACTAAGGGGTGATGGCTTCCTCAGGCAGACAAAGGGGAAGCACTGCTTCTCTGAATATCCATTAGGCTAAACCAATAGATCAATATTGATCCTTATTACCACTGAGCTCCGTCTAATAGGCTTCTGTGCAGCATGATACAATGACAGCATTAGTGGACATGTCCAGAGGGATGGGCCCAGGGGTGGGACGATGAGACACCACCCAAACAAGAGCGAGGCAGCAATAAAAAAATTTACATGTCCAGAGAAAAGAGAGAAAGTGGTAATGCTGACAATGTGTGCCCGACTGAGATTTGACCAGATTTAAAAATTCATACTTTGTTGACAAATGCAGGGTAAAGCACTGTGTTTGAAACACTGCAGAAAAAACGACAAAGATAAAAACTTGAACTGGCAGGTCAGGACCTCATGAAATGGCTTTTGGATTTTGTTCACGTTTTCTTTTTCTTCTTAAAAGCTCAAGTTGAGGAAAGCAAAAGCCTGCAGGCTAGTTTTCACACAGTGAAAAAAGGAGCTAGAACACAGTCTGCGCTTTGTGCAGGAGGTTGCATATAGAGGACATAGTGTTAGGGTAACCAGGCAGTGCAGCTGGGCTTTCCAAACTATGCAACTTTAAAGCACTGTTTAAATCAAGATGCACAAGCCATACAAACACACACAACAGACAGAGATACAGTGAGGCAGGGAAAAGATTTTGTGATATTTTGTATATTTAATTTTAGTCTTTAGAAAAAGAATTCCAATTAAATATATCTCTTGTTTATTTTTAAAGGACGTTTCAGGGACTTTATATTTAATTATAATAATACCATAACACACAGACCCTCTCATATATATGCAAGATTGATGACTTTTGTTTAGATTTTTTTTTTTTTACAAAACTAAGACAAGATGTGAGTGAGCATTTTGAGTTGCTTGTAAAGCAGCAGTCTGTAGCAGTAACCCACATGCATGCAAATCGAGACATAACTGTACCGCAAGAAAGAAAAACATGCCAGCTAGTTCATCCTCCGGACCCCCAAGCCCTCTTTACAACATTCCTTTCATAAATGTTCTGTGCCAGTGTATTTTTTTAAGAAACCGGAGAGTGCTGGTATGTGTATGAAGCCATTTCTCTGGGACGGCATTTCTTTATCATCACCGATCTTTTATCCTCTGACCCACAGTTTTCACCTCCCTCCACCAAAAGCTAAACACACATATTACACAAGGATGCATATAGAGGCAACTTTACCCACACACTCTTACGTTAATGTATGCACACCTGTATGACAATGACCTTTCAATGTCTGACATTGGTGTGAGGAGCAGGCATGGTGTGGCAGCATTCTACAAGTTGGTATCAGGCAGATGTCGAAACATACCTATGACCGTTGGTTAGCATGCATTACGTGCTTATTTGATTTGTTTACAGATGCAAAATACTCCTCAACATGGATGAAAAATGTGCCTTTTTTGTATCATGGCGTGCTTAAATTTCAAACTTCCCCTCCTCCCACTTTTCTTTCTCTTCCTTCTGCAAAATAGCATGTCTAACCCTTTTAGTTCCCCTTGTTGGTATGGATCTGTTAAGTGTTGGCAGACACAAAATGCCAGAAAAAAGCAAGGCAGGCAACATTACAGAAAGATGACTTTTCACTGGATTACAGTAACACTTCAGTTCACTCAGTCACGTCATGCAGACTACATACAATAGCCAGACCTGTTTAACCAACTAAACTATTTGCCTTGTACCTAGTGACTGAGAGGACATTGCTCTTTAAAGTATACCTAAGCACCCGTAGAACAGGATTGGTGTTTAATGTCAACCTACGGTTGGAAATTAACAGAGCCTATACGTAATGTGCTCTTTATGATGTGTGAAGGGTTTTAAATTTAGACTTTGTGTTAAATGGAATATTTCATTTGGCCTTGAAAAAATGCTAAGGAAAGCAAAAGGAGATCACTTTAGGATATAACAATCTCTTTTATTCTCTATTCGAACAATCATTTAAAACTTAACAATCCTCACAAGCATGTAATTATAAAAGCCCAACACATTGTTTCATGTCTCCGCATATAGTTTATAGAAAGGTTATACAGTATGAACTTCTAAATTAGATAACATACTTAAATGAAAGATGTTCAGAATTTTTTTTATCCTTCTGGCTCACACCCAAAGACATTCAATTCATTAGTATGACTGTCCAATAGCTGTACTCTGCAGATTAGAGTACAGCTGTCTGTCTGTTTTGACCTAGCTACCCAATTTTTCTTTCGATCCTCAAATGATAGCTTTCAATTTTGGTATTGATAAGAAAACGTCTATTTGTCTAAGATACCACAAGGAGCCTTGATGTGTGTGTGATATCATGATGGCTTTATCGCACCATTAAAGGATTAAACTGATTTCACATTTATTTAAAGGATTGCATGATTTCAGACCACCTGAGTGATCTCAGTGCTGCCGAGACTCTCTACCATGTCAGAAACTGCATCAGGAACTTCTTGTACTTCTGCACTCAAGTTTAAGTCCTTTTTAAGTTCGAATTCAATCTTGTTAACAGGTGTTTCTTCTGGGCTTTCACTGCCATTAACACATTTCTCTGTCTGTTCAACAGTGGTGTCAGTAGGTTCTGCACACTCTCCATTCACCTCTGGGACTGCCTCTAAGACAGGACTCTCTAATTCCCCATTTTTTATTTCTACCTCAGGCTCATGGTAAGGCACATCTTCTGAAATTTTGGGGGCTTCTGCAGCCTCAGTGATAATTTCACATCCAGACTCTGAAATGACAATTTCTGGGACAGGTTCAACTGCTTCAATCCCAGATAATTTCTTTGCAACTATTTCTTCTTTAGACTCTTCCTCCAAGACCTCAGTTTGAACCTCTTCACTCTCTAGTCCACTACTATCCCCTGCAAATCCCACTGGCTCATTCTCTTGTACTTCCTGCTCAATGTCCATTTTGGATATTTCTTCTGCATTTACCTCTGGCATCGGCAATGGGTCTAGTATTGCCTGAGGCTCAGCCTCCAGTGCAGGCTCTTGCTCTAGCACTGACTCTGGGGATTGGTCTGAGACTGGCTCAGCTGCCTCAATTACTTGTTCAGGCTGTGGTTCAGGAAAGTCCAGAGAAGGCCCTGGTTCAGAAGCAGTATCTAACACAGGTTTTGCTGCTGGGGTCTCTGGTGTGGTGTCAGGAATGACCTCTTGAGCCAGTTCTTCAGCGGGTACCTCTGGTGCCATGGCTGGTTCAGGTTCAGTCTTAGTTGTGGGTTCTGGGTAGTCCTTTGCTGCTGCTGGGGGACTCTCTGGTGTCACTGTATCTGCCACCACTATTGGCTTTTCTACTGGAGCTGTTGCTTGTGCCATAGCTGGTTCTTCTACAGGGGCAGCTGCTGCATCTTCTATTGGAGCCACTGTTTCTGGTGTGGCTGTTTCTTCTTCTAGGACTGCGGTTGGTAGTTCTACTGGAGCAGGAGCTGCTACAGGTTCCTCTGCTGGACCAGCTGTCTCTGCCACTGTATCATGTACAGCGGATTCAACAGAAGCCAGTGTTTCTGGGGCAGTTTGTGATTTCACAGCAGTTATCTCTGGTGTTACATGAGCTGCTTCATTGGCTGGAGCAGCAGGCTCTTCTTCAGTGGCTGGAGCAGTAGGCTCTACGTTAGCGGCCGGAGCAGCATGCGCTTCTTTTGTGGCCAGAGCAGCAGGCTCTACATTAGCGGCTGGAGCAGCATGCGCTTCTTTTTTGGGGACCGTAGCAGCAGGCTCTACTTCAGCAGCCGGAGCAGCATGCTCTACTTTAGCGGCCGAAGCAGCAGGCTCTTCTTTAGAGGCTGGAGCAGCAGGCTCTTCTTTAACCGGCCGGAGCAGGAAACGTTTCTTCAGAGGCTGAAGCAGCAGCCTTTTCTTTAGCGGCCGGAGCAGGTGGCTCTTCTTTAGCGGCCGGAGCAGGAAGCTCTTCTTTAGAGACTGAAGCAGCAGGCTCTTCTTTAGCGGCCGGAGCAGGAGGCTCTTCTTTAGAGACTGAAGCAGCAGGCTCTTCTTTAGCGGCCGGAGCAGGAGGCTCTTCTTTAGAGACTGAAGCAGCAGGCTCTTCTTTAGAGGATCTGGGCTTCTCTGTGATATCCACAGCTTCAGTCACTGCTGCCACAGCAGAACCAACAGCTTCTTCCACAGCAGTGACTACTTTTGCCGTCACTTCCTCCACGAGAGGTGGCAGGGTCTCTTCAACTTTAGCAGATACCTGAGCTGCTGCTGTGGCCACAATGTCATTCTTTGCCTCTTTGGGGTCACTTACATCATATCCCTTCTTTTTCTTGCTCAGTTTGCCTCCCATGGTCCTACAATTAAAAACATGGAAAGGTTTAGTTGATAGAGTACAGAGAGCTATATCTAATAGGCTGCTGTATGTCTATTTCATATACACTATAATCAACAAGTTATGGCTCCTGTAACTGAAAAACCACAACAATTGACACATTGTGGAGCAAAAGTGCAAACTAGTTTGTTGTACTACTCTCACATGGAGGGGAAGAGCCGGTGATTGGCACAGAATGCTACTTCCTTTGAAGAAAAACAAAAAGAGAACGGGATGTACAGCTTTGTCTTGTACATATTGGAGAGTAACTGGGAAAGAAAACTTTAACCTCTGTTAATTTAAAACAAAATCATAAATGCTATTATTGTTGCCAGTATATCACTCAAGTAAATATCATGGATATGGATATATCATGAAGTCAAACTGCCCTATTGACAAAGACAAAATTGCGCTGTGCAGCAGCACGTTGGCACAGGTACGAGTCAATCCGGGAACTGTCCATAGTGCTGCAATGAAGCAATTAAGACGTGACGCGCCACAACGCATAGTGTTAGGCTCAGCATCATATCCCCTTGGCATACACTTTCTAGCCTGTTCTGTTAAAAAAAAGACCACTAAATGAGAGCTGGCCCTTTGATAAACACATTGTAATTGTTAATCAGTTGGCTACGTTTTATAATCATCTGGAAATGTCGAAAAAAAAAAGAAAAATGAAAAAAAAAAGCCATCACTTTTAGAAATTAAACTAAAAGTGTGTTACAGTGCAGAGATGTTTTAAGGTAATTCAGTTTGAGTCCGAGAGTTAACAGGTTTCTCAGACGTGTGCGCTCTAAGCTGAAACGGAGAAAGAGGTATGGTCGGTAACAAAGGATGGGATCCTACAAATCAGAACATATATTTCCTGACAAAAGTAAACGGGCTGAGCTATGTTGGCAGAAAACACAATGTTCAGCTATGCTAGAGTGCGGGATAATAAGGGAGTTATTATATAGGCTAGGCTACACACTGCCTACAAATCCTCGAGATAAAAAAGCAGTAGAGGACTCCATTCCCCATTTCTACCCTCCCACCGCTGCCTCTCAACTGCTCTGCCCTTTTTTGTTCACGATTAGAAAATGTCGTACATTCGCACAGACAGGACTGGATTAATGATAAATTTAGACCCTAATTCCTCATCCGTTAAGTCACATTCAAATTAAGTAGTTTGTTTTGCATTTTTTTAATTATACAGTTATTTAATTAATTTCTTTATAATCGTGCGTAAAACACTGCGGCTGTTCCAAAGAAAAAAACCCACAGGATCATTTCAAACCAGGTGAAACAATAAACTAGTTCTAATATAGAACCCTACAGAAAATAAAAAGGAAATATAAGAAATTTTCTTTCTTTTAAAACACAAGCATTGGAAAAAACAAAATGTTCAAAAAGCTGACCTGTATTTGTGGAGCGCTATCGGTTGGGCTCCTTGTCCAAGCTGCTGGATGTGATAATGAAGGTAAACCTTTGGAGTGGCAGCTGCAGATTCCGCCCCTGCTTTCCCAAGTGCAGTATGAAACTCAAATGAGGAGTGCCCCCTCGCAGTCCTCCAGACATCTGTCGCTTTCACAGTCCAGCCTATACCCCATTACCGCTCCCCCTGCAATCAATACCCTCCCAATGTGAAACCCCTCCTCCACAGCACACACCCACTCTCGTGTTTCTCTTGTGTTTCAATCCAAATGCGATTATCAGGCGTATTTCTGTTCTTAAATGTTATTTCACCGTTTCCTTGGTCAAACAGTCATCCCACATAACCGTAACCATGTTTGTGGTTTCCATTGGGTTTGGTACGTTTCGGTCCAGGCATTATCAGTATATTGCACTTTCTCGTGACTATGCCCATTTGTAATTTAAAATAGCCTAAACAGAAATAATATAGTGACAATATATATATATATATATATATATATATATATATATATATATATATATATATATATATATATATGTGTGTGTGTGTGTGTGTGACTTAATAAAAAGGAAAACACTAGCACCTTTGCACAATAGGTTACTACTCAATAAAGCACAGGTAACAGGTGTACAATAGTATGTTCCTGCACAACCGGAGGCTGTGGTTTCAGGACCGCAGTTCTATGGCCTTGACCCTAACCTTAACCATTAGTGTTTCTGGCCCTATCCTTAAGTGACAAGGGAGGCATGCAAATTCGGGGGAGCTGTCACAAAAAAAAAAAAAAAAACTGCGGTCCTGAAACTGCAGCCTCCGGTTGTGCGGGAACATACTATTGGTAAATGCTCTGTACATTATACATTTACTCTGCAGTAGTAAACTATATTATTGATAAGACAGCCCCATCTACTGGGCATGCTACAGCACTATAAACAAAAAAGTTTAATATTTAAATTATGAAGCAACACACTTTAATATCTAATCACCCCAAAAATGAATAAACAACTTCTGATGATTGATTGTGAGCTAAACATTGACAAACCTCACCACACCACTCAGATCTAATCTACATACAGGAGAGATTACAGGCATGGGAATCTTTGCTTGTACAATACTAGGAAGGCAACAATAAAAACCAGCAATCCAAAATGTGTGTGTGTGTGTGTGTGTGTGTGTGTGTGTGTGTGTGTGTGTGTGTGTGTGTGTGTGTGTGTGTGTGTGCAAGCGTGCGTGCGTGTGTGTGGGACCTTAATGCAACATTTTAGTAAAAGAGTATCTTTGTAGATTTTACTTTAAATTGTATTATCTGATAAATATCTAATTAAAATCTACAGGGGTTAATATTAATAATCACACAGACAACTCTAAGTTTGTACATTATGTAGCCTAATACCCTTAAAGGTATGACATAATATGAATTATACTTACATGGTATGAATATGTTACTCTCTTCTTTACCATTATCTAACAAGTAACAACCCATCTCGTGTTTGAATAAACAATATATAGGCTTAGCTACTTGTAGCCTACACGTTGTCTAAATAGTAGACTTTGGCATTCATTTTCCATCCTCTGAATCAGCATGATGATGACGATGGCGCCATCTACTGAGAATATTATTACATATAGATAACAATAGCTACTTTGAGAGACAGGGATTTAAAATAAATTTGAAACATAACGAAAGCATAAGCTGGTCGTGGTTTAAATTCACCCAGCATAAAACATAACTTGAAATAAAATTAGGCGACATGGTTCTGTCTACTGTATAGGTAGCCTATAGCTGATGAGCCTAGGGCCTACCCTAATTTCAGACTGTGTAGAAGATAATTGCCTACACTTGACAATGTGTCAGTTGGAGTTTTTATTGTGAATGCCCTCTGTCAGCCGTGAGAACAATAAGACATTTAAAGTAATCACGTCATTAATTGGGATTTTGCCAAAAAGGTCTGCTTGGAACTGGTCATGGGTGATGTGTTGGAAGTTTGGACGCTCCGCAGAAGTTCAGTTTCCGTATTCAGTACTCATGACGTTCTGTTAAAGAAAAATCATTCCAGGTCTAATATAATACGGTAAGCTGTGTTCGCAGTGATGTTACACGGTGCCTAACAGTGAGTGAATCAAACGCCCTGTTCGCTACTTGCGTGAAGGCGGTGCTAGTGGAACCCGGGCAGGGCCTCGCCTTTGTGGTCGCAGAGAGAGAAGATGGCTCCCGTTCTGGACAAACAGCGCCCGGTTACCACTGGGGCAGGCGACAACAACAACGAAGACGAAGAGGGACAAAACCTCTGGCAAGTCCTGCTACAGTTTGAACAGTCTAATTGCTTTTGTAATAAAACCACAAATATAAAGGTTTTGCTTTGTCACTGCCGGTTGCTCCCAAACACCGGCCAGGCTTAGCACAATGTTAGCTAGCAGCAATGTTAGCTAACATTGACTGAACCTAATGCACCTTCTGTTAGCTCCTATACGAAATAACTAGTTAACTAACTTGATAGTGTAGTTATTGTTACTACGATTTGTCCACCCGAGTCTGTTGAGTTACTTTCAGTTTAATTGTCAGTCATAGTAGTAAGTACTTTGACAGCTCATGTCTGCTTTACTACTCCGCAGCTTTTTATGCAGAAAAGAACAAGCTAATACAAACTTACTTTTGGCAAGTAGTTAAACATGTTAAATGTTTATCTTATTTCGTTTGACAGCTTATATGCAGTTCAAAATACTCTTAATGCCTACTATTGATATTTTAGCCTACGGTTTCATACGCCCAGAGTTTTATTTGTAGCATATAGCAGTTTACTGCAAGAAATGACTTGACCATTTCCTGTTTTGGCCATTGTAAGACACAATGCAGTTCTAAAAACAAATAAAGCAATTACTTTATTTAGCGTGACTTGAGGTCTACACCTGTCGACACATTGTTGTTTATGGGATTTGATATTTCTTGTAGGTCTTCTATTCTGAGTGAAGTCTCTACAAGATCAAGTTCAAAGTTGCCATCAGGGAAAAACATATTGATATTTGGTGAGTACTGAGAAAGCCACATTTTTGTAGAGCCTTGCATATATTGTGGTAACGTATTTATAATCTGCTAGGGGTAAAGAGGTGTTAACATTGAAGTAAACAAGCAACTTACATAAGCCACCTGACTAAATCTTAAAAACCGAGTACAAAAGTGCAAACTAGTTTGTTGTGCTACTCTCACGTGGCGAAAAAAGGGCTGGTGACTGAAAACCTTGGAAACTGAGTCCAGATGTTTTTGCTTTAACCTTTTCTTCATTATGATTACATTTATGAGTGCAACCTCTTTCTATAGATATATGATTAGTATGTCTATATAAATCATTTAGTATACGCAACTCTACCATATATTGATAATAATGTGATTTTCGGCAGTAATTATAGCAGTTGTTAATATTTCACAGGTGAAGATGGATCTGGAAAAACAACCCTTATGGCCAAACTTGAAGGAGTGGAACACAACAAGAAAGGGAGGGGGCTGGAGTATCTATACTTAAGTGTCCATGATGAAGACAGAGATGGTGAATGTGCTTGTTGTATTTTTGTCAGCCCAGTATAAACTCATAAATAGATAGTAATACATATATTAATGTTTTTTATTTATTTATTGCAGACCTTACACGGTGCAATGTTTGGATTCTGGATGGGGACCTTTACCACAAAGGTCTACTTAAATTTGCAGTTTCAGCTCAGTCGTTATGTGACTGTTTAGCTGTGTTTGTTGCGGATATGTCTCGGCCGTGGACCATTATGGAGTCACTGAAAAAGTGGGCTAGTGTGCTTCGTGACCACATAGACAGACTCAAGATCTCACCAGAAGACATGAGGGAAATGGAACAGAGAAGTAAGTAGAGCTGCCTGAATATGGCTTTAAGAATGGTGACTAATGCTTTTCATTGAGAGCAATATAGGCATAGAAAAAATCTGGCCTGCGTGCATATCCATGTATATCTAAAGTGACCATATAATGTTGAGAAAGGTGCCTAAGTGTCTAGAGGTGGAAAGAATAAGACTCTTAATATACCATAATATCATCCAGAGCGCTTTGCTGAACCTGCTGCTGTGGGGGAAAAAAAGTAGATTGGTCGCTGTATAACATGGAAGGCAAGCAAATTATAACATTAGACTTTATCATGGATGTTTCTAGGTCATCATCAGTGAGGCCCATGATCCTCAGCTGCATACTCTGCCTGCAGGCGAGTTCTGCAGATCAATGAATGTACTCAGTTGTTGATCTCTTGTTAATTTTAGAAGTCATTTTGTCTCCTTGTGAACAGTTTTTTTGTGTTAAGAATTTTTTTGTTTTACAGAGAAGTTCAGGGTTGTCTCAAGGGTATACACAGAGTTTCAGGGATTGCCTTCTTTGGCTGCATGTATATAACACTTTCAGTACACTATAGCACTAATCTAATACTTACTCATCCATAGACTTTAGCTGACACAAATGTGACAAAAAGGAAGTTGATGGTTTTAGTTTTAAGTGATAGTTCCTTTATCATGCCTCTTGGTACACAGCTGTGTTACACATTCATGATTAAAATTACAAATACAGGTTGTTTTTTTCCTTTTTTTAGAAGTCATTAAAACCAATAAACACAATGTATAAATCATTAACCACAGACACACAGTTAAACCCTTTTTGCGCCTTAAGTTAGAGAGAGAATTGTAAATGTCCTTGCTTGTAGACGTCTCTTGCTTTGTCCTCAAAGTTGAGGTCAGCTTTCCTGTTTAGCTGCAGCCTCTAAAGCTTTCTCGGTCTGTCAGTTGTGATGTCACTTGAACATTGGTGAGACCTAGCGCGGTGTGACATATTTGCAGTGTCTGAGTGAAAAAGCTGACAGACAGACCGTGTGGGTGGCTTGTGTCCAGGGAGTCTTGCAGGCGTCTTGCATCATGGCTCCCTCCCCTCAAACGGCAGCGTCAAGGAAAGGAAGTAAACTGAGCTGGTTTGAATTCAGGCAGTAGGCTGGACATCCAAACTCCTGCTGTGCTGTAACTCAAGTAGGCTGGCTGCTGGAGTTGTTTTTAGTAAAATTACAGGATCTACTTATTGTTGGAGCAGGTTATACGGAAAATGCTGTGGTTTGTGGATATTTTCAGAGTGGGACTCAGGCTGCTGTCTTGGATGTTTGTTTCGAACATGGATTACTACCTAGAATTAGTTAGTACGGTTATATGTTGATGTCATTTGACCTCACCTTTGTTTGTAAAATAGATAAATAGGCACCAACAGGTCAAAGTCCCTTTCTTTACTTTCTTAAAGTGATACACCCGTTGAAATGTCTGATTTAGTTTATTAAAAAAAGTATTGTGGCAATATTCAAAATAAAACATTTTATAGTCCTGTTTTTAATGACCTGCTCCCTACCTATTAACATCTTTACTTAAATCTTTAGTCTTGATTGTGCAGTAGGCAATAACATGTGATATTTCTGCCCCGTGGTCAAATGTACATATGTTCCGAGTTTGTGTCGGCTACGCCTTAAGTTTGTATGTAATAACAGTTGTTGCCTCACATGCTAAATCCAATGTTTGAATGTGAAGGAGTTGGCTCAAAATGGCCAAGTCAATCTGGCTTTGTGGGCTGTCCCTGTCTGCATTCCCAAAGCTGCTGAGGAAGTAGGCTAAAGCTTCCTGCATCTGAAATCTGCATCTGAAGTTTACTTGCCAAAAACGTTTAGGACTAAGCCTGCTCTAAATTGAAAAGAGAAGCTAAATAAGTTGCGTAACAGCAACATAATGAAAGAATGCATTAAGAATGCTATGATAAATGATCAAATGTTTCTTTGTCGGTTTTTCCTCTAGTGGTAAAAATGTTTCAAGAGTACACAGAACCAGAGGATGCCACCCCATCTTCCCCACAGAGACGGACCCCACCAGGGGGAGAAGATGAAGCTGTTGTGTTGCCACTTGGGGACAATGTACTCACACACAACCTGGGCATTCCAGTCCTAATAGTTTGCACAAAGGTAAGTATTTTTATTTTTCCCATGACCAAGTGTCAAACAAAAGTCAAACATACTCTCACAGCTTTAGCAAGAGTTTTACCTGCAACATATTCCTTTCTCAACATGCTCGAAATTCAGTTGCTTTGTGGAATTACCTCTGTAAATGTCTGTCTACATTTACATTTAGTCATTTAGCAGACGCTTTTATCCAAAGCGACTTACATTCACCAGTGTTACATTTACGGTTGACGCTTTTCATTTAAAGCGACTTACATTAAGGTTCCATTCACCAGTGTCACAGCTGGAACACCACTGGAGACAAGGTGGGTTAAGTGTCTTGCCCAAGGACACAACGACAGTATGAACTGTGGGGAGAGCGGTTCATGCTAAGTTCATATTCTGTGCAAAAAATGGAGTAAGAAGATCAGCGAGGTTAGTGTCTCTTACAGGTGCTGGAGTGCACCGCTGATTTAAAGTTGAGAAAATGCACATTAATTTAGTGACTGCTATTTGGAGATCACGGAGCTAAAACTGCGTGTATTTTTTAGCACATTTCAGTGCGCAAACCTTAAGCTGAATAAACACATTTTGTATTTGCAAAGTTGAGGCATATAAAATAATGCTTAAAAGGGGTAAATTTGTAACAATACAACAATAATCAGCTAATTTCAAGCTCATTGAAAGAAAGAGCCACACCTTACCAGCAAAACTTTGCTTGTGTGCCACTCATATTCCAGTGAACTGTAGCTTTTGCAGCTGATGTCTCTCAAAGTGGGTTATCACATCTGTCCCACATCCTGAAATCCTAACGGTGAAGAATGAGCGGCTGTCAAAACGTGGCTTTTAAGCAGACCACTGTATTGCGAGGGTCAAGTCCATTTTTCCTGTGCCATGACACTGCCCAGTTTCTACTCCCTGCTATATAAAATACTGTGGTCTTATTGGGATACAGCTTAAAGCGCAGCCTGTCTGACAGATTTCATCCTGCTGATCTTGGTGGACTGACTCAGTCACTATTAAAACATTAAGTGGAAATATACATATTTTAACCTTTACATATTTGTATGCTGTTTTATTCTTGTGCTCTGTAATCTTCTGTCCTGTAACAGAAAGCCCTATTATCCCTGCTTGTTAACCCCTAAGGCAATGACTTGTGCTGAAAAACCCACTGTACCCATCAGCAGAGGTTCACATGCTCACTGTTACCAGAACATGGTCAATGCCTGTAATTATTTATTTACTTCATACTTCTTCATTGGTTATTTGTCAGGGCTTTTGTTTAAGATTTGGCACTTTACTCGTCACTTTACTTTACTTTTTCACTTTACTAGTTTGTTCACTATATGCAGAAGAAACCAGAGCAATTTTGGGTGTTCTATATTATTGTATTGACCTACAGCAAAAACAGGTCTTTTTTTGGTAATAATGCCTAATTTCCACAACCCAGAATTACCCTATTGCTATTAATTCGGGAACCCCATGTTTTGGTTCTATTAGTTAACTAAGATTTGTAATTTATTTAGAAAAACTTTGTGGCACCTGTATGACATCACTATCTGCATAGAAGACAAGAAACAAGCATCCTCAGATGTTAGCTCATACCAAATGCTGGAAATGTACCTTAACCTTACCACAAACCTTTGTAAAGGAAGAGACCAGGGTGACGGTGTCATGTGAGTGCACTTCTGACATTCATTAATGTATCTTTCTTTTCTTGACATTTTCAGTGTGATGCAGTGAGTGTATTAGAAAAGGAGCATGACTACAGAGAGGAGCACTTTGATTTCATCCAATCTCACATCAGGCAATTTAGCTTACAGTGTATCCTTTTTGTTTTATAACCATACTTTTAGCTTGTTACATGAAGTTGTGATATTTCATATCTATGATTTTTATTTCTTTTGAATTACCATTTTGTTCTTTAACGTAAGTAACAAGATGGTGCTGGCTTGATCTACACCTCAGTCAAAGAAGAAAAGAATCTGGATCTGCTTTACAAATACATAGTTCATAAATTGTATGACTTCCAGTTCACCACATCAGCCTTAGTGGTGGAAAAGGATGCAGTGTTCATGTAAGTCTATTTTTATGTAGTAGCATTACTCACTATTTGTCAGTAGTGTTGCAAAGGAGAAGAAATTATTGTAATAACAGTATAACTCCTCCAAATCATTACCCACTTTAATTACGCTGACACTTACTGTTTCAGTCCCTCTGGATGGGATAATGAGAAGAAAATTGGAATATTGCATGAAAACCTGTCAACAGTTAGACCAGAAGATCCATTTGAAGATTTTATTGCACAGCCACCAGTACGAAAGGTACAGAATGTATTGTTAACATTGCATCTCTGCAAATCCAATTGTCCCAAAATTCTGCAGTGACACTGCTATTGTACTTCACAGTTGGTTCATGACAAAGAGATAAGTGCAGAGGATGAGCAAGTTTTCCTGATGAAGCAGCAGGTATGTACTGTCCTCTGTTAATGTTTTTTAGAATGATTAACCCTACATTTTTGTGCTTTTTGAATTCTGTTTTACCATAACTTAGTGTTGATGCAAATGGCATAAGATTTGGGCGGGTTGCGTATTTTAGAGTGAATTCAAATTTATGAATTGAGATTTATTATTATATGTTTATTTATTTATTTATTTATTTATTTTTAAATCCTTCCCTGGATGTGAAATCCCTTCTTGTTTCCATTGCAACCATTTAACAATTTATTTGAGTGTCCTAGGGACTAGTGACTTTGAGAAAAAAAAAAAAATTATCTAAATGTTTGTGTTTTGACAGTCCCATATTTAGGACTCCCTATCTGTTCTCCACCGGTGACAGGACATTTACATAACTTTTTGTCTGTTTTGGAGAGAGTAGAGTCTTTCGCTAAAGTGGATTTGTTTTTGATTTGTTGACGCATAATATTTCTATGGAAATCTTTAAAAAGGCATTTTTTTGTGTCCAAGGGACTCAAAAGGACCCCTAAGTGTTAAACTGATTTTTCATCAGGCCATAAAATGAGTTCTGCTTCCAAAAGTCATTGTTATACAATCTGTACTTTTCAAAATGTCTTCCTAGAGCCAGACAATGTACTCCAAAAATTCATGTTAACTGTTATCTGTAATAGTAACACAATTATTTTTATTTTTAGTCATTATTAGCAAAGCAGCCAGCCACACCCACAAGAGGAGCAACGGTAAGTGTCTTAAGTATTTTGTCCTGATAGGGCCTTACATTAGTGTAACTGCAGTGTGTTAATTATTTCTATTTTTCAGGAGTCTCCAGGACGGACTTCCTCAGGTTCCCCCAGGCCAGCAGGTCGTGGCCAAACTAATGTCCCCAGCGTTTCACCAATGGCTGCTGTCAAAAAGCCTGACCCTAACATGAAAGGTTGCATATATTATATATTTATATATATATTTTTTACATTTAACATTGACATATTATTTTACTGAATGTATACGTTTATGATAAGTGTTTTATTGGAATTTGTATACTTTTTTATACATATACTTTTTGGCCCAGTCTTGAGTTCTGTCCCCAAGAGGTAGAAAACACCTCGACTTGTGCAGTGTATTACTGAACAGAGCCTGAGGGGGGCAGTCTTGATTAGAAATGTCATGTTACACATCATGTCGAATCAAGATTATTATTTGTTATTCAAATTTGGGTTTTGACTGCCTAAACTGGGTGGTGCTAATTATAAGGGTTGAAGGAACAGTTGCAAGATTGAAAAATAAATTTAAAAACCTTCTATGTAACACAAACCCTAGAATGGCTTTATTAACTGTGGATGTGCGGACAGTTACTCTTGTAGACCACCTATTACAAACTTGAATTTCCCTTTAAAAAAGTCATAGAAATCATAATCTCTTATCATTTACAGGAACCATAAATATTGGCTTTTTGCTGTATGTTCTGTAGCAGGCGCTGCCAATGAAGGAGTGTTGGCTAACTTCTTCAACAGTCTGCTGAGTAAAAAGACTGGAGCCCCAGGGAGCCCAGGAAGCCCAGGGACCGGCGCAGTAGGAACTGGAGTACAAGGGTCTGCCAAGAAATCAGGTACCTTTTTCTAAACTGTGAAAACAACAAACTGCTAATTTTCTTCAAGGAAAGAAAAGTAAAATAACTTATAACTCTTATATGAGTCATGGCAGCATGGAGACTAAAGTCTTAAGCTTTTGGACTCTTTTTTATTTTTTATTGGAGGTTTTATTTCAACAGCTTAAAAATTAACGTCTGATCCTCTGACACCTGAAGAAATGTGTTCCAGGCACATCCCCTCCCCATCCAAACCTGGGGACTGACCCTGCATTTACTTTATATTTGCCACTGCTCTTTTACTTGACTAATTCACATGTTACTTCAACTATTGTGCATGTTTTAATCTTCAGCACATGCTTTATTTCTAAAATGGTAGTGGTTTGACCAATAGTCCAATACCGATTTTGTAAACATTGCTCAGGTTAATTCATCCATATATATTTTTTCAATAAGCAGTGTCAGAATCTCCTATAAATACAGAATAGATATACTCTATTTGATTAATTTAGCATGTGCATTATCTGTGGCAGTGAACCAGCTTGGGATTTCAGTACCATCCATTCCCAATCCATCTGCTTGCTGGCCATAGAATTATTATTTTTTATTTATGAATATGCACAGACGCTACAGGAGATTACTTTTGGGCTTTGTCTCATTTTTTTTTTCCAAGGGCAGAAGCCGGGTTTGACTGATGTCCAGGCAGAGTTGGACAGGATGACTCGCAAGCAAGACTCTATGGTTTCAGCTAACAACATACCGCCCACAGAGAATGAAGCGTGAAAGCAACAAAACGGCTGCAATATCCACTGCATTAATACTCTGGAAAATACATGTATATGTGAGCATAAAATGACCAAATTCCCAATCTTTTTAGAAGTCCGCACACACAGTGGTTTCATCAAAATGAGTTTAGGGTGTGATCAAATATATGAAGAGAAAAGAAGAGAGATAATGGAGGTGATGATGAGATATTACACGCTTTGCTTTATTCCTGTCCTCTCTTCAACTGTAAATGTCATTTTGTGAGGGGTGTCAGTTTATGGATATGTGTGCACACTCTCTAGCAACAAGCCTGAAGCACTGGGTTGCAGGCCTCCTGCTGCTGGGGTAAAAAAAACACTCTACTTGTGGGTTTAAAGAGTGGAAAAACCATATACTGGTCCTGTGGGTTCTGGTTCAGCTTATCTCATGGAAGGAATTTAGTTGCGATTGGAAAGGTATTTAAACCTAAATCTTACTATTCATTGAGAAAAGTAATTAAAATACTTGCAAACATATGTAGTATGTAAAAATGTTGGATATGATACTGATGTATTTATACAAAGTTCTTTTTATTTTATTTTTGTGCACCATTTATTGGTTTAACACATTGAAATGCCACTGATGTCATGACACTAATATGACTAGTCCAGACAGTGCACCATATCATTTTCCCTAGACATCTCAAAGGAGTCTGTAAATAGAACTTTAAAATCTATTCAGGTTGACTTTGAAAAGAATGGAATTCTTTCCTAATTTGGATAACTTCTTAGACTAGTAGGTATTTGACAGGCTAGATTTTGCAACAAAATTGCTTCTTGAGCTACAGGTGTGTATATTTAGGGAAGGGTTGGGGCAGCATCTTTCCTACTTTAACTCCCAAGTGCCTCGCACAGATAGCGGTTTGTCATAGTTGAGGTGCTATGACTATGTATGAGGAAATGCACTGTAGCATTGTTGGTTTTTTTTTTTTTTTGTCCATTTCTTGTCATCCAAATAATTTATTTCTTTTACATTTTTGTCAATGTGCAACAATCCTGTGGTCTTTTATTTTTTTTAAGATTTCCGTGGCCTAGATGGTAGTATTCAGAAGAGAAATAGATTGGTTGCCTTCAAACAAGCTGTAAAGGCTGCTAATGTTTTAAGAAACCACATGATGGGTCCCCCAGTCAAACACTTGATTTTATTTTGTAGCCAAAACAAACTCACTGTTTGCTGTGATTGACACAGATATCATTGTTTAGTCTTTGACAGCATTGTCATAATTTGGTTTCTGTACCTCACATAACCGTTAAAACATTCCCAGTCTCTACATCATATAGCTGTAGAAACATCCCTGTAGGAAATCTGTAAAGTTTTTTTGTTTAATATTTGTCAGTGCCCATTTTCACTACTATTGCCTTTAATGTACAGCTAACAGTTTGTCAATCTGTGTCTGGGCACTTTGCCTTTCTCCTCAATGTGTGTCCTTATAAGGTTGCTTAATTTTTTATTTTATTGTACCATATCAGCTAGTCAGTAATAGGTTTATGACACCAGTTATAGCCTCACTTAATGTGACATCTTAGAGTTTTTATGCAAGGCTTTGCTTAATCCTATGGATGTAAGTGCCTCTTTCTAATGAAACTACAAACAGAAAGAGCGTCATACTTTTTGATACATTAGTATAAACCTAAAACAATGCTTAACCAAAGAAGCAAATAGTTGCTTTTACAGTTGTTTTACATCCATACGATTAACCATTGGACATTTTTCTTAATGCGAGCATGGAGCCCTGGCATTCCAGACCTCAGCCTCTGTAAACTCTTTTACAGATGAAGATGAAAGTCCCTTTATAAGTAATGTTAAGATTTTGGAAGTTTCTGTGTCGTATAATCAACGTAACTTTAATCATGCTCTTGAATTAAAAATACCCGCACGGCAATGATGCACAATATTGGTAATGCAAAGTTTGGGGATGCTACATAATTAAAACTAAAATCATGCTCCTCTTTTTCACATTTTTCTTGTTTTGATTTGTAGAACTGTGCCTCTGATGGACACTGTTGGTTAAGCACAATTTAAACATCTCGTCATATTTAAAAATTAGCACTTTCTTTGGGCACTTGAACTATTTCACTGTCTCAGCAGATAAAATATTTTATTCCTTTTGCCTTACCTTTTCGGTAAAATAACACCTAGATGTTTTAACCAACACAGTATAATTACATGGATCATCTGCATTTGCTACTTAAATTATTTAAAGTGCTACTTTTTAGGTTATTTTCAGTTAAAGAAATTCCCAGTGTTGATTTGTCAGAAATCTTAAACCAAATACATGCTTAGCAAGGATCATCTTGATTTATTGAAAACAAATATCTCAATATGTTTACATTTTCCTTATTTGTTATCAAGTGTGTTTTGGCCCTTCACACTGTGTTTCAAGTAATAGGCAAACTGCATTTACTGTCCCTACTGTTAACTTCATAAAATACAACCACTCTTGTTAAATTTGGCATTTAGCTGAGTGGAATGACCTGTTCTCATGCTGCTTAGTTTCAAAGTTGCACTTGCTCTTTGTACAGATTAGACTGAACCAACAGCTATAACTTTTGTAAAAGTTGAACACAACTGCCTCTTCACGTCCTAACTGAATCGTCTTCGACTACTGTTGACAAACTACACATTTACTAGACTGAGCTTCTGCTTCCAGTCTGTTTGTATTCAGGATACTAAGACCTTGTAAGCACATGGCTGGCTTTTTATGTCCTGAATTTTGATTGTATAACACATTTCAGTAGCCTGACAGCTGCCATGTGGATTCTAGCTTATTATGCTGACAAAGGAAAATGTTTATCAGACCCCCTGGCTTCAATAAAACCAAGAATCAAAACTTTGGTTGATTATTATTTTTTATTTTCCCTTAACTAACCTTTCATGTTCACCCTTTGCTCCATTTAGTGTGCATGGGTGACTTTAATCCATCATAGACCTCATTTAATCTGTTTTCAACTTTCGAGTTATAGTCAAGTTCAATAAAAGCTTAAAGATTTTACAGTCATTGCCTTTGTTTGACTCTTAGTTTTTTCTTTGATGTAATAAGTTATTATACAGCAATTGTCAGACATACCACCAGCACTGGCAGCCTGTTATTACCACAAGAAAGCAAAGGAGGGCAGTAAGTCACAAGTAACTAAGTAGGCTGCTACCAAAAAGAGAATAGGCCTTTATAACGTTGAAAGCGTAACTAGTAGTGATGAATCGGATCAAATCCAAGATACTCTTTGTAGATAGCTGCTTAATTTCTGGAACACTGTTGGTGTAATGCCACATTTCTAGCATCTCAGATTTGTAACACAATCTATTAAAAGATGAAGTAGCCTACTACAAAAGGCAAACAGAAAGGGCAGTCACATCTATTTTCTAGCGCATTTTCTCCAGCCTACAGTGACAGGTAAAGCAAAGAAATGCTCGGATGTAATGTGATTTGATGAGAGTAGGAAAGCTGCAAAATAATGAAGAAAAATGCACGACTCTGCTCCGTCCTGCCTGTCGGCGTGGTTCCGGTTGGATTGGTTTGGCAATCCGTTTGAGAATACTTGCAACTGGCTCATATCCTTACACAAGAATGTGCTCTTTTTGGAGGGGCGGAGACAAGCTCGCTAAGCATCCATAAACCGAGCGAAACGCGGCGTACAGCCTGGCTCACTGTACGCGACAGGAGATCAACAGTAATAAGTTTACAATTGGAAACAACGCCACGCTCTCTCGGTGTTTCTGGGCCATGGTGTGTGGATGTTTTTCGATCGGAGCTGGGACGAGGCGCGCTAACAAGTGACTTCACAAGTGGAACTATAGAGCGAGACCCAGCACTGAAACAGAGGAGAACGGATTGCAGTTATGTCAAAGCAAAGCGCACCTATATAATCCCGGGGTGTTGAAAAGTGGACACTAGTTGTGTGTTGTCTTTATTCATTGACCAGCGTGTGCTTTGTGTCACTGAGCACGCATTGGAAGCTACATTGTTGGTGAGGGTTCGTTTTAATTCCCTAAGAGTCGAGGCACTCCCTAAGCCATCATGAGGACCACAGAGGAGGGAGAAGTATTTGACGGCGAGGCCTCCAATACCTCCATGATTTCTGGAGCCAGCAGTCCGTATCAACCCACTACGGAGCCTGTCCTCTCGCGCAACATGTTGGGGGGCATCAGATTTGATGTGGAGTACCTCAAGTCATACTTCGGCATCTTAAAGGTGGTCGAAGTGGTAAGTTACCACACAGACAGAAGTGATGAAATGACGCATAAATTCAAATGGCCATACTTTATCGACTTGATGTTCAGGTTTAGCCTCCTTTCGATGAATGGATCCAAAACAATGCCTGTTGGTTTCAGGTTACACATTTAAGTCCATCATATGCCAAGTCATGGTAGTAGACTGTTATTGTGAAAGATTCCTCATGTGTTGCACAGCAATTGTTACTGGCATCCATCTCATAAAGGTTAATATTTTATAGGATTGGATGTGATAAAACCTTCCATTGAAATAATACAGTTCAAAGTTAGGCTAGTTATAGGTTTACCATGTACACCTGCAGTGACCTTTCGACAATCTTTTAGTAATAACAGGGACATTATCACCCAAAGCATAGCAATGTCTTGTTGATCCATGAACCTTTAGCAATGTTTTCAATTTTACTGCTAACATTTAGTTAAATTTTCCATCAGTGTGGACATTAAGCTTTAATTCTCTGGCTTGTTTGCCAAAAGATCCAGACAACATCTTGTGGGCTCATGCACAAGAGGAAAACCCATGCATCTAAGGAAACTAGCAATTACCTCAAAGTACATTTGTGGGCAGCACAAGCAAGTAAAAGTCCAGTCGAATAAAGGGAAATAGTGTTCAGTCAGTTCTAGTGTTCTATTGCACACACTGGTGTATATGGAAAAACACCCACAGTTAAAGTTAAAGTCTTAATACTGACAATCACAGTGTCCCACCTTAAGCATAAGTATTATGGTCTTTTCTTAACTTTTTAACATCTTCAGAAATATTAAGACTCGGATATGCATAGAGATAATCACGTTAGAAAGGCATGTAAATGTATCAAGGTGTAAATATAGCACAAAGGCAGATTTGATAAGGGAAAAGTGCAAACATGATGTTGGAAGTAACCTGTGAAACAAAATATGTATCCAGATATTTGTCCATTTAGAACAATGCCTTTTATTATGACTATTGATATGAGTTATTTACTAATCTCATATCTAACTTTTCTATTTACTGATTGTGGTTTGTCTAGGATTCATGCCGACTTTCTCCTGAACTAATCGTAATTACCTCTGGAGAATTAAAACTCATCCATGCATTTTAGTGAAGGCCTTAATAATTGAACTTATGTTGCCTAGTTACAGTAAACAATTTATGAAGCAAAGATAACTAGGTACATTGAATTTCTGTGCCTTTTGACATCTGTCCCGTGGTAAGGAGTCACTGATTCCAGTTAATGTGCGACGGAAGGTCGCACATTAACTGTCTAACAAAGCAGAACTTCAGTGTGCTTGTGATAAAGTAGATAATCTGTAGTCAGGAAATCATGTGCATAGAGTAACATTCAGCAGCATTGTATAGTATTGTTTCAATTTGCCCAGATGCACTTTTTGCTTAACCATAATACCTCAGTTCCCCATTAGTTGTTGCCTGTATTTCTTTATGACCTTGCCAAGGAAGTGTTTATGATACAGTATAACCTCCCCACCCATGTCTTGTTTGCACTGAGATAGTCATTACAAACTTTGTTTGCCCTTGCCTTGCCATTGCACTGACCATGTTTGCCAAGAAATGCTTGATTTCTCACAGACCAGGACAATTTGTGCTAATAGGCATGATTAGTGGATTCACAAACCTACTGTATTTGCACTGGCCAGTCAATTTGCATTGGTCTGATGATGGGTGGATAAGTACTGCTGCCCTTCTACTGGTCAGAAACATGTCCCCCAGGAGGTTGAAACCGGAGCAAGGCGTGTCTGCTCTGGCCACAGTTTCTCCTTTGTCTCATTGATGTGACTGTGGGTCAGCCAGGGCCACATGATATCCAGCATGCTGCCCAGTTGAAACAACATAACATTATCACAGTTCTAGTGGTTTGTTGTCTTATGTATAGTGCTCATGTTAACATGCGTTAAGAGTTAAGGCCTTAAGAATAAAGTTAACAGAAGATCCTAAATGTCAGAGAATACTTACTTTCTTCTTTCCTGAGAAAGATGCCATATGTTCCTTTCTCTTTAGGATTGTTTATTTGCATTTTATTGTGCAATTACAGAGAAAGATCATACATAATGAATGGAGAAATGTGTTATTTCTTTAACACAATAAATCCAGAATAATACTGTTATGGGAACAAAGGAACTGGACAAGACCCCGGGCTAACTGTATTTCCTGTACATGTGGTCCATTAGAGCCAATGTATAACATACTGTTGCTTAATCTTTGCAGCAACACTTTTCTCCCCCGGTACCTTAGTACAGACAGATGGTGAATAAGGATGAGAGTTGAAGAGGCCTTAAAAAGAAACTTATTATGTCCCACAGATTAGAATTCTGCATGTAGTCAGAGAGAGAGAGAGAGTTATGCTTTCATTGTTCACTTATGAATGCAAAACAAACAAAGTAGAGAAGGTTGACAGAAAACCATAAATGACAAGCTTATCCAGCATGGTGCCTTGTGATCCCAGATTTAACCCCTGTGGCTTACTGACACCAGCTGCAGGGACTTGGGAAAAGCTCTCTTCAACAGACATGACACCATCACTCAGCCCAAAGACCCTACGTATGTTTGGGTGTAACCCTTTTACTTGTGTTACAATCGCATATGGACTAAACTGCATGCTCCAATAAAGTGCAGCTGCATCAGGGTTTATCCTGGGCCCAGTAGGTCTACATGATTTATCTGTTGTTATGTCTTAATTTATGAATTGTTTCCTGTGAGTCTGAGCAAAAGGCATAAAATATTAACAAAGAGTCACAAACAGTTGTCCTCTGAAAATATACCAATAACAGTCAACAACACTTACTTGTCAGCAGTTCATATTACCCATGTTACCGAAACATTGAACAGCTAAGAGCATTGGGTGGGAAGGAGGTTCCTTGGCTAATGAAAGAGTGTAAAGCTACAAAGTGCTGCCGCTCACTGCAGTCAATTAAAAGAAAGCAGGAATAGGAAAGAACTAGACAAAGAATAGATAGCTAAAAATATATATAATTTGACTGCAAAAATTACAACCTGGTTGAATCTGGATGTGTAATTATACCAGATATTGTTTTCATAGGCACAAATTCATAGTCTTCATAGTCACAGATTTTCAAGACACCTATATTTTTTGGGAAACCCGTGCGCTAAGATAGAGATGCAAAATACAATGAGATTCTAAATGTTTATGAATGCTGCTTTACACTTGCCCTTTAATACGTGCTATTTAATAATAAATAAAAAGATGAGTCCTTGAAGATCTTTGTAGATTGGCCTTCCTTTTAAGAATTTATTTGAAGGAGAAAAATAATAATGAAATAATGGCATTAAATACGGTGCCTTTTGAAAAGGCATGTTATTCATGATGATTCAACATATAATAAACACGCTTAATAACTACATATGAAATCCCAGAGAAAGCCTGTAAAACTGGTTGAAACACATCACAATTCAGCCAAACAATTTGTGAATTTATTATGTTTGAGGTTTGGCAGTAGGACATTTTGTTGGTTGGATTTAGGCATGACCCCAGTCTGACAAGAACAGGAGATATGTCCTCAGGGCTATTCATAGGACAATCTTTTCTTCATCAAGAAGCGTGGAACAAACATTCACATTAGACTTCAGATATGGCTTCACCCAAATTGGCCTTTATGCCCAAGGGCAAGTACAACTGTAAGACCTTGTTCAGTTTAACTAGAAGTGACAGTGAATCCTTACTTGTGACTTTTCTTTAAAATTGTGCACTTTTTTAATGCCTCTAATGTCCTATTGTAGTCAGAGTGCTGTTTTTAATATGACCCACTAATGCTTACTAATCTTTTTCTCCTCAGGTCTTGTCACTGATTGGATTCATCTGCATAGAGACTATTATGATGTGCTCTCCCTGTGGAGGGGTCTACTTCTTTGAATTTGTCAGCTGCACTGCCTTTGTGGTGACAGCGGCTCTCCTCCTGATTTTCTGCCTCAACCTGCACACCAAGGTGCCCCAAATCAACTGGAGCCTGACAGTAAGTACTTCTAAGTCTTCTGGACCACACAGTTAGGCTTTATTTATCCAAACCTAAGAATCTGGAGCACAATGAACCATGTTATATTTTCTAGCATTGAACCTATTACATATACAAAGTCACTTAGGCTTCATTCAAACTACATAACCATGGTTTACTTAGCTTTGTCACAAATATAATACTATTGTTTTGTCATACCTTTTTGTTGTCTCATGATAATAAATAATTCATTTTTGTATTGCATCACATCTAAAATGTTTATGTTCTTCTAAATGGTGATAGAAAGTGGTGGACTGGCCCCGATTGAGCTTCATTGTCTCAATATAATGAGCGAAACAGCCTGAACTGAGTATGGGATTAGTTGGGAGGCATTCAATTCGTTGCTTGCAGGATCTGCATTGTCAGCTGTAAGCAAATGAGCTGGTGGGTGATCTCTGGCAGAAACCGGGCTGAATTTGCCTACATGTGCATGTGTTGGTGTGTGCAACTGATCTGCTGCACATAACTCTTTCTAGAAAAGAGTGGAACACTGCTTTTTACTGAGTTTCCAGAGACCACACTGCTTACAGTATATAGAAAGCAATGGATGTCAAGCCATGTGTCTAATACCAACCACATCAGGTTGCTGTGTCCATGGCGCAATATATAGTTAAAACATGGAGTCACAGGGTGTGTCTTTAATTCCTACTTCAGGCAGAACACCAAATAAATGTATTACAGAGGTAGAGATTTCCTCTTTTGCAACAAGACAACAACTTTTAATACGTTAAAGTCTGTCACATGACACTTAGCGCCTGTGGCTAATGAGCCCCTGCTTGGTTCCACTCCACAGTGTGAGCTGGAACCCATACTGTTTATTTCTGTCTGGTTCAAAGCTGTTCCCGTACATCAGGCCTCTGGGGATTTCACCAGGGAGCTTTCCTGAATGTTACCTCGAGGTTGTTAACTGTTTTGGTGCCTTCTCTTAAACACCAGCCACCATAGTGAATCTTTCCATTGCTTCTCTGTGATTACATTTTTGTTGCATAGAGTCTTCAAAGATCATACAGTTGTCACAAAGAAATCATATTGCATTGTATTACTATATTTTTGTAAATGCTGGCTGGCTTTACCCAACTGAGCCATTCTAAGTCTCGGCAGGTTATAACATCTAGACTAGGCTCAGTTTAGAGTGTATAAGTTGTCTCTTAAATGGGGTTTGATGATTATAAAAAATTCCTTGGAGAAGAAAGTTGGGATTCTTCTTTGGTTCTTCTCGACATTAATCATCACTTTGAAGCAGGTACCCACTTTACTCATGTATTTACTTTATCTACAAGTGAAGTGTAATACAACTGTTCTTTGTTTGGACTGTAAACAAGAAAAAGTCTGCCTCCCAGGTGGACAAAGACATTGAGGATTGCCTACTGTTTCTGTTTCCCATTAAGACTATACATAGTTAATGCCTTTTCAGTAAATTTAATATGGTTACATTAAAGAGAGAGTGTATTTTATTGCTGATTTATTCTTCACACTATATTGGTCCCATAGCTGCATGGACCACAAACTATTGCAAGCTTTTTTTTTTTTTAAGAAACCAGTAAATTTCCTTGACATTATTTTGTGTTGGTTTAAGGATATTTTTAAAAGCATGCCATAAATGTTTTTGGCAGGTAGAGAGCAAACCGTATGAATAATGAAAGAGCCATAAAGCCAGTGATTTGCTGGGTTTTTTGTATGTTATTTAAGGTTTTCCGGTTAAAATGTGGAATGTGGAAGTTCTTTATAGTGTGTGACTAAATAGATTTATTTCTGCTCCAAAGAACAGGAAACTGAATTGTGAACACGTTGTAGTTCCTGCTAAACCAGTTAGTCTAGACAGGACAGGGATGGTTGTGTGAACAGAGTTTGTGGAGTGCTCATCCATGTGATAGTGGGCGGGGGTAGGATTATACTTTAGGATTAGGATTACTGTGAACATTGGCTGTGGCAGTTAGTAAGAAGAGTTGTGACTCCACATTAATGTGTTTGTATTTAAACCATATTGGTAACTTATAATGTTGAGGAGTATCCTTTCATTGTGTGCATGTCTCTTACAGTGTTTGTGACAGCACCATTGTATGATTGTGTGTGTCATATGAGAAGGCATGCTTCCATTTATTCTAATCATGCATCTGGTCATGAGGACCTAACCACAGTCATGCTGTGCCCTTTATGATGAACCCTTCCATTTGTTGCTCTACTTGCTTTTGTGAGTAAAAAGGCAGGGCCTATAAGTATTTAACAGTGGCTTTCAGTTATATGCAGCTGGCTGCATTGCCCCCTTGTGGTTTAAAACTGTATACAATAAAATAAATTTCATTTGAATCAAATCTTTTGTTATGTGTCTGCATATATAAACTTAACCAAACCAATTTACAGTGTTTATTATTTTCATCTATTTTTATATTAGCCAACACAATAGATAGTTTGGGAAATTATTTTTAGTAGTAATTTTCTATATATAAATAGATTCTATGTCTTGAATTTTAGGTGTTGGGGTGTACTCTTTAAAATTTGCACTTATCACTACTAATGTAACAGAACTTTATAGCTTCTGTCTTGCACAATAACTCTATTATGTGTGTGTGTTTAGGACCTGGTGAACACAGTTGTCAGCACTGTCTTCTTCTTCTTGAGTTCTCTTGTGTTGGCCAGTATCAATCACAACACAGCAGCTGAGATAGCAGCTCTGGTGAGTATTGAAAATTGTGTTTGATGTATATGTTGTTATTTAGGGCTGTGTTTCTACAATGAACAGTGAATGTATAATAACCAAATGATGATGATCATGGATTAACAACCTAAAGTTATGTGGATCCATTATATGAAAATATAATGAAATAAGCTGTTTATGAATTCCTTTTTTTTTTAACCATGAGCTTCCATGAACTATTGTATGCCTTGTTTATTGTGTGTATGTGTGTGTGTGTGTGTGTGTGTGTGTGCGTGCACATGCGTGCGTGCATGTGCGTGCATATGCGTGCGTGTGTGTGTGTGTGTGTGTGTGTGTGCGTGTGTGTGTGTGTGTATAAACACTAAAACTGTAAAATGTGATGAAATGTGAAGAGAACCATGGAAGCATAGCTACTAATGATTTTGAGCTAATTGGGACCATAATAAACTAAACTAAACTTTGCTTTCTCTCATTGTTTTGCAGATCTTTGGCTTCCTGGTAACTAGTGTGTATGCTTTCAACACTTTCCTAGCGTTACGCAGGTGGCGCCGTGGCAACAGGAGCCAAGGGGCAGCACAGACCAGTGAATATATTAGAGCACGTACAGCATCTCGTGGAGAAATGGAGACACGGCCTGAACTTGCATAAGAGCAACATAAGACACAGATTAAAGGAAGCCCCACTACAGGCAGCTGGTTAACAGGGACACACCTCAAGATTACACGGCATTTCAACACTTCATCTGTGCTTCGTACTGGCACAGCTGGTCCAGGGACTGTTTTAGGAAACCCGGTGAAGACTTGATATTGGTTTAATGAATTGCCAAAACCAGCTCTAAGGTTGATTCAGCTGAGCCAAAGAAGGACTGCTCTTGGTGGATTGGGTCTGTTACTGTGAATGACTAGAGTGAATAGTAGAAGGTCAGCTTTGACATATTTGTGCTGTTTGATAAGCTTCCAACATACATCCAGGACGTAACTGGAACAGCTGCAGACACTATGAGATTTGAACTGTAACTGTTTGATAATGCGGTGTCAATAATGATACTAGCCTTTCCATTTTAATAACGACCAAGGATATTGTGATTTTCATAGCTTTTGACTAGACACATGCTAATATATTTCACATTTTGGTTCTTTGTTTTCTTTACTATGTGACTTTGCGCAGCTATTAAGATCACGGCTATTACACATCAGTTATAACAGGGTAATGTTGATTGCAATAAGAATGATCAGAACACAATACATAACATGATTGATAATGTAAAGCCACTTCTAAACACTGTAAGGCAAAAGTTTATTCCTCCCTTTAAACAAAGTTTTGGGTCAGTTTCTTGTTACTGTATGTTGTGTGCAAATAAATCCTGAAAACATAAAAGCTTATATTTACATTGTGAAGGACGATGATCATTTGCACACAGGCTAATTCAAAAAATATGACCTTGTTACAGATGTTTAATTCTCAGGAATTGCTTATGTCCAACTTCAAAAGATTTGTTGTAAAATCAGTTGTGCCTTGACTAAAAAACTCTACTTCTTACTTCCTATTACATAATTTGATATTGCATATTATCATTACTAGAGTCAAAGGATACAATCATTCAAATTCATTCTGCGTCAATACGGATGAAATAGACAGCCACTTTTGTTAGTGTTTTATACCAAAATATATGAATACTATATGTACAATATACCATTACAAAACAAAGAACTGGCACTATGTATTTGCCGAAAGAAGGCTTGATATACCATATTTATTATACAAAATCACATAATATCCTACACAATATATCCATATGTCAATAGTCAATTCAATTTGTAATTTTGACTTTATATTTGATGTTTTGCATTGCCCAGAAAGCTGCCATCAGTTTGGATGTGGTGAGAAATAACTGGGCTCTATCTGCTGGTTTCTTTGAAGCAGTTTTGAGAATGATAGTTGTGTAAAGTTTTGATCATGGTTTGAATAACAGTAACATACATGTGACTTTTGTCTTAGTAAACTGTTTGGTGACCAAAGTAGTAGCTGAATGGACAATCACATTTGTAATAAAGGCTTGAGTAATTAGTTAAAGTAAACTGCAACATATAATTTAATGTAACATTGATACATATCTGAAATGATCAAGCTGTGGATTTCTGTCTGTGGAGGTCAATGCTACAGAATAAATGCAGAAGGATTTGTAGTTTGGGGGTTAATACTTAAGTATTTCCTTATTTAACATTTCACAGCACAAGTGATCTGTGTGTCTTGTGCAGCATGACAACCTTTGGGATTTTTTGTATTTAAAGCATTTTCAATAGACTTCACATAAGTTTATAGTGTCGACATGAATAAACTGATTTGAACATTGTAAAAAATGTATTCAACATTTGTCACATAAAAAAAGCTAAACGTGTGAAATCACATTGTAGTACATAGTACAGTGTACAGTGAGAGTTCTCCCATACAAGGTACATAAAGGTAAAAAGTCTTCCATCTGAAGAACAAGTAGCATGCTACGTGTATGTTTGGGGAACATTTAAACACATATTCAGTCACTGTGGCTCAGTGCTTTAGAAACAGGAGCAGTGAATGTTTTTGAGGCCAAGCAGTTGCTCACAGAATAATACAACAGCTCAAACAGTGGACAAAATGCTTGAAAGTAATAACTTTCAAATTCAGGAGAAATTCAGTTTCAGCCAAAAAAAAGTGTGAAGCACTGTTAAATAGACTGAAGCAACGTTTTTAAAATAGAAGGGAAACATTTCTGTAAACATTATTAGAAAAGGTTGTAACCAGCCAACCTAATCCTGAATTATTGCTCAATCACATTTTTTAAATCTTCTATTTAAAAAGTCTAACAGTTCCATTATGTTTTTCACTCAATATACTTTTTATCTTTGCAAGCCAAGTCTAAAATGGATGTATTTCCTTATTGCAATGAGACTATCACAGCTTGTATCAGGCTGAGAAAAAAAACACAGAATTATAAACAGCAGAACATTTGAATTGTAGTTGTGAAAATGTTATATAAAAAGCACTGATGTAACCTTAAGGCCACATTGTAAAACATTGCATCTACATCCTCTTCTTGAATCTTTGAATGAAAAACGCTCTGTAATTTTTCATTTCATGTAGATTTGAGATGCTGCGGACCTTCTGTGATTTCAGTCAGAATCAGAGTCTGAAAAACAAAAATAAAATTGATATAAGACTCACATTGGTGATCTTAGACAATAATCACATTTCTGGTTCTGTTTGGGTTAGAGACAGTAAACTGTTGGAAACTGGATCCAATAAGTCTCCATATAATATTTAACACTGGTCTCTGGTCATTTATACTTCCATTTGTACATCAAAGTAATAACAAGAGTTTGAGACAAATATGAGGCCAACTAACTGTCACATTTTTATTTATTAATGATTATATGAAGAAAAGGTTAAAGCAAAAGCATCTGGACTCAGTTTTTAAGGTGAAGACATTTTGTTTTTAATTCCAAGAGTCTTTTATTTAATTAATTCTGAGATCAACTGTTAAGAGAGCTGAGCTTATATCAGTTGATCTCAAACTCGACAAAGTCTCTTGGAATTAGAGACAAAACTTCTTCACCTTGAAAACTGAATCCAGATGCTTTTGCTTTAACTTTTTCTTCAAGATGACCTGGATGACAGAGAACCTTCACAGACTTTTAGATTATATGTAACCCAATAGTCCACTGCTTTTACTGTAAATAACGTATGGTGTAAACTTAATGTAATTTTTTGTGTACCTTGTTGTGAAGGCTCCTCGTGAGATTCCCCCCCTTGCTTGAGGAACTCTGCCAGTTCAATAAAAATGATATAAAAATCTAATGCAAAAATAATGGTGGCAATGAAACCAAACACCTGTAAGAGAAATGTTTGAACTTATACTTCTGATAAATGTATTTATTGAATGTACGTGGTTCAGTCGAGTTTACCCCAGCAGCCTTTGAGGTGGCATCCCGGTAATTAGATATTGCTATGATGGAAATGATGAAATAGATGATGGAAGCTGTCACACACCTCAGAAAGTCCTGGAGGAATATTAAAGTATTTTTTGACATTTCTCGTGAAGATGTACATTACACAATATCTGTAAACTCACCACTAGAGGCCAGAGGAAACCTTTGAATCTCTCGTTGAATTTGGTAGAGTAGGCGAACAGTAAGAAGAGCGCTGCCAAGAACTCCAGCACAGGAACTGTGACAAAGGCTGCTGCTGAAGACGCCGCAAAACAGATAAACCCTATAAAGGACAGGACCTGTAGAAAAAAAAGGTAAGGGCTGCCCTTAACCGACCAAGGTTTTTTTTTACAAACATTTATTTCAATAACAAAATCATTGTCCCCCACTTAAATTATTTCCAAATTAGACAACAGTATTCTGCAGAGTAAAGGGAGAAACATATATGACATAAAGGAGAAGTGGGAAAAAGAAGGTAAGTTAACTATTACAGAGGAGAATTGGGGAAGGATATGTCAGATGCAATGGGTTTCAATTCGATCAAACGTTTGGCATGAAAATATTATCCAATTTTTCATTACCCCTGCATAAAAAAAAAAAAGGAATTGGAGATGCATGTGGGTGCACGTGGCAGAGTGGTTAGCACTCCTGCCTCACAGCAAGAAGGTCGTGAGTTCAAAACCCGGCCAACTCAAACATTCTCGGCCGACTCTGGTCTTTCTGTGAGGAGTCTGCATGTCCTCCACGTGTTACTGTGGGTTCTCTCCGGGTACTCCAGCTTCCTCCCACCGTCCAAAGACATGTATGTATAGGTTAATTGGCAACTCTAAAGTGTCTCTACTGAATGAATGAGAGAGTGAATGGTTGTATGTCACTGTCTGTCTCTAAATGTTAGCCCTGCGACTAAAATATTATCCAAAGCTGCTGGGATAGGCTCATTACCCCTGCATAAAAAAAAATAAAAAAAGGAATTGAGAGATGCATGTTGGAGATGGGGGCAAGTCACTTTTATATCTTTTGGAATTGTAAAGTTGTTCATAAATACTGGTCTGAGATACATACTCATTTACGATACATATTTTCAGTACCATTAACCTTTAAAACTATGTGTTTGGGTAATATAGTCAATAAGGAGGACAAGAAGTTATTATATACTCTGTTGGCTGCGAGCAAAAAAGCTGTTACATAAAGATCAAACTGGAACAACCAACAACCAAGGACTGGATTGATATCATACAAGAGATTTAAACAATGGAGAAAATGTCCTTTTCAATCAGACTGCAGAAGGACACATTTTATCAAATATGGTCAAAATGGACAGCATATGTAAAACCTGACTTCATGCAAAGCTGCTGTGTGCCTATGTAGTTGTGAAGCTACATTGATTGTCCATATAATGTGAAGTATCAATAGAAAAGAGGTTCCAGCGATCCTCCCACTTGTTTATTTGCGTTAGTTCCTCTATGTTCTTAAAAAGGAATAGGCAAAATACAGTAATACATTGATGAAGGTATTTATTGTGGTTTTTAATAATATACGAGAAAAAAGTGGGGCCATTGTAGTTGCTGGAAAACAGCCATTGCCTCCCCTCTCTATGTTAAATATGTGTTTTAGTACACCATAGTCACAGCTGTCTAACATGTACATATATGGACTTTCTCAAAGCCAGTGGCAAACTTTGTAACCACTTCATGAATAAAAAAACATTTTATTTCTCTTTTTGAAAGCTTCTTTTATACACCTCCCTGAAGCTGTTAATCTGCTGTGTTGCAGCTTCAGGCCCACTTCCTGTCAGGAGATACAGCTGTTAAAAGATAATGTTTACTCAAACTGCTTCCTATTTTTCACACATAAACACACGTATGCCAACACTCAAAACACGAGTAAAAGCATCAAGAACAGAGCAAAATCTGCAAGAAAAAAAGAACTGCAAGTCCAGCCAGTGATCATTCTGTTATTCTGGACATCATGTCCAGATATTGTACTCTTAAGTGCAGCCATCTTGTCTTTGTTATCTTTTATCCTTCTCTGGCCTGAGGCGAGGAACTCTCCCTGTTTGAACCCAAAGTGCTGCAATTTACTGCCCTTTTTAGAAACACATTTAGGATTCAAACACTGATTTATGGAATCAAAAAAAACTGCAGATCTCTGGAAATTATTGAGAACATATAAAGTTGAAAGGTGCTTTTGGTATATGTGCTAAGAATTTTGAAAATGCTTATTTGTAATTTCATATCACCAAGGAAGAGGCACACTTGGCACACTTTTGCAGCACAGCATTTATACGTTTAGGAAAATATTTCAAACACTACAAAGCTTGGTTTTTGCAGCATATTAAGAACACTTTCTGTGATTTTACATTTGTTATCAGGCCTGTTGCTGGCTAAGAACTGAGAACCCTAATAAGGAAATACATGGTGGTCAGACACACTGTGTACAATAATGCACGCTCAGCGGGATATGTGTCTGACTAATGCAGCTAAAAATGGCACAGCTAGATGCTGCTTTCTTTGAGTTTCACTTTTCTTGTTCTATGTACCATTTAAACAAAGGAAAATATGTTACAGCTATAGTCTTTTGGTTACAATCACAATCTCACCAATGCAAAGACTTGCAGACTTTATTTCGTTTCAGGGCATTTCATTTCACCATGACAAACTGCTCTATGTTGTGTTGAGTTCTTTTCATTCTCAAAAGCATTTTTCCTGCAGGACAGAGATCATGGTTGGACTTAACACGCATCAAGAATAGAACTTTTGAACTAAAATAGTGTTTGGTTTATAGTGTTTAACAAGTGTTGTGGGATATACACTCTGATCTTGGGCACTCTCATTTCGTGACATCATGTTCGGATTTGACGTGTGTTGGAATTAAATTATTTAAAAAGCGGTAAAGGTATGAAGTTTTGTACATGTTGACTATATGTTTGCCTACGTTTCTTTGTGCAGGAGCCGTTATACTGCAGGATACTTGGCACCATACAAAACATCAACCTTCAGACTTTCTTGAACACAAAGTAACTTTTTAAATGTCAAAGCAAATGGCGTCAAAGACAGATTAACTGTTTGCCCCACATTCCTGGAGCTTGTTGTAAAACATGGGTATGCTCTACAAACCTTTATGCAGCAATTCTCAACCTCTGCTTTAAGAGAAGTGAAAACTTTCTACAAAAAAAAACAGTCATTAAAGTGAGAGACACATACCTCTGACCTACTCTTGGCACCGAGACAACACTTTCAAATGTCAACAGAGACAAACAACATAAGAATTAGGAAGCACACTATGTCCGAATAAAGAGGCTGTATTGTGTGTCAGAGAGACTGTGCTGCAGGCTATGGCACAGAGATAGGGATGGGACAAGTCACATGACACAAAATGATTAAGTTGAGCAGCTATAAAACTATTTTCCTACAGCAAAAACTACCAGTGCATTAATTTGAACTGTAAAGTGGAGGCAAATGATGCACAAAAGCAATTGTTAAAGACAAACTTAGACTACAGAACTACTATGTTATAACTGCTTAAGACATTCAGTTGTCCACGCCTCCTTTTACTATAGAAACACACACTGACCTATTTGGGAAACTATCTAACACTGCCATAAAAATCTGAACAAAAACACAAGCAAAGTCAAGTGTAGACAAAAAAGGTTGCATGCAAATGAAATCGAGGCTATTTGAAAAGTGAGTTAGTTGTAAAAGTAAAAGCTGTGCTGATTCTTACCACTTCACCGATGAGCAGCATGCCTTTCCTCGAGGAGGCGAACTCCTTACTCGGAAGAACAGCCATGAGAACCGCGTGGTGCGAAGGCGCGTCGCTGGAGCTGGGAGCTTCGATGTCCCCCATGGTGGAAACAAACCCTTCTCAACTCGAAACAGCCTGAAGTGCGCTAACAGTGTTTAGGGCAAAGATATGCGGAGGCGTGATTCTTCTCTGAGGTGGAAACGGAAACAATGACAGCGCAGATACGCAGCTCCCAAAAGCGCAACATCTGCTTTCTCCAGATGTGAAATGTGATGCCCCCAGCTGCAGAGCACAGCAGTGAACTACAGGCCTGAAATGTGCCACTCACAACGTTAGAAGGCAAAAAGAGTTTTATTATTAGATCTTTCTATAAGAAAACATTTACAAACAGCTTGTGTTTGAAGTAGCCTAAATAATTATCTAAAATAATAAATTATTTTCATTTGTTTCATAAAAGGGCGTAACCAAAGACTTGAAGAGAAAGCTTATAACATACATAAACAATACTAAATGAACAATTGCACGAGGACAACACAAAAGATTAGCCTAAACAGCATTAAAAAGTAACAAGCGTCATCACAAAACCATCTCTGAACTGTCACAGAAGCAGTATAACTGATAAAGACATTATTTGTCTTGAATTTTAGCCTCATTAATTCTTGGCTTGTTGAGAGTGATGTTCTTGAAAAGCAGGTAGCCGTCCACACACAGCAGCACAGACGACATGCACCCCACTATCTGTGAAGAAAAAGGAAATGAATGTATATTGAGATTATAAATGACAAGTGTATTATTGATTGGCATTGTTTGAGTGCCTACTAGGTGGAAAAGCACTATATAAATAAAAAATTATGTAAAAGGTCACAATAACACCACAAGTTCTATACATTAACACCAACCACACAGCACTGCCATTAAAGACACATATTTCTTACCCCACCAACAAGTGTTCCTGTCACATTGTATGTGCTAATGGCAATTGGGCTCAAGATTAAGAAGAAGACAGCTGCAAACAGTGAGTTGAAAACATCCTGACAAAAACAAAAAAAAAAACTTTATGAAAGAAAAATGTATTCTAAACAGAAGATGTTACTTATTAAAATGTTACCTACAACGAGAGGCCAGAAGAATAATGTTAGCTTCTTGTTGAGTTTGAGTGTGTACAGCAGTACCAGAAGCAAAGTTATGATGAACTCCATGGTTGTGGCTGCAATGTATTTTGGGCTGGAGCCAACAGCAAAACCCACAAATGCCACAAACAGGGTCGTCTATAGAACCAGAGAAAACCTTTAGGCCTATGTTCTTAAATGTTATACTATGGTAATTACATTAATGTCCATCAGAAAGCAGCACTATGACTTTAAAAGAGAGAAATACACTTTCACATCACACTTTAAACAACATCAGGCTCTAAACAACTGTGGCAGAGTTGTTAGGTCTTTAACAATGTTGCATAGCATAAGATTGATTGCATTGCTTACCATTTGTGCTACTTTTAGGATCCCCCTCTGGGATTTCAGAAAAGAAACGTCCACTTCCATTTGTACCGAGTTACCAAAACCTACTGGTGTGACAATGTTAGACACAAACTGTTGCTCATGTTTCCTGAATCAAGCAATTTCCTTTAAACTGAGGAAATGACTTCAATATGTGCAAAATTTTTTCTTACCGGCAAAAAAACGAGAAGAAGGAAAGTAACATTTACTTGGGTTACACTATAAAAATTAGGTTTGCGTTAATGACTGCACAAAGTACATTGAGTTTGTGTTCATTCTGAGGCAGAACTTTTTATTAATAGGTTTATATGTGAATGTTTTCCAATGCTTTAAAGTTTAATAGGTGACACTTTATTTCACATTACACTTGACACATTGTATCTATCTCCTTGTGCAACAAACTGTAACAACATGTTACTACATAGAACATACATAATGGAATTATGTGTACTTACATACTTTAGGTAGAGTAGGGTTAAGGGTATGTATGCACTATGTAGTTAGATGTTATTACAGTTTGTTACACAGTGTGATACATTGTTCATAATGAGGTAGATACAATGTATCAAGTGTAGTGTAAAATTAAGTGTTAGTGACCAAAAATCACATTACAATAACAAAACAAAGAAAACAATGATCATTGTATCACAGTGTTTGGTGCTTTAACCAGTCACATTTATAAATTAAAGAAAAGAAAATGGACCTTAAATGTCTTTAACAGGAGGCAGTTTTGTTGTACATATAATTCAATATTGCATAACCTAAATCTTTTCTAAAATCTTGTATTAAAAATATGAAATGCCTTGCTTCCTCAGCAAAAAGCATACAGTAAAATATGATTGTTTTTTATATTTACAATTATTTAAAAAGTACAAAACCACTGTCTAGAAAACGTGTGTGTTGTCCTCTTTAGTGCCTCACACGGCAGTACAGTTTCAGTGAGGCCAATCACACTTCCAGGGACTGGACTTTGGAGCTTTAAGACACTTCCCCAACTTCTCACAGCCTTCAGGAGCCCAGTTCTGGAAGATACAAGATTTAAATGCATTTGAATTATTATTATTTTAGCACATATATCTGCTTACATGGCAACTATGTCAGTACAAACAGTTATTGGCGCTCCCACTTGCTCACGACTGTGATTCATTTGTTAACCACAAAGGGGCAATGCTACTACATGAATAAATTTACGGCTATGAACTTCACTGAGATGAGACAAAAGGCTTAACTGAGTGTAGCTTCTCTAACAGATTCTGCTGTCCCTAAAACCAATCAACTAAAAGAAAGTGTCCAAATACAGGATATTAACTTAAACTGTGAGAAACTGACAAAGAAAGGGTGAGTAGCAGCATATTTTTGGGTCTGTCATTGAGAGCTAGAAAAAACATGATACTAATGAAATGCAACAAAGCCTTTTGTTACAGAGCAGATGTATTTGTATTTACCGAATGACATTAAATGTGCTCACCATTACAGCTCGATCACACATGTTCAGCTGGGGAACACCAGGTACCAGGTTTTTCTGATGCTGTCTCACAATCGGCGATATAATCTTCAAGAATTCTTGGTACTCTTTTGTCAGAACACTACAAGCAAAACAAGAATATTTAAAGTGTTTAGATAATTTGACTTGAAAAATCTAAATAGTACAACAGAATACAGCACATAATTGGAAAGGCTCACTGATTTCACAAAGCCTGAGAAAATTAAATGGTGAAATAAACATGATAATCTTCAACGCATCCACACACGGTACACACCACGTTTAGTGTACACACAGCTCTGCTTTTTTTTTAAAGCAATGCACAACAATAACACTTCATAAATTGGTTGTGCTTTTGATTGTATTTGTGCATTTCTTCATTTAACACTGAACCTTACATTTAAATATGTGCATGTGCATGAGACGGTCATAGAGCGGTCGTTCCGCCTTCGATTCCCGCTCTCCCATACTGTCGTTGTGTCCTTGGGCAAGACACTTAACCCCCCTTGCCTCCAGTGGTGTTCCAGCTGTAACACTGGTGAAATGGAACCTTAATGTAAGTTGCTTTAAAATGAAAGCGTCAACTAAAATATAACACTGTTGAATGTAAGTCGCTTTGGATAAAAGCATCTGCTAAATGACTAAATGTAAATGCATGTATGAATGTACACACAGCAGTCCCTAAATAATGTAATTCATACAAATACCAAACATGTGCTTTTGAAGTAAACATCCTGTGCAAGTGGAACACATAATGAGAAGAGACATGGTAAAGCTGTAACTCCAAAAACATAAACATAAACACATAAACACACCCACGTGGTCATCCACTCATCCAGCTTCTGGGAAAACCCACTCAGCGGGGTGAACTATGCAACCCCTATCCCATCCCCTGTCTCTCAATTACTGCTGTTGGACACCAGCGAGCCAGAGCACCTCTGTGCATTATTATATTCAGAGTGTAAAACACAAGGGCCCCAAAGGCTTTCAAAGGAACGCTGCTCTCAATAGGACCTGTAGTGTTAATGGGCTGCGTGTGTGTTGTTGGGGGAGTGGGTACAATGCTGGTGGCGTGACACACGTATAGACAAATATCAGCAGTGCAATTACACCCCTGATACACTCACCAGCAGCACCTGTGCCAGTGCTCCATCCTCCATGCGCTGCAAAGCCAGCCCTCTGATTGGCCCCTGGGGACCTTGTGCATGTGCCTGAGGTGAAGTGTCAATTAGAGTAATAACCCCCGGCCCTGTCCGGCTCACACCTACCCTCCCTTTTAGATCTCCCACTGGGCAGCAAGGCTTCCTCCATCAGCCAGCACCTGCTCCTTTTCTTGATACTCACTTTTTACTTTACGCCTACAATTATTTGACTGGTAGTGATCTGGCTGCAATTAGTCTCTTTCCCACGTTTGCATTTTGACCCCAGCAGATAAAGAGGAATCTTCTTCTTCCTTCAGTTAAAATAACCTGATTCAAATTAAATTGCTTCAGCTATCTGAAATCACAATTTCTGCTTCTCATGATCCCAATCAGCAAGGGGGATATTTCATTCCTTACTATCTGCCCCCGCTCCTGATAGCTGTGATTCATTTTGTGATAACTGATAAAGCATCTTATTACAAGTATATGTAAGGGAGATTTATCAGACTGCGTTAAGTATTCAATTCCTGCATACGTGTCTGCAAGCCAAGAACAGCCATATACTAAGAAACTTGCACAAGACAAAAAGTTTCCATTGTTTTGTCTATGCATTGAATTTTTTACAGTGCGTACCTCTAAATCAAAAACTAATAATATCATTTGTTTATGCCTCCTACGCAAACAAATAATGAAAAGCCCATAGTCAGCACAGCTCATTATCATGATTATAACCCTTAGCTTAGTGGTGTAGAGGCAGAATCTGGAATAATAAGCAGGCAGTATGCAAATGGAGTCTTTTGATTTATAATGTATGGCACCCAAGGGGGATGGGGGCATTGCTCAGGTGTGTCACCACTCTGATTACTGATTCATAACAGTATTGCACACAAACACACACACGTACACGCACAGAGCAGAAGGTGGTGAATTGAAGAGACAATCAATAACCTTATGGTCGCTGGTCACAGAAACACAAGAAGGCAAGAGGAGACAGGAAAAGGCCAGATGGTATCCACTAAGCCAGAAGCGTAGAGATACTGTATGGAACCTCCAAACCTAGACCACCAAAACACTTGTCAACAGACAGTAGAAGAAGAGTAACTGTGGAATGAGAAAGTAAACCATAAAAACAGGAAGTTGTGATAGTTGTCAGATAGAAGTGAGTATAACCAAATTTAGAAAAAGGTCAGTGTGGTGAAACAGGAAACATGATGCTTACTAAATTGAGGGAGGAATGTAGTAATGCTAAACCATAGCCATGGTAGAGGAGCCTGTTGTAAATATGATTTCTATGCTTTAAATGGCATTGCATCATAGCAGCAGCAGCAGCAGCAGCAAGTGATCTGTCTATCTATCATGTAAGTCAGCCCTATCCCACACAGACTTGTTATTCATCTCAAAATCAGGAAAGTGGGTCTCATGGTCTAACTAATCTCATGGTCCATTATTTATATTTTCTCTGCTTGTCAAACCCATTTGTCTAAAACAGGTTAGGAGAAACAAAAGAAACTAACAAGCAGTTAGACATGACTTCTTGATGGACCACTCCTCTCAGTTTTTAATAGTACCATGAGGTGACTGTTTGGGATTGTGCCTGTGTGTGTACTATACTTGCTACATCACAGCCTGCGACAGTAGTGAAGGTATGTGCACAGACAGGCTCTACATCATCTTAAGTGGCTCTTTAGGTGCAGACAGAGATTAATGATATCTGGGCAGCCAGTCCAGCTGGGGGACTGAGGAGCACATGGACAAAATGTACACACACATACACACAAGGCAGAGGCGAATGGTCCCAGTGGATCTACAAGGGACAGCAGCTGACTGGTAAGAAGTGTAAGAAAATGCATAAAATATTTAAAAATATATATATATTTTTATTTTGGAGGGAAATAATTAAAATGGCAGATTAAACTGATAGCAGCTTGGGTCATGCCGAAAGGTGTGGAGTTTGACCTTGTAGACAAATCCACTGACCCCTCTCTGTGGACATGAAATACGATTTTTCATGGGTTGTATATGTGAAAACAGCTGGCTGCATACTGATTGGATTTTGCTTTTTTATTCTTTAAAGTAAATAGTATAGGGCTAAAAGGTGGGCAAAAGGAAAAACAACATTAATGTTTTATTATCCAATCTCACTAAAAGAGTCTAGTGTGGGAGAAGACGAGGGTGAATAAGAGGACTACAGATGCATGAGGGAGAAAAGAAAGGTCAAACTGTATGTTAAGGCAATGGGGAAAAAATAAGTACTTCTTTTAAGGGAAAATCTTTATCTCTTCATCATAAAGTAAAGAGATATTGACACTATATAAGATAAAACATAAATTGACGGTGTGATAGAGAATCATATTTTTAACAGAATACTTTATCTCACTGTTCACATTGAATAATCTATTTCAGCATCCATTGTCTGTGTCCTTAATGATCCTTTACTCTCCACCTGTGCAGAGACACACAAAACTCCATTAAACAGCATTCAGTCTCAATTTAGACCTGAACAATTTATCCTGCAATTTTAACCTGCAGTGGGTCATGGGGGAGATTGTGATCTTCACAGAGCTGTTTGCAATCACAAAGAGAAGAGTGTAATCAGGCGCACACCAGCTGAGCAGCTCAATTCCCTGCCTTCTTTACATCATTAAATCACCATTGATAACATACAGTCATATATAGATAGTGTGTTAGTAACAGACAAAATACTTACTCTACCGTCCACATTTTACTATGTCAGCCCTTTAAATGACATATGTAGATATGACTAACCTGAGTGGGAATTTCTCTCCGGGATCCTGTCCCAGGTGGAAAATGATTGGCTGCAGCGTGTGCTCCTTTTGTTCATGAGTTGTCACACCCGGCACCTCTTGACCAGGACAAAAGTTGATACCCTGCAAAAAGGCCCACAACTGCTATTAAATAAAGTATTCTTCTTGTAGATCACTCAGTCAGCTAATGGTTGCACACCGGTATCAGTACTTAGTGATTAATTTGTAACTGTATTTTTTCCTGCACACACAAAATTTATTATGTAATCATTTGTGGCTATAATTAAAGTACTTGTATATATTTTTATATCCACTGCCACCTTTTTGCTCCAAATCTGACTGATCCTCAATGACTTATTTGCACTGGTTATCAATTGTCTTTCTACGAATACAGCAAAGAATTCATTGTGATGTACACCCAGACTACATCATGATACGATTCACAGTATGTTAACCACAATAACATCAAAATATATATTGATAGTGTGTTAGTTGACACACTGCAACACTATCATCTACATTACCAGTTTAAATTAAGAAATAAACATGCCACTATGCTTTCATGTATGTTTCAATGTACAATGTAGGTCATTGTGTATACTGTCATCATATTGTGTCATTTACTGCAGTTAGTCGGTCATAAAGTGGGTTGTACAGTATGTGTAAATGATAAGCTTTCTGCCGGCTGCTAACCCCCTTCATTTCTCCCTGACTCCATTCTCCTGAGTCTGGCAGTGATCACAGGCTGATTGAGTCACACTCACTCCTCCATAAACCCCTGGAGATCTGCAGTTGCCTTCAAACACACACACACACACACACACACACACACACACACACACACACACACACACACACACACACACACACAGGACATGCACACACTTTCTGATGAAGTAATATTGAGAAGCCATTCATCTGTAAGCCACTGTTGCTGCACCCCTCTGTGAGCACTAAACAGGGCACCTCAAAATATGTATAGGAGAGAGTGAGTGTTTGAGAAGACAGATACCCCCCGCTCCGTACAACATCCTCTGATCCAGGCTTGTCCTGTCTTTTGAAGCCAACAGCTTAGAAATGCAGAAAAGTAAAAAAAAAAAAAAAATCATCCCAGAGGAGCAGCTAGAAAAAGGCCTGCTGTGCATATCTCTCTGAAGGTCTCTTGTACTGAGACAGAATAGGAGAACTCAGTATCTTTCTTGACATTAATGCAATGGATACAACTAGGCCTCTTTCAAACTGGAACAGAGGGGTTGCTATTACGAGATAAGGTGCAGAAACACCCAGGGGTGGCAGGATAGAAAAAGTTAATATTCTGCAGCTGTTCTGATCCAAGTCTGAGGTGGAAATCAAACCTTTCTATTGTACAGATATTGACAAATTTTTAAACAAGAAATGACAGTTTACGGTAATATTTGTTTTATTCTTACCCCATGCATGTATTAAACAGTAAGTATCCATGCAGTAAACACAGTTGATGTACAATTTACTGTATGTACAGCAGTCCATCTACTGTGATTTTCTGCATGTAAATTAATGCTATAAAATAATAAAAAAGTATGTAAAAGTAAGTATAGAACTAACAGATGGTAAACAACCACTCAATCGCCATTCATGTTAGGTTTTTAACAAGGTTAAAAAAGCTATTACAGCTGTCAAAGATTTCATATTGTAGCATAACCTACCCAATATGATCAAGAGACAAGACAATCTATATTTCTGGATATTAACATCACTGTACTGCCTTCTAAGCGGTAGAAGATGGATGGATGGATGGATGTACTGCCTTGGAGAGTTTGAAGACATTTAAGGTTGTGAAATTTCTAATTTTCCTCATGACTGAGTTGCAAAAATGCAGCATTGACAGCACACTACTTTTAGCAGCTATTAGCCTGTAATTTTGTTTCTTCCCTTGTTTATTTTCACACTGGTAAAAGGAAAGCAAATTCAATTAAAAGTACTGTATTACTAATTCTAGGATGTAAACAGTAAACTGTCACTTTTAAAGGTCTGACTGTATATTGTATGGACACCATCAGGGGATTTTTCATTTCACTTGTATAATGTCGTTAAATAGATGATTGTTAATTTGCAGAATTACTTTTGCCATTGAATAATATTTTATCTTTTTATAACATTTTTTATAATATTATCAAATATATGCAGGATGAACTGTTCAAGGCTCCATGAAACATAGAGCCTTGAACAGTTTTATGAAGTAAACATCATGCATGTGCATGTTCTTTCTCTCTCACACCACAATCAATAGGCAACTCACAAGCAATCAGACACCATTATTTGTGAAGTTCCACTTCAGTTCACATGAGTTGATAAAGGAGGCCGCTATTGATTCAGCGGCCCTGAAGGAGAGAGCAATTTAAGCGACCGATGGGCCATAAAACAAACTGGATCACAAGAAAGAGCCATGCAGAAAAAGGCAGGACATGTTTTCATGGACAGAAAAAAAAGTACTGTGGTGTCCTGCTTTTCAAGAGTCAGATTTCACAGTTCTTCTGATACATGTAATCAGCACAGCACTGAAGTAATTAGTATAGAGACACTGCTGGCTTTTGCCTCATTCTTTTAAGCTTCATGATGCTAAAGGGAATGACTACAGCAGGGAGTGAGGGCACTTAAATAGAGAGGAAGAAAAAAATCCACTGGAGTTAACAAACATGTCAACTAGTTGATGAATGATGTAACTTTGCTGATGTGGGGGCTCTTCATTAATATTCATTATGCGCTGATGTACACAGCAGTCAACTGATGAGCCATTTTCAAGATAACACCAACAGAGAAAGTGTTTGTGTGTTTGAGGAAGATTAGGAGAGACAAAGAGGGAGAGCAAATAAAAACAGAGATAGGATAAACTGGCCATGTCTGAAACAGACTTACGATCTTAAACTCATCCCAGGAGTTGCTCCATGTCCAGTAGTGGGCCTTGTATTGTCCAAGCCTCACGGCCATCAACTCATTCCCACGGTAATAAAAGATAGGCCTGGAGGAAGATGTGGTGAACAAAGGAGATCATTTCAAGATACCAACAATAGAAGAACTAACTTTTAATACAGCATAGGTTATCTTACAGTAAGAACTTCTAAAAACAACAAAAAAAAGATACTTCTGTTTTTACACTTTAAGACCAGCTCTGTTTACATTATAAAAAAAATCAGATGTCTCTTATAGTATAAATTATTAAATTATAAAATACATCCCCTGCCTCTTTTTATTCATTATTTCAAAACTTTGTCACAAGCATATTTATATATTTATAGTCGTCAAATGGCATTTTGGTCATGCATTGAACACAGCCGCTTACTGTCATCTAGTGGTAATTAGTGTGTCTGTGATTTTTAAAAGCATTAAAAAACATATACATTTAAAAATGCATATACTTGACTGTAACAAATCTCTTAATCCAAAGTGTGATAATAACCCTCACATAATGGCAACAGTTTGGGGATTAACCTGTTTTGAAGGGCGTCGGAGTTGTTTAGCAGGACAGGGGTCAGGTCCAGTCCATCTAGGGTTCTGTCATGAGGGGGGCTAATGCCAGCCAAAGCCAAACTGGTGGTGTACAGGTCCATTACATTGGACAGTTGGAAGTTCACCTATAATAAAAAAAACACACATTACATGCACTACAACTGGCCAGTGTAAAAGGCCTAGGACCTTTAACTTGTTGTCGGTCTGACCAAATCTACACAACTATACACCTGTAGTTTATTAAAAATCTCCAAAATCTATGTGTGCCTAAATGAGTTCAAAAAGAAATGTTGGGAAAAAAATGTAAGAGGAGTGAAAGTATGGAGAGGACGTGGCCTGGGCAAGCAGGCGCTAGAGCTGGAGCAAGCTGGTGTTTTATCTCCTTCTCCCAGTCCCACTGAAAAGCTTTATTTTATTTATAAACTTTGAACTATTTTCAGATAAAATGCCATTTTTTCGCTGTCATCCTTGATCTTCCGTTCCATTCTCTCCTGAGCGAGCCTTAGAGGGAGACGGCACGCTCACAATCAGATAGCACTATCAGGCCTCTGCAGCTGCACCACCATGTGCCTGTGTGCTGCTATCGTCGGCGAGCACACACGCAGCAACACTTGCACATACACACACCAGCTCCTAAGCACTGAAATGAATTCCCTTTTCTTCTGTATCCACAGAACTAGCCACAGAAAAGACTCTGCAATGCATTCCCTGATCTATCTGCACATCCAGACACTCTTTCTCATACACACACTTTCTGTTTGCCTGCTCTCATTTCTTCTTTTTTTAAAGTTTCCTCACACACATATGCAAACACTCCAGGACTTATAGACATAAAAACATTGTAGGCAGGACAAAAAGACATTAGAGACAGAAAACTGACATTTATACCTGGCAATAACTGAATTCACTAAAACTTCATGCTCCTACTGATTATCAGAAAACCAGTGCTTCAATCCCCAGCTCTGCTACTTAACTCATGTGACCACTCTGATAAAACACAACAATAGAAAATAGGATGCACTACAATGGTGCAAGGCCAAGACCCCGCTAACATCCCCAGATCTGTGTGCAGGGCCCCTGCCCCCCTCAAACTCTGGGGGAATGCTGCTTGTGCTCCTCTCATTAGTTTAAAATGGTTTAAGTGGAAAAGAAGAGCTCTTTGGAGAAAACTGTAAAGTTGCCTGAATTATAGATTTTACAAATAGTTTTGTGAAGTAAACTTTAAATGGGTGTTTTATTTTTATTTTTTTATTTTTTTTGTGGACCCATATCAATAAACCTGCTAGAAATCCTTTGTAACAATGGCTTTTTGTTGCAACCATATTTTGTTCCAGCAGCTTATAGACTATAGACTGCAGATTAACAGATTTCACAAGTGTGCAAAATAAAAGATGGTGCAGCCCTGTGCCTGCTTTGTCCTTTTTCCAAGCAGCACATAGTGATAAATCCACAGTACAGTATGGTCCAACAAAGCAGCTTTGTCATCACAACCTTTGAGAGCCTCAAGGAGGATCTATGGACCCTCATCCTTAACACAAGCATATGCACACATGTAATGTTGTGCTTTATTGTTTACATATGTTTGCATTCACTTCAAAAAGCAAGTTTCTGTTTATACACATAACTAATCAATTTAAAGCATGCATACATAGGCATGCAGATAGGCATGCAGGATGAAACAAATGACACAGACATGTTCTGCACACTTGCACATGCAAATGCAAAAACACCGGTCAATTATAATATGGCAGAGCCTTGCAAACGTAATATCATTCCTGGCAGCGTGGCACTGCCACCTTTTTAGCACTCCTCATCCTTTTCTCTTTCCTACCCCAGCCACCTCCATTACTTCTTACTTGTTTCCTTCCATGCACCCCGCCTCCCTCTGTTCCTTTATCCTGCGCGCCTGGCATATTCAGATACTGAAGTCCTCATTACAGCTCAATCCAACCTCAGCAAACACACAAACAGATTAGCCGCTTAAGACGCTCCCAATCCCCCTCTCCCTCACTACTCTGCAGTGCTATCAGGCCCCAGCACACCCCTGTGAGATGAGCCAGGGGCAAGGCTTACTGCAGACTGCAGCCTCCGCGCGCTCCTCACCAAATCCCTCTGCGTCACAGCCCCGTGTCACAGCTGCCCCTAATACAATTAAAAGTCATTTGCAGAATGCATAAGCTTAGAGGATCACCATGTGGGTGGGGGTTAAATTGGGAAGGGGAGTGAAGTATAGAGAGTTGGTGCATCAATTCCTGCCAGAAATACAGCATTTTAGAAAACAGTAAAAAGGACGACCACACACTTTGCTGCTACAATCAAACAGTTTATCTATTGAATCACCTGATAGAAATTTAACATTTTGAAATTAAGACTAAAACACTACAGTTACTTTAACTGTGTAAAATTGATATAAAAATACACGTAATGAAGACAGGATTAGTGAAATAATTAGTTCTGCTTTGAAGAACTCTGAGTACCTGTTGATAGTAAACATTGGGGGCAACAATGATAAAGAAATAAATTATGTTATATCTCGACAACAGGGATAAACAATAAAAAAATCATTTAGCAAATTAGCTGTCAGCAAGAGCAGAAGATTTAAACTCGAGTAATATTCTTACTGAGCCTTCTTTTATATGTCCAGGCCACCAAGCAATGGCTGGTTCCCTCATTCCTCCTTCAAAGGTAGTCTCTTTTCCACAGAGGAAAGGTCCATTGCTGCCACCTGAAGAATTACAAGTGTGTACATGTGTAAATCAACACTTTTATTCACAGTAGCTTTGGTCAAACTTACTTTCTTCAGGACCTGATGTAAGAGCAGCCCCGTTGTCTGAAGTAAAGAATACAAACGTGTTGTTTTCAATGCCAAGAGAGTGTATAAATGACAACATCCGTCCCACACTGTAATCCAGTTCCATCACGGCATCACCATACCTATACCAAACAGCCAAATCTTTAACAAAGACTGAAAATAGATTTGTGTACTTCTAAGTGAGTAAATGAAAAGTGAGTAAAATGACAGTACCGCCCACGTTGGCTCTTTCCAAGATAATGTTTAGAGGCATAGACCGGGCTGTGAGTGGCATCAGCTGCCCAGTAGAGGAAGAAGGGCTGCTGGGCTTGAGTCTGACGAAGTATGAAATCCAAACCCTCCTGTTATGTGTAAAAATGTGAGGAACTGTTAAACTTTGTCAGCGCAGATGTAAGTGTATGAACATTCACGTATAGTAGTCTCTGGATGCCTTAAAATACACTATTTGCCATTTCTGACTGCCTCAAAAGATACATTTAGTTGTTCGAATGCCACATACCAGGCTCTTTTTGGTCCTATCTCCTCTTTTTTATGTCAATTGTTCTAGGTCAAGCATGCAGAGTATAGCTCAATTTGATTTCTTTTAATGAAATATTTAACTTACATTTCTACTGCACTTTACAGTCAAAAGCATAAAACAGCTTTTAATTTACTCATGAACTGATATCTGAGGCTTTACATTACTCACCTGCAAATAAATCTGTGTCAGATTTGATTCCCCAGTCCGTCTGTTGATCTCAAACTCTTCGTAGTACCTGCAACAGGTTTACCGATTGATTAACACTTTAATGTTTTTGGCCATTGTCAAAACTGCTGTGTGTTTTCAAAAGGCAAAAAGTAAAATAATAATAAAAAAAGTGACATTTAATTAAGCTTTCAGAAATGAAATCCACCTAAAATTGGAGAATAAAGTAAATCCACTGTGCCCCAGGGATTATTTAGAGAGGGTCATGTTTAGGAAGGCCCAGTAGTTTCCACTGCTCAGTTCTGCTGAAGCATAGCATGGTGAGCAGTGACAACCATTTTTGTTTCTTATGCTTCACTTCTTCCAGGTGTCCTCACACAGACAGCACAGACTACCTGCCATCTCTTGAGAATGTGTGCATCTCTCAATACACGTGTGTATATGTCCAGGGCCCCAAGTATGCCGCGCTGATTAAACTCACTGCTAAGCAAAAAACTAAGCCGGCTGCCAGTTCCAATGACCCTGAATGGCTGTGTTGGAGAAAATAAATTGGCGGAAAATGAAATACATAAGCACAGCTGGTACAGAGAGGATTGGAGACACTCAACTTTAAAGAAACAGCAAGGCAAAAGAAAATCTGAATAGATTTTCAGACCATGTTGTGGTTTTATGTCTTTGATATTGTCTGAGCATTGTCCTACCTGCCGATCATCTCAGAGTTGTTATACACAGGGATGTTAGGTCGGCTAATGTTGTCGTAGGGACCAAAGTGGCAGTTTGGGGCGCCAAACCATTCATCAAATCCACGTCTCAGGGGTAGGTATTCTGGTCTGTGGCCAAGATGCCTGTAATGCATAGTAAAAAAAAAAATTCACTGAAATATAAATTATGTGTACAAATAAAATCAATACAGTATTAGTATAAGTTGTAACTTTTTCAGTTTTCTTAGATAAGATCGTCTGATCGTGACTGAAATTCAATATTGTATGTATAATATTGTATAATCATTCACACTGGACAAAATTGTCATACCATTTGCCAACAATCTTGCTGACATAACCTTTTTTCTTCAGCAGCTGTGGTAACAAGATCTCATCTTTAGATATTCCTCCCACTATCTCCTGTGGTGTGTATGCTGTGAAAATGCAAATAGGCCTATGTTAGAATGATAAGAAATTTTTTCGCAGTCAAATTAATGATGTACTGATAGTATCATACCATTTCTGGCATGAGCGTTGGTGGTGTAGAAACCGTTTCTGACAGGCAGCCTGCCGGAGAGGAGAGCAGCTCTAGCTGTGAGAAAAAAAAAAGTTACTGGAAACTTGGTTTAAAAATAAATAAATAAATAAATAAATATAAGCTACAATATTACTGAAGGAGTATTGAACACTCACATCTTGTACTTTCAACACACATTGGTTCAATATTAAAAATATGTTGGAAAATAAATGTGTTAATAAATGAATGAAAGTTTAATATTCTATAATAATTCTGTTGGAAAACGGACAGGTTTTATAAATTACCATAAGATGTTGAAATGTTAAGACACAGTAAACAGGAACAAATGGTTTGTGCACATTCATCACACAATAGGTGAACTCACAAGGGGAACACAGTGGGTTTGCTGTGTAAAAATTTGGTAGCAACATGCCCTGAGCCGCCATGGCGTCCAGGTTGGGGGTCTCTTTAGAGGGCTGACCAAAGACTCCCAGATCCCCCCAACCCATCTACAGTGGAGAAAACAAATTAACATGTTATTAGGCAAGGCAAGTCAAGGCAATTTTATTTATATAGCACAATTCATACACTGGGTAACTCAAAGTGCTTATTACAACTACTGCAAGCAAACAGAGACAATAGTGAGCCAAAGCAAAGATGTACAAATTAATATAGTATAATGTGTTATTAATACATTATTTTAAACTCTAAAACAGAAAGGAGAGGGCAGCTGCACTCAGTCCATTTGAAACAACGTGCTCAGCACTTAATATGATAAAAAAAATGAAAGAAGAACTTACATCATCCATTAGCATGATGATGATGTTTGGAGGCACTGTGTCTCCAGCATTCTTTGTCAAGGAAAAACATATTAAAGTATAAAAAAGAGCTAAAGCAGTGAAAGAAGCTACTTCTCTCATTGCTGAGCTTGAGTCATGTGAGCATCAACTTTGAGGAAGTTGTTTTTGCGAGTCATGGGCGCAGGACATGCGCATAAACTTGAAACCAGATGTTTTATTTTTTGTTCCTTGGGGTTGTTAACTTTATTGCTACTTTGCAAGGTTAGTAAACATAATTAGTTGATATTTTTCTTCGTGATATGCGGGATGTTGTAGCTATCTTTACGAAAACTGCGTGCCATTAAAAGTATCCTATGTTTTTCTTTATACTGACTATCTGTCATCAAACACTTTTGATAAAAACGTGTTTAAATATTGCTTGCTTTAATCTGTTTTATGTTTAAAAAGATACAGATACATTACGCGCATAAACGGTAGGCTTACATGCCACATCAAAACTCCCACTTTCTCAGAAACAGCAAACGCAACATGTCACATGACCACGGCCAGACAGACACAGCACCAAGCAGGAAATAAACATGGCGGTGTGCATAGCAGTTATCGCAAAAGAGGTATTCTATTCGCTTATTATTCTACAGCCGAAATCTGTGTGCTGAAACTTTCCGAATTGGACCGGGTCTTTTGCAGCTGTTCTCCCTCTGGAGGGTAAAATAACCTGGTATAGCTAATGATACAGCGCTAGCAGCGTTAGCACTCTCCTGGGTGTTATTCTATATTTATGTTGGAATCTTGCATAAAACGTGCTTTAATGTGGACCTTTTTATGTCACGTCTTTCACCAGAACTACCCGCTCTATATCCGAAGTGTTCCCACTCAAAATGAGCTGAAATTTCACTACACAGTCCACACATCGTTGGATGTAGTAGAGGAAAAGATCTTAGCTGTGGGCAAATCTATAGGAGACCAAAGAGAGTTGTATCTGGGCCTGCTCTATCCAACTGAGGACTACAAAGTGTATCCTTTTTATTTTGAAATAATATGGTAAGGTATCTACTTAAATGAAAACATCCAAATTGGCATTTCTTTGACTGGTAAACTAGATATGGTTACGTAACGAACTCAAAAGTGAAATTTGTTATTGTTGTCGATTCATCAAATACATCATTACGAGACAATGAGATAAGGAGTGTAAGTGAAATATGGCTTTGTAGTTTTTCCTGACACCGGGGTTCCTATACGAACCTATTTGCACAGCACAAGATATACTTAATTTTTACATTTACTTTTCAGATGTTTAGAAAATTGCATAACTCTTTCACAGATGTTATGTGCAACCCGTTCTACAATCCTGGCGATTCGATTCAGTCCAAGTGAGTTTGTCATTTTTAAAGCTTAAATTTGGGTATTTTGTAAACTATGGTTTTCAAATGTTAACTTTATCAAATGTATCATTTTCCAGGGCCTTTGATGGCATCGTCTCTGGGATGATGGTCCAAACTGCCTAATATCCAATCTGCAACCACAACTGCTCTTTTTCTGTACATACACCTTTCTTTGTATGGTCTATTGTGTCAAATGCAAAGTAAATCATTGCACAGCTGTAAAAAAAAAAGCATGAGTATTTATTTATTCACATACATAGCAAAGAACTTGAACATAGAGGATCATTATATTACAGGCATTCACACCAATTTAAAAGAAAGATACTGTGTCCATGCATTTACAGCAACACAAGGTTTATATGCAAACCCTTTGATGGATTCTTTTTTCATTTAATTGAAAAGCTGTTGCAGGCTATTTTGGAAGTCAAAACCTGTCTTATCCTCTAGCCCTCACACAAATTCAAATCATTTCAGTTAGCGCTGGTGGGGATAGTGCAGTCCACCTGACCCAGAACCCATTTCCTCTGATGGCGGGGTGATGAGGAGAAGACATGGGTAGCGTTTAGGCACCTGATCGTGATAATCCACATGTTCCCACTGCCTCTTGCTTACAGGTGGCCCTCCGTAGTATGGGTGAGGGTTCTGATGTTGTGGCCGTGTTGACTGGTACCTGAATCGGCCTCGAGAGCTGCTTGGATATCTAGGTGGCCGGAAACCTCTGCCTCTAGCTTGACCTCCACGATGGCCGCCCCTATCAGTGGTGCTAATGCCTGGCATGTTGGTCCTCTTTGGCATTACCTGCAATAAAATTGAAAGCATAAAAGATGAAAGCAATTCATGCACCAAAATTGTACAGGAGGTAGGTTCTGTGAAATAATCAAGAGCTGCAACTTGATTGCTGACAGAAAGTACGCAAATGCATTGTTCTAATGCTAGCAAAACAAAAATCTAAAAGCATTATTAGTGTTGTAGCCGAGTTCACCTTGAGGACTCTTCCTCTAAACAAAGTCTCATGCAGCCCTATGGCACACTGCACAGAGTCTCGATCAGAAAACTCAATGTAAGCAAAGCTTTAAAGAAAAGAGAAAAATACATCAACATTAGAAAGTATGTTGTATGTACTACCAAAACAAATATTGAGTAAACAAGAACATACCCCTTTGGATGCCCAGAAAACCTATCACATAGTATGGTCACTCTGTTCACAGGACCACAGCCGTTAAAATGGATTTCCAACTCATCTGCTGTTGCACCATAGTCCACCTGGCATTTGAGCAGTTTGTTAGACATCAGGATATGAATACATGTTGAAGAATAAAGAAGAAGAAAAAGCAACAGATCTTACATTTCCTACATATACAGATCTGTTATCAGCGTCTACCCTCTCCTCTGGGGTCATGTTGTAAAAAGGGCCTGAGGAAGAAACACAATGTTATGGACTAGTTCTAGTTACAAAATTGAAATGAATATTGCACAAACATTTTTTGTTGCATTGCTTTGGTAACACACATCCCAGAGTCTTGCCCTCTTATCTGAGAAGATGTAGAAGGAAGGAGGGCAAGAGGAGGAGAACCAGAGAGGCAGAAAATAGCCACAGGCAGCAAGGAGGACCCTTCTGGTTCTCGTCTCATTGGGCAGTGATGAGGCACATGTGAATGTTGTTGTAGCCACAGTGAAGCATCCCAGGTGTTTGCCAGATGGTGAAAGATTTCCCTCACCTGCCTTGAGGCTGTAAAGCTGCACACCTGGCTAAAAATATGCTGTTGGACTTCCCAAATGTATAGTCAGTATTTATCTAAAACAGCAATGTGACTAGAATGAGGCTGAGACCTTTGGGCTCACCGAGCCGAGGACTGATAGTCAGGAGTTGCATGTCTACAGCGTCACACTGCTCCTCTTCGTCTCGCAGTCGTTCTGACTCTTCTTCCATCTCAAGCTCCTGGACCCTGGCCTTGATGGCTGCCAGCTCCTAAAACAATGATTATTATTAAAAAAAAAAAAAAAGCCACCAATGTTTAAACATTTTAATGCAAGTGTGATTCTTGACTGCACGCTGTGGGCAGTAGTATGACTGCACAGACAGCAATTTTATAGGATAGTAGTATCAATTCTGTGAATGAAGGGACAATCAAATCAATCAGAAACATTGCACATAAAATAAAAACTTTGATGAACCCTCTGCCTTCAGACAAGAAATAGTAAACCAGGCAATAACTTTGTCATTAATATTAGTGAGGTTGAACAGTTCCTACCCAATACTTTCTTAGGATTTGGTCTCAGTCACCTCAAATTACACACCACCAGGTGGTCTGTATGTGTGTTCAGTGTAATTTCTTATGAAATAATGATTAACAATTATAACCATGAGTTAACAACAACGTGACCGTTCACATGGCAGTATATTTAGTGACTCATACTGCTTACAGTTGCAGAATGCTAAATGCATTGTACACAAAGCCTCATCATTCGCCCCGGAAATGCGACATAAGGCTACATTTCAACTGTGTCTCCATGCCGAAGGAAAAAAATAATCACAGCTATGTATAAGCTACTATATTCACCAAATTACTTCGTTATGCCTCTCTTTGACCATCTTGGTTTCAATAGCAATGCCACACTGCGTTATCCTGGCGTCAAATGCTGCACCTTTGCACATAGCGCAATGGCAAAACCCTCTGTCCAAAATGCAAATACTCACTGGGTCCTCGGCGTAATGATTCCCGAAGGACTCGCCCTCCAGGTAGCCGTGCTCCATGTGATTCTCCGCCATGCTCACTGCTCGAACATGGCATCTGCAAAGCCAACTGCAGTGGTTCACCAGAAAACAGCTCACGCAAGAAGGAAGCGCTCTCTGGACACCTGACTCTACACCTGACAGCAGATGAGTCAAACTAATAGGAATCACCTGTGAGTGAGACGCATGACGCGGGGCCTATGCGTGGGGTAAGCTACTGATGAACGGTGGGCAGCACATGAAGCCGATGCTCGAGCTGCCACGCCCATACCAACCCCTTAACATGAAGTCGCCCATCTAGCAAGTCCTTATGATAAAATAGAATGTAATAACTACAACTGCCTATTATTTCACAGATTAACTACAAGTATGAAAAGAGCCCAGAGAAAAGTAGTCTAGACCTGGGACCTGGATGTGACAACTCAGCTGTGATTGCTAAATATCCCTGCTTTATTTGGGCTGTGTAATCTAAGTAGGTAACATGTCTGCATTTAGAGAAGAAAAACAATTAGATGAATGAATTCTTAATTTCATGTTTTAATTACACAGTTACATTGTTCAACACAGACAATAACCTGAATTAGAATGTTTTACAGCTTCACACATCCAACAGAGCGAACAGTTAAAGAGCGTTATTAGCAACAGGGAGGAAAGCATGCAAGAAATAAATAGAAATCAGAATTGAATTCTTCTGGCACAGTTTTACTTCATCTAAAAACAGCAACATGACCCTTTGAAGAGGAACATAAAATAAAAGGAGAAAGATCGAAGTGCCAACCCTTCCTACAGAATGTGTTTTCTGCTTTATTGTATTGCACAATACAGTATAGAATGCATCCCTACACATATAAAAACCATAAATCTTCAATTTATGTAAAGGTAAAAACAAGACCATCTTGAGCAATGGCTATTTGGAAAACAAGTGCAGTATCCACGGTTTGTCTTTCGCTTCCTCCTGTGGCTGTTCATTGGTGTCTGTTTCACAGAATGGACTTGTCACCACTGCGTGAGATCAGCCATTATTCTTCATTAATAGAGTTACTGGGTGGGAAAGTGGTACAAAGGGCAACCTGCAAATATTGTCATTATTAGACACATGTTTAGCCCCTAGTTACTTAATCAAATAAAAGGTTTTCATGATCCTTAGATGGTATTCACAACAACAGAGCCCTTATGTGTCTGCCATCTGCAATATCTTCGCAGAGAAAACATTTCAAATCAGCATAAAATCTTACATTTTCATAAATTAATGTATGTCAGATCTTGTTGAAGTACTAGTAGTGACCTTTTAAGTTCAAACATTGCACAGACTTTAAGGAAAAATTATTCCTTTAACAAGTTGATGACTTTTGTTGTAGCCTTATGTCCCACACAACCTTGATCCAATTGTTGGGCTCAAATAACTACATAAAATCCAAACAAATAAAATAGTTTTGGTCATTTGTTAATCAGTTTGGTTTGTTTATGTGATGGCTTACTTGCAAACATGGAAAGCACATTAATTTTCAGTTGAATAGAGCTGTCACCTTTAAAAAAATGTTGTATACATTATATAGCACAAATTGTGACTAGACATTGTGAATGGCACACTACCACTGTTCTAGTATGTCAAGGGTTTTGGATTAAAGCTCTGAAGGTTTCAAGTAGTTTGTTCAGAAATTCAAAATAAAAGGATTGTAAAAAAAGAAAAGAAAAGAAGCTTATTGCCATTCAAATAAAGTCCCACATCCACCATGTATTCATTTGATCTGGAGGCTTTGAGTATGAACACAACATCAGCAGGCATTCTCAAGGAGATGCTCCTATTGTTTTACTGAAGCCCTATTCAATAGACAACAAAAGCCTTGATTGCTTGAGTAAGATCTCTACACATGTCAGCCTTTTTCAGTGCGTGTTCTCTTTATATTCTTATACTTTGTGCTGTGAGTGTGTGTATTTCAGATGCTTTGGTTAACTGGTGAAGTAGAAATCTAACCTCCTTTTTACAAATCTGTCAATACACAGCATGTTAGAACATATATGGCAATCGCAAGATACCTTTGGTCTGGTTTTGGACAGCATGCTAGGGTTTCACTATATGATAAATACTTGAATAACAACAATGGACTAGTATTATTGGGGGATGTGAACCAAAGCAATCGTGATTCCTTTCCCTGTCTTGACTTTGTTAAACAGAATTCATTTGTGTGATTCCATGTCTGCTTTCAGCCGTGCTTTACAAAATCCAAGTCAATGTTTCCTGGTGGTTAGCTGTATGGACACGGGAGGTAGCTGGTGTGAGATGCGGGGGTCATGAAGACTGATCTGTGATATCATCGAGGGGTAAAAACCAAATGGCCCAAACTAATACTAACACTAAATGCCACACAGAAATAGAGGGGTATTTTGTAGCTTAATATGACCTGTTCTACACTGCAGTTGCAGTTGGTAGTTTTTTTTCAATGCTTCTAGCCAAAACAAACCAGATTTTTTCATGTTTTGGTCCAATTATTTGAGAGGAGTGACCAATCAATGTGGAAAGATCATTAGCTTATACTCTATGTAATTGAGAGATAACAAAAATAAATCACAATTTAAATGATGGGATGTTACAATCAGCTTGAAATTTAGCTTAACACTGGTAAATTAGTTTTTACCATAAATGCAGTTCATGGGTTTCCCTTGCATCTTCATTAGGACAAATCCGGAGGCACAGACCAAAAGCGGTGGTACTCTGCCATATTATAAGTTTTAAATCCGCCTGGTGAAAAAAGGCAGGCCTATTTAAGCTACCGCCTTTGAGTCAATCTTACTATAGGAGGTTATTTTTTCTTTTTCTTATTTTTTTTTAACAATGAACAGCTGGATGCAAACTGACCTAGAGTGTAAGGGTGTATAATGCACAATTTAAAATGAATGGTTTTTAAATGAGGTAAGATTTGTAGTATCTATCCTTGCTCTGTTTTCATCCTTGGAGCCATATTACCTCTGTTCCCAACAATCTCCTCCACTTAGGGTCAAATGTTTTTGAATTAAATGAGTGTTTAACTTGAATGAAATCAAAACAAAAAAAACAAAATGTGCTGTGAAAAGAAAAATCATATTCACAAAATCATATTCTGGACATTAATCATCTTTAAAGGTTTCTGTTATTTGGCAAACACATTTTTGGACCTCTTTAAATACTATGTACATTCACATTAAGTTAATGGTGTTTTAAATATATTTATATGTATCTATATTATATGACTCCCTATGGGCAGTTGCTGAGGTTCCATTCAGTAGCTGAATTTTCTTCATATTGCACCTCTGTCCTCTCACTGTCTTACAATGCGAGCAGTACAAAATATTCTACAAGAGGGGTTTCATCTCATTAATATAGATACAACGAATCAAACAATAAGTACAATGTGGGACGTCTTTTCTCTAAAGAGTGTCCTAACTCTTCACTTCACTGCTCAGCCTAAACTGAAAACGGAGAATAAAAAAGGTAGCTGAATCAAACAAAGTCCATCTCTCTGAATATACACAAGGGCAGCACGTGTGGCCATCAGCAACAAGAGACATTATTGAAAAGTGAAAAGAGGAACAATATCTACAAGCAGGTTCAGTCCCATTTCCCACATAACTGCAACGACGCTTTGGCCAAAGCAGGACGGCGGTTCAGGGGGCAGATTTCAGTCTTCAGGGAAGAGCGTCAAAAGAAGGTGTGGGGTGAGGGGAGGTAGAAAGAGGAGAAGTCTACACCGCCATTCACTTCACTAAGCTCTTTAGTCTGTTTATCATGCTTTGGAAAAGGAGTGAGTGACTGTAAAGGTAACAGCATTTCCTTGAAACAACTCCTTCTGATGGAGCTTTAAAAAACATCTTACAAACATTTTAAACCTTAGTTTGCACGATTTTTGTGCAAACTAGTTTTGAGGTTTTTGGCAGCTCCATGGATCTTTTGAGGCTGTGCAGCTCTTTCTTTTTTCCTTTTTTTTTTACTCTCTGTAATCACACTGTGGCAGGGATTCCATCTTATCCATGAAGTCTCTCTTGCCGTTCACAGCATTGTCCATATTCACAGTCTGGGCAGTCACAGAGGAATTGCTGTGGTTTTGTCCTGACCCTATCAGGCAGCAGCAGATTTCTCTGTGGTCCTGTTTATAACTTTTTTGGAGCAATGTCTTCTCAGGACTGGCTTATCTGCTGAGGAGGTGGTGTTGCTTTGTGTTTGGTTATGAGTGCTTCTCCTTATCGCTTACTTACTCACTTTGGCAGTGTATTACAAAAGTTTGGTTGTTGGATCAGGTTATTTTCATCTTTGAATTCATTTGGGTTCACAATGGTGCAGAGAGGTGAGTCCGGTGTAGATTTCTTGGCTCGCTAGCAAGGTAGTTAGCAGTTTAACATTTATTTAGTTTAAAATCATCAGTATCACCATCATTATTATTATTATTTATTTATTTGGACTTTTCATTTCCCTTAAAGCCAGAAAGAACTATTAAATAAATACTAAGCTGTATTTCTGAGGAATTAATCACATCACAGGTTTCCCTCATTTTAAAAAGACATTGGTTCCATTAAAAGTAAATGGTCTGAACAGATAGTGCACATCTCAAGGCTGGGTATCCTTTACTTAATGTTTAAAAAATTAAAGGGAAATCCTAATCAAGTGCTTCATCGACTAATCAACTCCCTATCTCTGGTGCTAATCAACAGCCTTTGTCTTATGTCATCATTACAGGGAGATTGTTTGTGTTGTAACATTACTGAGGGTATATCTTCAAGTTTTAACATTTATATTTTGGCTGAACACAATTGATATGGGGGATTATTTTGGAATAATTGCAATGATTCTCGGTCGGGGGAGTGTTTGTTCAGAGGGAACCGTAAGGAAGAGGGGGAGCATTGTGCGATGGAGTTTCCTCAGTTTGGTTTTGTGGAGTGTGGGCACTGTCACGTCAGTATACAGGAGAGTTCAAGGGTCAGAGGTCAGCGAGAGGTGGCGTCCAGGAGAGCGGGGGTGGCAGGAGTTGTGGAGCGAGAGGCACTGCTGGAACTGCTCTCCTTTGGGCTGGCAGAAACACTTCCGCTTCCACTACCTGCCCCTCCTGCAATAGTGCTCTGTGCTACCAGAGACAGGGGTCTGGGAGTGGTGCTCTCTGAGTGGGTGGGGGGAGCGCTAGAGGATGACGAAGAGCTGGAGGAAGAAGGGGTGCCGAGTGGGACGCTGCTACCCCCTGGCAGACCCTGTAGGCCCTGGCCGCAGACGTGGTGGTGCTTCTCCCAGTCTTTGTGTTGACAGAATGAGCCACAGTACCGAGCTGTGTTGCAGCCACTGCATGTCTCACTGGCTTTCCTCCCACAGTTCCAACAGCTCTGGTGGGACAGAGGAAAAGAAAGTTGATAGTCAAGTCACTATTTGTCTTACTTCTGCAAGAGCATTTGCTGATTTTTAATCTCTAATGCAATAAGAGTATTTTTGTATTCAAGTTCTCTATAAGGATTTGGTATTAAGCCCTGGTCCCAGGCCATTGACTTGTGTTGCCAGCAGGTGGTGGTCAACTGCTCTCTAATAGTCTCAGTCTGGCACTGTGTTCCAGCCATCTGCGACTGTCTGCCAGGTTTAGAGAGGCTGGATTGCTTTAATAATATGACAATACAGAGCTGCCCCACTCTGAGCTAGCGGTGCACAATGAGAAAACCTCATCAAGACTTTGTATCAAGGTATCGGGAAACAAAGCAGTGGTGATAGAGCAAAATGGCTTAGATATTTGGAGATATTGGTTAAGAAGCCAAGGATCGGTGGGACTTTTGTGATACTTACTTCACTGGAGTCCTCCTGCTGGTTAATGACTGTTAGTGCATCCTCTGAGGCTTGTCTTTTAGCCTCAGCCAGCGCCCTCTCCATTTTAGAGCGCTCAGCAGAAATCATCTCATGTGCTTTTCTCTCAGCATCTGTCACGGCCTTCTGCAGCTCAGACATGGCCTGGCGCTTCACCTCATTCACTGCCTCCTCTGAGAAACAAGAAAGTGAAGGAGAAGTGACTCAAAAGACCATTGACCGATTCTCCGTCTAGTCGGTACTTCTTTATGGGGCTTTCTAAGCTGCCATTATGTTACATCTTACTGAACAGATGTACATCATGCAAGATTTAAACATTTCTGCCAAAAAAATACAAATATCAAAGAGCTTGACTTCACACACATCACAAAAATTTCATGTGCCATCAGCAGATGTCTCTGAAATGTTGTCACCAGCTTGGCTTTTTGCCCTACACTCTGGGATTCCCTACTTGCATAACTGTCCTCCTGCCATCACAGATTAAAATTAACATAAAAGCTTTATTTCTTTCCCAGTAAAAAGGGTTCAGAACATCTTCACTATTAGACTGGTATGATATAGATTTTATTGCAGGCCCTTTGTGCTTCTTACAAAAGTTCAAACAATGAGTAAGAAAGCTGGGTTTTTACAACAGGCAGGTGTGTAGACTCCTTTCCAGATGGTAGTTTAAAATAGAAAAATCCTGCAGTCCCTTCCCAGTATGAGACAAGAATGATTATATTTTGCCATCTTTCATTACTGGCCTCACAGTGAACAACAAATGTACAGCACATGATTTCTCACAAGGTTGTTTTCGTCAGAGAAATAGGTTGTTAAATATACACTGTTAATCAGTTACACAAATGAATTTCAGGCTGATTTAGAAATACTTCTGGCAAACGAGTGCAGCAATATGTTAAAAATATATTTTCTTCAAGCGCTGACAATTTCTAATGATAAATAAATAGACATGACTCTTCGGGTGTACAATATTAGGTTTAAGTCACTGTCAGAAGGTTTGCTGAGTTACTGTAATTGGCTGCATTTATTTAGTCTTTTGAAGTTCATTCAGTAAAAAGTCACTATTCAGCTCGGTCACTCAAATGCAAAACTAATTTCTTGCTATAATCCCATCTTTACCTCTATCAAGCATTTAATTTTCCTTTTTCTTCCAAACACTATCTACATTATCCGGTGCTTCTCAATTATCTGGCCTAATGCATACACCACTAAGATTAGTTTGCAAATTTAATTAATTCTTATCAAAGAGACTGAATAGCAGATGCTGTAGCAATTAGCAGTTAATGGAAAACACAGGGGCTGCAATATTAACGTTTTAATTCCACTGGGATTTGGCAAGTCCCTGAGAGGCGTTATTTTTGTCTACTTTTTCACACTTCAGGTTTTATTTTTCAAAAGTGCTGTGATCTCTCAACCTGAACCAGACCAGAAGCTGTGTCTTGTTTTAATTAGAGGCAAAAGGTAGCTTCCCAAATAGTTGTGACACCTTTGTGCTTCGTCACACACATACACACACTCTGTAAAGCTGAGATGGTGGGAGTGAGATTTGTTACTCACCCTGCTTGTTTTGGAGGTGCTTTAGTGCTGGGGAGAGCGGGATGCTTGTAGGACCTGTTTGAAAAACAACTGCAATTAAAAGAGCTTTTTCTGCAGGTGAACATGCAGCACAGTATTTTGCCGACAGCAGCAGCATCTTCTCTCCACAGGGTATTAGAGTATGACTGTAACATAATAGTGCTGGGACTGGGGTGGAACGAGGGCTGAGCCAGATGACTCCTGGGATAGGTTCTATCTAAAATGCTCTATACAGGAAGGCCCAGGCAATACGCTCACCTGCTCCCCCTCAGCTATAAACAGAGCCAAAATGATTTTGTTTAGTAACATGTCTACAAAGAGCAGCCAAAATGCTGTAAAGTAGTAATCTAAATTTGTAGTTGAGAAGTACTTTAGTAATAGGAACTAATCAAGTACTGATTTATTGCACAGATAACCACAGAGTAACATTCAAATTCAAATTAAAAATACTTTGTGCTGTTACAAACCTAGAAAGAGAACAATAAAGTTATTGATTATTTAACACTTGCCAACACAAGGGAAACTATGTAATCCTGAACCCGTGCTGCTGTGGCCTGACTTGGGCCAGGTGACTGCATTTTCACTGCAGCTTTAACTGCAGTTGCCTTTCATTGTGGTGACAGATGGAGGGCATTTAGCCCTGATGACACAGAGGGCTTCCAATCCCTTTGGCCTTATAGACCAATGGCTCTAAGGCCTCTGTACTATCTTTCTCAGTTATTCAGGGTGAAGGCCATGAAGACCAATGGTGGCCCTTTTGTGGGTGTATGTGTGTGTTTGGTTAGTCTCATAAAAAGAATAACAAAAGGGGAGTAGCCGGGTTCTTACCAGCTTTCCTCCAGATTTCTTCAGGCAAGTATCCCGAGGGAGGTCTGTGTAAGAAGTCTCGGTGGATCTCTAAAACATGCAAGAAAACATACATTCAACTCAATTGTACTTTGATACATATGATGATTTTTGATTGTGTCAACATTAGTAAATAAACTGTCATAATCTTTTAGAGAAGGGAATGTGGGTGGAAGAAATGTGGTAATTATGAATGCCGGCTGCAATCAGTCAGCGACAGATTCAGGATGCAACAACATTTTAATTACCTCACTATTAGCTCGTTGAAAGTGACTTTTTATGCCTGAATTGATATTTTCATCAATTTAAACTCTAGCTAACGTCTACCTTGCTGTAAGTGTTCTGGTTTGCAAACCTTGAGTGTTTGTCTACCTGTCTGTCTGCCTGTCTGCCTTTCAGCGGCCGAGGGGGGTCCTATGGGCAGTGGCTCGCTGCTGCTAGTTGTGTTGGAGGAGTTGTGGTGAGGAGGAAGAGGAGGAAGGCAGTGCGGTCCGTTACTCCCACCTTTTTTCATCTCCTCAACGTCACTGTAACGTCGAATCCAGTGGTTCATCTCTTCTCTGTCAGCCTCCTGGCATCGGCGCAGCACTGTCAGTGACCGTCGCGTCTTCTCCACCATATCCATGATGCAGTTCAAGAGCTGCAGGACAAGGGGCAGGGGAAAAGGAATAAAAGGATAAGCGGATATGAGTGGTCTTTTTATGCGTAAATCCCTTCACCTACACTCACATCCAAGTCCGAAATCTCACTGTAGCAGACAATGGCACAATACAAAGCCAAAGTGCAACAATTTTATCTTGTGACAAAGTAAAAAGTGAGGAAATGGGGGAATCATTAACCACTTATTAAGTCAAATCCATCCAAAGGTAAGAAAAGGCAAGTGCAACATTAATCAAGCTTTGAATTTGTATTGCATTCACTAGGACAGTACATCTCACCAAAACAGATAGATCTCTGCTTCTGCTCAGTGAATGTCAACAAGAACAGCATTACAACAATGATAACAGCTGGCTTGCTGATGAAAAAGTTTATCCAATTCCTTCCACCCCTCTGCTCTGTTCCCTGCCAACTCAACAGATTTCCTCTTTTTTGTCGGTCATAAACAGTGTCACTGTTTTTTACAGTGTTTCATCCCAGCTTGCTTTCTAAATAGGTTAAGCATGGTCACCATTCAATCAATATTGTTATCCCAATTCCTCTTTATTTCTTTGTGTCTCTCTTGTTCCCTCTGTCTCTCCCACCCCCCCCTGTCGCCCTAAGTTAGCTATATTTATTTCAGTGAAGTGTTTCTAATTTGGCAGTGGTCCAGGGCTGGCCGGTTCTCTCCATGACTGCAGCTCTTTTCTCAGCTGCTCTCCCCAGCTGGAGCTACTCTCTGCTGGGTCCCATGCTCCATCTGGGGCCCTGTCTATGTGTGCTCATGTGCATATGTGTGCATTAGTGATGTTGTCTTCATAGAAATGGGTGCCAGATATGCCAGATAGGTGTCTCTGTGTTGTTCAGTTTACTGTTCTGACAGAACTCCTGAGCTCAGCTGGGGGCTGTCTCCTCTGTCTAACAACGGTCTCTGTCATCTGCATGCCATCTTTAGCCTCAAAACCAACCTCACCCACTGACCTCATTATAAAAAATCAGAGTGGAACTGTAACTCTTACATTGTCCAGGTGCTTCCATTCCTCTGCCCACTCTCGATCTGTGAGACGGTGGTCAATCACTTCCTCTTGGCGAGCTCCATGCACAGCTACAGCACAAATACATACGTCTATGTTATTTTAATACTGTTCACTGTTGTATCTTTCTTGTAGTAATTCCTTTAATATAAATGAATGTTGAATACATAATAATTAAGACATAATACACAGTATCAAACAAAAGCACACGTAAGACACACTAACTAACACTAACGACTACAATCCTATCCAAGTGGAACAACGTTTGGGAAAGCACAAGCAAGGCATATATGGCTCTCACAGTTGTAGCACATAGGCATGTAGAGCTGTGGGCTTATTATAGGCACACTGCCATATGGATTATCACACTGGGCCGACAACTGGCCTTTGTTCTCCACATGCACCCCACTTACATACACTAGCCTTTTACTTGACCCGATGGCTGGGCTATGTGATTAAATGTGATTAATTGGACCACGTGATTGCTGTCAGCTGTTGTACCTGTCTGTCGGTGCCGATCTCGCCCATCGCGGTGTTCATTATGTCTGTAAGCGTCTCTGTACTGGTGTGCCAGGGCCATGTCTTCTAGGCGGTAGTGCTGGGGACCCACTTGGGGGTTGGGCGGGTGGGGCAGGCCATTGGGAGGATGTGTTGGAAGGCCGTTGGGAGGCGGGTGAGCGGGGAGTCCTGTACTCGGGCTGAAGCGTTGGCTTGGGCTTATGGTGCATGGCCTCTTAGGCAGATGCTCTGGGTGTAAGCTGTCTCTCTCTGAGCTGTCTTTGGTCCTGCAAAGACGGAGAGAAGAAAAGAGTTTGTATCAAGGACTTACAATTTCTCACTTACTAAAGCTCCTCTGTTTCAATCTACTGTCTGGGCTGTATAGAAGCCAACTCACTTACATTAAACACATACAGTAGCACAAAAAAAAAGTGCCTTCCCAAATAACTTGTAAACAAATCAAAATCATGTAAACAATCAATAAAGGGCAAATACTCAAATTAATTCATTCTCAAAAAGAAAAAACTGCAAAGCCTTCTGGTTATACACATTTTTAAAGTTTGTCTCTGTTGTCTTGGTGTTTGCAAACACAAAATCACATATATCCATTCTTCCTGCTGCTTGCGGTTCAGTTACAGTAAGATGGCCCACAGCTATACAGACCATCAAACAAATCTGTGCTGCATCTCTAATTTTAATCTCAATCCCTCTGCCCACTCTTAGACTGCAACTGTTTCTCTTAGCGTCCCACTACACTCTAAGGCTTAAGGGGCATGGACTGAATACTGCGTTTGGCAGATGTTTAGTGGCACTCCTCTCTTTGTGTACTTTTAGTCTATGTGTGTGTGATGTTGTGTTTTGTGCCATCTGGACAGTTTAAATGGTAGTGTTGAAATTAATCTGTTTAGCTGAACAGCACTAGGCAGGCATTCAAATCATCCCGAGGATCAAAGACAAATAATGCAACATGTAGATGGTATGCACTAATGTGTGTGGTTATCCATGTGTATGTTTTGTACGTTAGACTACACACCCCTGGCTCTGGTACCTGACAAATCAGAAGAACAGCTGGCTCTAGCCTGGTAGACCCCTCCCCCACTTGAATTCAAGCCCCTCTGACTGCCTATAAAGCAAAGGTCGGGAGGCGGAGGTGTGCGGATTACATTGGGATTGCACGTTCGGCTTCCACCACATCCCAATCCCCACAGCACCCACCATCTCACACTCTGCTCGGGATGTGCTCAGTGTTAGGGTCAGCACATCACCATCTGGACACAGCGCTGACATATGGACAGCTGCTGGAAGCCTGCAGGTCAGGCAGGCAGAGAGGCGAGGGAGACAGAGGGGGCAGGCAAGAGGTGAAAAACGGATACACTGGTGCTTATGGATGTACATATGGCTAATTTATGGAAATACATGAACACAAATGTCGTTCAAAATCTGCTCTACTGACCATACTAATCATAATAATGCCTCACAGAGACCCCAGAGGGTATCTCGGATAGAGCTGAGAAGAAGAGTGCATAAGCATCAAACCATATTACCCATAATAAGAAAGAAGTGAAGCTTGTTAGAAAGGGCGAAGACAAAATCTAAAATCAATCAGAATTGTCCAAAGATGAGGCACACTATGTGAAGAAAGAGACATTTTTAAAACTGCTAGTAGAACTGCTATTCAAACAGGAGGTGTTAATGAATTCACATGGGTTTTATTTTATTATTATGTGTGTGTTTGTGGTTGCACAGAGGACATTCAGTGTACCGTACTTTATTCCCTAATCTCTTTTTCTCCCCTGCCTTTCTCTTTCCTCTACTGTGTATGTGTCCTCCCTCCTTTACAAGCAGCTGGCAGAGGCAGCCTGGCATTAGGGCTGACCAGACTTCTGCCTCCCACAGCAAGGATTTATGGCAATCCCCTTGTCACTTGGCATTCTTAAAAATGCAGAAACAATTCATTTATGACACTACATATGTTTATGTCTGTTGGTGTGAATTTCTGCGTATGTGTTTCTACCTGTCTGGCGTCCTTCTCTTGCCATGCTCATTCATCTCCAGCATGATCTCAGAGGAGTCCAGGGGCGAGCTGGCATTGGCATCCAGGAGAAGTTGCTCGTGTTGGGCTAGATATTGAGCTGGAGTTTGCTTGGCCAGCCTCGCACAATGGAGTAACTCTCTTTGAAGCAAGGGTAGGTTTGCCTGCAGTAAAGAGACAGCAAAGAGAGACATCCAATGAAATAAGTTGCTGTGGAAAGCTTATAGATTTATTGAACAAGTGTAGCTGTAGAGCGTGTTAAGTAGACAGGAATTGGGCTAGGAACATATGAAGGAACAGCAAATAAATAGAGTGAAATACTGCCAGATTAAGAAGAGAAAAAAGAAAGTGATAGATGAAGAGACAAAATGAGATAAGACAGGTCCCTTGACACATTCCTCTGCCATGTGTCTGTCTTTCTCTGGGACAAGCTGGTGTGTGTTGTTGTGTGTAACACTGCTGTCAAATAGCTCTTCAGACCTGTCTGTTTGATGAAACACAGAAATAGCTGCAATGTCCCAGATGTGGAGGATCACTGTGCACTAGGAGGTCTAACCCTTTGACATAGATGCACAGACTCCACTCAGCTGGACGTTTACAAGCACATTCATCCATTGTCTGTTTTCAGTGTGAATGGTCACATATGAAGGGTCTATTACAGAAAAAGTTTGACTCCCCATCAATTCTTCATAGTGAACATCTGGGTTGGCCTTGTTCAGACCTTGCTTTATGACATAATGTTTTTGTGATCCAAGAGTACAATATTATTTTTTTAACCACCTGGCATGAGTCCCGGTTGCACATGAGACCTGATCCACAACTGTGCTTTACCAGTCATTTTCATCTTAACTTCATATCATATACTAAAAACAGAGTCGACCTGACAATGCCAGTATTCATTACAAACGGACCATGTTTTCACCTGGCTTCTCATAACACACATTTTTGTTATGGCTTAAAAAAGCACATGCAACAAACAGTTGGCAGGTTATCTAAGATTATTTATGGCAAATAAATGTGTAATTTGTGGTCATTTACCTTCAGGAAGGGAATGACAAAAGGCCTCAGAGGGAAATTGGTGGCCTCGTGAAGTTTGGAGTGAAACTCTTCAATGGTGAGAGTAGAGTTCTGCCACAAAACAAAAAATGTGATGTTACAATCAGTTCACACACAAATCAATATCTTTTGCTTCCTATTTACACTTACGTAGTCTAATATATATCAAAATAAGTACAACATCTTACCACGAGCCCTAACACAAGACTGCGCACTCTCTCTCCAATTTCAGGCGATATATCATTGCCAAACTGCTGCAGTGTGGTCAGGAAGCGCTTGAGCTTGCAAAGTTGTCGGGCACCACATGCTGGGGGCAGCTGCTGATTGGATAGGGACGCTGTGGAGGACATGGCTGGCCCGTTGCTAAAGCCGTTTGGAGTAGACGGAGCACCGTTCAGTGAAGTGGGAGAGTGGCTGCTCCCGTTCAACACTGCAAATAAATTTGAAATTATTAGTCACTCTGGTAATACCATAAACTGTATACCACGTCTTGACTACAGAGCATTTTCATTTTGATTGCCCCCACCTGCATGGCTTTTCATCTTAAGTATAGATTACCTACAAGTATAATGTACCTGGTTAATCTGCGGTCATGACAGTATCTGGGAAAGCCATTTTACTTTTGTCACTACATTGCCACAATACAATATAGATAGACAGTGTCTTTATACTGTATGGGTAGTTTAATGCCAGTTTGACTGAAGGCAGTGAGTGCAAGTTTGCCAAATCTTCAGCTGTCTCACAAGTGGTCCTATTCGACCCCCCCATGCCACTCCAGTATCTCCCCCTATATCAGTTTATTTCATCTTGCTCCTCACCCTTGCTCCGTCAGTCACTAGTAGGACACAACTATAAGAGGAACTTGTTAAAGAGGTGCCAAAAATAGCCGTTTGGCCTGTGTTACTTTTATTCCAATAGCAGGTGTGTAGCTAAATCTGGCCTTGCACATGTCCACCAGCTGAATGTAGATTTGCAGCTTTAAGGTTCAGAATAGCCCGGGCTTTCAAACGCATGTATAATTACAAGCATATTGTTCTTAATGCAAGCATAATTAATCTCCCAAATGCACAGAGCTTACACATATGTTTGACTTTTCCCCTAGTATGTTTTGCTTAAAAAAGATTGTCATGTCTCCTGTCATTCTCTGTGTTTGTGTTTAAATAGATATAATTCAAGTTTGAGTAAGTAATAGTGGAGAAATGTAACATGGTTCACCCTATGATTAAACAGATAGTTTCCTTTGTAGAAAAGCTTGTGCTTGTAATAAAATGACATAATTTCATTATAACCGCATATGTTAACACTTACACTGCCCATGGTGTCCAGACTATAATTTTATTACCACGGTAGTCAACTACAATAGGTCACTATGGACTGTAACATTATACTTTGTAATCATACTTGAAAAGAGGACTATAGTTTAGCATTTTAAGCTCAGTCTCGTTCTGCGACATTTTCTAATCTTAGGGCACAGGGCCTGAACCCATATGGACTAACCCATGTGATTCCAACAGGCAGCACTTGTGCTCTGGTTTTAGATATGTAGAGGTGCAAGGAGAGAGCTGTGCTGCTGACCACCCGCCACAACAGGTGAAACAACATGGCCTGTCATTGCTATATAGGGAAGAAAGTAGTTCTACACACCGCAACACAACCCTGGCTCATCCACCCTGTACAACCAACTGGTAAACAACGGACACAAATGCACTCACAATGCCACAGCCGCAGTGTACACATGCACTAAATAACACTTGTCCAATCAGAAAGAACATTTTGAGTAGCAAAAACACTGAGAGACGCCAGTTAGGGCACACACCTGGCACACAAGTGACTTTGACATTTGTTTAAGAAAAAATAATTGGAATTTCCCTCTTTTCATTTAAGCTTGAAGCTGACAGTTGATCTAAAAGGACGAGGCCCTCACACAGAAGCCATATACTGTTAGCACAGTGGGTAGTAGATTCTCAGTTAAAATTACACTAAAGCTTTTATGTAAGGTTGAATGTTAAATAAATGTATAATTATGTTTATATATGCTATATTAGTACCATAGGCATTTATTGCAAATAATAATTTATATGAATATAACTATAAAGCTTTCGCAACAATAACAGACCAGCAATACACTCACACCAAAACAGGTCCAAACAAAAATGCATTTTTAACATTCACATTTAATGTCCTGAATTGAAGCACATGATTGTGGAGTTAAAACATATCAAATATATGTTATACCATAGATAATGTTTCTGATACTAAGTAAGAAATGTGTAAATCCCAAGTCCCTCTTACTTGATTTACTGGTCGTGGGGGTGAATGAAGCAGTGCGGTTGGGTGCTTGGCTTACAGCCGGGGGTGGAGGAGGCATAGTGGGTGGGGTAGACCTGGGCTGGGTTTTCACATCTGCAGGTGAATCTGGCATTTTTCCAACCTTCCGCACTCTGCTACCTGTGATATGGAAAAATAAGAAGACAATCAGAACATAACAAAAATGCTTCTGAAACAGATACTAAGAAAAAAACTGATTTTAAACCTGGAAGAAAATGATTCTATCCTTAAGCCTCAAAAAAAGAACCAAAACAAATGGATACAGGCAGTGGACATGATTCCAAACTTGTATTGTGTCTTGTTGGAGATTCATGGGCCTGGGAGAGATACAGTAACACCTGCTCACTCGCTCAGCTGCTCCCGACTGGGCCCCCCTCCATATCACCCTCTCTCTCCTTCACACACACAACATGCTGCATGTAGCTGTGACATCCCAATCAGTGCCCCTCTGCAGTAACCTCCAACCAACACACTTCTGCCTCCACAGTTCCATACATGCTGTGCTCCCGCCTGTCCCCTCTTGTTCCCAGGTTTAGACAGGCAGCTTGACAGCCAGTGACAAGTGCAGCTGGATCTGCTGCTGTCCATCACTGAGGACTAGCTTTCAGCAGCACTGTGTCCTGCTACCAGTGTCCTCAGCCAGACACCCTGCCAGCCCCAAACAAGGCTTTTTGAAGCGTGAAAGCGATGGATGTCATGGCAAGGGACATAAGAAAGAATCACGCCAGGAGAGCATGTAGCCGTGCACGTTATACTGTATATGGCAAAAAGCTACATCCACTACACTTACAGTGCGTCTCTGTGTCATTTCTGTGTTTGACTATATTTACTCCACATTAGCAGCTGTGTTATTATTTTGTAAGGTGTGTAAGGTGAAAGTCTGCATGTTTACTGTCTTTCTATCCCAGGGTCCATTTGTGTGTCAATGCAGCTGCTGGAACCAGATCTTTCTGCAATGTAAACTTGAGCTGAGATGACTTTTGCAGCTTGGGAGAAGATAGCTTTTGAATATGTGCACTGTGTATGTGTGTGATTTAAAATCAGCATCAACATCATTAATGAATAACATTTTTTCAAAAGTAATGTTTATGCAACGCATAGTTCATTGCGATGTTGTTATACTCTTCTGATAAACAGTTAAGTAATTTGTGAAAAGAATAGAAACTCTCTTTAAACTGCATTTCTCAGCTTTGAAATGGAAGAAATACAAATAATCTGCAGCTTTGCTGTCATCAGTTCGTGTTGTTAGCCACTTTCTTAAAGCTCACATGTGTTTAACACCTGCTGTCTGTATTTAAAGAGTGCCACTCTGCAGAGAGCCGAATGAGGGCCACTGACACAGTGATCCTTAAGAATATGACGGCCATGCCTCTGTTTGTCTCATGCCATGAACATAAACACAAGGTTGTAGATAAAAGCAGACGGCTCTAGCTGGTATAAATAAAAGCAACTACTCTCCACTGAAGAACCCTAAACACACATACAAGCTCTCTGCAGCGGAGAATTGATGTAGGTTGCTTCGGAGAGTTGGGAGAGAGCCATAAACACCAGGAACTCTCCCTTTTGTGCTTGTGATGTGGCACTTAAATACACCAAATGGTACATTTAACAACTGACTGCATTGGTATGTCTGCTATTGGACAAGACATTGGTTGCATCAAAATCACTATCAACAGTCTTTGGCTACTTAAGTGATGCTATAGGGAAGAGGAAAAAGAGTGCCGCCCAGTCTGTCTGCTCCCATCGTGGGATTATAGACAGCTTCTTAATCTGACCAGCTACAGGGACAGGGCACCACATACGCACCGTAGTGATTTCACGTTTAATACATTAGGAAGTCTGCTAGGTCTGAAATCCCATCTGCGGCCATCTGTGCCATCATGGTCTGTGCTGAAGGACAAAATACTCTTCGCAAAAGAGTGGGGTAAGATCTGTAAGAGTGGGTGAAGGTCCGTGTGTGGATCAACTACGCAGCTTGCATTTTTCCCAGAAAAATAATCAACAGGGCTAGAGGGTAGAAATTTTTGCTTTCTGTGGAAAATCTTATTGAATTTAACATTCAGTCTTAGTACAGGATATTTACAGTACAAAGGTTAGTCAACTATGAGACCATATAATAATAATAAAATTAAATCAACTAGATTCTAACAATATCAGTCATCTCTGTTACAGTCTACAGCTAGGCTCTCTGAACAACTGCATGTCTGCACATTTGACGTAATCAGGACTAAAAAATTGCTCACCAAAGAATCTGTCTGCTGTCTGAGCTGTAAAAAATATTTTTCTTTGGCACTCCCTTAGCTTTTATGATGAAATGAGATGAAAAACAATTCACTCCAAGCCGAGCACAACCATAGATCATGTACTGTACAACTGCAGCCATATACAATGCAGTTGGCTTTGAGTAATATTTTAATAGAAAGCTTTAATGCATCTATTCAGTAAGATCTCCTTTTCCTTTGACTAACATCGATGTGTTGCATATGTGTAGGCACTGCAACTTATTAGCTTTACCTAACCACTGCAGAATAGGTTCCCTCTGCCTTTTCAATCTCTGGTAGTCCGCAGAGAGTCTCCACAGTGACCACAGAGCTCTCCTCTGTCTCCCACTCCTTACATCCCACCCTCCCTCTCACTGTAATTCCCCCAGTCTCCAGGAATGCTGTTGTTTTTAATTTCTCCCAGCTGCTCTGGCTGGCTGCCCGGCCGCCTGCCTTCCCACATCTGTTCCCTATCAGGCCGCTGAGGAGTCCACACAAACAGAGCCTGAGCCTCTGGCCCCCAGCCCCCCACCAGGACTTTATATCAAAACATGGGGATTGTAGCCCATGTGCAGTGGACCAAAAGCACAAGGCTAGAGCACTTACAGCACCCTCTGCTTTCACACCAGCAGCCGGGATCCTATTAAAACACCCAATCTGCTGACAGTTAGTAGCAAAGGACCAATAACGTGCCTTGTGGACACCTGAGGCAATCCACACAGCGCACTTCTCTATCAGTGTATTTTTAGATTCTTTGTTATCAGAGTGACTCTAAGCAGCATCACACATCAGATGTAAGTCTGAATGTTAGCATGCAGACTGCCTCGGCAGACAGATCCCAGACTCCACTTCATCTTGAGCTGATTTTGAGTTCAGAGGCTTTAAAGCTCTCACTAATGACAGAGTGGGAGACAGCCCTGTGCAGTGGATGGACACGCTCACAAAAACACATCTATGTATGTACACGTGCATTTGAATGGATAAAGGATGCATGGTTGAGTGGCAAATAAAAAGGCATATTTTGCCCATGTTATTCAACAATCTTTTTTATAGGACACATGCAGAGCCGGCTGAACAAACAAGCTGAACAAAAAACAGTTGAGACATTGAGGGTGTTGTTTAATAGGCAATAACAAAACTCACTGGCTATCTCTTATGACATTAATATGGGCTACTCACCCTAAAAAGTTTCAACATTTCTTGAAAATGGCTAGATTGCTGAGAAAAGACAGGAGAACCAGAGGACAGAAAGTGTGCAGACAGATTAAAGACAGTTTATCCAAGGCCAGAGGTGCGAAGGGGCGAGGAGTTGTATTTCGCTTTCTCTGAGCGGCAGGGATCCTGTCATACAGCGCTTATATCTGTGAAAGCTGTTATTGATGTAATTGTATTGAAGTTCTAGCGGCCATCTGTTCTCCTCTGGGAGGGCCTGGCTCCTCTTGTCGGCAGTGAAGTGGTTATGTGCGGCGTATCAGTGCTGCCGATGTGCTCACAGAGAAAAAACTTCCTTTTCAGATTTTCCCAACGGCTGCTAATAAAATCCAGATGCTAGACTGGAGCTGTTTTCTGCCTCTTCTACCCTCCATCTCTCTCTCCATCTTCTGTCCTTCCCCATCCCTTTCTCTGTCCACCCCCCACCCCTCGTCCTTTTACATTCGCTAATCATTTATTTTCATGCTTTCATCTTGCTCTCCTTCCCTCCCCTTCACAGTCCATCCATCCTTGCCTGCTTCTTTCACTCTAGCCACTAACCCAAAGCCATTCCTAAATAAAGGAAAGTATTTGTGACATTCAGCTGAGGCAGGCGATGCCAAGAACAACTCCCGGGCTTGCTAAACACATCTGGACTGTGTTAGACCTGTGATGGGTACTGGGATCAACACTGGCTATCCAACGAGCATTAAATGGGCACAAATGCTTGAATACATGAGTCATACAAAGTCTGAATGTCTGTTGTAAGCTATATCCACATTAATGCTTTTCATGTAAAAAAAAAAACAGAATGAAAACCATCCCAATTCTCATGTACAGGGCTTCTGCTTGAATTGTTTGGCTTGTGGCAAATCCTCGGTTGTACATGTTATAAATGCAGTGTTGATGCATGTCTAATGTGAACTACATTGCAGTGAATGGGAATGGTGCTTGTGTGTGGCTTCAGGGTCTCTGTGTGAGAGAAGTTGAACACCTGAACATCAATAACTGTCATACGGGCCACCTGGGACCCCACAGCCAGCTTGCTCCATGGGCACACAGCCATCACCAGCACAGCTGCCACAGAGAGAGAGAGGTACGGGGGAGGGAGGAGGAGACGAGGAAGAGACGAGAAGGAGACGAGAAGGAGACTGAAGTGACTTGTACATCTGGAGACAGGCACAGAGGCAGTCAGACACAAAGAAACACTGTGGTACCACTGACTTTGTTTCCTCTCATCTACATTATACTGCCTTCTACTTGTCTGTGTGTCAGAAATAAGTTTTATGTTCAAACATCAAATCATGTCATCATTCCTTTTTTAGATGAATTATAATTAATTTTTGTATTGCCTATGAGTAATTACGCAGGTTTTCTCCCGTGGGATGAGATGCTAAACATTCACAAAATATTTACTAATGTGTCACAATTAAGTCACAATTTACCAACTAAACATTTGGTATGTTGTGGTTATCCCCTGTTATAGTATAAACCTCCTTGGATACTTGTCTTTTGATTCTCACTGAACGACAAAACACTTGTAAACTCAAAGCAAGCACTTTTAATAAATGCGTTGAGTGTTCCTCCTTTCTCAGATATGATGTTTATGTGCACTCACTGACATAAATCCGCTGATGTGAACACCTGCAGCCTAACCCAGTACCAATTAGCTCATCAGGCTTTTAATTACCCTGTTAATTGCATACAGGCGGCATGAAGGGCAGCCTGGGAATAGGGCAAGGGGATCCTCCTGAGGACCCAGCCTGACAAGCCTGAGAGGACCAGCCACAACACAGTCACTCTGGAGGCTGAAGAACAACAAGAAGATGGAATGTACCTCATTTTCAGGAACACTAATAATCTCTAGTCTTCTTTTCAGCATTGCACATGGCTTCGGATTAAGTGATAAAAACTGGGGAAAGTTAAAAAAGAAAAGTGAAGGGAGCTCTGCATACATCTGTGCTACATCTGGATTAGTTCATATTGGTCACACAAGACGGGGGTGGCTCTAGGTCCATGAGGCGGGTGAGAGGAACAAGCGTGGGAATGTCCTAGTGTTTCGTTTAGGGCATGTAGGATTATTGTATTTGTGGGAGAGTTAGACTACAGACTCCACAGAATGACCTGTTTGCCAAAGAGCCTGGCCATAACACAAACATCCTTTTAACTGGACACACACATGTTAAAAGGGCAGGAGACATGACAACTCACAACAGGCATAAGAATTCACCATTTATTTGATCCCTATGCTCTGTAAGTTTGTGAGCTATTGGTGCTGTCCCTCCCTCACATCGAGCAGATGTCCTCCTGCCGTTTCTTGTAGGAGGACTGTTTGAGGAGGTGTATCCAGGAAACAGTGGCCAGTGCTTACTTCCTGTGTGACAGGTGCGCAACGGAGGCCTGGCAGCTGCTGTCCTGCTCTCTTTCCCTCCTTGTATTAATCTCTCCTGTTTCTCCCTCTTTGCAGCCATCTGCAGCAGAGAGCTGCTCTGTTTGTTCTTACGTCACTGCCTCTGCCTACTGATTTATGAAGCACAAAAGACTTAATATTTGACCCTGGCAACACACACATGGATACTTACACACACAATGGCAACTACAGCACTTTCTCTCCATAAACCCCAATGTATGTGAATTTGGTCTGTCTCTCATTCTTATGCTTTGCGAGCTGTTAAAACCTTACACAAAGCTGTCACTTACAGCAAAGATAGGAAAACAACAGCAGATTAGTCATTCTGCTGCTTGATGTCATGTATTTTATTTCATTCTCTGCTAAATGTCTCTTCTGTCACTATGGAGCTGTCAGCACTGACAAAAGTGTCTGTAGCCTAAACCTCTCCACAGTCTGCCAGTCCTCTCATACCTCTTCATTTGGCCCGCAGGCACAGCAACAATAGCTCCTGACATTAGCCAGGCATGGGTAGGGTGTTTTGTGTTATCCTGTAGGACCTTGTTGCTTTCATACACACACACACACACACACACACACACACACACACACACACACACACACACACACACACACACACACACACACACACACACACACACACACACACACACACACACACACACACACACAAACACAAGCAAACCACTGGGAAACCAAATGTGGAAGGAGGGGGAACATTCATGTGACAGGTTCAAGAGAAGCTTTGACAGTTTCTCCATTTAGCCTACAGGCAGCTCATGCTGGAAGCTGCCGAAATAAATACCAGTTACTCCTCTGGGATACGAGCCGACTATTGGACGCCGCCACAAAAAGCAAGTAGTCAACGTTAAAGAGTGACAACAGTGCCAATAACATGCCACCTTTTTGAGCTGTGGCAAATTAACATACCTTTTGGTATTAGTGTTACATATATATTATTCTATAATGTAAAATTTACAGGACCATTTTTCAGGGCAGTTTAAGTATGAATTTCAATCCGATCTAATGGCACTTTCCCAAAACCATTGAGATAATAGAAAAGGATATGATATACATTTTAGACACATGCGCTTATAACTTCAAAAAGCTTGAGGGTCAAATTACTTTTTTGGAGAACAACCAAAGTTACCAAAACTGTGTAAAATGAAACTAATACATTTTTTTATTCATATATAAAATCTCAGCCTCAAGTATATTCACACACCAACCGATTGTAAAGTGCTCAGAAGCATGTAGAGCCATCTTCCTTTGTGATAACCACGAGTCAGAGCTTATTACTTAAAGAGATCTCTCTGAAGTGGTGCATTAAAGTCTGAGTGGGCACAATCCCTACCCTTTCAAAGCCCTTAGTGCTTTTCACTGTAATAACCCGCACCTCAACGTGACCACTGCTCTTTGACATGTCAAGAAAATCTCTAACTGGGATGATAACATGTCCTTTTTATTTCTCAAATGAACACTTTACACATGCAGGACATCTCTGAGCACACTTTGTGTATGTGTGTGCATGTGTGTATAGAGGAAGGAAGGCTGGTGCCGAGATTAAGGTCTGTACAACTAACTGGTAACACAACAGCACTCAGTGGCGCAGCTTCCCATTTGAAGAGACGGAACCATCTGTGTGGCACAGGATCTGTTTCCAGGAGATAACAGCTTTTTTAATTTCACAAATACTGTACGGAGACGTAGCGGGAGAGTGCAAACGAGAGAGACATGCCTTCCTTCCCAATCTCTGCCTCTTTAGACTCACACTGAAGTCCAGAAAGGAGCACTTTGGAGACAGGGCCTTAATAACGTCAGTGTGTGCTCTTTGTGCTTGTTTACTTGCTGCCTGTGATAAAGGCCTCTGTGTGGAGCAAAAGGAAAGGGAGGGATTCATTATATCAGGTAGCAGTTGCGCTATGAACTTCCCATTTTCTCTGTTGCTCTGTCTGTTGGGTTTGATTAAAACAGTGCTCAGTGCTACTGTAGATTAGCCCAGCTGTTTCCTGTGTCTGACTCTGATCTGGATACACTTCCTAGAGGGACATTTCACATAAAGCCCTGGCGGGTAGGCGCAGCAAGTACAGGACAATGAAAAGATGAGGGCCAGACAAAAGTCAAAGGTCAATAAGTGAAAAGTAGGAAGTGGAACAGGAGGTGACATTGGCACAAGACAAGGAAGGGAGGGGGAGGAAGTGTATTCTTGTGTTTGGTTGAAACTGTCAGCTATACAGAGTGTACATTATAAGTTGTATATTTCAACAAATTCCCAACCCAAGGCGTACAATACCAATGCTTCGTCACACTTGCCTACTGATACAGATTGAGTGTCCTATGTTGACGTGCCTAGGGCCAATCTTATTAAACCAATGAAATCAGCACTCTGCCTCTTTGCCATTAGAGGTCAGAAACATGCATGGCTCACATTAAGATTGTTTTAATAAGTATAGACTCATTAAAACTGTGTTTTAATCACTTTGATGATGCTTGTACACAAGGCATTGCTTTGACCAAAACTAAAAAGTCTGTGGTACAAATAATTTACTGTATGACTTAAGAATCACTCAATTAAGCATATTGTATTGAGTAAGAAAATTAATAGTGTGATTTCACACACTCGTTTGAGGCTTTGCTCGGCCTCCGCCCTGTGCTCAGCTCCCACACTGTGGCGTCAGTGACCCAGCAATCCCCAGAGTGTGTTCCTCATTCCATCAGATGTTGGGAAGCTGTTCTCTTCTCCGCTCTAGTCTCTGACATTCCCCATCTCCCCAGAGAGGCCGGGCAGCCTTGTCACAGTAATGTCAAACACATGTGGAACAGACTAAGCCAAAAAAGACCAGCTCTGAGCCATGAAGCAGAAGACAGCCAGAACTTCAGTGGTCAATGCCAAAAAAACAGAGCTGTAGCTATTCACTAGTCCTTCATTAGTTTAATACTTTTCATATTGACAAAACCTCAACAAAACATTACATTAAAGTTGCGTTGGCTGACTATTGGCCTACATACTACTACAGAAAAAGACCAACCACTGAAGATAAAGGACAAATATAAGATGCCACTAAAAGGCGCTAAAACACTTTCTCTTCTTTAAGGACGATCTGCCAGTTTTGTCAAAATATGCAGTAAATGTCTGACAGCAGCAGTAGAATATCAAATATATATTTAATATACCAACAATGGCTGTTACCCCGCTTCATTTATATTAAAACTAGTCATTCATAATCTACAGTTATTTTGAGACTTTATCTGTTGGAAGATAATGTTCTCACAATGAAGGCAAAGTTCATTGAAAACCTACAAAATCTGAACAAACAAAACAATATTTATATCAAAAATGAATATGCGGAATATAAAGATATGACAATGTGGGTAAAGTGGGTATCTGGACTTACGCTGATGGCTGGTGCCGCTGGTGACCGCCCAGGTGTTTGTGTATTTGTGTTGTGTATGTGTCTTCAGCTGACCACCTGACCGGCTTGCTGTGCGCTTGCAACTCCCGCCCACCCAAGGCCATCTGCTTCCCTCATTAATTAGGAGACAGCCGGTTTCACCTGCGCTGCCCGCATTTAGATCACAATAATTACCACACAGACACACCAGGCGCACTCAACAAGCCCACACAGTTATACAAGCACTAAACTCACATAAAATGTAATACAAGGAGCCACATCAAACACATAAATCAACTGTTGATAAAAACAGTTATGACCTTTAATATCTAGTAAGTTTTAACAGTGTAATAGATTACCAGCTGATGAGGATTCCTGTTACCTGTGTAAGATCTGTTACAGAGTACAGATAGGCTACATGGTATATTCTGTTATAAGCTCCTAGACATCCCACAAAAAGCTATGAAGGAAATCATGTTTACACTAAAAAGATCTACTACTGACTGAGATAGCAATTATTTTATAGGAAAAGTGGCTTTCTTTCAAATTGCCGAGGTTTGTACATATTGTATGGAGCATCCATGCACCTGCGGTGGATGGGAACTGAATAAACACTCCACTCGCTGGAGTCATAATGAATGGGCTGCCTTTTAAGAAAGCTACTTAATGATGAAGTGCAGACATCTGCACCCCGTGCCGAGCCGTGCCATGCTGAGTGGCAGAGATGCGCACTCTCTCTCTGGAGATAGAGGTATAATGTGCGGTGGGATGTCTGCACTGCGGTTTCACCCCTGCAACCTCTTATCCATTGTTGGAGACTATTATAAGTTGTTCAATTATTCAAAAGATATTTACCAGTGCCAATTATACTGGACCATGTCCTGCAGAGAAAATGGCCTGAGTGTTTCACTGCTCCCAGGCAGGAGAGTGCTCTACTCGAGCTGTTCAAGAACCTTTGGCTGGACTCAATCCTTCCCAGGGAGTGTCCCCACAGTCAGAGGCCTTGCACTAAATGATCCATTATGATTCCAGTATTTTTAACTCACTTTTATAGCAGCATTTGTTTTAGTTCAGTTGCCATAGCATTTCTGTTAAACACTGAAGTCTCTCTTTAATTTCTCCACGTGTTCAGTCTACTTAGTATACAGGACTTTGTTTGGAAATGAAAACCTACTGAACACTGTGCCATTTTGTTTACGTCAAGGTAAATGTTGTGTTCATGCATGCACACATCCATCACCTCCAGCCCAGGTGTGACTCAAGCTCACACAAAGCAAAGATTTAGTGTCACCGCTTTGTCTAAACAGTACTTTGTGCACAGACTCATGGGTCTGCTCCTCTCCCATGCCCTCAATTTTACGAGCAGTGGTAATAAGATATTATTATAATAATTGTTATGCAGTTCATACATTGCCCACTCCTTACATTACCAGGACAAGCGGTGCAGCTAGTGTATGTTTTTAAAGCGTGGAACTCATGATGTCAGTATAAATGTTGAATCTTCAGTGACATTAGTACAGCAGTGGGCTTTACAAAATGCCCTATGAACGCCCCCTCATATAAATAAAAAGACATAGTTCTTGAGATATATAGACCATATTGCCTGAGTAAGCTTTGTATGGCATTTACACAGCTATAATATTTCAATTTATTGAACTTCTGCAACAAATGAAAAATCTTCTACACTGAGAGGGATCTGTCCCTTTATTGCCACAGATGCTTGCATTTATGTGGGAATACAAAGCTGATAATAAAGACTTTGTAAAATGTTAAGTCAATGTATGAAAGCGTATCAACAAAAACGGTGTGGCTTTCATTTGACAGATTTGGGTATTCATTGGGGACTGAAAGATTTTAGGGACTTTTTCTTAGCTTTCAGACAGTAAAGTTTATTGTATCTCAAGCGGAACAATGTCAGTGATCCAGGGCTATATAGAAATATAACTGCACTAAGTAAAATTCTTCTAAAGCGTGCGTTGTCCTTCAACTTATTAGCGACAATCTCACAATTTATGGTTGTGCACAGCAAAGGTCGCAGATTTGTACTCACTTTGTGAAGGTCGAGGTCAAGTTGAGGTAATTGTAGCGGCGGTATTCCACACCGAAGAGTTTGTAAAACAGATTCTTAAATCGTCTCAAAGCTCATTTTTGGACAAGTAAAGCCTTAAAATAGTGCTGACAACTACTCAGATCTTCCTATTTGATTTTGTGTTCAAAGAAAAGAGACGAGAGGAGACAGAGGTTGAAGCCACAGTCAGAAAATGTTCCTTTGGGAGTTTTAAAATGTGTTTCCAGGTTTAATAAATTATGAGGTATTTCTCTTCAGAGTTTGACAAAAAAAAAATAGAAGAAAGAAAATATAGTCAAAGCCACAGCTCCGGTATCCTCAGAAGCTCACTGGTGTCTTTGGTTTGGCAGCCGGTGTGTTTTCAGCTTCTCCTTTTGTTGCGAAAAATCACAACTTGTTCCGGACATTTAATCCTCCCTCTGTCTTGTTTGAAACCATCCAAGAAAAAAAATATATATCACTGTCCGTTTACGCGTTTTTGTCTTTGTTATTATACGTCAACCAATCCGACACGCGGATTTGTTGATAAAGAAGCGGCTCCACCTGGGTGAAGGGTGCGTCTGTTATTCCTTCTGTAACTTTAAAAAACCTTAATGAGGAGCCTTACAGTTTAGCCACAGTCCCGCGTATCAGAAGCAGGTCTTTAAACATCCAAAAGAGAGTCTAGTTCTACTACTGTTTTGTTGCCAGACGACACCACGCTTCTTCTTCTTCTTCTTCTTCTGCGCTTAATACCGACGCGACCCTCCGCACGCAGACCACTGTCTAACCTACAAACGAGTTCACTTCTCCAGGACAAAATCGCGCTCACATACACAAGTCAAACCGTCCGATCACTTGGATTGGATTATTTTTAGCTTTTCGGTGCAGTTGTTTAGTCTTGAGTGATGAGCGGAGCTGGCGAGCCCAGTGTGCGCCGTAACCGCGGCTCTCTCCTCCTCCTCCTCGCTCTCTGTCCTCGCTGTAGCCTTCTGTCTACGTTTAAACACCATCTGGAGACTCTCTCTCCCCCTCCCTGACTGCCTCTCGCTCTCCCTGTCTCTCTTTCTGTCTCTCTCTTTAGGTACCACTACCAGAATACCAGCTGCAGACTGTAGAGCATGCAATAGACTCTAACAACGCATAATCTACACTACTCCAACAACTAGAGCTTAATCAGATGCACTCAGTTAAATAAAACAAGGAAACGTGCATATGAAAAACTCAAACTTAGCCTTCATGTAAACACTATAAAATGGCCAGAAAACGCACATCACGCACTTAGACTTAATGTGCGTAAATTTGACTCGATACATTCAGTTTGTATTTGTCAAATTGTTCACGTGAGCGCTGAGTTGTAAAAGGGGGCTCGTGTTAGTTTGGCAATTCCTCTGTATGCCCGTGGGCGGCGCTGTTTCACAGTGCCAACAGCTGTGCGACAATAAGGAGAAGCTTGTTTAAGACCAAGGGAAACCTCAAAACAGTTCAGAGCACAGCAGACTGTGTTTACTGCACTTATAACCTCCATAATGAGTGCACAGTGAGTCTATGGAGGAATGATGCATGCTTCTATATTACAGCTGTACAACTATAGTCTATATTTAAAGGGTGGGCTGAGACAATACATTAACATTCAGTGTGCAGATATATTGTCTCAAAACATGCCATAAGAAAAAGACTAGTGACAAGTGAGCAAGCTTATAGGGTTATTAGTGGATTTGACTGGTTTAACTGTTCTGATATAATCCTAATTCTCTCTAACTCCACTCTTTATATTGATGTTGGCTGAAGTTACATGTATTTATTGGTTGCATATATGCATTAACACTATATGTCCTTTCTGAATGTTGAACCCATGACTAAGACCCTGATCCATGAGTAATATTTAAAGAATTATAGACTGAAATAGATAAATATATGTATATGGCATAAATAATACATAAAATAATAAGTGGTTGAAGTGAAAGAGGATGGATGTTGTTCCTCAGCATAGTGTTACCTGAATTAGGTTTTTTTATTTTTAAATTTTAAATTTTTTTCATTTTGATTGCTGCTGACCAATTGACCAATTTGTTTATCTAATGTTTAATGGGAATGTTATGAATTTTATTTAGGTAGTGGAAAGATTACAAGAACTATGGTGAGAGGGAACAAGTCTATTTAAGGGTGGAGTGGGCATTCACCAGTAACCATTAAAAATGTAAAAAAAAAAAAATACAGAAAGTAAAAATAGTCATATACATTATTGTTTCTCATTTTCATTATTTTTTGTAACCCAAATAAATCCTAGTGTCAAACGTTTTAGAGTAACTTGGCAAAACGTGAAATAAGAAAAGGCACAGATGCTCTAAGGCCCTTTGGTGAAAAAAATACTGCATGCATAAATAAATCCAACAGTCAGAGGAAGGTGCACACAAGTCTTCTTAAGGTCGAAACACCCACCTGTCCAGACTGCACTGTTGGTCCTTTTGCTCCTCCCATCTGCCCTCACTACACCTCTGGCAGAAGCACACACGCACATGCATATCCATGCAGAGGGACAGAAGACAAAGCTGACACCCTCCTGACCCCTCCTGACCCCTCCTGCACCGGCAGAACAAACAGAACCAGCTTGTACATACACAGCTGCTTTGTCCAACTCTGGTCTCACCAGCCTCGCCTGTCTCCAACCCAAACCATTCACACCAAGCAGGATACGTTTTGGAAAGTGCTCCAGTGCTTATTAAATAATGCAAACAGGGAACCAGGGGAAGCCTCTTCAGATGAAATGAAAAATGACAGCTATACCTACAGAACGTGGGAATTATTAGTACGGTATAGAATAAGAATATTTTTAATTAAACCATAGACGAGTCGATCTATTTAAATATGTATTGACTAAGCACTGCTAAATGCAAACATGCGAAGTGCTATACATCAACACATTACTCACATAAACAGATGCACAGGTCATTACATGCTGGGTCTGTAAGAGGCACTGTCTGTGGAGTACCATCGTGGAAGTACTGTTGTCAGGGAGATGGATGAAGTGTTTATGAAAGTAACCCACCATATTTCTCTTTCAGAGTTATGGCCTTAGGTATTTGTGTACACAATGTGTGCATGTGTTGCATATGTACAATACACTGTAAAAGCGTTGTAATTTATAGCTTGTTTTAGCTCATCCACAGTATTGTGTAATACAATATATTGGATCTGTATAATCTGTAAGACTTTGCATTTACATTTTAAGTAATATTTACTTTCAGCATTTACTTTCCTTACATATTGTAATATTTTCTTCTAGTTCTTGTCAGTCAGTGCCATCATTTTACCATGGCAGGTGGGGGTTGACTCTTAAGGTGACATCAAAAGCATTAAAGAAAACCTATAAATGTACGGGGAAATCCCTGACAGGTCAGTGGTGCTGTTTCTTCAGAAACAACGTCACAAAAGTGCAACAGCTGCAGTATAGTAATAAACAATAATAATAAATGATAGTACAAAAAGACTGTTACTCTGAATAGTGCAGTAGGTTGATGACAATCCTGTTGCCAGTTGTTTACTGACACAAGGCAAAAGTTTTATAGTGCATGCCTCCATAGTGCTTTACTGTATGTCGATTACTTGTGGTTTCTTGCTGCACAATGCTAAGTATTCAAAAGAAAAAAGGTGTGTGTTTGTGTGTCTGTGTGGCCTTGAGTGACGGAAAGGTTGGTGATGGGGGTTGCATCCAAAGAAAGGATTCCTGTCAAGGTGACAGCTCCGAGATTGACAGAATGCTATTCTCCTCGGGAATGGCGTCAGTCAACCTGTCAGCCTCGCTGTACGACAGCCCTTCACTCCTCTTAATTTGGCCTTTTGTTGAGCGGTCACTGGGTTAGCTCTGACACTCCATGTGGCCGGCTTGATAAACTGCCCAATGAAAAGCAAAAGGTGGCAACTCGCCTTGATGAACTCTCTGCACCATAATACGCCAATTGGATGTCTCTTTGATGGCATTAATGACAAAAAACTGCTTTGTCTCAGCTCTCCGTTGCTTTGCTAATGTGGTCAATCCCCAAACACTTCTATGGTATAGAAGTATGGTATCTTCTATGGTTGAGCACTGCAAGTTACAAGACTCGAGTCTGGCCATTGTGTTTGTATGGAAATGATTGCTTCGCTCTGTGTCAGAGGGTTAAAGAGAAAAAAACGAGAAGTTTGCAGCATTTCTACACATATTGTAAATCCTTTCCTATAGTGGTAGACACAGGCTAGTGTGTTGAAAAGAGATAAGGCCCTGAGCTGACTGAAAGGAACGCTAGACCCATTGTATTACCAAGCGCTTCTCTCGTCAGCTTTCCTCTCCAGCCTTATACAACGGCCAAGCTTATGGGCAGCCATTAAAGACATCAGTGTTGGTTACAGCTGTGTGAAAAAGAAAAGACAAGGAACTACATCTGACTTGATTAAAAAAAGACATAAGAGCAAAAGGAACTGTGTTGAGAAATAGCACCACGTGTATCCTTTCTAGAAATAGTTTTGTAATTTAGTCTGCTCTAATAGCCGGCTTAAGAGGATGTTCTCCCACATTGCATGCTAACATCTTGAATGAGTGCCTTAAAGCAGCTCTGTAATGCTATGAAAGAATATAAAAATGAGAGAACGTGTCTGTAAAATGGCATGGCGTAACGGATCATTGACCCGCCCACTCAAGCACGTACGCTGAAATGCTGCTTTTACAAATTGCACCCATAGACCCCTGACATTTTGTTTGCAATTGAGCAGCAAAGTGTTGGTTGTTTGAGTCACTCAGACATGATGGGAATTGAAAATTTAATCCATAGTAATGTCCTTGACTTGCATGGCTTTTTGTGCCACAGAACAACTCTAACTAAAGTTCTCTACATAATAATACTTCAACTGCAGCTATTCCAGTCTGTAAAATTGTTTTTCTACTTTATAAGCAGTTCTACAGAAGTATGACATTATCCCATTGTGCTTTCAGTGTGAAGTAAAACAATTTAATTTATGTAGCACAAAAGACTAGCATTCCACTGTTAGCATGAAAATATTCACAATTATTTATTCAGAAACACTGCTATAGAAATGTAAATGTATGGAAAGTATGCTGTCAAGAAAAATGGTACTAAGAGGATTGACATATAATCCACAATGCTATGGAAACTTTAACTGTCTCTCAACATTCACTAGATAAGGGCTATAAACAGCTACAACTATGCAGGAATAACATATACTAATGCAGTAATGTATGTAGTAGCTAGCTGTCAGTACACCCTTAATTTAGAGAGGCAGACAGAAGCAGCAAGTCATAGAATATGTGGTTATGTGATGCCCTCATTCACTCTTTTCAAGAAAACTATGAAAAACACACACACACACACACACACTTGGCAGGGTGACATTGCCTGCTGTAAGAGCAGTGTGCACAGGGTCAATGCTGACCAACAAATGGACAAAGAAGGAAGCAACACCTGATCAAGCCAAGTGTTGACTCAAGAACAGGATATGCAGCTTGAGATCCGAGGGAAACGGACAATAAAAAGTCAGGTGAAAACAACCTTGTGCGATCACGTGTCACTGCTGACTGTGTTCCCCAGAGACAATAAGTGTGTGCCTTCACGAGTGTGTGTGTGTGAAAGCAGACAGTTGGTGGTGCTGGCACTGGAGATACTGCGCTGAGGGGGATGAGCCACTGTATCAAGTTGTGAACATCTGTTCCTCATGGAAACCACAAAGCTGCTGCTGAGGAAATAGAGAGGATAACTGCTCTCTCTCCTCTGCCCACCTTTCTCTCTCACTAACACACACCTTATTACCAACCTGCTCTCCTCCCACACTTTCTCACCCATTTCTTTTCCATATTTTCCTGACAAGCATCATTAGCCCTGCTTCCCGTATTTCTGCTGACCTCTGTCATCTTTATTTTTGCGTTTGTACCAGATACAGTGATGAAAGACTCACGTTTACTCCATAGTGAGAGTGGGTTGGAACACATCTTCCAAAACAAAAAGCTTTACATTTATGCCTAAGATAGCAGATTGGTTTATCAAAGAAACTACCGGCATATGTCAATACAATGACTCATATAGACAATACTAAATGCAAACAAATGTTTTACAATGTTTTAATGTCAATAGTAAATGTCTGAGGTCACATGAGTCCAGATATTTTAAAAGATATATGTAATCAGATATTTTAGGAAGTCCCACTACAGCTTATAGCGTAAGGTAATTGTGTGGTGAAATTATGAAATGATCAACCATTTATGTAACATTGCGGATCAAAATATGTTTATCTTGACAATAATTATGCACAAGTAGCACAGAAATGTCTGCCATTATCAGTTTATTGTAAACAAACAACAGAGTAAGTGTGAAGGTAATGCAGGTGTATATTTTATTATAGTTCTTACAGGGAAGTCACTCCTGTATAAAGAGCTGTAAAGAAGAGCCTATTCATTCTTTGCCTATTCATAGCAATGGGGGATTAGGACTAGGACCAAATTATGAAGTATGTGATATAGCAGACATGAGCCAGGCCTTTGTTAGAGATTCACTGCACCTTTTCCTCAATGTCCCTTGATTTAGTCCTTGCTCCTGCATCTCTCTCATTGCCTTGGTCCCACTATCTGGGCTCTCTGTGCGGCTGTGCGGGTGCTGGGTGGCAGTTCCTTATTGTAGAGTGTCTATACCAAGTGTGTGTGTTAGATTGAATGTGTGTGTGAAAGCTGTGTGCGGCTGATAAGAGCCAGGCAGAAGAGCCAGCGTGCCGACATATTCCTGCCACTGCGGTTATCGCCCGTCGCAGCTGTGCCTGAGCTCTGCGACATCTGCTCCCTCACAGGAAGCCTATGCTGCAACTCACAACGCCTCACACTCCCAAAGACACACACATTTCCCTATTGCTGCTCCATACAGCTACATCAGGTAAACTACTTGAGACAAAGAGCCGTGTTTACAATTCCCTCCAACACATTCTGATTCCCTTCTGTATGTGTTTGTATGAATACTCTGAACAGCAGACTTCTACTGGGCTTTTATCACAGAATTACAGGGGGGATGCTTATGACTAAGCCTAATTATAGGGGCCTTATCACTGCAACGTTCACAAAGCTCATTACCGCCAAGAGACGGAAGGCGCTGCAGGTAATTCACTACGTCGGGTATTAGTCCTCTCTCTGGCTTATACAGTTTCTACATATTTAGAGTCTATAAAATTAGGCCTTTAATGTTTGCTTCTTAATGCATCTCTCTCGTTCCTTGAACCTTTTACTGATTTAAGTGGCAGTTCTTATTTTTACCTAGGGGACTACTTTCAGTGCTTTAAGAATCAATTACATTTTTTTCCCTGCTTTGGCTTCTTTCCTGGATGTCTCCCACATGTGTCTGCAGAAAATGCTCACTTAAAGATCTTTTTTTTCACAAAGTTGTACCGTTATGACAGGCATGTGATTGCAGATTGAATAGAGCACAGTAGTAAAGAGACACAATAGGATTATTTTTCATAAGTGAATATATTGCTCGTATGTGAAATACTGGGATAATGATGTTCTAAGTTTAAGTATTCAATTTGGTGCCCAATTTCCCATGTATAATCAATAATGTGGCATGCAAATGTAATGTGATAGTGTCGTATTTTTCTTGTTATCAAAGAATGCATTGTACATCAACCTGATAGTAAAACTATACGATAAGTATAATAAACTAATTGTTGTCAATGTCAACCTTTTGACTTTTCAAACTGGACACAAATGAGCCCACCAGAATTTGGTCTTCCTTAGATTTTACATACATTTCAGTGTTAGCCATGCTTGCTGTGACCTTGAAAATCTTCACTGTTATAACATGACAGTTGTCTAGTAGCTCTACAAAGAAACCTAAAATTGCCCTTATAACATGCTGCTGGTGCTAAGTCAACACAAACTGATTATCCGTCAATCACTCAGACTTAATGAGCAGACCTGACAGAGCTGCGGGAGCCTCCATCACTCACCACAGCTACACACTGCCAAAAGACTTTATAAGACAGGCCCTTTAGGATGGCCAACTCCTACCTTCCCTACATTTGTAGTTGCCGCTGGTTGTCAGGACCTGGTTTCCGGGCTGCAGTCTGTGGCCGCTGAGATTATCCTTGAGGTGTTTGTGGCTGATCAGCGTGACGGTAGGGACTCCCAGAGTAAATGGAGGAGATGACGACGTGGCGGTTCTCAGGTCAGCCCTCTTCAGGTGCTCCAAGTGCACCTCAGAGGACATAATGTAAATTACCTCTTCTGTTTTATGATCTCATGTAAAGAACTTAGATCAGAGAGTTAAGGAGTCGGTATGTCCGAAGAATAAATAAATCTCAATATTAGCTTCTTTGTATTTTCAAATACTGAAAAGTATCTTATGTAATCACTCACACACTGAACGGAAGCAGCATATCCTTTTCCTTGTTTAAGTCTTTCAACTTCTGATTTTCCGTGTCATTTGTTCTTTTCTGTTTGTTGGCAGAAAAAAAAAATCTACTTGTCCTTCCCAGCAGAGTGTGTATAAGGTTGTGTGTAAGACTGCATGTTAATGGCAGGTCAACTTGTCTCATGGCTCTGGCTGAGGGGCCGTGCTCTGATCTGAACCCTCCTCCTGCCCTGCCTGCCTGCACCAGTGGCAAGAGAGAAGTGTGTCTATAAGCTGCAGTGTGTGTGTCCCCTGGGAGGCCAGGCAGCAATGCTGGTTGCAGCGATAGCTGTAGACAGCAGCAGGCAGCAGGACCTGGGCCTCCATCTGGGCTTCCTTTGCCAGGAACCAGCTGTGTCTGCGGCTTGCAGCCTCATGTCTCTCCTTGCATGTTCTATTTAAACTCAGTGCGCCTCTTCCTTAGGTCAGCTGCTCTTGTTCACCTTGCTCAGTGCACACTGTAAAACCTTCTGCTGCTTCGCATTTAAAGACTCATCTCTTGGCCTGGCTTTATGTATTTGTGTACAAACTTTAATCTAAAACTAAAACTAAAACTAAAAATCTTGGACATTTAAAATAATTGTTTGTTTGCTGCATCTGATGATGATATCAAATATGTCAAACAAGATTTCAGATTATTTTATAGGACATTGGTAGTATAAGTTCTTGGTGACCCTGTTGTCACAACAAAGCATTTAGTTCAAGGGAAAACTGTGTACTATCTTGTGAATTAATGAAACCAGTAAATGTTCTGGTCTCCCTGACTATAAGTGTTATTTCAGGAGTCCTGGTCACATATGAACAGCTCCAATGTAATAGAGTTGAGTACAAAATTACTTACTTACGTTAATACAGTATGTTATTAATGTTCTTATCAAGCAATTGATGTGTATACCTTTATGGGTTGGTCAGCCAACAGCCCCTACACACACACACACACACACACACACACACACACACACACACACACACACACACACACACACACACACACCACCCACCCACAGTATCCCACATGTGCTAAAACATTGCTGTTACACAAGTGTAATTAAAGATTCAAAAATAAACTTTACAGAGCCACGACAGCTGAAAGTGCTCTCATGTGAAACTCTACCAACACTGTTGCTATCACTTCCCTAACCTCTGACCCCTCAGCACTCATTAACCCCTAACCTAAATGGACTGGGCCGTGGAAGTATGACAGCAGTACTCCTCACCAGCGCACACTCACACACTTGCACACACCGAAAGAAGTGAGAGGGGATGTGAGCACACAGATGTGCTATGGGCCGGGCTGAAACCAACTCACAGATGGTCATCGGCTCAGAGGAAGTGAGACAAACTTATGCTGTGTTCTCTAACTGAGTGTGCGGAGGCGGTAAGAGAGAAGTGATTACTGAGCTGGAGTCTGCACTACAGAGAACATGAAGTTTAGGTGCTTTTTAAAGAAAGAAAACTAACAGGATTTCCCCACCCTAACTACTAACTAACTCATGTTTGTTATTGTATTCTCACACATTTGCAGTGGCAAAACAACATTATCATCAGTCAGCCAGCTTAAACATTATAGCTTAATATATATAGAAATATATATTAATAATTTGAAATATTCATACATTCATTCATTCATTTTCTACCGCTTAGTCCCATAATTAGAAATAGATTGTTCTAACTATGTAACTATTTGAAAAGTTTAAAGCCATTTAAAATATTAGATATTTGCTTGTTGTGCCTAAAGATTAGACAGAACATAGGAACACACACACAAATATTAATAATAATATTTACACTTCATCATATCCATATCAAATTTCTTATCTTTTTATCTTAGTGTTTATGTTAACATATACTTTTTAAGCATGTTTCTAGTCCATACATATACATACCCAGGTTTCCTCTGCCTGTTACCTTATAGAAGCTCTGTGGCCCCCTCCCCACTGATGTTGGCAGGTATAAAATGAGTTTTTGGGAAAGAGGGAGATAATGATTCTCCCATAATCACCAGAGGCCAGCTCTGGTTCTGGCAGGTGCTATCACAGTAGCGACCCAGTGGTGCCTTCTCCCCTGAGATAAGGTCAGGGCCATGACGGGGAGGAAGGATGGGTAGAGAGGAGGAGAACGGGGCAGAGAGGGGCAAGACGTGTGTTACAGGCGAGCGGCTAGCCTGGCCTTATCTCCCCCCAGCGGCTGCCGCTACTGGCTCCCAGATGCGTCGGGCCAGAGCATCCGTGTCAGAAAGATCCCTCTATCAGCGACACACAGGCAACCCTCACCAAATACAGCCCCGGCAGGAGGACACATCAGGACTTCATTACCTCTTTAAAACTGCAATCAGCATGCAGGGGAGGGGCACAATCATCCACAACTTTTCTATGTAGCATAAACCCAGAGGAAATATATCTTTTTGTGTATTTCATGAGGTTCTAGTCTAGTTCTAGTCTCACAAAACTACGTCTAACTAAGATGATTTTTTTGGGATGCAGGCCTAGTTAAGGACTGAAGGAGATAAACACTGCTGCAAACTCACATGACTGTTACAAAAATCTGGGCCACATGCTAAGATTTGCTTAGGAAACTTGCAACTCACTTATATTTTGTGGCAACACAAAGTAAATACAAGTACAGTTGTTGTTCATGTTGATAAAACGACTCCCACATCAGGAGTCACACTTCCCGTTCTTAGACTAAGACGGTGAGACCAGATCAGCCTGGTCCATCAGGTTTAGTTTCAGAGCTCAGCTCTCTTACCAGTTGATCTCAGAATTGAAAAAGTTTCTTGGAATTAGAGACGAAACGTCTTCACCTTGAAAACTGAGTCCAGATGCTTTTACTTAAACCTTTTTGTCAAGATGTCCTGGATGATTGAGAACCTTCACAGACATGTTCATGTGATAGTTTGTTGAAGTATCAATATTTGCTGTTTTGGTGTATATAAATAAATTAAAAAAGTATCAATGATTGATGGCTCTTATTTTGTGCTTGATCTAGTCCAGTTGACTGAAATTGCTGTGAAATTAAGTACAAAGAGAAAATTAGTGCATTTACCAGCCCTGATCCAATGTTATTACCAAGTAACTACTCTGAGGTCAAGCTTTACCAGGTCATCTTTATTTAGCTTTATGGCTGGTTAAGTGTCAAAATAAATCTAGAAGAGGAAGAAATGCATTTAGCAGCCCTGTTTAAGTGTTATTACTAAGAACACTTATCATTTTCTAGCTTATCTTTGTCTACCCTTACAGTTAGTTATGTGTCATATTACCATAAAATAACGCTGGAAGGGGAAAATATGCATTTTGCAGCCCTGATCATGTGTTCCTACAGAGAAAAAAACAGACAAAAAACATATGATTTACATAATATTACCTTGATATAAAGCTAAATAGGAAAATACTCAGTTCGGTCTTGAATGAGTTTTTTCAATCAATCAATCAATCAATCAATCAATCAATCAATCAATCAATCAATCAATCAATCAATCAATCAATCAATCAATCAATCAATCAAATCAAATATACTTTATTGTACCCAAAGGGAATTTTTTTCAGGAGCTGTGCCACATTAGCAGCAGAACATACAGTACACAGACACACAACAAAAAGTACATATGTAAATGTACAACATACAACATACATACAGCAACAGTACTGTAACCATACGTAATCTGTGCAAATACTGCATATCAAATAAATACTGCAACTGGCTCTAAGCAAAGACAAAATCGCATACATTTAAGTTATAAGGTAAATCTGTGGTGATGTGATGAGATCACTCATAGCGTATGTTGGAATTTCACTTCAAGAAGGATATTATAATAATAATTTTTATGCTTCATACTTTGAGGTAAAAAAAAAACCCAGCAGGAATTCCTGCAGTTTCTTTTTTTTATATGAAATTGGGATGGGAAACTAAAATGTAGTCACTCACAGACTCTGCAATGTCTGCGGAGGTACTGTATGTAAACATTTTGTTAAAAAGTAGATCACTTACTCCTTAAATAAAAGTGTAAGGTTTAGGGCAGCCACATGAGGCAATTTTTACCTTGTACGGCAAAAGTAAAGCATATGAAAGTCAGTGGCAGGGATGGCTGGCGTCTGGTGACTCGAGGTGGCCATATGGTGATGTTTCTCTTCTGCCTGGGAGACACCTGGCCAACACTAACAATGTGAACTTTTCAACTCCACAGACGCCCTTATAGCACTTTGTACAGACACATAGCAGAGTGGTATAGCACAGGTTCCAAAATGTGTCGTGCTAAAGGTGAAAGTGTATGTTCCTGTTATAAAAAGAAATAAAATGGATCCCAAAAAATGTTTTTCGGATGTCCCAGTTTGTCACATTCGGAGTTATATTACCCAGTGTGAGTCATTGTGAAGGCTAAATCAAGGACATCTGCTACTGCACAGAAGCCTAACAATATGGCATTGTTTGGGTAGCGACAAAGTATTTCAGTGCCCTAATTTTTTTTTTTCAACTAAAACTTATTTTATTTTTTGTGAGCTTAGACAGAAAAATGAAAGACCCATCTATATTACAAAATGTACCAATGTATCTGCAACCAGAGGTTTCTTAAACAATTAAAGAACAATTGTTACAGTTTTTATAATAAATAGTCATCATTTATCACCTTATCTTATGTTAATGCTACAAATATCAATAACAGGCAGCCCTTAAAACATTTTCTGCATTGGCTGAAAAAAGTCAATCCAACAACTGAAACAAGACAGGAACCAACTTTTAGGGTTTCTTCTAAACACAATAACAACAGCTAATGTGACACAACATCAACACTGACTACCTGCTTCTATCAGTGGAAACAGCAGACAAATAAGTCAGTCGAGGCTTGTTCACCTTTTCTCTCTGTGGTGTTTTTAGACTACACACCTGTTTGGCACAGTCAGCTTCAGAAAACCTCCAGATCTTAACAGAACTCTATAAGTTAAACCGTCCCCATCTGTCACAGTCGAGCTCCTCACAGATGCACTCATAGCGCCTCCCTTTCTTATCCATCGTACAGCCGACTTGGCTCTCATTCAAGAACTGTCAAAGCACACCTGCTAAATTAGGCCCGTTCTCATACGGACACACAAACACAAGTACAGTATGTACACACAAATGAACACACAGACTTGTGTAGGCACATGTACAAAGTCTGATATATGCTCCGAGACACATTAAACTGACCTGGATTGATAAGGTGGCAGGTGTTAACAATGAAACATATTTGTAAACTTTCCTGGCATTTTGTAAAGGGCATCTTAAAAATGACATTCATTCAGTAGGAAAATATAAAATAGATGTAAAGTGACATAAATGTTTTGTTTTAGTGTATGCTATCTTTTTAATACATTAAATTTGTACAGTAAATCATTTTCATTAAATTATTTTCCCTTACAATGCCAACTCAGTTTTTTCCTTAATGTAATCTGACAGTTGATGACAATCTGATAACATCTTTAAATAAAGGGAATGTGCAACAGGATATACTGGTGCTGATGATGTGATAATGTGATAATAAAGTCAAACATAGCAGTTTTATTATGCCCTTGTCAATATAGGCCCATGCCTGATGCCCCAACACATGATATGCTAGTCCCCATCTTCTTGACCCCCTTAAACCCAGCCGCTGCTCTCTCTTGTGACTCGGTGCACAGCCACCAAGCTGCTCTAAATAGGTGCCACTGTGAATTGGCGACAGATGGAAACGAAGGTTCCCTGCAGAGTAGTTCCCTGCAGCTGTGCTGGGTACCCGGTGCCAGGGAGTGATGACAGCTCAGCGAGGGGCAGCCTGAGACACACATATGCACACATATAGATGCTTACAAGAAGTGCAAAGCTGCAAAGAGGAGGGGTGTTAGCGCCAATAGCAGCCTCCAGGAATGTGAAAGTAGAGATTTAAGTAAGGAGACAAGTGATAGACTGCTATAACACAACACCTTTCTACGACTCTGTGGCAACCAAATAAGCACATCAGATACACTAATGCCTAAAAAAGTATTCATCTGCTGTCCAACTAATTATTGTTAAATAGTTGATGTAGTTAATTCATTTACCAACATTCACAGCCAAATAGTTTGTTGAACTAAGTAGTCCCATATAGATACTGTGGTATTTTTAATGAGCTTCTCTGTTGCCTTTTTAAATCTGCTGGGTTGTGTCTGTCAAAAATACATGTAAACAAAATGACCTGTGTAAGTAATACATATTTACTAAAACACCTAAATGACTACTGAAGTTGTGTTAGGCCTACTTTGATTTTTTTATTAAATGTATAAGGTGTATGAGGTTTCTTGACTTTCTGTCTCCTCAGCCAAATATGAGGCCATAAAACTCCCTGTTTCGTAGGCAGGAATATGTCCAACAGCCACAACTGCTGTAATTTGTGCTGAAGTCGATAATATCACTTGATGGTGCAGAGGAGCCAAGCACTTTGACCAAAGTGTGTGTACCTGTGTGTGTGTGTCGACAAAATTTACCTGCAGCTAATTAGTCTTGTCTCGCTGTCTGACATATTGTGCTCCGGGTCATGTATATTTCATGAGAGGAGGCTTCCTGTAAAGGTCACTGTGGAATTTCTAAATGAAGAGACACCTGCTTTATTCATCACTTATAATTGTATGAATTATCAACTCTTTGCCTAAGTTTAAACTCTGTGGAGATATAATACACTGGTCAATGGAGCCACAATTTATTGAATACACAATCTTTCTAGTAATTACAGACCTGTTCATGTAATATTGTTGGACTCGTAAGGATAGTAAACTAATAAGCACTGCTGCTCTATGGGTACATTCATTTGAAATGGGTAGGTTGTTTTCAGGGTTACGGTTCTGCATTCCATGATTATAATGTAAATGTATGGGGTTGGTGCTTGTGTGGCTTTGTGCTGAGTGAGAGAAACTGAAGAAGGGCAGTGAGAGATAAAGAAACTGTCAGTGTGCTCTTCCTCATTAAAGCTGTATTTTACACATAGAGGGGAGTCCAGGGAGTACTTCTGTTTGATCTGCTTTGCATAAACCAATCCAATGTAACCCAGCTTGTGAGGAAAAATCAATTAAATTCTCTGTAATTGGACTGACAGTGTACTCCAAAGTAGAACAGCAATCAATATTAAAAATGAAAAATGAAGCTAAAGGCCATCTCGCTCCATTGATTTGCTGTGAGAGGAGGAGGAATCTAGATATTATTGCCACATAGGAATATGAGCTATTGAGCTCCATAATGTTGTTATTGTCTCAGTATTGAAATGGATAGGCTGAAAGTGAGCATGGGCTGACAGCGCCAATTAGGGAGCGCTGATCTGTAAACAGACCTGGGTCAAATTGTATTTGCAAATACTTTGTTTATTTTCCTTGAGAGCCACATGGAGGATGTGTAGGGTAAAATTTACTGCTACTTTTCCAACACAAATAATTTATACTAATGCTATACTATACTATTTTGCATAATTTACTAACTGCATTCAAGTAGTAACTGAAACATTATTTAAAAAAAGTTGAAGTAAGGTAGTCCAAAGAAGCTGGTATAGGCTCCATACCTGCAACTCAAGGATAAGCTAAAGAATTGTGTGAATTTGTTTTACATACATATATTCTTTTGTGTAAATGTCAATCATGCATGCTGTCTTTTAAGTTATTTTAATAAAACACTGCTTCACAAACACATAAAGAATTTGTCATGGCATAAAGAAAATGTCGTACATTGTATTTTAAGTCCAACTCTCAATGTTAAGCATCTCTCCATTTTGAGCTTCATAAAAATATTTGTTTCAGTGTTTATCTTCATTTTTGGCATCCAATGGCTGCATATTGTAATAATTGTAATACACTGCTCCATGTGTTGTCTCCAAAACTTGGCAGCTGGTTCAACAAACAGATGTGGACTCCTCAGCACACAGGTGGAGTGACAACATTTAAAAGACAGGCAGATGTTTAAATAGTTTTACAGTGAAATAAAATGCACTTTAGGGTCACAAAAGTCAGCAAACAAACAAATATACAAATGTCATTCAGTACTCCAGAGCAATAAAGCATTCTGATTATGAATGCAATTTATATAGAGGAGACACCCTTTTAGTCCATTGATCATACATACAGTTCATACATTAGCGAAAGTACCATCCAGCCTCACACCATCACAAGGCACTCTTTCCACCTCGTGTTGTCCTCTCCTGCCTGTCAGCTTATCAGAGCCCGGGCAGACACTCTGATCGAGGTTGCTAAGCACTGCCTGTATGTTTGTTTGCTCCTTATCCTCATCACCTCATGCATGTGGTACAGTGTGCCCCAAGCCGTTCGGCAAAGTCTGCATGGAGCCGAAAGATAAAACAAAAAAAAAACTGCCTCGAAGACTGCACTCACAGGAGAGGCAGCAATCATCACTGAAGCAATCTGTGTGCCTTTCCCCTAGGAGAGGAGGAAAGGAGGAAAAGAAAAGTTGTATCTGTGTTGCAGGTGTCTCAAGGTTAATTGTGTGCTAGGTCAAAATGACTGATCTGCTGCTAAAACCAGTTGCTTTCTGTTTTAGTTGTTCTTGCTGCAGGTTGGGTTCCAGTTAAACCGGTACACACCTGGTTATGGTAACAAAGGCTTGCATCGCATCTGGTGTTCAGGTTGATAACATATTTGTTGCATGATTTCTATTCTTATTGCTTTCATTAACATTAGTTAGAGCCAAGCCTCTCCCATGGAACCTCTAAAATGGTCCTCGTGTAAGGGCATATGGTGATTTTACAGCGAAATACAGCGATATACCTCCGTCCACCAGAGGGCAGGCTCCAAAAGCGGAATTATAAGGAGAAACCCAATGGCGACTTTACAAGAGTAAAACTCATGTTTACAGCCTGGTACAAAAGATGGATTTTTGATTAATATGTTTGTTTATGCTATATAAAAACTATTATTTTACTATGGAAAAAGCCTGGATGTAACGGCCATTTTATTGCCCATTCGTAATGACAATATTGGTGAATAGGGGACCAATGGGCGGATATCAACCTCTACAGTCACACACATTCATACACCAGTGCTGAGGCAAGGTGGGTTAAGTGTCTGCCCAAGGACACAACGACAGTATGAACTGTGGGGCGAGCGGGAATCGAACCTACTACCTTCCGGTTAAAAGATGGCCGCTCTACCACTGAGCTACTGCCGCCCCTATTTATACAATCTATGGAGAAACACACATCCTTGCATGAAGGTTTAATAAACAAAAATTATTGATAAATGATGACAAATGATGATTGAACAAACTGATTTTTAGCTTTAGAAAAAAGGGGTATGTGGTGGGTGCAAAATGGCAAGCTGCAATTTCACCAACAGATGCCACTAAAAACTACACACTTAATTCAAATCATTATTCTTTCTGTCTTACATTATATTCTGCCACATTGTTATGACCATTATGGAGTGAACTACATTGTGTTACCATGGTGCCTGACAATGAATAGGTTTATCCTTGAAGTTAGGGATCACAATGTAACAAGATTGTATTGACAGGAAGACTTGGTTAGATCATCTCCAGTGTTACATTCTCAGTCTGGAGTGGTCGGTATCCTACCTACTGAAATTGGAAAGTGGTAAATCAGAGACAGAATACCTTTAGGATGTGCTGGAGAAACAAGTCAATCCCATGTGATCTTACTTCAAAGACTTAAATAATCTGCTCTTAATATTAAATAGTGACGGTTACTGTTGTCGATCAAGTCTATATGGAGTACATGCTTCAATGTCTACCTAAATAAATATAAAACTACAATTAGGCGCTCACAATGACACTTTTTACGTGTTTCTTTTTTCACAAAACAACTTTTTATGGGTAATATTGAGCCTGAAAAATTATATATAATGCCCTTTTAATAGTTTGCTGGTAAGAAACCACTCATTTAAAGACAAAAAATACCAGAATGACCAGCTATTCCCCTATGTAACTCTAGGTACTGGGGCATGCACATATCTCTCCAGAACCAATCACATCAATGCAAAAGCTACATCACAACCTTACATTTGTACATGAGGTTACAGCCCTAAATGAGTTTGAATCTTCATTTGTCTCCTCTCCTCCCACATAGTATTCCTTTAAAAAATGACATTTTGGAAACATTAAGGTGAGACAAACCAACCTCATAGTCCTACTAAATCATAAAAGTAGTTTACCATTCATTGCTACACAGTTACTTGACAAAGCTATGTCTGGAACTTTATTTCCCAATGAAGGTCAGCACAAAAAATAGTATAAAGGCCAAACAGTAAAAACGAGCTAGATAGGTTTTGCAAAATAGTGAGGGGGGGATGAGAGACAGCCCATTGCCCGGTGGAGGGAGAGGAGGCGGCCGTGAGTAAATAGTCAGCGGCTCTAATAGGAATATCAAGCCAGTGAAAGGTAAACAGGCTTCTCTAGGCAGATACAAAGGGAATGTGGCGGCTTTGAGAGCGCTGGAGTGCCGGCACGCCACTGTGGCACGGCGATAACGGCCCCAGGCCTGCCTGCATCCCAGAGATAAGGCCAAGCACTGGCATGTGTCGCCCCTGATCCCAATTTCACAGTCAATATTCATCCAGCCCGACAAACAAGCAACATTTAAGATAAAAAATAAATATAGAGTCCTTCTGCTATTACCTCCTGTTTATTAATCTGCACAGCACCCACTGCCTTTTAAACTGTCGTAAACACCCAGCCACAGCCACCACAGCCCCTCCCTGCACTTTTTCTTTAGACCCCCACCCCCTTCCAGGCACTTCTCTGAATCATCTCCTTGCGTCTTCCCCCTGTCTTCTTGTGCATCTGGGGATTTGCATGGCTTCACTTATTCTCCAGCTTTTGCCTTAGGGGTGTGTCTTGCCTCTTTGTGTCTTGCTGCATTTGGGTATCTGTGTGTGAGAGAGATGAGTGGAGCACACCTGTGTATGCATATGTACATGATATTGTGCTCAGATATGTATCAGGTGCACACTGGGCTAGGAGTATGTATTTGTAAGTACTGTCTGTGATTATGTTTGGTGTGTCTGAGGTTGTTTTTTTTTTTTTTGTGTGAGCTAATTATAATTTGCAGGACCCTGCTTTCTTTTTTGCTAACAATGAAGAAAATGTCATAGAAAGCATTTTATAAATAGTTATTAAACTAGACTACCATTAAACATAGCAAGGTAAATGTATACTCAGTGCTAAGTAAGTTGGCTGGACTCTTTAATATAAATCTATATTGTACTTCTGTTTCATAACATATGAACAGGCCCGATAACACATATAGTACTATACTTTATTATCCCATTGGAAATATTCCCACAAAATTTAAGATTAGAGGATTAAATGGCTTGCTAAGATTGATATTATTTTTGAAATGTGGGCCTTTAGCTGCAGTGGATGTGCCAGCTGGGCTCTGATTACCATCTGCAACAATCACACAGAGGAGTAAACCCAGAGCAGAGCCGAGCCTTCTTCAGGTTTTTTTGGGAATAAGCAACATCCATAGTCTTCACTCAGCCCACGTGGTCTGGATACATAAACAAAGATGGATCGTAACTTTTAGAATCAATTTTTTACTCTTAGAGAGGAGTGTTTTAGCTTCTCTTTGAGTAATTATTACACACAGTACTTTTCCTTGAGTACAGATTTTGGTTACACACTTCTGGATGTGTTCTTGTGTGAACTTGTGCAGAGCAGTTATAGTTTTCACTTAAAGACATTATTCTCCGGTTCTAATGTGTGCTGCAGCTACACTGACTGATCATTCTTACCCCTGCTCTTCATTGCTCACAGACCATCACTGCTCAGCCGCCAATCATCCCCACCATTACACCTGACCTGTTTCATCACAGCTCACTCACTCACTCCCTCCCATTGCTGTGGCCTTCTCCTGCCCTTCCTTTCTCTCCTCATACAGACCTGTCCATGCCCGGCCAGCTGGCCATATCCCTTTAAATCTGGCCTGAGCTGAGCCGCTGTCTCCAGGAGATTACTGCACACTCTCCTAGGCTCCACAGATGGGAGAGACAGGCTGCCAGCTGGCAAAGGGACACCCACTATCCCCTCTGGAAACTGGCCAACAGGCCTGGCTCCCTGCTCTACGCTCTGCCCATTCACACTCTTAATAGCTAACCCTCAGACTTCCTGCATTTTCATTCCTCTGTAACAACTTCTTGGATCTTTTACTTAATAAAAAAATGCTTTTCATAGAGAGGGTATAGTCCATATCCTGAGTCTGGAAATATGACACGTATACATTGAGTTAATGGCAGTAAGTTGTTTATAGATGTCTGCTATATAGAGAATGGGAACGCTAAAATACTATTTTTTAGGTTGTAGTGATTCACTACAACCATAAGGTGCCCAGAATAAACTGGGGTGGAAGCAATGTCTTAAGTTTACAAAAAAGGTTTCCAATTTTAATACAAAAGACAGAGTACTTTGGCAGCTTCATAAAGTGCTAAAAAAATGGACAATAAACCTTATAAACATGTAACTATTCTTAAAAGACTAAAAAGAACTTTGTTACCAAATGTGCTCATACAATAGATAAATGAGGGTAATGCCATAAACTTTATAAAATATTACAAAACCAATGTCTTTAACACAAAAGAGTGAAGCCCCTGTTTACTCAGTTCACATGGGAAGTTGGTTGTTGACAGCGACCATACCACAGACTGAGGGTCATTGAAAGGTGTCACATGTGCAGAAGTGAGAAAGGTGCAAAGTAGCGATAATGCAGCCCACTATTAACAACACACTATCCTCTTGACTCAAACACACATGTTCTGATCAGAACAAGTTTATTTTTACTGTGTATAAGACCTAGATCTCCTCAAATACCAATGTGTGTGTGTATTCTGTGAGCAAGTCAAGCTGTCCTTCTGCTAATGCTGGGCTCTTCCACATGCACACCATGAGAGTGTCAAGTGCACCAAAGCTGGGAACAGGACTGTCATCACAGCTGTAGACAGTAATGCTCCTTCTTTACATACAAGCTTTGTACTGTCTGAAGAAGGTTTGATTGGCCTGTGACACTCACACATAAAGTTCAGTGCACAGCATTCTTTCTGTTGTTTGTGTTTTTTTTAATATAATTTAATTTATTATGTCCAGATGACAGTATCATGCAAAAAAAAAATAACATTGCTCACATGATAAACTCTAAACTATTATATTCCATCTAGTGGTGCAAACGATTTAACAGACCCCCAGCACAGTAATGATGCAATGATCTTTTTGATGTCCTTTTATACAACATATGATGCCTTATCACTTACAGAATCATCATCGGTTGTTTCAGAAATGTCAGAATATGTAAAATACTGGTCAATCAAGTAAGTTTCACACATAATTTTGCTTCTTTATACAGCTGTAAATTGCAGCATGGCCTGTGTTGGCTGAATAAAGTGTGCTGAAACTTTTTCTCCCGGCCTTCTGCTGGACCACCTGCTGAGCACTGACATGATTACAGTGCGAGATTGCTGTGCCAGATTACTGTGACCCTGAGGACCCTTCCAGATGGACATGTACACATACACACACACAGGCACACTTTAAAACACACACCACCACCTGGCATCTCAGTTTAGGACACTATCTTGCAACTGTAGAGGCTTAAGTTGATTAGACATGCTGCATATTTGACATAGTAAAAATACTCATTAGTAGAGGGCAGTTTGTTTGGGGGATAAAAGCAGAGTTTAAGTAAAAATGTTTATAATAACTACACACTATTGAGCAGTCACAGTTATTATAAAGTGTTACCAATGTTTGCAGATGAAGAACATAGTGAGGAACATTTTGCATTTAAGTAAGGTCTTAGATCTTTCTGCATAAGGTCTGACATTCAGAGGATAGCACAGTGATGTGTATTGTTCACCAGAGTCTAACAACAGCAGGAGAAAATTTTTTGTTGAACCAAATGCTGGTGTAGAAACCACCCAGCAAGCATATGGGATTACCCATTATTCATCTCAACCCTGCCAACTTGCTATACCAGAGAGCTCATAGCATCCTGGTTCCCTCCGCCAGCTCCTTGGAAATACTGCGTCTCCCATATATTTATAGTGTGCCCTATGGTCACAGAAAGGTTCTTGTAGGAAGTGGTCATAGAAATCAAGAGATTAACATCAGTGAAGCAGCCGAGTGCATTGAGAAAGGGAACAGAGAGCATAGCAATAACCAACCCGACAAAGCATCACTTTGCATCATATAAGACGCCTGTCACAATGTCTCACGTCCAGCTGCACGCCTCTCTTCACCAGACTGTGGACGTCATATGATATCAGTGAAACAGAGAACTTTTCCTGGAGGCTCTGTCCTCTCCGTATGACGCTGCCCCCTCAAAACCATTGACACACCCCTCCCTATCCCCCACCGCATCATTGCCCCCTCTCCTGCCATGTTTGGAGAAGCGAGGGCTTTGGAGGGTGGCACTCTGATGGCGTGAAGCCAGATGGCAGCCACAAGGCAGGCGACGTGGCGCAGAGCAACACACACGTACACACAATCAGTCAGTCACACTTTCTGTCCTTAATGAACGCCATGAATTATTCATCACACACAGCCACGCGCCTCTCGCAGGACGCATACACAGCTCCTGTCAGCAACAGAAGGCACCACGACTTCTCTCTATTTTATTATCATTTCTCTAGGCATTTTCCTGGTTGTAAAGGCATACCAGGTGGTGCTCGACCCCTCAAACTATCAACTCCTCCCTATTCCTCCCTCCTACTTCCACCTCCGTGCACCCATCCCTGGCTCAGCCCTACTCCATCCTGCTGCCTGTCATCCTCTCAGTCTGTTTTTCACTTTCTCTATAGCACTGCATGGCTTCCTCTCTCCGCAGCTTATCATGATAGGTGCTCTACAGGGCTATACACAGGGAAGAGGAAAGAAGGGATGACAGCTTCCAAGAGGCAGAGAAAGAATTCACTAGAGGAAATACCTGCAAAGCTTTATCCAGCCTCGGCAGCTCCATCTGCAAAGATAAAGTCAAGAACATTGAAGATTGGGATTGAAGCCCAGACTCAGTGAGACATTTTTGATCTGTTAGACAAACAGCAGTATAGGATATCTTATCTATAAATATAACATACTCCTATTGCTCCGAAGAGGGCAACATTCCTTTTCCTACCTAAACCGGTTATCTGCCGTAAAAAAAAAACACTTTTTTTCTGTCAATATTATCCATCAATTACATGTTAAATGCAAACCATAACAAACACACTTCTCAAACTATGCATTTACACTTCTCTCCATTTCCCTCTTCCACTTTAAAGTTACAGCAGTCTGTCACATTTACAAAAGAAGCTTATATTTTTTAATTGTTACTCTAATTTTTCTCTACGGTTTGTCACATTCTGTTGGAAAGTGACTCTTGTTCACGTTTTATATATTGTCACAACCCTGTTCTGTTCCTTTATAGTAATTCAAGGATGTTGGCAGATGCCCTGGATTGATTGGTCTGTTTTGAGTCTCAGATACGAACGTCTGCTTTAATGTTGTCTATTGCACAAGCTGTCTGATATTTATGGAATAAGAACTTAAAACTTAAAAAATCTCTCGCTCCATTTCCTTTTGTCAACAACTGTGACAGATATGACGGATGGATGGGAGAAAGCTTGCCCCTGGTTCAAGGTATAAAGAGGAGATGTGAAGGGGAAGGGGCGGGTCTGGGGGAACAGAAGGAGGAACAACGCACTCTGGGGAGAAGGTGTGCGGAGATAGAGGTAGACTTAATGGAGATCTACGGAGTAACAGTAGGAGAGGAACGGGCTTTTGCTGTGGTGAGAAAGGTCATCAGAGTCCCCCGTGAGGTCGAGTGGTATTTGAACCTCACTTCTGTGGTTACAATGTCTTTTCACTGTCATTTTGTGTGAGGCTGTTGGAGAAACACACGCTGCTGTGGGAGGCTGCATTTATCTGGCAGTTGACAAAGGCGGAAGCTGGGTTTAATTGACTGTAACAAAAAGATCACTCCTCAAGGATGCATTTTGAGGTCGAGCATCATCCAAGAGACACCAGTAAACATGAATACTGAAATACAGCACAGTGTTTGGAGACTGGACACTTTTACTGTTCCGTGTTTATTATTACAGTTGGACAATGCTCTTAATACCTTCACCTTTTGTATGTTACCTTAATCCAACAATACATAGTTAAGGCTCAGGGAATCCAGACATAAAGAGAAATATTTTTTGTCACTGATTACTGGTTAGAATCCAGTGACTGAGATGAACTGGACTAGAGTCATTGTCACCTGGGCTGGGCTCCTCTGAGACATCCCTCTAGAAACGACTCACCGCTGTCTCAGTTCCTACTCTGCGGATCAATAGATCTTTTTTCTGATTGGTTAGAATTGAGTCCTCAGGAGCAATGGGAGGAGAGGCTGATGGCCAGCTCGATTCACGTGCTGACCTCATATTGATGTTCACAGACAGATCCCCAAAATGTGTACATAACAAAAGGTGCTCAGTCAATACGTGTGGACAAAAAGAGAAAAAGGTAAAGCTGGATTAAATATTTTATTGTATTTTAAAGATCTGTCAGTGCCAGTGTGTTTTTGTCTTTACCATTGTCAATTAAAGCTATAGATTTGTGGCACCTAAAAATATCTTGCGAATAGGGACACTAAAAACAGCAGTACTGTTCCGATTAGTTCTGGTTTAAAGGAAGGTTGCCTAACTTTGAGTTTTTGAGCGTAAACTTGACCTTGGCCCCGTGTATTCTTAACATGTCCTGGTGTGTAGTGCTGGTGCAGATCTGTGCAGTGGAGGCCCCACGCACTTTCCTCCTTTTATGTCTGTCTTAAACGGCTGTGTAATTGCTGAGCTGCTGGCTGTGGGCCCCTGCTGTGTCGAGATGAGAGCTTTACTGCTTCTACCCCGACCTCTTGATCCCGCCTCTAATTCTGCCTTTTGCTTTCTCCCTCTTTCCCTTTTTCTGTCTAGTCTCTCTTTATTCCTCTCCATTCGTCTTTCTCACTCACTGCGAGACCAGTATCGGGTCAGATCTGGAGGGGAGTGGGACTCCCTGTGGGCTGCGTCTGACTTTGTTAATGCACAGGAGTGAGGCCTTGCAGGTGCCAAAAGTGTTAACAGTAAAATGGAAATAAAGAAGTCAACACACTGAGTGAATGCTTTGTCTCTGCATGTTGAAACAAAACCATGGTATGGTTAACATGTGGATAGAAAAAGACTGTTGTAAAAGCGTTTATTGAAGAATGTCTCCATTTTATTGAAGACCACAATAACCAAGACCAACATGACCAATGTGTAGACAGACAAAGACATACTTTAGGGATTTAGACTAAACCAAATCAAAAATCTGAGTCCAGATCAAGATTAGTGCCTAAAAAAGCAAGCTGCAAATGTTCTTGGTTGCAATGTTATCTCATGAATCTCTTCATCATTAACTATAAAGATATTTATTTAAAATGGAGTTTGGTTCCAAAAATGTAAGAAAAAAGAAATGAAAAAAGACAAGGAAAGAACTTGCTTAGAGTTCTTGAAAAAGTGTTCTAATGTACGTATGTCTCAAGTACTATTACACTAAAAATGAAATTATGATCATTGCTGTAGAAATGTGGTTGTAAGTCACTGAATGCTTCTAAAAAGAGAAGTTTGAGTTAAATTTGGACAGACAGATGGAAGAACAGATGGATCGAAGGACAGTTTGTGGTTTTGTGCCGACTTAAGCAGGGAATTCTTAACGATCAATTTCTTTTTCCCTCGCCATCTCCACACTAAATCCTTGCAAGCTTATTACAGAAATATTGCCATAATGTTGTGTTTTTCTCTCAAAAGTTCAGAGGGATTTGAAAAATACTGCTATTAAAATGCATGTGTGCAGATTGGTTTCACAGCAGCTGTTGACATAATTACAGTGAGGGAAAAAGTGTGAAATTAATTCCAAATTTAATGTAAATTATAGTGATTGGCAGAGCTGTGCTAATCGCCATTCATGTAAAAAGAAAATATGCATGCCTGGAGCTTGTGTGGGTGCACGGGTGATGAATAGACCATCAGAAAATGGACAGATACAGAGATCAATGAAAAATGTATGGACAAACAAACAAGTCCTCAAGCATTAAACTACTGCCATAAACATAATAATAATGCGATGTTTGACAGGTATTCTGTGGTGTTTTTTCAAAATATACAGCTACTGTGCATTTAAATTAAGATATTTATTACTCTTTAAATTTGTAAAATTTAAGACATATTCATGTTTCCAACAAAAAAATAATCAGAAGAGTTCCACACACTATACTGATTTCAACAGTTTTCTTCAATTCTTTTTTAATTGATATGGTTTTTTTGCCCATAAATCTGCCCACTGTCTTTGTCATGTGATCTGTCATCTGTTTAGAAAAACACATTCTACTAAAAATACATATCTAAGCAAATAAAAGCTGAATTTGATCAATTGTCATCACAGAAGCTTATTTTCTTTTCTTTACATTTTTATTGAAATACTACCCTGCTCTGAAATATATTCAAAACGTCTGCAGAGCCATTGTGAGATAACATCTGCTGCAGCCGCAGTAAAACACCCACCGACTTCCAAATGTCTCAAGCACGTTTTACTCATTGCACACATCAAACAAAGTCATCCAGTCAAGATGATAATATTAAAGCCTTTCTCACTGTTGTGACAACTGTTGATTGTTTTTTGTGTGAAAAATATGGTTCCCATAATGCACTGAAAAAACATGGCAGTCATCCTGCAATAAAAACAGAAAAAAAGTAGTTTTGAGTTTTGTTATGACATTCAAAATTGGCTTCATGTGTCTAATTTATTTTCTGGCAGGGTGTCAAAGTAGAAATACTTTATATACTCAAAATGTTGTCCTCTTTTATTTTAGTCATCCAATAACTGTGACATTATAATTGTTTGATATTTGTTGTCCCTAGAGACAACAAGGATAATGTGTCTGTATCCAAAAAAATGGACAATGCTGAATGATGTTTGTTAACATATAAAAGCAGACATATAGTTCAAATATGGAATTGTCAATCACTGTTGTGACTAGATTAGTACAACAAGAGCACTTTGGTTAAAAATAATTGTATCCTTCTATAATGCTGTCAGAGCAAGGGAGTCCATTACACAATTTATCTCAACCCCATTTGTTTTGGAACACACACAAAAAAAAGATTTTCTGTTTCTGTTTTAAACAAATGTGCAAAATAACCTCTGGTAAATGGGCCGACATAGTGCATCAATTAACATTCAAGCATCTGTGAAGGTTCTCAGTCATCCAAGTCATCTTGAGGAAAGATAACGCAAAGGCATCTGGACTAGGTTTTCAAGGTGAAGAATCTCTTGGAATTAGAGACGAAACTTCTTCACATTGAAAACCTAGTCCAGATGCCTTTGCTTTTACCCTTTCTTCATTCGAGCATCAACTAAACTCTACTTGTGATCAAACTTGTGATCAAAGTAAAATGTTTAATAACTTTGGTAAACAATAAAACCAGACTGTGTTAGTCTTGAGGTTAAAGAGAACATGTGTAAAAGCTGTATATATACCATTTGCAGAGTTGCGATGACCATTTATTTCCATGCCCACGCACAACATAAATGCCAACTATCCCTCTTATCCAACTTGTTTGGCACCTGTATGGATGTTATGAAGTTGTCTACATTTGTTAAGAAATGTGTTAGAAACAGACAGAGCTACTCCAATCTTTCCTCAAGCCTGTCACTCAGCACGTCACTCGAGCATCTGGAGTGTACCTCTACCTCTACCCAAATTAAAACAAGGAGGGCAAAAAGACATTTTCCAATTCAGCAGATGTGAGTCATTTCATCTTGTGATTCAAATGAGTTTGGTGTTTTGTGTGAACAGATGTCCGTACCCCGCCTCCTTTATCAACATTAGCTGATTGGGTTTTAGCATGCAGTTGCTGTGCCTGTGCCTCACAGGTACTAACACACTAATCTGCCCCTGCACAGCTGTGCGGCTGGCAGAAGAGGAGGAGTGGAGGAGCATGAGAGAGCAAGGGTAGCATAAGGAGATGGTGAAAGGCAGCAGGGAGAAGAATAGTGGAATGGAAAACAGGAGTAAAAAGAAAATAGGGAGGGAAACAAAGAAAATGTATGAAATGTTGCTCCATAATGTCTCCATTTTACAATTACTGTTATGGGGCACAGATGCAGAGAGGCAAGGGTCAAGGGTCAACATGGCCACATACAGTATTTTGTGAGTATATGTGGTCATGTCATTTTAAATAGGACAGTTTTTTTCTGTGTATGGTTCTATAAAATATTTATTTTCTCTAAGTAAAAAAAAAAGAGTGGGCAAAAAGCATTTTTCTTATTTTTTTTTTCATTGCTTCTTTTTTATTTTATTTCAGGGAATCGTCAGCTACATATTTGAATGATCTATCATTTGGAAAAGGTTACAGAGTGCTGCTTCAAGTTGAATCAACTTAAAACTGGCCCCAACCCAAGCCCAGAAGTAGGCCTGTGTTCATCTTGTTGGACAGTGGTATATACTGTAACACCTGAAAAGTCCCACCAAAAGATATTAAACTACCCCTTATTGAAGCGGCTTTTTGTGCCACAGCAGTGATCTTAAGTCCATTCTGTAACCCCGCTCCTCTGAACTGACACGTGGTTGGTGCATCTAAATGCTGAAATTGTCTCTTTGTGTGCGTGTTTGTGACAATGTGGCCCGGACCTCTGGTGAGTTTGTTTACCCAGCCGCTGTGCAACAACAACGGGGTTCTTTCTATCGGCGCACCTGTTCGGCAGCCCTGACATCAGCAGCACTCAGCGCACAAAGACCACCTCTGCACCCAGGAGGGGAGCAGGGAGAGCAGTTGGGCTCAGGGAAAGTGGGGTGAAGGTGATAAGAGAGAAACAGAAGAATGAAAAGTAAAAAGGTAGAAGGGAGGACTGAAAGGAAACTATAGAGATGTATAGTGTTTGACAGGTTTACATTTCGAGGCTCTAGAGACAGCAATGAAAAAAGGATAATATATATGTAAGTATTTTGCTTTTCCTGTATTTGTTTCATTGATATTTTAGCCTTGTTAAAAATGTGCTGTATGTCTGTTGTTTCCTTTTCAATCTCTTCATTCTTGACTCTTAAAGTCTTTTCACATTTTATTTATGCTGTGTACCTGTTTGTGTGAATAAACTGGGGCAATAGTTAGTTGGTCCTTGATTCCTCCCTCTCTGACTCTCTGTAAGTTTTTTTCCCCTCTTTTACTTTCTGAATCTTTGGGATGTTTTACTTTAATCCACTAAAGACTGACGTGTGTACTTTTTATAAATAAGGTTCTGTGAGTCTGAAGCAAAATTCAATATTTGATGGAAAATCAATTCAAAGAGGTGAAATATTTTGTTACCGGGTGTAAAAACAAGGAAAGGTGGTTGGGTGCCGAATCCCTTGCGTCATTTTCTCCACTTGGGAGTTGATCGGGTGCACTCAGCTTGTGAGCTCATTAAAAAGCACCCATTATCCCGACATTTGCACGCATCGCATGCAAAACTAATTTACTTGTAAGAAATTAAAAGTTCATTTTAATTGAGCTCGCACTGCAGTATGCAAATTAGGAGTACATAATGTACATCGAAGCGGAGAAGACAACACACTGAAAATGGACTTAACCCTTTCGTAACAATAAGGGGAATCCTAAAGTCAGGATTTTTTTAAAAATACACAAAGAAATGGCTGGAGATCTATGAGTAAAAAATAACTAATCACAAAAACTATTGATGTTGTTCCCATAAGTTAAGACATTTTGCTTTCACACTAATTCCACGACTTCTATTAATATCACACATTCTTATTAAGTACATATCATACTTTCATGTAAGAGTCCTGAGAGTGGCAATAGTGTCCCAGCTCAATAACCCACTGAAGCAGGGCAGATCCATGCGTGTATTCCCAGGTGGAGGTCAGGGGTGAGGGACAAAGATTGGGGTTGAGCAGTAAATAAGATGGAGCCAAGCTTTCATCTTGGTGTGTGTGTTTTCCCAGAGCTCAACCTAAAGCTTGCTCTGTGACCTCTCCGACCTGGCCGCTGCTTGTCAATAACCAATAACACAGCAATGAAGTGGTACAATCTTTCAGAACGTTCCATTAGTGGAGGCTGGTGGTGTGTCGTCTGTGGGAGTTCACTAAAACAAAGCTGCCTAAACAAAGCTGAGTTAATTTATCCCATCTTACATCATTCTTATAGTCAGCAGTTATTTTAACACTCAATTGTTTATCTCTCAGCATAAATATATAATCTATAGTATAGACTGGACATATTCCAAGTTTAGACCAGGGGGCAGTTATGGATTTTAGAGCAACGCTTGTATGTACTTTAGCAGCTTTTGATCAAATATAATGGTATTAATCCACTTATTTCCTAAATAAATCAACTTATTCTTTATGTTAGATGACTCTTCATGCGCTAAAGAACGCTATTGGCAAGAACTTTAAAAACTTTACTTGTAAGGAGACCCTTGGCCGTTCACAAATTATTATCTCTGTATTATTGTATAAATGTAGTTACATGTAATCCAGTCAAAACAACATCATTATTTAGACATTTGTGTTTTCATACACTTTCTTTTATACTTCAGGTGTCTAGACTGTTTTGTCATTTTTCACATTTGAAGCATTCAGGGAAAAAAATGTTACACTTAAACATCTTCAATTCAAAGTGTCTCGCATTTCTCACTGTTAACTACAAATGTATAATGCATTTATTTTTATGCACACAATGGTGCATTGAATGATAAATGGTCTGTAATTATTCTGACAACAGTCGTTTCCATTACACATAACTCAGTTGATTTGCTCACACTGAGAGACTGTCGCATCAGCACTGAGTCAGCAAACTCTTTCCTCCATCATGCCAGGTGAGTGTGGCACTCACAGGGCATGGCTGGCTGGCACAGAGGGTTGAGTACATAGTGGCGTGGAAGGCGGGCACGTCGTTAGCTGGCACGCGCAGGAAGCCAACACTTAATGAGCAAAGTGTTGATTTGGCGCAGATCCTAATAGGATCAAAGCTGTCATTTGGCTCCCCCGATGGCTGACAGGAGGCCAGGCCTGGCACGCCACCAAGAAGGAAGCGAGACGACACCACTTTCACAGGCAACATAAGCCCACATCCAGTTGCTTTTCTTTCCGCTGGGTTCCTCTGTCGCATTTAATTTCTATCTTGCTACTGTCTCTCCTTGCTTTGATGCTTTTAAACTCCCTTCTTTCTTTGAGCTCTCACTTACAGAGTCAGGCATATATTGTATATAAAGGAGGCTAATGGATCTCTGGTTTGCAAAAAGAAAAATGTATGGCAGGAATAAATATAAAGTTGGTGCGTCTTCATTTATGTTGGTCCACTAGAAAGGCTTCAAGGCCATTTTTTGTTGCAAAGAGAAATCAGTCACAGTTAAGGAAATAGGAGTGATGTTTATTGAATGTAGATGATACAGTAATGCACTGAGGAGCATCTCAGCTGGCTGCAGCTCATTGAGAAGAATGATTTATTGTACGGGAGTAAGTGGGGTTTATTTTGGCTTGGGAGCGCCACATGCCCTTAGGGCTGGTGGTGGATTCATTTACACACACATGCATGCATTTTCACTTATACATACACAAACAAAAAACAACTTAAAGGCACATGTAGTCGCATTAGAACAACAGGAGTAAAATGTGGATTTGATAAAGCAAGTGAGGAAGGAGAAAGGAGACAAAGGGAAAAATCCTGATTGAAAAAAACAACAGGCCCCCCTTGGCATCGAAATTAAAATGCAAATGTTTTTTTTTTTGTTATCATTATTTGCCTCATCCTCTTCATCCCACCCCCACCCTTTCACCCTGCACCCCTTCGACACACACCCCCTTGTCTCCTCCATCCTTTTGTCTCAAAATTAGTGAAGCAGAGTGCTCGGGCGGCTAATTATGTATTCAAATGAAAGAGGCTCGTTAATGTTGCACAGGGGAGAGGCAAGATGATTGGGAGAGGGTGATGGAATTGAAATGAGTGCTGGGGTGTCGTTCGCCTGCGCACCCTCCACTCGGGTGGCGGTGGCGGCGGCAGTGCATCTGGAGCCAGTCGAGCGCATCCCGGCAGATGTCACCTCCCGGGGGGTGATCGGAAGGCAGTGTGGGAGGGGGTGCCGAGGGTAAGGTAGGAAGGGGAGAGGGGGAGTGCAGTCAGACGGGAGATGCACACTTTACAGTGACAGCATGGGTGGGGGGCACAGGGAAGGGAGGGGAGGAGGGAGGGGTAATTTGAAGGAGGAGTTGGGGGGCGCAGGGCTTTGTTTCTGCAGAGGACACACAAAGAAGAGAAATGGGATGGTTAATTTAGCTCAGCAGAGAAAGAGAGAGAAAAGTGAAATGAGCTAATGAGCATGTTGTTGTTGTTCTATATGGCTGCTGTGCTATATGACCTGCTGCACTGCACAACACAGTGTGAAGACATGACAGTGATGCTAACTCTGTCTAAGAGATGCACCTGTAATCAGATAAGCACCTGTCTATATGGGGATAACAGTCACTCTATGAGAGAGAGTAAAACCTGCAGTGACCCTTGGACAACCTTTCACACAGAAAATATTGTTCACATCTTGGTTAAGGTTGGACTGCAACTGAATCCTGCTCAGAACCATCTTTTTAAAAACAATTATGGACTATAAAGGTAACATTAACATGCAACTTTTGATCCAGTTTCAATTGACAGAGAAGTAGAAATATGGCGGTTACTATGACCTTGCTGCTGATGTTCAGCTCATGGAAAATAAACTTTTTTTTTCACAATGTATGAACCTATAAAACATCTCTAGCATCAGCCCAGAGGTAGCAGTACGTAAAGTGTCCATCCAGCTCCAGCCAGACATCTGCTCTTTGTGTCCTTCATCTGACATACTTCTCACCCATACAGTTCACATTGGCCTGTACACAGAATTCTCCTCATGCAGTCTCATCCTGTATTCATGAAGGCTGCCCTGCCAGCACAGTGCCCTGAGGCCCTTGGCCCTGTGGCCTGTAGCTATCATTAGAGAGAGCCTGTACTCTCATTATTGATCCTCTGACTGAGGCGTGCTCAGTCCCTAGGGGGCACCACTGGGACCGGTGGCCCCATCAGCTCTGCACCACTGCTGAAGGGGTGTTCCATCAAGCACACAGCAGTCCCCACATGTGCACAAACACACTCACTGTATTTAGAGTCCTGCACGAGGGACCATCATCAAAAGAAAGTACATATTTAAACAAGAGGCTTGATAGGAATTCTTGAGTTACAATCTCTGATTGAAAAAAATAAATAAAAAATTACAATTTTAAATAGTCCATCTTTACACTAAAACATGGTTTTGAAGGAGTAATGAAATGTAATCACATTTGTGTGGACATGGCTGGTGTCCTTCTTTGGTTGTAATTGTTTAAGTACATCTATTTATCTATGTCTCTATCTACTCACTCTGTGCCACTCTTCCTTATTTCTTTCTTTTTCCTTCCATTCCACCCTTAATTTTTCTGTGAATCTCTGACGGAGATGCATGGTGTTTCTAATTTGGCATGCAGACATTAATTCCAGCACAGCTGCTGCCACCTCCTCCTCTTCCCTCCATCCTCTCCCCCGCCTCCCTCTGCCACCCCCTCAACCCCACATCCCCCTTCCTCCCCCCACTCCCTGAAGGCTTCTCTCTAATGTGCAGCTTCAGAGAGGCGCGGCAAATTAACACCATTTGTTCTGCGGAGCATGCCTTCTTCTCAACACTACAAGCATATCTTATGAGGTTTGTCTAAATGTGAGAAAAAGCAGGAGAAAGAAATCCACAAAAATGTATTTATGATGTTTTTTTTTAAATCCACAGTGTAACACATTACAGACTAGATTTTTGTGCTTTTACACAAGAGATTGCAAACCTTGTTATCTCTATAAAGTTGCGCCTTCAGCAACAGTCTTTTGCCTCTTGCACTGACAGAGATCAAAATGTGTAAATTGTCACTCCTACAACAGCTGACATCTGCGCAGCTGCTGTGATCTCTGTCGGAATATTTCCATTTTTCTATTAACATACGCCTATGACTCTCAAAAGTAATGTTTAATCCGAAACAAATATCAGTTTAGTCTTTGCTGAAATAGTGGACCATATGTCTGAAAAAGCCTTTGGAAGAGAAAAGTGCAGGGAGGAGGGGGAAAGCTGGGGAACGGAAAGGTGCAAGGAGACGGCGGCATCTGTATACTCCCAGACAGGTTGTTTTGGTCCAGACTGACAGGAATATTGAATATGGCAGTGCTGCCTTTTGCATAGCGCACACAAAGGAGCAGGGAGATACTGCACGGAGCAGCCCTCCAGACTGCCACCTGCTTCCTCTGCACACACAGCAGGGCTCTGGCTCTCCATGGGCACCGCTCCTTTTGAACCAAGGGCTAATTCCCTCTTGCACTTCTCATCCTCCATCCACCCCTTCTTCCTCCTCTTTTATTTACATTTATTTTCTCAGTGCACCCTCCTCCCCTCCCTCCGTCCTCCTTGCCTCTGAGATAACAGCATTATTAACTGGCCTAGTTGACCTACACTCCTGATAAACTCGTCCCGCTGAGGATCCCTGCCTTTCTATTCCTGCTGCTGCACAGGGATTACTATCTTCAAAACCAGAGGGGAGCGTAAACATCAAAAAGATCAGGATAAACTCCACCTGGAAAGAGATAATGGCTTGACAAACTCTCCCAGACTAGCTAACTACACTCATTACAATAAAAAGCAATGGACATTCAGCTTACACTCAAATGCTAAAAAATTAAATGTTTGGACAAATGATAAAAGAATTGCATTAGCTTCTAATTTGTTAATTACCCAGAAGCAATGTGATTAGCTTGAGTAGAAGTACTGCCGGATATGGTCCCATAAGTAGTCAGCTGTGCCTCAGCTGGGAGAGAACTGAATAACCTCTTTAACACAGGTGCATGCTGGGAGAATGCAGGGGGGCACAGTCTCTAAAACAAAACAACCAACTGGTGTCAAAAGAGTCTCATTTGGAAACATCAACCATCAAACATTACTGTATTATTTTGCAAAGATGTTATAGAGGAGCCAGCCGAAGTCGGCGCCAAACAGGGAGTGGGATACTTCATCAAATAGACACGTAGAGCCAAAAGGAAGACTGAGTGTTGGGGAATAGAGAGCATGAGAGAAGGGATAAAGTGTTGCTGCACTTGGAAAGCTGCCGCCACATCTGCTCGTCCATGATGTCTGTACAGCAGCCGTCAGCTGTCATTTTGGACCGCAGTCAAGTGGAGCAGAGGTACCGCCTGGCTCCCTGCCGCTGATCTCTTCCCTTTTGTACGCACAATGCTCACTCTCTCTCTCCTCCGCACTCAAATTGGCTTCACCTTACTCTCTGCATCTGCTCCTGACTTAAACAGATCTTGGATAGGGTGTTTTGAGGTGGTTTTACAGTGAATGGTTTTACAAAGCTCTTTTATATTGGCCTATAGGATCAGGCAAGTCAAGCATTTTCTTTTAGACAAATATTTAAAGGAAAATAAAGAACTATCTGCTACAGAATCACCCCCTTAACATCTTAACAAACTCCAAACTTAGTTTTCTTCAACTTCAGTAAAAGGGGTAGAGTGGCTTGTCTTTTTATTTATCTTCAGTCTAAATAGAAGCACTAGTATAAGTCTGTCTTTGCAAAATCACAACTCCTTTTCTCAGATTGGAGCGCCATTGCTTGTGGATACAGAAGTTCATTGCTGATGTGTAATGGCCTCAAAACCTCAGTCTAAACAACAAGGTAATCCATCATGAAAAAAAACATGCCGCTAACAGCCCACAACAGGATGCATTACTGTAGAGCATTTAGCCCAATTATCATCACCAAACAAAGAATTTAAGAGTCCCAATGCATTAGGCAGGGTTGTAAATAATGGTATTGTATTTAAGCACTACCATTAGGCCTCATAGACAAACATCAGTTATTCAACACTCCATTCACTCTCCACCCATCTGCCTAATAAAAGTGAGAGGACAGGAAGAAAGCGAGAGTGAGAGAGACCCATCAAAATACCAAAGGATGAGAGATAATGTTTATGAATGCACCGCAAAAGAAAAAGCCAAGAAAAAAATGTGGTGAGTGACTTAAGGGGAAACAGGAAGGTGAGAAGATGCTTTTGTTGAATGTTGAATTATTGTTGTGCATTAGACAGTCAGGCAGCGGGGTGATGAAATAAATAAATAAGTGGTCTGTGGTCTGTGCTGCTGTGCGCTGCTGTGCTTTGCTGCGGTGCCTGTTTGCCCATGAATATTCCATGAGGCAGAGAGTGGGGAAGTGTGGTGCCTGGAACATCTGGTCTGGTCCGCGGGGAGCCTCGTGGCGAGAAAGCTGCAACTTCAGGAGGAAAGAAGGGAAAAATGCCAATAAAATAAAGAGGGGAAAAAACAGCAGCAATCAACAAGCCTGTGCATCACATGCTTGATTTGTTTTGCTAATTTGATTTTAAGACCAGAGGCTCTAGTCTGAGCAGAACACACTGAATGAATTTAGTGGTAAAATAAATCCTGCATCACAGCATCAAGGTCAACTTTTTACATTTGGCTTTGTGTGTGATCAAATATGTATTTCACACTGCAACAAATGAGCCACTTTGCAAACTGATGAATTAGCATTTAATCTGACAAGGCTTGATGTACATTGGAAATGAGTTGTTCCTTTGGCATCTCAATGCACAAACCACTCTGAATACAAATATGGCAAGGCCATATTTAACATTATCAAACAGATGTTGAACATTAAAAAATGTATCAATAATCTATAAAGATAAAAGAAGAAATAGCCAAAAAAGCATAATGCATAAAATATAAGAAGGTCTAAAGATTTACAGCAGATCATGTTTATTTGCTGATTCCCTGTAGACATTTGGCTTTTATTTACTTACAATACAACAAAAGCACAGTCTGGGATGTACCTCGTACCAGCACCTGACCTGATTATTAGAACTTAATAAACCATAAACCATAAACATAAATAAATAATACATTTCCTGGAAGAGGCATGATGGTGTTTTACTAGACACTGTAAATTACACATTCTTTTACCTTTCAGAGTATACACACAATGACAGAGTGAAAAGTTCTTGTCTTGTGCCGTAATTACAATCTTTTTTTTATTCAGTCTGAATGCATTCAATGTTGAATTAGCCCAACTTCCTTGATTAAATGAGAGGCTCTGAATGTTGTAAACTCCTTTTAGACTAAACACCTCAAGGTTTTCTGCTTCCAAAATCAAATAACATTCACAGGAAAAAAAAAAACGTTTGCAACACGACAGTTGCAAGGTTAGTTATAAAAGGGCTGTAGCTTAAAACCAGAACAAAAATGTCTTTGTGATTAATTGAATATCTTTGTTTATAAATCTGTTGAATTTACTTGTGGAGTTCAGTTTGACTTAGGAAACCAGTAGGACTTTGGTAAATGGTTCTAGATGGCGTTTTAGGTTTTGTGCATTGTGCTGCTCAGTGCTCAGTGGCAGAGAAAGAGTCTGTCACTAAAGGGTGTTCATATCTATCTCTATAAAAAGTGTTTAGTTTATCTTCTAAGTTATTAGTAAAGAAACTACTCAAGCATTTGCATTAAAACAAAAGTAACTAACAATACCACATTTGGAAAGTATGTTTTGGGAAAGTTAATCTGTACGTTTTTCTTATTCCACAATTTTGTATAATCTAACTAAATCTGTCAAATATATTCTCCCCCAGCCGAATGTGAGTATGCCTACTGTGTGTCAGTGCGTGTAGAGCAGCTGGCCCTGCAGGAATGGTGTATGAGGGTCAGAGTACCCTGTCCTGGATCCTGAATCATGGAGATCCCCTCATTAGGCCCAGAAGCCTGTGATGATTGGCCTTCAGCAGCCAGCACCTGAGCACTATTCACTGACCACGCTCCTAACAACACGACTGTTGCCTGCCATGGCTCACAAGGCATCATTATAATGGCACTTGGACGAGCAGCATGTTTTTTGCAGGTAGGTCACACGTAGTGCTTTCCCAAATAGTATTTTGAACAAAATTTAAATGAAATGTTTTTTTTTGTTGAAGATCTTATAAGTGAATGATTCTATTTCAAGACACATGAATAACTACACTTTAGTTGAAGGATTAACAGCGTACCTTTAAAACACTTTATCCAGATGAATTTAGATTTGATTTACATTTTATTTTCCTTTTTTATGTGGAAATTTTATTTGCAGAGCCTTTGACTTTGAACTCTACTGTGAATGTGTTTTTAATTTAAAATACTTGAATTGGCTACTGTTTAAAAAGAAAGTTAGTAAATTTTGTGTAGAGGAAATAGGAGTCTTATAAGATTTTTTTTTGTCACTTATTCATAAATTTTATTGTGTTTATACTGGTTTTAGCAAATGTTGATGCTTTAATGTTTATGGTACTGTCATTTATTGGTTGACAAACATCTTCACCAAGTTTGGGGGGGTGGTGGCAGCCTCAGCCTGGTGTCTGCTCAGCTGGACTGATGGGAGCAGAGGAATCCGCTGGTCCAATCTTCACTGATGGATTGTCTGTTTGACCATAATATCTGTGGTGAGAGACCACATGAGCACACCTCATCCATCATGCACAGCCACACTCCAGCTCAGCATCACTCCAACCCACAGATTTCCCCTTCCACCTGAGACCTTCACACAACAAAAAACACACACATACACATGTCCTTAACCCTCCTCCACAATAAAGATGACCTCTCCATCTTCACCTCTATGCCTTTTACACCCACACACAGCAGGGCATGGAGAATAGCTCTATGCCCCCCAATCCCCTTTGGTTTGCCACTGTTTTAGAAAATGTCTCAACAGCACAAGGCACTCCAATGCACTCATAGTAGGTAACCTTGAACAATTCACATCTAGCTCAAGGATTTTTAAAAGCTGCTGTAACAAGATAAACTGTGAATCTGGATAGGGCTGCCACAAAGAAACCTGAACTGACTTTCTCTATTGTGGCTGTTATTTATGAACATTTATTTAAAGCAACATGCATTTAAAATGTTCTCATGTGGCGACTTTAATGGTTTTGAATGGTTAGGTGGGGTTGCAGTCACATATACAAGTGCACATGTGCCTGTAATGTTGTCAAAAAGAAAAGTGTCAATCACGTCAGGATTAGGCTAAGGGTCTGGTCTTTTAATGCGTGTGTACAGTGAGGTAAAATGTCCTAGTATTAAAGTTGCATGTTTGTTGATGTTAGTCATTTCTGTTGAATTGGGTGATCGCAGGCACAAAACAAGATACTGTATGTGGTCCATTATCAAGTGAACAGGATGATTCAATCCTGGGCTGAACTTGTAGATCTATGAAAAGAAAAAGAAATTCCAGAAATATATTGCAAAGTGTTGCCTCAACATTTTGGTTTTATGACACTGACTTCTCTTTCCTCCAAACAAACCCAATCCCATTTCCCACAGAGCAGTCCAATTCCACCAGAGTATTACACTGGTGTCCAATCTTGTCTCACCTTGCTCACGTGTTATTGTTCTCTCTCACTTTACATAATCCCCCGTGTGCAGGACATGTATATTACATGCACAGCAAAAAGCTTTCCTTCATGTCTCCCTGTAGCCCTTCTATCAAATCAGCAGTTTAGATCGGATGTTAGTGTGTTTTCACAGCAGACGCAAGGAGTAAATTAAAAGCAGTGGCTGACAGAGAACCATATGGTTCTACTCTCTGCAAGAAAAAAAACACAGCAAAGATTAATTGATAATAGCTAGCACTTCCACCACCTCCAACAGGGATATTAGTGTGTTTGTGTATGTGTGAAGGCGTCTGTGTATTCACATGTGGTACATTTGTGTATGGAAGCAGATTTTAAACAGCATGCGTATATTGAAAGGCCCAGGAGGGGGACCTGTCAGACAAGATGGTTTGTATTGTCTGTGGTATCAACACGCCTGCATTTTTAAACTTGCCATGTTGTAAGAGACACTGAAGACTTAAACAAGCAACACATTACTCATGCCTTGCAGCTTTCAGGGCACTGCTGGATACTGTTAAATGTGTGTTTTTTTTGTCGGAATAAATTGGTATGTGTGTAACCCACACGCTATTGCTGGTTAAATTTATGACACTAAAGGATAGTTTGACAATTGCAAAAGCACAGAGAATATTTTTTGGCATCAGACTGTGTCACACAAATATTGGCCTCAGACTTATAAGTTCTAAGTTTGTGAAAGTGTTATGTAAAATATTCTTGATGCAAAAAACAATTACAATGGACACGTACAATGTTACTGGACATTTTTACAAAACTGCACCTGCTACATTTGTTTATCGGTAATTTCATCACTATGCACATTTCTGAAAATTATGGAAAAACTCATTGGACATCCCAAAATATTCTAAATAACATATTTAAACAACCCATTCTTATTGGCAAAGGCTAGAGTTACAAAAGTCTAGAAAGTGGCTGTGGTTATGTTCATTAGCAGTTATAAAACAAACAGATTTTGGAGAGCTAAGTTGAATTTACACTGGCACCATTTATGGCACACCTACTGCTTGTGGTCCCTGTTTGTTTTTCCAAATTAGGGAAACAGGGATTATTGTAGGTTTTTGTTGTGGAGTGCTTCAAACAACCCAATCCTAAAAGTTGCATTGTGTCCCAAGTGCTGTGCTAGAAATTCCTCTAGATATTTCTCCAAGACAATCAATATCTCTTGTTTTGGCCTGTCAGTGCACACTTTCAAACGGTCTGTGACCCTTCGCTGCTGGGTTGGATCAAATGAAATCCTGAAGTCAGACAGGTTTGATGATGGGGAAGCACCCTGCTGGGCTGGAAAAGGCTGCAGGCAGAAGAGGGGTAGGGTCTCTTTGATTGGATAGACTGATGCTGAGAAAAAGGGACTAAGAAAACAGTAAGAGAGAGGGAGATGGAGAAAGACCACTCGGGGGAAATCAGCTCTCTCCACTCATAAACAAATTCATCATCGGCTCTGACAAACCACACGCTGCATAACGATGAGCTTAAGTGCACAGTGCGAGAGGAAGGGGGAGTGGGAGTGGAAGAGACGGGAGACGGGTGGCAGGAAAACTCAAAGTATAATATTATATAGTATATATTTATCCAGGACAATGACCATCATGCTTCTGTAAATTGTGGCTATTGCTGCTGATGATGTTGTAAAAACAGGGTGGAATTTATTTCAAGTTGTAAAACTGTCAAACTAATTAATCCTCAGCAAACTTTTAGATCAAATACAACCACCACATTCTTTAGAAAATTCTCTATTAGCTTAAAAGTCCTACTGATATTTGATTTCCACAAAAAATGTGTTTAAATTTATATTCATTCCATCACACATTTGAAAAAATGGGCCCAAACATATAAACATGAATAATGTAATATTAATTTCACCCATGAAATTCTACACATGCCTAAAAAAATTAGGATTTAAGTCACTTTAAAATATATGATCATACATGTACTGTAGTGTTGTAGGGGTTTTACATTGGATACCAAAGTATGGCAGTGTCATTTGAAACTTAAAAGTGTAGTTCATTGTTTTTATTATATATAATTTAGTTGTTGTATGTTATTTTGTATGTAATGTTTTGATAATGGGGATTTTTTTTCTTCCTTTTTAAATAGCAGTCTCCGACATAGACCATATTGTAACTAATGCTTTTGTAGAGGTATACTATAGAGTTATTCACATTGAACTATTGAGTATTTGAGTGACTGAGATAAATGTGATAAGTGACAGTGGTTAGTGATGACAGTCGGGGTGTGGTGCGGCACAGACCCCGGAGATGGAGGAGTCGAGGGGTAGGGTAGGGGTTCCAGGGGCTGGACTGACAGCCCATAATTACGACTCATTTTCAGTCATTAAGCAAGAGAGAGTGAACAGCTCTGCACTAAGGGAAGGGTCCTGATTAATAATGAAGCCCCCTTCTTTGCCTTTTAATGCAGTCTTTCACACACACACACACACACACACACACACACACACACACACACGCACATGCACATGCACATGCACACACACACTGAGACAAAGTATGTCCATATATCATTTCATCTTTTGTCGATGTCAAACATGTTCCTATCATGTATCAAAAATATTAATTTGTGTTTAAATTAAATTAATATTGAAAGAATTTATGAATTTGTTTTTTGGGGGTTGTTATATATATATATTATAGAAGTCACATACTGTATCTCCAATGTAAAAAAGAAAGTGTGTATATTTAAAATTACACTGCAATGGAAACATTTATTTTACTATATGTTTGTACTGTTTGGAAGTGTGCAGTAAGTCATACGTAACAAATTGAATGCCTCTAATTATTTTACAAAAGAGAGCCTTAAGAATTCTACATAGAGTTGCTCCAAAAGAGATCACCACTGAACTGTTTCTGAAGTCAAAATGATTAAAACTGAAGGATTTGGTTGTTTTACAAACATTATTAATAATGCAAGACACAGTCCGTTACCATGTGGCCTGCAAAGCCTATTTGTTGTCAACAGTGAAAGAAAAATACCAGAAAATATGATTTTAAACAACCTTTTGCAAGAACAACATTAAAACAAATGTGTATTTCTGTTGCAGGTGTAAAGCATTGAAACTCCCTGGAAAATTATCTGAAAAATTGTTCAAACATTCTCTAATTTAAAAATGTGTAAGGAAAATGGTAGAATAGATTGTGTATGTGTATAAGGTGTGCATGGTCCATCTGTATTTGTTACATTTTGAACTGAGAATGGAGTAGGCTAATTAGGAATTGTTCTTCCTACTCCTGTTCTTACCTGGAATATAGAAATGGATTACTTTGAAAGTTTTATTTTTAATGAACCATGCAAAGAACAAATAAAAAGTGAGAAAAAAAAGAAATATGAAAAGATGGAAAATTATTTCTGCAAATTAGATAAACTTTATTTCATTGAGCTGTGGGTTCTTTTACATCTCCTAACCTTGATAATGCAGTACCAGGATGCTACAAAATCTTTATGATTACAACATTGGGACTGGGAAAAAAACAGGGAGTTAATTTACAAAAAAATATCTACTTGAAACATCTGAAATAAGTTTATCATTTGTCTGTGTATTGGGATAAATGTGGGTTTATCTCTCAATTGAGAATTTTCATTGATTGTAGCAATTTTAGAGAGTGGCTTTGTGCCAAACAGCAAAGATGTGTTGCTATTTTTTTCCCATTTCCATTTTAAACAGTATAACTTGTGTCCAACAGCTGTGTCAATAAAGACACAGAGGGAGCTGTCCAGCAAATTGGTGGTGCTGAATTCAAACTGAGTAAAGCAGTAAAGCAGTAAAGCAAGAGCAAGGCAGTTCCCTTCTTCTCTCCCCCTTTCTCCCACCAGCTCCTGTCTTACCCCAGCCTCTCCTCTTCCTCCTCCTCTTCCTCACCCCTCACTCTGTTCTGGGTGACTGTCAGGGGACACCTCCTTTGAACTCCTACACCAGCACCCTGCAACGATCAAACTTGGAGCTGCTCCCCACCATGAAATATTTAGCACATAGAAGGGACATATTCAGTCAGTGTCTGTCGAGAGCGGCTACAAAGGTGCAGTATGAAAGACACAGTGACTATAAAAAGCTCCCACTCCATTCCTTTCTTTCCACGAAACAGAAAGAAGGCACTGTAACTACTCAGTTAGCATTTTGTAGAGTGATGTTAGATTTTTGAGAAAGATAAATAATGAATGTTATTTCTAGTCAGGAGGACACAAGGTTATATTGACCAACATATCCATGGAAGTTTTGCCACATTGTGTACAAAGTGAACTTCGAGAGTTCATTTGAACATTTTAGAGAATGACCTAGGACACAAGGGCAAACACGTGACACAAGTTACAAAAGTTACACTAAAGTTCTAATTACACTGTCTATTGAAGTGTTTATTTCTTCAATTGGTAAAGCAAACAAACATCTGCATTTTACCTTACAATATTGTAACACCATAAAACCTGGTTTTGGTCTGAGTTTAGCCCTTTGACCTCACTATTTTGTTTAAAAAATACTTTTATCGTTAAAGTTTTGTCAACAACAGAAAATGTTGCTGCTGATTCAGAGTTTAGTGGATACAGTAATACCCTTGGTAATCCCCATCACCACCCCCTTCCCATCTTTGCTTTTCGCAGGTGTCACCATCTCCTTAGTAGGACACACACCAGCAGTACCAGCACAGACAGAGCCAGGGCAGAGTGGGCTGGTCCCAGCTGGTTCCTGCTAACACATTCCACTGCACCCTAATGACAGCGGCCCCCCAGCCTTAGTGACCCCAGCCCTAACACCCCTTCATGGGGCCCTAGGGATGTGGCAGGGCAGGGACGTGGGAGGAGGAGGAGAACGGGGGAGGAATGACACAGATGAGGGAGGACACTCCAGGTGGTGGGACAGCTCTGAGGGAATTGAAAGTCATGAATATATTAACTGACAGGAGGGGGAAGTAATGAATTCAAATTAAATTATATGTGCTGAGCACCAGATGAACACGAGCGAGCACGCCGGGGATATTTCAAGGGGGCCGACATAATTACACCTTTCAGAAAATTTGATAAAAAGGAAATATGTGTAAGACAATCAGAGATGCAAAACACAGCTGCCAGACTGGTGCCACTCTATAGGAAAGTTAGATACTATCATTAAAAAAACTTTGAGGAACTATCAGTTGTGTGGTTCTGTCTATGCCACATAAAAATGATGTCTGACCTATTGAAGAGTGGAAAGTTTGTTTCATGTCACAGAATACAGAGTAGTATTTTACAATAAATCCCTTTACAATGCGTTAAGTAACATGATTAACGTTATAATTAGGTCATAATATTGATAAACATTCAAGTCACTTCCGAGTAATATGGTTTTCAGAAATACTCCTGAGTTTGTTTTGAGTGATGCCATTATTATTAAAAAATAAATAGATAAATAAAAAATGTTTGGCTTGAGTGTATTGATGTAAAACTGGATTGCACAGCTGTGTCCCAAATTTCCCTAGTGTCCATTTGGAGTATTGCGACAACAATGAGATATTTATGGTGTCTCTGTAGCTTTGTACTGACATCTATCTAGTTATCTATCCCAAGCTTATTGTTCAATTCTTACTTTTGTTTTTTTCTATGATTGTCCATTATTTGTAACATGGCTAATATAGCACACAATTAATGCTGTGATCATCATTGTTTGACTGTAAACAATTGTGTTGTTCCACTGAGCTACTGAGTCCTTCCACATTAATTAGGTTGTGGCAGTGTTTCAATCCAAATCCCACAGACATTGGTCATGTTCCAGGCCAGGGATTTGGACCTTATGTCAGTGGTAACAGGACTGACCCCCACAAGCCGTGAGGTGAGAGAAGGTCCAGCTGTCTCCCAGGGCTGGAGCTGACTGCGGCTGGATAGCAGGCAGCTATAACCAACAACCCCCCATCCCCCACTTTGTCCCTGAGTCTGTCCTGGCCTCGCCGGGGGGCAACTGTCAGCCTCAAATCCCTCTGTTGTGGTGTGGCCAGGTGACCAGAGGGCAAACAGCACTGGAGCATGATTGGTTTACAGCGGCAAACAGGAGAGAAGCCGCTGAATTAGTCCTTGATGCATATAAGAGACAAAGTGGAAAAGTGGGTGAAAGTCATAGAGAGAGAGGTCAAGATGAAGCAGAGAGATGCTGGCAAGGAGGAGAGTCCATGAGGAGAGGAGCAGAAGTGGGTAAAGGGCAGAGCTGTGCAGAGCCTGAGGCAAAATAGGCATTGGGAGCACAGAAGACGCTCCCCTGTCTATTGTTCAGCTGATCCTATAAACAATATCCTAATCCCTGTGATCTGCTGAGTATTAGTCTATCCACATGGGCCTTCCTAACCAGACAAACAAGCCAGAAATTCAAAATACACCATCCTCTTAGTTGAGGGCCTTCGTTGAAATTCTTTGGCCACAGACCCAGGATTATCATTTTTTAAAAACAGTGTTTAGAGTCATATCTGTCATCGGTAGTGTTTTAGTAACAACAATACATAATAATATGATCAAAATTCATGTTAACGCAGCTCAGATAACGGATGGAAACAAGGGCACAATATTGTTTTCCTCTGGCATGAGTCATTTGATCAAAGTGCAAGGAAAGTTAAATAGTAAGTAAATTCCTAATGAGAGTATCAGCTAAAACCTTATTGGATGGAAGATTTGTTATAAAAACAACCAACTCAAAACCTATTGCAAGCATATTTGTGTATTCACATTTCCCACTCTTTCATCTTGCTGCTCTGACCAATGAGCTCTTGGCCACTGCACTGCACGTTGGCATCTTTAAAACAGAGCTATCGCAATAGGACAGTCATTAGGGGGAATTGCCTAGGGTTCCAAGCTGTAAGTGGGTCTCAAAAGACTGTTAAATATGTGTATTTATTTGCCTTTAAACAATAACTTACTGTTGTATATAAAAACATGTCAGATCATCAGGTTAAAAAAAAGAGTTAGAGAATCAGTTTAAGAGACACTACATGAAGAGACAGTTACATAGTGTCAGATTGTTTAGAATGTTTCACAGTTTAACAAGTCTTGTTTTACATAAAATGCATGATATATTTCTGTCGCTTTAGAGGAAGTACTTCAGTCATCTAATCAGACAAGCCAAAATGATTCATACTGGATTATAATGAGAAGAAGATTAATGCAGCATTTCTCATTTAAAATAGCTCTACTATAGGTGCAAACACAGTTCTGAGCTAATGGCAGTCTGTTGCCTCCATGTTAAGGTTCTGTTTATTATGGATTTTCAAGCGCAATTAAAACCCCACAGTAACAGTGGGCTTTGTTTCAAGGATCCTATTATTTGGGAAGACTGAGAGATGGGGGAAAGATACAGCGGAAGGCAGAAAAAGATAAACGTCAACTCAGATGACGCCAGGATAACAGTTATCTCAGCTTTCACATCCTTCAGCTTTGTCCTTCTTTTACCCTCCTCCCAGATTCCTTTATCTCATCCTTTCTATCACTTTAGATCTCTCACAAGTATACTGTTTTCCCTCAAATCCACATCCCCATATCCTCATCACTGGAACATGCTTATTTTGGCATGTTGCATCTAATAACCATATCGCAGCATCTTGCCACAGTTAATAGAGCAGTGTGGCCTTCTCAAAACCCTTGTCTTGCTTTCTGTTTTCTGTTGTTATAATCTTCCCAAGTACAGCCATCACCTTCCTCACACTTGGAAGAATCACAAGGATGTGGCTCATTAAGGCTAGGCCCACAGAGAGAGTCATGAAAATAAATACAAATATTATGCAATTTATATTTATCTGGAAAGTTTATTGGCAATATATAAATGGTGATTTGAAATTGAAATGTGAAAAAGGGGATTTATAAATATTTGTTTTTGCCCTTAATTGACTGTGTTGACACACAGGAACAGGGTGAGAGAGGGGAATGACATTGGGCTAATGGGCTGGTATGCTCTACCAGGTGAGCCACTGAGGGGGCCCAAAATCTTGAGATTTTAATGGCAAGGTGATTAATGATACCTGCAGTTCCAGGGTGTATTCAGTGAGAAATGAAAACATTACTTACATGTTGTTTTACATTTTAAGTGGGCGTTAGTCTGAAGGGGTCATGCCCAAACTCCACTTTTCCCAAACATGTGCCCATTATCTTAATTTAAAGTTTTTAGGACAGTGTCAAGGCAAAAACAACATCTAGTATAATTGTGTACAGTATCCTATACATCTCATGACAAATGTAACATGAACGTAAACTCTCATCCACCTCCCAAACATTTCCTTTGCCTGTTTAAAAATTTTGAAATGGTAAAGGTTTTTGAGAAAAAAGATGGGCATGCCAGGAAAATGTGAGAGTCAAGTCAAAAATTAGTGTCAAGTCTACATGAAACAAATCAGTAAGTCTGTCTAATGTCCCCTAAATACATGGACACACAACATCTGTGTGTGTTTGTGTGTGTGTGTGTATAAATGTGTGTGTGTGCATGCGTGTATGGATGTGTGTGTGTGTGTGCATGCGTGTATGGATGTGTGTGTGTGTGTGTGTGTGTGTGTGTGTGTGTGTGTGTGTGTGTGTGTATGCGTGTATGGATGTGTGTGTGTGCATGCGTGTATGGATGTGTGTGTGTGTGCATGCGTGTATGGATGTGTGCGTGTGCATGCGTGTATGGATGTGTGTGCGTGTGCATGCGTGTATGGATGTGTGTGTGTGTGTGTGTGTGTGTGTGTGTGTGTGTGTGTGTGTGTGTGTGTGTGTGTGTGTGCATGCGTGTATGGATGTGTGTGTGTGTGCAAATATGGAGGTGCGAGACAGCAGATGGGTATGTCTAAAAAAGCCCCAAGCTCCTGACACCAATCAACAACTGCAGGTTTGGATTGGTTTTAAAAAGGTGGCAAATTATTTTATTAGCACAGATGAAATTATTAAATTTGTGCTTTTTTGTTTTGTGGAAAAATACAAAACTTAAATAGAAGCAGATAAACACTTAAAAATGCACATTTTCTCAAAACATACGATTCATAATTAGATGAGATTTAAAATTTATCACCACTCCCCATCCAACTTAATCTTTCCATAGATTTAGCCGTGTGCCTCGAGTGTGTGCGTGTGTGACAGATGAACATGGACTAGTGTATGAGCCCAGCCTGATGACAATGACGGGACTTGATGAGCGGATATAGCCCGTTGCTGATGCCCTGACCATATGGACGGGTATTGTTGTGCCTCCCCCTCACTATCACAGATGGTGCCCGCAGCAACACAACACAACAAAACCTTAGCTATTGTTTTACCAGTAGCAATCATAATAAGAAGAAGAAGGAGGGAGGAAAATGGGAGAAATAATTACTTCTGCAGCCAGGAAAAAATCTGTCCTCTTCAGAGCTGGTGTCCAGAAGGGCAGATTCCTGAGAGAAAGAAGCCAGAATGCTTGCCGGTAATTGACTGATATGGTAATGAGTCCCTAATTATACCCAGTAGTCGGGCGAGGAGGGCTGCCCACACAGTGCCCGTGACCTGCTTTCTGACAAACTGTCACTTCATCTTGCCACATCACTCAAGGGCTTATCAGCTATGACCCCAAAATAGACAGCAATATAATACACACATATAGTACACAAGATTGGACAAACGCATATTTAGACCGCACACACACACTGTAAACAGGCCTGACATATACCTGCACACTTAAACACGTAAGAGCATGATGCATGATTTCATTAGCCAAAGGTTCATATTGTAACAAACTTACTGCTGTCTCTGGGGTTTGAACCCAGTGCAGTCTATAAAGTTCATATATTTTACCGGTGTAATCTGAAAAATATGGTGACTTTTAGTTTTGTTGAATTTTGAGTTACAATTTGTAATACATATTGGAGCCAATAGATATAATAGGATAGTAGGAGTGTCGTCTTTTAAACAGTGTCCTACAAAGGTAATGCAAATACTCACAAAAATTAAAGGCATACTTGTTATTGTTTAAGTCAGATATCACAGTATGTACAGTTTACTGCATAATTGAAAAAGTCAATCACATGCCTTTTTCAGGGTTAACACCGATTGAAACATTTTTTATAACAAGAATTATTCACAAAAATATGTAATTTTCATTCAAATTGCCTGCCATTGTTCACATAGTATTTATACAATCCAGCATTTGGTCTGAGTTTTGACAGTGATGTGAATGGTATTCAAACATACTCAGCAGGGATGCTAAAGTAAAGCACTCCTGACCAAAGTGAATTTTTACTCAACGCAGTCCGCAACAGTTTCCTGATAGTAGCTGACTAAATACGTTTCCTTAACAGCACAGAGGGAAAAGAATATAACATATAAATCAAAAGAGCATACATTTGTGTTCTATAAGAAGTGTAGGTGTCCAGATGTGTGTAGCCTTTTTTAAGCAAATTCACTGGAGGTTTTTTGCTCTTGGTTGTTTTTCTTTAGAAATTGTGTTCATTCTCTCATAAACAAACTTTATATAAAAAATAAATGAGATGCCATACAGGTTTTCTCTGTATTTTCCCATGTGAGGAAAGAGAGCTGCAGGAAAGGAGAGTGCATTGTGAAATTCTTTTACCTGAATCTTGAATTTGAGGAGGCATTGCAATTTCATCAGGATTGGAAGCCAACCACAAACTTTGCAACTGGCAAGAAATAAGGCTCAAACACATTGAGCAAAATCTTTTGACTGTACAAGTAAGAAAACAATTTGGTCTCCTAGGCTATGAATAAGTCCAGCACCGTGAAATATGCTTGCTTACAGTTTGTAGATTTAAGTTAGTGTTTGGCATAATTATTTATTTTGATAATAAATTTGAGATACTAATTCCTAAAATATAGCTCTTGTGCAAATAGAATCAGTAGAAACAGGCAGAGAAAACCTCGCAGACAAACCAACGAGCACTATTCACACACCATGGTGACAAAGTGGTTAGCACTCCGGCCTCACAGCAAGAAAGTTTAATTCCCGTCCAGGACAGAGCCTTACTGAGTGGAGTTTGCATCTTCTCCCCTGGTCTGCATAGGTTTCCTCCGGGTGCTCCATTTCCCCTTGTCACAGCAGCCCCACAGGCAGCTTTGGCCACACCCCCTTCATCCACAGCCACTCCCTAAGTCCTTGAGCCTCAAGTCTACACCAGCTGCATCCACTTGCAATCAAAGCCACCTACAAAGGCCAGCTCAACCATCTCCACTCCTGTCCTGATTTTCTCCAATTTCAGATCTTCCGGCTCCAGTCATTCTGCCCATCCGTCCTTCAGTCCTATTTCTATGTTAAATAAACTTACCTTTGACTTTCTGTAAATCTGCTTCTGGGTTCTTGCAGCTTTGTACCACCCCTACCACCAAAAACATGTAGAAAAGCCTCCCAACGCACACACACGGGGCCAGGACTCCCCTGCAAAAGAAATTTGTAATCTCAGTGGGACATTCCTGTATAAATAAAGGCTAAATAAATGTATTTTTTAAAATGCTTCCTGTCATGTGGTTTGATCCTGTATCATAGGTCAGTATGCCAGGTCAGACCCCGGCTGTATCAGGGCACGGAGAAAGGCCCAGCCTCCAGATGGCCTTGGTCCAACAGGTGATCCCATAGAAGTATGAAAAGGGCTGAGAAGTCTGACATCTGCTGTCCCAAGTTATGCTGTTTCCGTGTGTTTAAAGGACACTAAATTAACTACTAATTATTTCCAGCAGGCTTCACTTATTTGATGGTAAACCAAATGTTAAATTAACGTGAGGCCAAAGTAATCCAAAACCTTAAACAATGATATTTAGGTTTGAGAGGCATAGTGTCATTGTGACCAATGTCTTTCTGTCTACAGCAAAGGTTTATAGTTTTATATAAAAGTAGCCAAATCTGTCTATTCAACTTTTTATATTTTATATAGATAGGTCACAAACAGGGATGGGAAAGGGAAAGATACAGGGGGAAATAGACCCAAGCCAGAATTTGGGGCATAAGTATGTTCTTAATTTTATGTATGTTTTGTGTCCAATCCACTGTCTCAACTGGTCTCTTGTTGATGTGTAGAAATAAGTTAAAAATAAGCAGCATGCCGTATACACTGGGGTCTACATTAAAGTGCCAAACCTCTTGGGATGTGGTTTAGTGTCTCAAAGTAAAAAAGTACAATCTCTTCCCTGTTATCCATCCCTGCTCTGGCGAGATCATAAACCTACGGCTCTGTCTCCTTCTGTAACAGTCTGTCTGTTTCCTCAGATTTCACACTCATCTCACACATGTGCACTTTCCATGGCTCGTGGTTTTAACAATGACTCTCATTAGCATGTATTGTACAGAGCAGAGTTGTTACTCAATGGCAAGGAATGAATAGAGAATCAATGAGCAGATCTTTTATTTACTGACAGTTTTTCTTCATTCTCCATTCTGCGCAAAAATTTCACTTTGATTTACACTAATTTTTTTGTTTATTTGCTCTGTTTAGAGTGTTATGAGATCTGCCTCAATTGAAAGAGAACCTAATTTATTAGGTCTTACAGAAAATCTGATAACATTTCCAACATGCTATCATTACAAAATGCACAGTATTATATTCCTAGTATCTGTATTATATAATCTACCAGTTGAAATATAGGAAGGAAATTTAGTTGCAAATTATGCATTGTGTAATGTAAGGCATACAGTAGTTGAGTTTTATTAATTTTTTAATATATATTATTTTGCCTTTTTTTGACAGTCAGACAAGACAGACCATAGACAAGGTGAGAGACAATGGGTAAATGTAGGTGAAGCTGGAGAGTGTGAAGGTTCAAGAGAAGAGATGACTAAATTAGCTCTCCACTACTGTGAAAGTTGAATTATTCATCAGACATCATTGCCATTTTTGTCTACTCCCAATTGACAGGTGTCTAGGTGAGTCCATATGGTACACCTGGGTAAAACACAGGATAGGTGGGGGTGCGGTAGGTTCAGAATAGATGTGCTGTTGTGTGCGTACATGCACATGGTAAAGGTCTCGTTATCTCCACAACTAGGGCTAATTTAGTCTTCCCTCTTGTGCTATCACACCTGCTCTCGAACTTGCACCTGTCATTGAGCTCATGCCTTTGTATCGTGTTAGTACAATTGATTTTTGATTTCACTTCATCTAGGGAAAGTTATTTCCTTTCTCTCTTACTGTTACCATTCTAAGTCATAATTATTGTTGGGAAATAGTTTCCACAGTTTAGTATATGTTCATAATGGGTCCTTGTTGTGTACCAGTAAAGTATTTTAATGCAGCAGTCTGATAACAGCTACTGTCTATCATTGTCTACTCCTGACTGATATCATAGCTACAGTAAATGTGTGAGAAATAAATAAATGTTCAAGTACTATGAACTCAAAGCAACTGACATTATGTTCCTGTCGTCTCTGTGATAAACAGCACTTCCTCTCTTGCCTTGAATCGTTAAATTGCTGTTTTTCATTGCTTAAGCAGTTCATTTTACCCTCTGTCATCTCAATAATTAAAATGTTATGCCTGGCCATGTTTTACCCAATCCCCACTTTGTGCAAAAACATACAGCAAAAAAAAGCAAGAGGAGGAGAAAATAGACCAGAATAAAGTGGACAGTGGTCTACAGAGGCAAGAGGTTAAAAGGTCACTTAGGTCACAGCCTCTCTGGTCAGTTAAAGGAGCAATGTGGTCTGTGCTGTGAGTTGTTACTGTGCCATTTCTGTATGCCCTCCCTTTTAGACTCAAAGTAAATGTTTGCAATGCGAAATCCACTCAAATAAATAGATACAGTCTTGAATAAAAATATGGATGCCATGTATAGTTTTTTGGTCACCTTTGCTGTCAATCTAATCCCAACACTGTGTGATCATTCTCCAGTGTTCAAGCTGGCTGACAGACCCTTTGGAGACCTTCACAATATTGCTTTTGAACAAGCTCCAATAAACAAACAATTACAAGAGAGGAAGACGTATCAGACGGAATTGCTTTACAATGGAGAAGCATTTAATTTCTGATTTCACAGTCCTTTGGAGAAGCAGACAGGGGGCCGAGACAAACAGCAGTCACTTTCCCAGGAAACACACAATTGCCCTCTGCACACACACAAACTTATTTCCATGCCATTATGTTTTTGAACAACTCATAATTGTGTCTCATGACCCGGTGTCATGGTGTCCATTTTCAATTTAATGTATGGATGTAACGCATTGTGGCTGGAGGAAAACATCTATCTCTATCGCTTTTTACATGCTGCTCATAACTGACTTGCATATTGAATAATTCACTTTGCAGCCATACATAATCACTGCATATTGTGGAAAGTGACCACAGTTTCAGTACTCACCTAATGGATTGATTCAGTTATAACAGTGGGCTGGAGTAAGTAGTGTTCCTACTGGCTTGTCTAACCACAGCGTAGCCATAAAGCCCAACATTAAGCTGCACACAGATCAATACGCACCACTAAAAACACTGGGATGGGCCTTTACTTTGTGGAATAAATATATTGTCTGTATTGTAAGTATAAACAGTTTTAATTGCATTGTAGGAATACAAACAACTTACATACAACAAAGGCACTTAAGTTAATGCTTTTGCTCTTTGAACACCGGAAGGCAAAACACTTTTTCCTTAACTTAAAATACAAATACATCATAGTTTTACAGTCTTTTCAATTTTATCTATTTAAATTCTGTCGCAGACCAGACACACGTGTTCCGGTATCATTGTCTCTCTTGCATTGTCTTCAGTGGCTTTATGTGTGTCATTGGCCGCCCTGCTACATCTGCCAGCCCTGATCCATTATCCGACAGTGTGCCTCGCAAACAGCCATCAATTAGGCAGGCCGTCCCTTTCTGTAGCAATGTGATTGTTTTGGCCTGGTGTCAGTCGCAGCACCTGTCTCACACATGTTGGACTCCTTTGATGGGACGTAACCTAACCCCTGTTCAAATTATCCGGCAATAAATATAGCATGTGCCTGGCAGGTCATGTTTAATTTATTATTAGTTCACTTCAGGTCTTTTGAATGGATACATTTAACAACATAGATAAGGGTGTTTGATACGTTCTCTGTTATTTAGCCTATACACTTTTGAATTCATTGCACATTTGAACAAATATCTACAGTCATTTGTTTAATACATTATCTCCTGTTAGTCTGACGAGGGAGTAACTTAAACAGTTCAATCTGCAAGAAGCATGTGTTTATTTCTAAAGATGATCTATTCTGATGCTTGTATTTGTTTAAGGCAACAAAGTAATTACGTGTCTCACTTTAATGTGTAACTCACTGCTTTAGACGTCAGGTTTATAATTGGATTAGGTGCAGATTCCACCATCTGACTGCTGTTCCGTCTATCTGTGCTGCCAAGTATAGATTTTGCTGATTTGCCTTTTAGGTGACAAGGCAGCAAATGTGAGGAAAGTGAATATTGGCACAAATGTCAGCATAGGCCTCCAAAAGCACAAATCAGCCAAACTGTATTTATTGCATTTCTGGCTTTTCTCATTAAACTACCAACAATAAAAACTATATTAATCCTTTTTTTCTTTTTTTCTTTTTTCACAAACTACAGTTAGTATGGAAGCATCTTAGACAACGGGGCTATAGTGTCCTTACAGTTTTTAACTTGAAATACTACAATTTGTTCAATTACAAAAGCAGCTCAGTAATAAACATTATACTCAAATGTGTTATTAAAATATAAATATAACTCCTCTATCAATGCAGATTATAAAGAACGTGTTTCTACTGTATGTTTCTATGTGTATTGTTTCTGCATACCATTATTACCATACCACTATTTGTTCAATTAACATAAGCAGCAGTAACAATACCAACAGAGTTTTCTTAGTTTCCATATGTCAACATCAATCCATGTGCGTTTCATCTGTTCGCACAGATAAACCAGGTGTAAATATTGTCTTGTGTACAAAAAGATACTGTTAATCTGTTCACAAACTTCACGGTTTAAAAGAACCACAGCTAATTAAGCACACACCAAAACAGGAATACATTTTAATATTGATCCCTGGGCTCCCTGGTGCATTGTCTACTGCATGTGTGAGTGTGAATGTGCGCAGGCAAGAGTATGATTATGAATATTTTAAGAGCACATTTAACATGGCGAAGCTGGAGCAGGGCTTGGTGAGGGATTTGCGCCTACTCTTCAGCTAATGACCCCAGGCGCTTCCAGCAAAGCTTCTTCATATTTTAAAGAAAGTCGATAGAGCCGCAGCCCAGTCAGCAGCATTAAGATTCATACAGACGCCACAGGGACCCTGAAAAAATTAATAACACGCGTGTCTAACAATCCTTCCTGCGATTTAGTGGAGCACCCAAGCTCTCTGCCTGAAATGCAAAGTAGTAATGAACACGCAGATAAGATCAATTCTGAACACGCATCGCCTACCCCTCAAGTCAATGCACAAACAGACTCTTGCCTTCATCCTCATTTCCACAAACACATCCTCACCAAAGGTATTTGAACACATCCTTTTCAACATATGCCTCTTCAAAATACTCTTTACGCTCTCTCAGGGAACAAATTAACGGGTCATAAAAGAACCAAAAAGCCTTTTCACTGTGTCCTCTTGTACTGATTATTTTGAGCTTTGATTTATAAATGTAATTCCAGGAACAAGGTTAACCATTGTCTAGACTTGTAACTGTTTACATTTTAGCAGAAGTGTTCACGGCTGGTAGCACTTCATATCCTTCTAAACGAGTGCCCTTGGAAGGAGCATTGTCAGAGCAAAGAGCAATGTCTCCAACAGAAACAAAGAGACACAGAGACAGACTCCATATGCATTTGTTAATTGAGGAGTGGTTGACTTAATTAGTTAGCTAATTAGCATTTTTGTGCTTTTTGTCATAAAGTTCTAAAAAAAAAACTGTTACTCTCTGCATTGTAATACACAGAAACACATTTTGTGATAGATACAGTAGATGTCTTATTTAGCCAAGCATCGTACTACAGAAAGTAACACATGAGTTTAAGAGTAAATGGGATGGGATGTATAGGATGACTGGTGTCCTCTAGTGGGCTTCCCCAAAGAGATAGGACATGGGTTCATTGGAGGCTCTGCCCTCGGTGTTGGGCTAGACAGCATATGGCACTGTCTCCCACAGAACAACGCACCACCCGGTCAGACTGCCACTCCAGCAGAGAGAGGATATGTGTATATGTGTAGTAACAGGCCTCCCTGTCGTATGCTCATGTTTGCAGGGATAGCAGAAGAGGAGGCTGCCAGGTTTTGATGCAGAAGGATGATGTATGCATGAAAGAATATAGCAGAGAATAAACAAACATTACACAGGTGTTTAAGAGAATAAAAAAAGTATTGGTAATGTATGTATTGAAGCTTTATTTAACCAGGGATAACCCACAGAGCACAGGTCATAATGTCACACATAAAACAATATATTTATACAGTACAATAAAAACCTCAAAGACATTAATACATCAAACACAATAAGGCGGTAGAGCGAATGCCAAATACGCAGAGACTCGGGTTTCAATCTTGCTCGAGTCATTTGCCCAATATTTACCTCTCCTTCATCCTGTTTCCAGACGACCAACTGTCTCTGTCAAATAAAGACAAAAAAAGGCCCCCAAAAAATCTTTAAAAAAGAAAAATATAAAAGGTAGAAACATAATACCAGCAAAGATATTCGATAGGAAAAAAAAGTCCTGCATTTTAATATCTCTTAAAGGAATGGGTCCTGCAACTTCTACGGCTGTTTTCACTGGTTTGCTGCCTGCGAGCATGGGGAACAGCCAGTCACAAGAGGTAAATTAACGGCCAAACATGAGGTCACAATAATGCAGACAAATACTTTGAATACAAGTACTTTGTTGTTTGAGTGAGAGGCTCTCATTGTTCAGAGGTTTACAGGACACAGCAGACTTACTGAGCTAAATTACTGGTGACTGGTGCGCTGCGGAAGTCCCGACTGTCTGCCTTGCACAATATTTTCCATTTCTGTGTGTAGGAGTTAAAAGGGAAAGAAAGGAAATCAATAAGGCATTAGCAGAAAGTCATCAGAAAACTCTGGATCTAAAGCTTATTACAGCCAGTGGGTCAGGAAGTTGGATATCATTTAGGGTTACTACAGTTAAATTAAATTTATTCCATCCATTTGACCAAGCTGTCTGTCTGTGCTATTCAGATAATGTGTAAATTACAATAACAAGCTGCAGGCACATTCATATACATTTGACATGATTTGTATTCACTACCTCAATGTGACTTTTTATTGTGAATAAAACATCTATAAAGACACACTTATCTTCACTATCATCTGCTTGAATCTAAAATCCTGCCAGGCCAAACAGTGCCGACCTACAGCATAGTCTTGTCCAACCATGTGGTGGAGGACTCTCTCTCCAAGGCCATATTGAGAGGCTCATATAAGCAGCTCATCAGCAGCCGTTTACCCATATGTGCCTCACACCCATTGGTCCCCAGTGGGTCCTGGCTCTGCTCAGTGATACTATCTCATCTGCCAACATAGACCACTTGGAAAAAAAAAATCCAATTCCTTTCTGGCTGGCGTATTCTGCCCTTACTGGCTTGTGTTTTAATTTGCACAGAGAAGCCAGTTTGTCCACCAACTTGCCTGGCGAATATAAAAGATAAAAAAAAAAATACAAAAGCACTTCTTCTGAATTCAATACTCCAAAAAGTAAACACATATGCAGGAATAACACAGTGTAGCATGTATAATCATCTGGTATTTTTTTATACATCTTAGACATTCTTGACACGTAACTGTAAAAGCAGTAGTAATAGAGCAGTTTGGTCAAATTACAAAGGTGGGAGTCCTTCAGGCCATTATTAATGATGACATATTCTGCAAGAAGCAGAAAGTCCAGGATTATATCAGCAGAGTGTGTGCGATGGTCCTGCGAGGCAACGGTTCTCTTATCCCCCTGCCACCGCACATATGTTTGGGGCAAAAACAGTTGGACGTGGCCGAGGGCTAAAATGGGTCAGACCAACACAGATGGAGGAAAAACTCCCACTGGGTCACTGTCAGATGACTAATACCCATACATACATACAAGTGAGTAGATATGAGTGCTTGACTTGGATTTCAACAGATTACAGCTTTCAAAGATCTTTAAAAAAGTGTGTTTTTTTAAGGTAACATATGTCACTTATCATTTTGATATTATATAATATTACATTCATCGGTGCTGCTTATTTGTTCACAGGAAAAAGACATATTTGGACAGTATTTATCACATGTATACAAACCTTAATCATCTCCACTCAAAAAATCTAAACAGCACTAAAATAAAATAATAATAATTACACATAAAGTTCGGTTTGATGTTGATGTTAGAAAATGCCAGCTTTTGATTCACACCATGGATAATTCTCCAAACTGTAAAGGTTATCTTCAAACAAAGCGGTTTTGCTCTTGTCAAGTAATCTGTATCTCACAGATTAAATGCACTGAGAGCTTCAGGCAAATGTCCTTGTTCACCAAAATCTCCATTAGAGACAAAATGTGAGGCAATAATTGGAGAGTTGAAAGGTCACAAATTTATTTATTCATTTAAAAAATAGGAGGTAAATTCCTTTCATTGAGTTCCCTTTTCATGAAACATTTCAACACTATTCCTAAACCACAGAGAAATCAAGAGATGAGGTTTTGAAGTGCCGAGCTCCAAAGCTTGTCTGAAAGAACACACTGAATAGACATGGCAGCCATTCATGTTGCTCTCAACAGGCTTTGGACAGAGGACAGAGGTTTTGTATACATTTCCCTTTTACAAGCCATGGCCTTCGTAGGCCTTTTGACCCTAATTAAAAAACCTTGCAAAAAAAAAGAAAAAAAAAATTCAATAAGAAAAAGAAGTCTTATGGAAATTTTAGATCTTAATCCTTTCCTTAAAGCCATACCATCACACGAGGGCATCTGGCCTGCTGTGCCTGAATACAATCATGTTGAAGCCATGCATGTGTACATGGGTGGCATGTGCTATGTGAGACTGTCATATGTTACAGTGAATCTCTTGGATGAAAGTCAAGTTTGCAGCTGCAGCCTTGAAATAATTCATTGCATGTCTTTTTACCCAGGAGGAGCCACAGGTAGTTGATGAAGTGGCAGTGCCAAGACTTCCAACTGGCAAAGACGAAGCGCAGCTGCCGGGAGTCAGCGCGGCCAGATGCCGCTGCTGATGTACCATGTGTTCCAAGCAGGGCAACAGTGTGTTTGTGTGTGAGCTTGGGTGGGAAGGGAGAGAAAGGAAAGCTTGCCAAGACTTTCGCACATTGATGCCAACCTGACACATGCTTGGGTACTCCCCACGGTTTGGGTTAGCATCTCAGCCTCTTTCGCAGATCTGTTGGGGGTCCCGCTCTTTTCCTCATTCTCTTTTCTCAGATTCAGTCTTTTGCCAAGGAGTGGCGTCTGCTTGTGGCCATCTTGCAAATCCAGTGTGAGATCCTTTCAGGTGCTCTTTGCTCAATGGTTTATTGGCAGCAGGCCATGGCACTACAACACCAGTTTCTGATACGATGTAAAATCTTCTTCTCGCCATACCTTCCACCTCAACTTTGTAAAGTAGCAATTCAAATCCTTGTGTGGCCATAAATAAATATACAGATAATACCCATTATGTTGGTCCTTCCTAATATGTTTCAGGATCGCACATCTCCGTGTCAAAAATATGGCCAATTTCCAGAAAACATATCCAAAAACACGGATCGCGTAGGTCCCATTTGGGTTCTTTAGAGACAACATCCAGCCATTTTTACGCTGCATCCTTAAAGCATATTCCAGCACCATCTGCATCAAAAGAATGGTTACAAATAAAGGGTGTTAAATATCATACAAATCCCAAATACCCTGAAAATGGCACCTAGTAGCTGCTGTAGCATGGCATCCCCCTGAATAATGTTTTCCCCAGAAATGGGAGCGAGTGGTCTTTGACGATACTATTCCTGAGAGTGGAGGGGAGTTCTCTGAAACAAAGGCTACAATTTTGTTAGGAACATGCCATCAACGGTTGCAGTGTAGGGGGTTTGGGGAGGGAAGTGAAAACTTTTTGAACGTGTGCCATGTCTGTACCATTCTCTCATCTAAGGCCCGCGACTGCCAGCTGGCGGTTGATTGTGCCCACTTGCACTGTAATGATGATGCCAGCAAAGCTAGTTGGCACACTGAGTACTAAACTGGCATATGATTTCAAGCCAAACAGCTCTGTGTGAGGAAGATGCATGTTTCCTGAATTCTCCCTTTCCCACTGTCTGTCCTTGAAAGTTCTTATAATAGGTTTGACCGAATAACCAAGAAGGGGAAAACGATAGTTATAGGGGTTTTTAACTAATTAAACGTGTTTATTTAGCTGAAATATAAAATGGTTTAAATTAAGCATTTTCTAACGTTTATGCAACATGCCTCATATTATCATGTCAACTACATCAAATCATTTTGTTTGTTCAGTGTTAATTTGTGTGTATAATGTGTTACATAAAAGAATATGTTGTATGTTCCATACTTTTTTTTTATTTAATTAATTTTTTTATTACAATTGCCAGGCGTTTTATCCCAGTATAGGTTTCTTTCCAGACAGATTTCTGTGTGTAGGGGATCGCTTTGCTTTATACCTTGTTTCGATCCGGAAGATAAATCGGATGCACGGTCCGTCACTTGAAAAGGGCATGCCGGCTTCTGTCGTTGTTGTCGTTGTTGCTCGGTAAGAAAAATAATACGCGAAGATGACACGAGTACAGAATATATGTACACATTAATAAATACGTATAGCATTTTGCAATAGAAACGCGACCTTACATATATTCATTCTGAGTGAATTGTCGATGTCGTTCAGGTGTTTTGGACTGTAACCTTACTATGACAGCGCCACGGTGCTACTTTTTGCATTTGTAAACTATAACAGCTTGTTTTCAAGTTTTATGGTGGGATATTATGTAGCTCTTTCTTGAGTAGTTATTTTGTTTAGGGCTTCACAATTAATCGCCGCAATATTAAAAAATACAGTTTTCAAATCGCAGAGACTGCAATTATGGGTGTGTGACACATGTTGCGAGAAATAAAAGTTGATAATTAACCTGGGACGCCATGCTCCGTTGTGTGTTACAAGGAGAAAAGAGGCATTGATATAGTTCTGAGCCAGAAAAAGCCAGTTAAGACTGTAGTCATGTTGTTGCTCTTTTATGCACTCATTTCAAGAGCAAACTTTTACTTAACACTGTGCCCCAAGTGGACAGGGGATGTAGACTATAGTTGCTTAAATAAACATTAGCAAAGCAACTAAACTTGTTTTTGAGGCAGCTCTGTCTGAGACATGCTGTTATTCTGAACATTAGCTTTATGCAGGACCAGATCTAGGTAGGTTGGGGGTCATGGGCTACAACCATATTTAGATCCCGCTTTGGGGTTTGAGGGGCCCCAATCTTAAGACTTATGTAAGACTCAATATGTCTGATACAAATCTATGGAGTTAGTTTTGTGTCTTTATTACATGCGAGAAAATAAAAGATCCGAGAGAAAAAAAAAAAGATCTGAGAGAAAAAAGTTTGAGAGAAAAAAAAGATCTGAGAGAAAAAAAAAAGTTTGAGAGAAAAAAAAAAAGATCTGAGAGAAAAAAAAAAGTTTGAGAGAAAGTGTTTTCACATAGAACATAAAAAAATATACATTTGAAAAACTCTCAAATATATTTTTTGCTATCAGTGTGAAAATATTTTCTTTAAAAAAAAAAAGTGTTTCTCTCCAAACGCTTTTCTTTGCTCTTGATTCAATTTCTTTCTCTCGTGTCAGGATTTTGCTTTCCCTGTGAGAATTGTGTCATGGGCGGGGCCGTGTTCCTATTGGCCAGTCGAGTATCGTCTTGTCTTGGTTGACAGCAGCTGTCAGACTCGCAAAGATGTAGACTTGAAGGAAGCTAGTAGCTTTGCTACGGAGCGGTCCTTCTAAGTGGAGGATTTTTCTGTGCACACAGGGCTAGAGCCTTATCAGTTTGTGCCACTGGCTCAAACCGCGGTCTCAACAACTCCCAAAGTTAAAGAGCAAAGTCTTACAGCACAAGAGAGAATGGGGCCAGTGATAAAACGTTAGCATTGTCTAATTTAGGCTAATGCTTAGCAAATGCTAACAAAGTTTCAGAAATTGCAAACCTATGCATTTAGTTTGATTTTGGTAATTAGTGTTAATTACACACAAAACAGAGATTTCAAGTCTCTCTCTACAACTGTTAACTCTATAAACTCTTGTCTTGTAGCTCACTGGTCCTGGGAGAGAATGTGTTTTAGAGAGATACTCAAGGTATGGCTATGAAATAAGACCAGTGTCAAGTCCAGTTAATTTAATAAGAATTATGCACAAAAGACACAACTCTAACCAAATATTATATTTACATCCCAACAAAGTAGTGATAAACATTTTTCTCATGTTGTAGGTAATGCACAGGTGTGACAGGTTGGTGAGTTGGCTGCATAACAGTCCATCCAGACTTTGAGGCAGTAGCACTAAACCCCTGTGTTACAGACTCTAACACTTGTAATGTAGTGTTACACTTATCTTCAGCTTTTTGGAGGGACGTGGTTAAACAGGGTAGTTCCAGGAAGAAGAGAGCAATGTTTTTATAAATAAGTAAATTTAATGTTTTACCCTCCTCTTACACATACTGTACATGTGCACCAGCTCTTTCAGCGGTTATAGACACCTGTCTGCTGCAGTGTGGTCAGGTGGAGCTGGAGATACCTGGGCCAGCAGGTACAGGTCATACCTCCTTGTGCTGTCCTTTACAGACGATTCCAATACTGAATTTATAAATATAGTTGGTATATAAAAATTTTAAATATGAAGAAACAGTTATACCTGAAGTTACACACAAAACAATTGTTTAAAAACATGCATTATAAAATCAGCTCTAAAACTCAAAATGAACATGAATCAACATAACCATTTACAAAAGAATGTCTAAATGACACCCTTTTCTCAAACTGCCTTTACATAATTCTTATATTCTTTAGAGATTGTTCTTACAGTAAGCATTTTATATTGATATAATATTTTATATATACACAGTTAATTTAAATAAAAATAAATGTCATAGTAAATTCTCATACATCATTTCAAGGCAGGTCCAAACTTTGTAAATTGTGCACAGTCAGGACAGAGGCTTTTTACTTTGTGTTTGAAAGTCACAGTCAGTTGCACTTATTGGAGCGAAGATGGTGAAATGCAAGAGCCAGACTTAAACAGGCTGATCATAACTTCATGAGCTGTTCATAAGTTTTTAAGAATCCTGAGTGTGTTCAACAGTGTATTAGTGTTTACATTAGTCTAAATGTAGTCAGCAAAGTAAAGCTAAGTCTCAGAAACTATAGAGCTAACTGCAGTTTTCAGAGTCTGAATCCAAGATGATAGACAGCAGCAAACTTGAAGATGAAGTATCTTCAACAGTGAAGTGACGAGGAACAGTCACCTGGTCCTGAAAATAAAATAAACATATAAACATGATTTTATTTTTTAAATTAGATCATTTTAATTACAATAAAATGATAGATTATCACACACCTCATGTGTTCTTGTTAGAGTATTTAAAACAAGTAATTGCACTTTAACAGTAAAACAAACAAAACAAACTAAAGAATGGGAATAAATACATTACCTTCAGCAGTGGACACCTCACACCGTTTCCTCATTATTGGAGTAGAGCTAGTCCTGGGACACTCCGGCAGCTCCATCAGTGTCTGTGTCACATGACACACTCCTATTAGGCGTTCTGGCCTGGGCGGCTGCAAAAACAAAAGTTTAACACATGATTTGTTATCTTGATTATATGATGAGACCCAAACATCTGGGTCCACAACTCACAAAAACTGCACAATCCCTAAAAGATGCTCTGCCTTTGCACAATCAGCCTTTTCATTTCAAACCATCAAACAATGGAATCAGATCCTAGGCAATTGGGCAACCTGGCCATTTCATACTGGACGGAGCTGCGCTCAATCTGACTTCCTGTGGGCCTGGAGGAATTGGCCATTACACACTGGCTGCCCTGTCGCTGTTCTTGTGGAGGACTTACTGACGAAATCAGGGCGAGTAGCTGCCGTGCCCTCTTCTGTGTCTCAGCTAAATTTAACTGGAAAGGGATTTTAGTTTAGATGTACAAACATATTTAAAATAACTATCTTGCTCCAATGTACTTAACTAAAAATAATTTTCAATGGTTTACCTGTGGTTGGTTCCCCATGCTGGGATTAAAAGAAAAATAATTACCATGACAGTACAGTCAAACATATTTTTGGGTTGCTAATTTAAGAGTTAGTCCTAGACCTGCAATTTACCTTGTCAGCTCTAGACCTCGGCTAGATGGTAAAAATATTTAGAATAAGCCCGTGTAGCTGAGTTTGCGAGCTATACATGCAGTGTAGCTAAGCATGTAGTGCAACAACCATACAAAGACTATTTTAAACAAAACTAGGTGGGACACTTTCAAACGGTATATCAATCACTGTCTAACGTTAGCTAGTTGTAGGGTTGCCACCTTCCATGCATACTAACATTAGTTGAAAGTTGTACGGAAGGTTGTATGAACAAGCAGTTACTCTTCAGGGGTGTTTTGAGGCTAGCAAGTGCAAAGGTAGAAACTAGCTCACTACTCACTAAATAAGGCGTGAAACTATCTAAATCAAAACATTAATTTGGCATTTGATTTAAACAAAGTATAAGGTGATTTTGCAAGTTTACCTAGCATGATGGCTGGTTAGCTTTACTAGCGATTAGCAAGCAAATAATATAATACACATTCATTCATTAATATGAGTGCTATTTTTTAATGTTTAATCTTTAGTGATACTGAACTTGCTCAGCCAGCTGTGTGTCATCATCTTACCCAAACATTGGAAGTGTCATATGTCCATGCGGCATCTATGCAGGTGAACCGAACAATGGTAATGATTCAGTTTGACTCCCAAGACAAGACGATACTCACCCGAACTGGCCAATAGGAACGCGGCCCCGCCCATGACACAATTCTCACAGGGAAAGCAAAATCCTGACACGAGAGAAAGAAATTGAATCAAGAGCAAAGAAAAGCGTTTCGAGAGAAACACTTTTTAAAAGAAAATATTTTCACACTGATAGCAAAAATATATTTGAGAGTTTTTCAAATGTATATTTTTTTATGTTCTATGTGAAAACACTTTCTCTCAAACTTTTTTTTTTCTCTCAGATCTTTTTTTCTCTCAGATCTTTTTTTCTCTCAAACTTTTTTTCTCTCAGATCTTTTTTTCTCTCAAACTTTTTTTCTCTCAGATCTTTTTTTTTTTCTCTCGGATCTTTTATTTTCTCGCATGTAATAAAGACACAAAACTAACTCCATACAAATCCCCTGTACTAAAAAGGAACATACAGCTTTATCTTAGTGACTGGAGCTATAAAACGGAACAAAACCAAGTAACTGTCGCTGCACCAAAAGTTTTTATCGACTGTTTAGATCACTGTCAGAGAAAAATAAAGTGGGACAAGTGAAGAACAAAGGTTTAAACTCGAGGCCTAGGAGCCAAATCCGTTCCAGTGATTTAAATGGTTAAATAAAGATATGCCATTCATATAAATTCAAATTTCTTAATACAGTATACATCTGATCACAAGAAACATGAGTTGATTGTAGTTATGTAATAAAGCGGGAAGAAGGGGCGGCAGTAGCTCAGTGAGAAGAGCGGCCGTCCTTCAACCGGCGGGTGGGGGGTTCGATTCCCGCTCAAAACATCCTAAAACATCATAACATCCCGCTCTCCCACATACTGTCGTTGTGTCTTTGGGCAAGACAAATTTGGATCCTGAAAATAACCTTTTATTGCATGGTCAATATGAATATAGACAGTGTTTTTTTGGGGTTCCCAATGCCTAAACCCATAAAGCATGAAAATAAATATAATATAGAATGAAAATGAAATATTTGTTTGCCATTTTGGTGCCAAAGAGTGATGATGTATTTTTCTTACACTTCAGATGAACAAAGAAACCTTGGTATGGAGCTATCTTGAAATCCCTCTTGGCACTCTGCCTCAAAAATGCTGCCAGGATTTATTTCTGCTGCTGGCTGCCACCCTGTGAAGTGGACTCTCACTCGTTGGAAATTCAGCCATTGTAGAAACTTTTGGGCTTCAACACGTGTGAATTGGATTCTCAGACATTTACAGAGTAGCACAGTTTTAAGAAAGGCTCATAAATGGCCACGAGCGTCACCACCAAGGCTAAAGGGACCAGTATTTGCCCGAGCTACTGCATTCGGAGACAAGCCTGCTATTATAGACAACAGCAGCAGCCACAGCTATAAGCAGCTGTATGGAAGCAGTTTAGGCCTAGCAGCTAGAATAAGCGCTACTCTCAGCTCTGAGACTGGGGATATCAATGGAAAAAGAATCTCATTTCTTTGTGCCAATGATGCGTCCTACATTGTAGCACATTGGGCAGCATGGATGAGTGGTGGGATAGCAGTGCCACTGTACCCAAAACACCCTCCATGCGAACTAGAGTACATCATTTCTGACTCCCAGAGTTCACTGTTGGTGGCGGGGCATCCTTTTGCTGAAACATTGCAGCCGCTGGCGAAAAGTTAGGGCTTCCATGTTTGACTCTGCCACCAACTTCTAACCTCGACAATTTGAGCCAAGCTGAGAGTCAAGAAATCAAAGGTGATATTATTGACTGGGATGAGAGGCCGGCCATGATCATCTACACCAGTGGAACCACAGGACGTCCCAAGGGAGTTCGCACACTCACAGCAACATCCAAGCAATGGTAAATATTGTCTCTTCATCCATTGTTGCTCGATGACATGTAAAGACTTTGTTGTGGAAGTTATAACTAAGACTTAAGACTATTTTGTAAAGGTCTTGATCTTGTTATGTTCTCGATCAAGCCAAGCCAAGACCACAAATGTTTTTTGTCTGTTCTTGGATGAAAAACTTCAGTAATTTTTTTTATGATTTTTGATTTAAAAACTCTGCCTCCCTCACCAAACATTAACCTCCATTAATCTTACTTAACTGTTCCCTTGCATCTATTGTAGTGTTTTGTACAATAGTTCTGGTCTTGACTCGGTCTCGCCCGGCATAGCCTTGGTCTTGACTGGGGCTCAATAGCTATGACCCGCAATGACAATTTTCTATAATTTAGCAAAACGGGTTTTGGTTATAACTATTTCCACTGATTGTATATAAGTTAGTAGTTTTTTTTTTTTAGCGGATTGGTGAGTCACAATGGTATAAATGGTTATAAAAGATATTCTCCACAACACAGTCAGATACTTTTGAGAATTATACATACTGTGACAAGCTTAGACATGCATTTGAGTTAAAAGTGGGATCCCATATTTATATCTGAAGTCTAAGTTGACAGCATTCTTCTTCTTATAAGCTTTACATATAATCTCTAATTACATGCAATTAAAGCCTTACTGAAAATGTTCCTGCATATTTTAATCAAGATTGATCTGCCTGTTCAATAGTGTGGGAAATAAGATCACTTTGAATGAGCGCAGAGCCTTGTTTATCTCTGAATGTCCTCAGGAAGAAAGCAAGTGAGTGATTAAATGAGTCTGTTCTCCTTGAAGGCTGTAACATCAAGTTGTTTTTGTGAAGCTAATAAAGATGCAACAAAACCAAAAAGTTTTTTTCATTTTGCTCCAACTGCAGTTGATATTTAGTCTCGTTTTCTTGCTTTGCCTTTTACAGAGTGGAGTGACAGTTTTGAGCAAATGAGGAAAATTGTTTTAGTTTCTTTTGTGATTATTGTTTATATATATATTTATATATATATATATATATATATATATATATATATATATATATATATATATATATATATATATATACATACACACACACACTGTGTGCACATTTATTAGGCAAGTTGTATTTTTAGGATTAATTTTGTTATTGTACAACTACAGTGCTCTTGGTCAATCTGAAATGTTAACAAACCCTCAAACCTAAAAATTTAAGTAGTAAAAGTGAAGTTTTGTCTTTCCTAAGAGAATATCTTAATATCTATTACTAGGCAACTATTAGTGTGCAGAATTATAATGCAAGTAAATGAAAAACAAAGATTTTTCCATCACATTTGATTATTATCTATTAAAGTGAGAATAATAAACAAACTCAAAATTTACAAATAAACATTTCTGAATTTTAGAAGAAAAAAAAAAACTCGGTGACCACACACACCCTCCTCGTTACACGAATACACATCACCTGATATGCATTAAATCCAATAAGGATTCAGGTTTATACAGCTTGGAGTTGGAAATTATGGATAAAATTATGATATGGTCAAAATAATTACTTGCCTAATAATTGTGCACACAGTGTATATATATTAGTATTAAACATCTGAAAAGTCACAATTGCAATAGATTGTACTAAATGTTTTACAAACCAAGAGATTTCACTTTTAGATATCAAGGCAACGTAAGCATTTTAGGTTTGTACTTTGTATGACAACAATTCACTTTGCTGAAACTTTTTCAAAGCAATGTTTCCACATTGCTGCAGGATCCTCAGTAAATCATAAATCAGTAATAAATTGTTTTGTAAAGAATAAAAAATTCTGAAGACTCTGTAATCATGTTATGACTAGGACTTAATGATACACCAAAATATCTGATTGCAACAATTTTGATGGATAATTTGTGTTTACAGAAAAAAAAAAGCCAGTGAAAATGCAGTATTTTTTTTTCTGTTGTAACAATCATGGCTTTGGTTGGAAACTGACAAGCTGACTGTACCCTGTCCTTCACCCTCAGGTGCAATGTCTGGTTTCGGAGTGGGCGTGGTCCAAAGATGATGTCATCCTGCACACCTTGCCTCTCCACCACGTGCATGGCGTTGTGAACAAGCTGCTGTGTCCACTGTGGGTGGGCGCCACCTGTGTTATGCTGCCGGAGTTCCAGCCTCAGAAGGTCACTAAATGCCGTTATTCCTCTGTGAATGAGAGACTAGGACTGACATAAGGGATGCACATTATTCAAAAAACATGTGATATTGTGATAATTAAATGACCATTGATATTCAGCATTCATCTTACAAGGCCCTCCACTTCCACTGGTCAAAACTGGGGCTGAATCAAAACTAAACCAAGACTAAACAAGGGCTAAATTTAGGGACTGAATCAGGACAGGAATCACTGCCAGATGGAAGACCATAACGTTATAGCAGCACAAGCAGTTCTTTGCGATAGAAATTGTGTGTCAATATTGTTGTAATGATAAATTTACAATATACTGTGCAGCCCTAGTTAAAATTTAAAAAGACCGTAAGGTCTTTTCACATCAGTCCATTTCTCTCCTAAGTGTTCTCCCCTCCATCCTCCCTGCTTCATCTCCTCTCTCTCGCTCTATCAGTTTCTTCTTCTTCTTCTTGCCCTCCTTCCTTCCTTCCTTCCTTACTGACAGTCAAACTAAGTGTTTGGGGCTCAGTGATGAATTGCCCTGTGTGGCTTTGTATCTGACCAATGCCGACTCACGGCAGGGGCTTAAGCAGCGGATCAATCGATGAGCTGACATTGAAGGATGATGGTGCTTGTTTGGCCCTTAGAGGGAGGGGAACAGAGGGCGTTAAGTGTGTCTCAGATTGTGTGGATGTGTGTGTAGGTGTGCTTTTGGAATATGAATTCAAGTGCAGTTTCATGCTTCAAATTGTTTTTTTTTTAATGTTTTTGGAGCATAATAGTCATGGGAGTAAATAGGCAGAACATATGTATCTGTCAACAGGGGTATTACTTCACCATACAATCTATCAGTATTCTGCTGTTATCCCTGACCTTGTGTACCACCCCCTCCCCTCTCTCTCTCTCAGAAAAAGCCTTTATTCTCCTCCTCCTGAAGTTACAGTACATTGATGAAGTGATCGATAGTCTGTCTCTTCTATCCCCTAAGATCTCTGAAGGGTAGCCTAGGCAGCAAAGGCCAATATTGATCTTTTCTGATTTTGCCTTGAGATAGTGACAGACATTTTCAGTGGAGAAACCGGGATCTACTAAACAGCAGATAAGTCTATTTCAAGTGTACATGTGTTGCCTGGGAAAAGCTGACATGCAGTGTTTTTGTATCTTGATAACTTCTTTTTGAAGATATACATGCAGATATACTTTGATCAATAAATAGAGTTGTAACTAAATTATACCTTAACTAATACAAGTAAAAATCTTGTATAAATTCCCAAGGATGGAAAAGCTTTGAAAAACATTTCTCACAAGTTCTCACAAAATGTTTTGTCATTTCAAGTCACTTGGCTTAGTTGTTGCTGTCAATGTTTTTGATTTATTTTTATGATTTAATTAAAACTTCAACGAGTAAAGAAATTTAAAGTAATTTCACTCCAAATAAGTGACCTGGGTGTCAACTCTGGGCCTTTCCATTTTGGATTATTTGGTTAAAGCTGTGCTGATAAGCCCCAATCTCCAATTTTTAACAAATGTTTATGTTCAAAAACAAACAATATACAGTAGCATGTGGAAATGCAAAAATACACTTTCACCACCAGAAGACACTAAAAACGACACACTTGACCTTTAATTACAAAAACTACTGCCTGTTGTTATGCACTAGCTGTACATTTTTACCACATGGACTGCAGTTAAAAGTTGTGTCATTAAAAAGTGCTGTATAGGCGGTAGCTCACTTGGTAGAGCGTAAACCAAATACACGTGAGACCTGGACACAATTCCCGGTCGGGTAATTTGCCAAATATCGCTCCCCTCACTCTTACCCTGTTTCCTGTCTATCTACTGTCAAATGACAGCCAAAAGGACCACAAAAAGTGCTGTATAACATTATTGAGATATTTTTTTCTATCTGCCCATTGTTGACCTTTTTCAGACACCTCTCCACAGTCAATCCAGATTCCCAGTTTATCATTAATTTGATCGTAATGTTAAGTACAGCTTCCGACAGATGTTTAGGAGGCAGGCCGTGGCTCTGGGCTCTCACCACGTCCTGTCCCCTCGGTGGAGGCCAACTCTTGACGGACATAAATTGCCTTCCTCCCCTGCAGACTGGCCGTGGTGGAAGCGCTCCACTGCACTTGACAGACACCAACCAGGATGCACAGGGCACGCTTACTTAATAATCCCTTCCTCTGCAGTATTTTTTGTGTATAGGTGCTGGCAACGTTTTAGATTTTCATGTGAGGAATATGATTGGACTCTTGTCAAGTTTAATTATATCTTCTGCCTATTTATTTTGCCATGTTTGTTTATTAAATGTTGACGAGGAAAAGGGTTTTTTAATAGAGTGAGGTGAATGGATAATAGATGTGTTTAGAAAGAGGTGACTCAAAGGAGAAGTGGAAGGAAGAGTTTAGAAATTGCTGGCACATTAAGAAGGATGTGGTGGTATGTGAGTGGAATAAGGAGAGACTATGTTTTTTTTTTTTTTTCTGTGCCTAGATGTGTGCGAGACAGAGGCTGAGGCAGTCAAGCAGGAAATTACAAAATGGAGAGAGCAGGTAAGTGAATATGAGATAGGACGAGTGGAAGAAGAACGATGAAGGGTAGATGTGGGGTCAGAGATGAAAGCAGAGAATGAAAAAGAAGCACTTGGGAAATAGGTAGGAGGTAGAATGAACGTAGAAGTAGTGAGGATAAGTACGCTGAGAGGGCGGCTGAGACACCTGAGGAGGAACGTTTGTCTCCCCAGGGGTTTAGCCCAGACTTGGAAAAGCTGTCTTTCACCTTCACTTAATTCACGCTGCCATCGTTTCCTACCATGGAGCCAGAGAGCGCAGAGCTGGGTGGAGCGAGCTGCTTACTAAAACGTGATTGTCCTTGAAAATGTATATGTTATTTATACAGTATTTTACACAGTGCATGTTTATTTCTATTAGCCCCCAGAAAACTAAAATATACGAACCGTTATGTATGAGAGCAAAAGTGGCACCTTCAACAGCAGCTAGACGCATTTGTCAAAAGTAGCCATCCAGGGCTGTTTGTGACCTACAGCACTCCTGTGTTTTATTTCTTCCTGACCTTTTACAAATCTTGTTTTTTTCTTATCCTTTTTGGCATAGACTTGACGGCTTTAATAGGAGGCCTGCTGTCTAGATTTTACTTTGCCATTTACTTCCATGGAAAAATGTGCATTGGGTCTATACAATGCATCAACGGCTTGATAAAAGTAATAATTGAATGTAATCATTTAGACCAGGGCCGGCTTTCGGCATAGGCCGCTATAGAGGACAACACAGGAGGACCCCCAGGAGACCAGGTGCAAAGGAGAAAAGAAAAGTAGCTCATAGATGCGTGGTGTTTTAGACTAAATTACAAATAATAAATTACAAATACACATGATGCTAATATTGGTGGTGTTTATCTTAAACCACGCTGTGTCTGAGTCTGGCAGTGTGCACTAATTTGGGTTCTCTGCGCAAAAGCTGGTATGGCTGGGAAATTCAATTGCACACCCTGAACCTCAATAATTGGCAATAAACACATTAATATCTAGCTGGGGTCAGTGGCAGGACAGATGACTGCAGAATGACACTTAGGTCTGAACCGCAAAGAGTTCACGTGCACCTGGTGTGTGATGTCATGAAAAATAATTGGAGCACTCAACCTGAAAGCATATTGTTCTATTTTTAATGTGATTTCTGTCATGCCTCACATTTTCAGAAAGATCTTATGTCCCGAGGCAACAAAACTAAGCCCTTGTACAATTTGGTAATATGAACACAATTATATAGGGGCCTCTGGCCATAGGGTTTGTCTTGGGTGTGTCAGGGCAGAAAGTTTACCATAACAGAAGTGTCAGTTTAACTGAGTTTCCTAAATTACAACTCAAATTTGAACAATATAATTCAAAATGCTTAAATCATGATTATAAATGAAACCATAGGTACTTAAACTTGTCAAATCTTGCCTCTAAAATATTGTAACATCCCAGTCCTTTTTGAACATTTAGGGCTTTCGTGTTGAACAATTTGTAATCTTGCCTGGGGCGACAAAATGACAAGAGACAATTTAGTTTAGTTTATTATTTATTTGACAGGGACCATGTGCAAACACATTAATCTAACAAAAAAAAGTTTGACAATTTGTTTATCTAATACTTTTACAGCTTGGTTATAAAGTGATTTTAATGGTTTTAATGTTGCCTCACTTGTATGAGACCAACAGGAAATACAATATTTAAAATGTCTAAAAATTGAAATATTGTATTTCAAAGTATTAGACATTTTTTTGACACGCTTTTTATATCCAAATGTTTAAAATGACTCTTAGGTATTTATATTCATCTACTACTTTGATATTTTTATCCTTTACAAAAATACATGGAAAAGTCATTGATTTTTCTAGTTTTTGTGAAATACATTGCCACTGTTTTATTTATATTCAGTGTAAGAGAAGCCGAGGTAAGCCATTCTACAATGTTCTTCATGACCTTGGTAAATTTTTTAAGCCACACTTGTAGCTTCATTTCCGTGCACATAAATAAGAGTATTGTCCGTATACATTTGAACATCTACCTCGCCACACACTAAAGGGAGATTGTTCATATAGAGTGTAAACAGCAGTGACCCAAGAACAGAACCCTGAGGAACACTTATGTCACAAGCTTTTGATGTAGACAATAGATGTAGACTTACTGTTGACTCGCACTGTACACGATCGCTAAGATATTTTTTTAATCCACTGCAGTGCACTGTAAAACAGATTGTAATTGCTCAGCTTCTCAAGCAGTACTTAGCCTTATGAATGAGAGACCTTTTTGTTTAGTTACTAAATTCTTGTATTTTATGTTCTGGTTTTTAAAGGTTTTTAATGCTGCAATCCTTAAAAACAGCAACAGTACCTTTTTCATTTAAGGTTTACTATCCTGGACTAGCCACTAACTTGTAAACATTTAGAGTTAAATTAAGTAAAAACTTACTTGCATTAGAGCTGTTCCTTTTTTAAAAATATTCAAAGCCGTCATGTTTTAACACTTTACTACAATGTTTCCGTTGACCTCGTGGACTTGACAATGAGGGTTCAGTACGGCACTTTTCTTCACTAATAATGGTGTTCACACAGCCTTTGATTCTGTTCATGTCTCTTTTCCAGGTGTGGGATCGGCTGCTCAGCTCCAAGGCTCCTCTGGTGACCGTGTTCATGGCCGTGCCAACTATCTACTCCAAACTCATCCAGTATTATGATGAGCACTTCACAAAGCCTCATGTCAAGGACTTTGTCAAAGCGGTTTGCAAAGAGAGAATCAGGTACCGACTGAAAGGTCAATGTCAAACACATTACATAGAAGCAAAATGCTCAGGGACGAGTGTACAATAATTAGACCATTAGTGTGAAATGTTGGTGATGTTTCTATATTCCAGTCATCCAGTGTTACTTTTGAAAGGAACTCATTAGTTTACAGTGTCACTGTAAAATAAATTTTGTTGCTGCGTTACCTTCTGATAAAACTAACATGTTACAGTAGGCTACTCAAGCGTTCCTAAAAACTCTGTGTGTAGACCTATACTGCAGCCGTTTATGACAGGCTTTTTTTTTTCGTGCTGTGAATAAAGCAACTCTGTAGACTGCAGCTTGATAATACTTTGATAAATGATTATACTTTCACAGCCCATTTAGTGGGAACAGGAGTTTAACATGTAGCCTATGACATGTTGCATGCACTGTTTTTGTAGTTAAACAGCAATGAAAGGTTTGATAGATAAAGAGAACTGTATGTAACAGGCAGGAGTGCAATACTTTTACCTACAAACTGAGCAGAGACCAACCTATCTACCAGCTGCTTAGATCAGAGGCCCTTATGAAAACAATAGGCAGCGCAGTGATAATCTCCTGTGCATTGAGTTTTAGCTGCTGCATTAATGAACATGACGCATTCACTCGATTAAAGATTGTGCAGCTTCACAAAACATATGCTTGTTAAGATGCATTACACAGCTGTGGAGAAGTACATCATCAGCTCGCCGCGTCTTCCTTGCGCCCACACAGGACAGCACACCTCTACACACACGACCGGTCACACGGGTGTCTGTTGGAGCTGCGCTGCCTGATGAGAAGGAGATCAAAATTGTTGATGAAGCAAGTTTTTCTTAAACTAACTCGTTACTGATTTGAAAATGTAACAGGACAATGGATTACTTGGATCACAAAAGTAACGCGTTACCCCTCAACCCTATTAATACCACTGAGACCTAATAACAGGAATGGACAAAGGACAACCTGACACTTTAAGTTCACTCTGCACGCTCATAAAGTAGAATGGGAATGCAGACAAGTTGTGGAGCAATACAGTTAGGGTCAATTAAAATAAAAATGTTTTTTTGTTCCAGACCCGATAATATCAATAATAAACTATTATGGATTTCACTGACTGTCATTGCCACTATTACCTTTCAAACCCAGTTTCTTTAGCCAGATATTTAGCCACATTGTGTTCTTTGAGTGAAGTGCTTATCTTACGTCCTGCCTACTTTCTTCAGGCTGATGGTGTCTGGCTCAGCAGCGCTCCCTCTTCCAACTCTGCAGCGCTGGGAGGAGATTACTGGACACACACTGCTGGAACGCTATGGCATGACAGAGATAGGCATGGCGCTGTCTAACTCTTTAAAAGGCCCACGCATCCCAGGTACACAAGACTGATGAGCACTGAGTCACACATTTGCAAGACAAACATTTTATTATCTACTAAACAGCAATTAAGCCGACAAAGGGGTTTAGTCTGTGTTAATGTATACCTTATTTAGGCTAAATGAATATAATTTACTTAAATGTTTATCATAAGCTTTAATGCATTACTATATTTGTCTGTTTGCACTGTCAAGCAATTAAGCACAACATATGACCTGTGTTGTTTGAAGGAATGCAAAGCTTATAATTATCAATCAACAAAACTGTAATCATTTAGATGTTGGTACACGTGCAGGAACCAGGTTTGGCAGTTGTGATGCAGCTGAGAGAGGTCTGTGTGGTTACAAACCTGCATCAAAACGACAACATATGAGGTTTAAAACAAATTGATCACATTGAGATTTTGTAATTAATTAAATTTTCTTTTATTGTTGTTGTACTCTAGTCTGGAATAGTGTCTAGTGCCCTAAAGTTTACATAGAATCAAACATTTCTTGCAAGATCTTGTCTCTATACAGTCAGGTCCATAAATATTGGGACATCGACACAATTCTAATCTTTTTGGCTCTATACACCACCACAATGGATTTAGAATGAAACAAACAAAATGTGCTTTAACTGCAGACTTTTAGCTTTAATTTGAGGTATTTACATCCAAATCAGGTGAACGGTGTAGGAATTACAACAGTTTGTAAATGTGACTCCAACTTTTTAAGAGACCAAAAGTAATGGGAAAGATTAACAATCATAAATCAAACTTTCACTTTTTAATACTTGGTTGTAAATCCTTTGCAGTCAATTACAGCCTGAAGTCTGGAACATATAGACATCACCAGACGCTGGGTTTTATCCCTGGTGATGCTCTGCCAGGCCTCTACTGCAACTGTCTTCAGTTCCTGCTTGTTCTTGGGGCATTTTCCCTTCAGTCTTGTCTTCAGCAAGTGAAATACATGCTCAATCAGATTCAGGTCAGGTGATTGACTTGGCCATTGCATAACATTCCACTTCTTTCTCTTAAAAACTATTTGTTTGATTTGGGTCATTGTATGCTTCTGGTCATTGTCCATCTGCACTGTGAAGCACTGTCCAATGAGTTCTGAAGCATTTGGCTGAATATGAGCAGATAATATTGCCCCAAACACTTTAGAATTCATCCTGCTGCTTTTGTCAGAAGTCACATCATCAATAAACACAAGAGAACCAGTTCCATTGGCAGACATACATGCCCACACCTGTTTTTGAGTCTCACCAATGGTTTACATCTCGTGGTGAACCCTCTGTATTCACTCTGGTGAAGTCTTCTCTTGATTGTTGACTTTGACACACATACACCTACCTCCTGGAGACTGTTCTTGATCTGACCAACTGTTGTGAAGGGTGTTTTCTTCACCAGGGAAAGAATTCTTCGGTCAGCCTCCACAGTTGTTTTCCGTGGGTCTTCCGGGTCTTTTGATGTTGCTGAGCTCACCGGTGCGTTCTTTCCTTTTAAGGATGTTCCAAACAGTTGACCTCTTCGTTTCATTTCAAATTCTTTTCCATTGTGCTGGTGTATAGAGCCAAAAAGATTAGAATTGTGTCATTGTCCCAATATTTATGACCTGACTGTAAAACATAGAGGACACAGGATTTTAAATCAAGGCTACTATGGCCTCAATTGTTTCATGTATCGGCTTCATTACTGTAATTAGATTGCACTGGTGTTCATGACTGAAACATCTTGGTTCACAATGGTTACAACAATGTCTTGGTCTATGCTAGTCTGTTTTTTACTTCACAACAATTCAACTGTCCTCTTTACATCTGAAATCTTCCCACTTTTGATAGTCTCACCTCTAAATGTTCTGACGGTAGGTGGTTTTCTCTGGTGCAGTGTAAAGTTAAACCCCCATGATTCCAACTACACCTCCCTTAGATATACTCCAAAACAAAGGCGATGTCTGGAAATGAGGTCAGACATGTGAATGCTTTCTTTGCTTCTCATCATCTCTACCTTGCTGTCTTCATTCCTGTTCCCCAGCCAACACTGCCTCTTCCTGGTAAAGGTAATTAGCTTGCAAGTGGTTTGGGTAATGCTCTGTGTGCTGTTTTGTTGAGGATATTATCGTGTTGCTCTTGTTTTCTTGTCAAGTTTCTCAGCATAAACTGTGCAGGCTTTGTTTGATTCCTCTCAGGTGATTATTAAGAATGGCTTTGAGAGGTCTGCGGTTCTATTGATGTTTCCACTGCAGAAAGACATTTGAACGTGGTGTGTGTGCACATCAGGGAGTGCACACTTGCTTATGTGTACGCAAGTGTATGCAAGCATGAGCGTGTGCCTGTTTGAGTCGATGTGTTCCTGTCTTGTCTTTAAGTAGGTTAAAGCAGATCAATAGCAACCGCAGGAAACACTCTCTGAAGAGCAGTGGAGAGGAGTCGCCCATAACTAACACACACACAAATACACAATGTTATTTTTTTTCCCCGTGTCCTCCGCCAACTTCATGAGCCGCAGACAACTTGGCTCTTAATACTCCTTATTGACAGCTTTTTTATTTTATTTTATACAATTCTATTTTATTTGGGGCATGTAAGTGTCCTAATTTTGTTGTGTAGCTAACAGTTTGGGAGCATTCCAGATTAACAGCAGTGTGGCTTTCTAGGTCACGTTGCCCTTGTTGAGATGTAAATATGTAAGATGCGTTCATCCCAGTTCTTTCTATCTTATCATTATTATTATTATTAACTCCCATCGGCTGCATCTTAATTTTTTCACTCTTCTATTTTAAACCAATTTTTTTCTCCATCAGTGCACCTTTAAAACCTGAAGTCTGTGGCGGTTTATTATCTATGTAGCACACATTTAGCATCAAGACTCAAGAGCATCTTAAACCTGATCACTTTTAATGTTTTGGATTGAATACTGCATTGCACTTATTGACAATTGTTTTGGTAAAGTCTCTTAAACTTCTTTTTTAAATCTGAACAAAACAGATTTTGATCACAATTTTGTGTCTGCAAGCATTTGTTTATTTGTTCCCCTATAAGTTGTCATTTCAAGTGTGTTCATGAATATCAAGAGCGTCAAATATACTGGGGCAGTTCCATGTAGGACTCAATGCAGTAGCTTGTTTTTGTCTTGAGTCTTGTCTTTTTGCTTTATTTATTGTATTAATTTCAAACCAAGACTTACATATTTGGGGTAATAATTAGTATAACATGACTCATTTCCATTTTTGATGAAGATGACTGAAACAGAGGCAAACATTGGAGTAGATCTGCTGGTGTTTCTTTTTATATTCTCAAATGAATCTAAAGTATTCTGTTTTATATTAGCAAACATTGTCCTGATTTCCACTTGATTATTAAATTACATTTTGACAATGGTCCTAGTGAAGCACTGTGAGGTGAATGCTAAAGCAAGACATGAATGAAAGAACATATGAAATGTAGTGTGGTTCTCAAAGATTCAGCTGCAAATTGATTTTCGAGACTTTGAGGAGAGGAGCCTGTATTTGTCATTTTGTATCTGGTAAATTTCCACAGGACAAGATTACCTGGCCAGTGCACATCACTTCACCTCAATCCATGTAGATTGTCCCTCATTTTTGTTAGAGTTTTGTAATCTAAAATTTATTTAACCAGGTGTAAGTTTTTTTCCAGACAGTATACCTTTACAACAATGTGCTAGATGTAAAAAACATTGTCACATTTGGAATGGAATAAGCATTACAGGCATGAACCAATTTGTCTATCTGTACTATTTAGCATTTATCCACAGTTCTTAATGTTCTTTCCACATAAAACTTTTTTCTTTCTTTCTTTCTTTCTTGGGTTAGCATTATGAATGTATCCCAATAATAAAAGACCAATATTTTAGCTTAGCTAGCTCACAAGCTCACTTTTGTGCTCAAAGTTTAAGCAGGTATCCTTTACAATTTGTTCCTAATCCACACGTCAAGACATGCAGTACCTGTAGGAGTCACAGCAGCTCTTTATTGGTTTAGTTGACTAGTAAGTGATAGGCATTGCCAATCAGGGGCAGAGTGGATTAGATCAATATGAAGTAAGAAAATTGCTTTCTAATCAGGGCCTGGTCTGTGAAATGGCATAACTGTTTCTAGGCAGCCATGCAGATGTGCAGTGCCTTGCGAAAGTATTCGGCCCCCTTGAACTTTGCGACCTTTTGCCACATTTCAGGCTTCAAACATAAAGATATGAAACTGTAATTTTTTGTGAAGAATCAACAAGTGGTACACAATCATGAAGTGGAACGAAATTTATTGGATATTTCAAACTTTTTTAACAAATAAAAACTGAAAAATTGGGCGTGCAAAATTATTCAGCCCCTTTACTTTCAGTGCAGCAAACTCTCTCCAGAAGTTCAGTGAGGATCTCTGAATGATCCAATGTTGACCTAAATGACTAATGATGATAAATGGAATCCACCTGTGTGTAATCAAGTCTCTGTATAAATGCACCTGCACTGTGATAGTCTCAGAGGTCCGTTTAAAGCGCAGAGAGCATCATGAAGAACAAGCACAAATCTGGCCTTTATGGAAGAGTGGCAAGAAGAAAGACATTTCTTAAAGATATTCATAAAAAGTGTTGTTTAAAGTTTGCCACAAGCCCCCTGGGAGACACACCAAACATGTGGAAGAAGGTGCTCTGGTCAGATGAAACCAAAATTGAACTTTTTGGCAACAATGCAAAACGTTATGTTTGGTGTAAAAGTAACACAGCTCATGACCCTGAACACACCATCCCCACTGTCAAACATGGTGGTGGCAGCATCATGGTTTGGGCATGCTTTTCATCAGCAGGGACAGGGAAGATGGTTAAAATTGATGGGAAGATGGATGGAGCCAAATACTGGACCATTCTGGAAGAAAACCTGATGGAGTTTGCAAAAGACCTGAGACTGGGACGGAGATTTGTCTTCCAACAAGACAATGATCCAAAACATAAAGCAATACAATGGAATGGTTCACAAATAAACATATCCAGGTGTTAGAATGGCCAAGTCAAAGTCCAGACCTGAATCCAATCGAGAATCTGTGGAAAGAACTGAAAACTGCTGTTCACAAATGCTCTCCATCCAACCTCACTGAGCTCGAGCTGTTTTGCAAAACTGATAGAGACATACCCCAAGCGACTTACAGCTGTAATCGCAGCAAAAGGTGGCGCTACAAAGTATTAAGTTAAGGGGGCTGAATAATTTTGCACGCCCAATTTTTCAGTTTTTTTATTTGTTAAAAAAGTTTGAAATATCCAATAAATTTTGTTCCACTTCATGATTGTGTCCCACTTGTTGTTGTTGATTCTTCACAAAAAATTACAGTTTCATATCTTTATGTTTGAAGCCTGAAATGTGGCAAAAGGTAGCAAAGTTCAAGGGGGCCGAATACTTTCGCAAGGCACTGTATACTTTGAGAAAAGGCTACACACACCAAGATCTTCTTTTGTATGTTTTAGGTATAATTACTTTACTGACATGACATAAAACTGCACTGCTTTTACATTTCATTTTAATAGTTCTGCTTAAACTTTACAGCGGCTCACAATAATTAACAATGACTGCTGTTCTGATATTTAAGCTTAAGTGCTTTTTAAATGAGTCAGTTCACTTAAACAGTTGTCAGTAAGGACTGCATGTAAACTTCACTGTGCTTCAGTAACAGGTCTTGTCGGGCACTCAGCAGTATAAGGGGCTGTACAGTGTAAAGCGGACTGATAAAGTAGACTAGTATTTCTCATTGGACAAGTTCACTGTAACTAACGCCTCTTCTTGCCTTTGTTTATAGGGGCGGTAGGACTGCCACTTCCTGGTGTGGAAGTCCGGATTGTCATGAATAACACTACCAACACTAGCATTGTAGAGGGCAACCATAAACAAACTCAGGTAAACACTGAATCAGGAGTATTAGTAGAGGTAAAGCTTCAGTTGTGGATAGTGTACTGGCTCCAGTTTAAAACTCTATTCACACAGAACTGTATCTTAGCATTTCCCCCATCCAAAGGATACATTCTTCAAGTGTAAGTGTAAAAAGCCCTTGGTAATTTATTCACTTTCTCGAGCAAGATATTTATACGTTCCCTGACGCTAAGCTTGTTTAGCACTGCCAGTCTGCTGCGGCCAGCACATATTATAGGAGCTGCAAATATCCACCCATAACTATACATCACTTATATATTAACATATACAGAAGAAATTTTGTAAGCCTTCTTAATTTTAATACTATTTCTCAAATTGACACAAATACCTTGCTTTCCATTATCTTCTATTATATCTTTTTTTCTTTTTATGCCTTAGGTTCGTCCAGGTCTAGAGGGTAAAGAGGGAGAGCTCCTAGTCCGAGGTCCTTCTGTCTTCAGGGAGTACTGGAACAAACCTCAGGAGACCAGAGAGTCTTTCACTAATGACGGCTGGTTCAAAACAGGTACCAAATGCCTTTCCCTCTTGTCTATTACTGTTTTGAACCAAACATGCACAAACACACACATTCCTGTGGAGGGGAAATGACTGTTAGTGTTAATTGCCACATTACAAATGTAGTAAAGGTGTCAAAAGCCTATTGTACTGTGCTGTAAACAGTGCTTTAAGCTTGATTCTAAACACTTAGAGAACAGGAGTCTAGTTCGAGAGGTGCACACAAACACACTTTGCTCATTTTCGGGAGCTATGAGGGAGTGATAAATGGACTATATGTGTTTTTGGTGCTGCAGGGCATTTTTCCTCCTAAGTGGTTGTGACTGCTCTGGGCTTTGAGGAACCGGGTCTCGCTCTGCCTCTTTCTTTACCAATTTAGTCTGTGTGTGGTTGCAAAGAGAAAGCTGTCTTTGGGACTGCCTCTCCTTACAGTCCAGCACTTTTTCCTCTGCACCCCCAAAGGAGCCCATCTTAACTGCTGAACCACTGGGAGACCAGTGTTTGGTTGCTGTGCCGAGGTAAAAAGAAACTTGAGCTTGGAAATGTCACAAAAAATAAGAGCCTGGGGCAATAGAAAGGGGTGAAAGTTGGTAATATTGAGTGTTGGCATGTGGTAGTGGAGGGGTTAGAAAGAGCAAGCCATGCTGGTTGACTTGCAGGTCCCAGAGAGAATTGAGACAGAGATGGGAAGCTGGTAGCGGAGTGGGAGGAGGAGCGAGTGAAGCAGGGCAGAGTGTGTTTAATTGGCTTTGCAGGCTAGAAGGACAGGAGATCCAGAGCCCAGCATGCCACTGTCACACTCCATTACAGCCACTGGCCCCATAATGAGAGGCTGTGCAATCAGCTCCCCACAGACCAGACCCTCCAGCCATATGCACAAACGCACTGTGGAGCGCTCTGTGAGAAGCCTCCTCCACCTGCCTGTGTCCTGCGCACTCACTCAGACTGCAGCTTCTTCAGCCAAGTCAATTCTCAGAAATAAATTGTTTTCTTTATTTTCTAGGAAATTCAAACATGTGTTGACAACACATTCTTTTTTAAATGCTAGTTTAGGAGAACCAAGGCCGTGTGCAAAAAGTGCAAAATAATACGTGCCCTAATTAAATGACAGGTTCTTGTCTTAAAGTAGTTATTCATGAAATAACTGATTTGTTTGTTTTTCCAAAAATGTAAGTCTTTTGCTAAACCACATGTCTTTTTTCTGCCAGCCTATCATGTGTTTTTGCTCATTGGGCTGTGAGGGTAAATTTCTAAGCAGGTACTACATCCCTTGTTTGTCCAGCTTCAATTCTATATAAATATTGACATAGCACAGGTTCTCATTATTCTCTTGGAATGTTCAAGAGTGGGAAAGTAAATTACCAAATTTTGACCTGAGATTGTACATTAATCACAACATGAGAGCAGATTGCACACTCCTGGTGAAAGACTCTTAATGTTCACTTGAGCGACAAGGCTGCACTCTGACACCTGCACCTTTTCCCCTTACACCTGCTCCCTCTTTTACACTCCACTCCACCGCTTTTTCAAACTGTCTCATCCTCACCCTGCCAGCTGACTTGATAAGCCTGAGTTGATCTCCGACACCTTAAAGCTTGTTCTGTCTTTCTTTTAAGGTCTATGAGAAAGATAGAAAGGAAAAATGCCCAGAACTGTGAAAGGAAGACAACGTTAATTAAAATTAGATGCATTATTTTCAAGCAGCATCAATAACAAAGGAAAACAATTATGGAGTAATTTGACTGGTATTTACTGTCAGGTCCATAAATATTGGGACAATGACAAAATTCTAATCTTTTTGGCTCTATACACCACCACAATGGATTTGAAATGAAACAGATGTGCTTTAACTGCTTTAACTTTTAGCTTTAATTTGAGTGTATTTACATCCAAATCAGGTGAACAGTGTAGGAATTACAACAGTTTGTATATGGGCCTTCCACTTTTTAAGGGACCAAAAGTACAATTGGGACAATTGGTTGCTCAGCTGTTCCATGGCCAGGTGTCTGTTATTCCCTCATTATCCCATTTACAAGGAGCAGATAAAAGGTTCAGAGTTCATTTCAAGTGTGCTATTTACATTTGGAAACTGTTGCTGTCAACTCTCAATATGAGATCCAAAGAGCTGTCACTATCAGTGAAGCAAGCCATCATTAGGCTGAAAAAACAAAACAAACCCATCAGAGAGATAGCAAAAACTTTAGGTGTGGCCAAATCAACTGTTTGGAACATCCTTAAAAAGAAAGAACGCATCGGTGAGCTCAGCAACACCAAAAGACCCCGAAGACCACGAAAAACTGTTGAAAAACAGGATGAATTCTAAAGTGTTTGGGGCAATATTATCTGCTCATATTCAGCCAAATGCTTCAGAACTCATTGGACGGAGCTTCACAGTGCAGATGGACAATGACCAGAAGCATACTGCGAAAGCAACCAAAGAGTTTTTTAAGGGAAAGAAGTGGAATGTTATGCAATGGCCAATTCAATCCTCTGACCTCAATCTGATTGAGCATGTATTTCACTTGCTGAAGACAAGACTGAAAGAAAAATGCCCCAAGAACAAGCAGGAACTGAAGACAGTTGCAGTAGAGGCCTGGCAGAGCATCACCAGGGATGAAACCCAGCGTCTGGTGATGTCTATGCGTTCCAGACTTCAGACTGTAATTGACTGCAAAGGATTTGCAACCAAGTATTAAAAAGTGAAAGTTTGATTTATGATTGTTAATCTGTCCCATTACTTTTGGTCTCTTAAAAAGTGGGAGGCACATATACAAACTGTTGTAATTCCTACACCGTTCACCTGATTTGGATGTAAATACCTCAAATTAAAGCTAAAAGTCTGCAGTTAAAGCACATCTTGTTTGTTTCATTCCAAATTCATTGTGGCGGTGTCTAGAGCCAAAAAGATCAGAATTGTGTCGATGTCCCAATATTTATGGACCTGACTGTATACCGTATGTCCTAAAGCCACTTTTCACAATTTAATAAAGTATGGGAATGTTACACTCTACGTTATACTAAAAAACAAGGCCTTAAAAATGTATCTGCAAAGTAGCCTACAGTTTGAAAAATGATTGTGTTTGGCAGAAGCACAATACAAGATAAACTTAGAGGCAAAGAAAGCTATTAGATCAGACTGACAGGCCAAAAGGAGAGAAGCAGAAGAGACGCGGTCAGAGAAAGTTGTGAATAAGAAATGTAGAGTTTAGATCAATAATTGGACAGAGGTGTGTTGTGTAGTGGGAGGCGTAGTGTGACTGGCAGCTCGATAGAGGAGCTGTCACCGACTAAGTGCTCTCTCTTTCTACCATCTCCAGGAACATCTCACTACATTGATCCTTTCACATGGGTTTTCTATTTTTGTGCACTACAGTCAGTCCAGCGTCCGCAAGAACATGACAGTCTCTCTTTGTGTTGGATCTATTCCACTCAAGGAAATGTAGTAGGAAAAACAAAGCTGGTAATTTTAGTAGTAGTAATGCATTTATGGTTCAAACATGAATATGTTTCTATTTCAGTGTAAGATGTGTGTAAAACCTTCCCAAGGGCGTACAATTGATGCTGTTTTACTTGATACCAAATTCCATTTTTCAAGTACTAACTTGGTTTATTGAGTTTTGAAACTACTGTTGGCTACAGCGGAAAATAGAAAAATTTAACCAGTGCTCAAAAACCTCTCAAACATGCATTTCCTTTGAAACAGTCATAAATGTACTGCAAAAAACATATACCAGCAAGCTATGACCAAATAAGACCAGTATCTCTGAAGCATGTGGGACGCACTTAAAGACAACAGGCCATTTTGCCACAAGGAACTTGACAAAATGCACATTTCTCGTTTTACTGTTTGTGCTGTATTGTTAAATAAGCTTTTTGTTTTAAAACAGACAAATACAAAACTTTAAAAAAATTTGATTATGCACTATTGAAGACATGTAATTGATGAGGGTTTTTTGATCTGACTACAACATTTGACACTGCACGTTTTAGAAACTGCTACTGTTTAAAGGTTCACAAGTCACAAGGTTTTACAACAACTATTAAAGCTGAATAATTCAATGCCTTTGCAAATACTTTGCAAAAACAGATATTTTGTTACCACCATCATATGTGCGTCAACTCCGTCAGGTCAATGTCAACTCCATCACATAAAGATTTTGAAAGAAATTATTCTTAAGTTTTTAAAATATTTATTTAAATAAATAACACAATGTATTTTTAAGCCTACAAAACATTTTTATCACTGTTTAATCTGAAGTGTAGATTAAATTAAGCAGTTTTTTTTAATTAAAATTATGTACATATTAAAATACATATTCTTATAGTTTATCAGCCTTGGGTAACATTCATTTTATTTAATTTAATTTTATTTAGGCAAAAAATATTGACAATTGACAATACAAAAAGCACATTTTGTTAAAAAATCGGAAATTGTGAAAAGCAGATCTTAAAGGGTTAACATTATTATTATTATTATTATTATTTTGGTTTTGACTTTAACTTTAAAATGTGATGCTTTGGTCACACATTACAGCAGGGTCTTTTGTGGTTATCTGTTCCGTTGTCCCTTTTATCTCCCATTCTTTCTTTGGTTTGATGTGTACAAACTAAAAATAGTCCTTTGAGTTTAGAAATTAGCCATGCAAAACACTGGTAATGGTCCAAGGCTCAGATGATGCGTCTTGCTTGACTCTGTATCAGATTCATGGGCCTCTGTGTTGGAGCTGGAGAATATAAACAGCAGTTAAGTGGTTTTCTTGATGAACATGGCAGATCTAAGACAGACATCAATCCTCAAGTTCATCTTGTTATCTGCTGGTGGAAAGGCAACCTAGCAAGGAATATCATCAGTAACATTAACATAAAGCAATTCAAGCTCTTTTAATTGCATTATATTAAACAAATTAGATCAGTCATCCAAGTGCAAAGTGCTTTCTTGTAAGATATTAATTACTAAAAAAGAAGCTGTGACAAAAGTTAAGGATGATAAATAATGTCATAGCTGAGATTGCTCTGCTTGGCTGTCTGTTATTTATCCTCATTAACTCTTCCATCTCTGCATTGGGGCTTTAATGTGAAGCATTAATATTCATATATGCTAAGTGTTTACAGTGTGACTGAGAGGAGGCATGACTCACTTTAAGACCTGTCTCGTCTGGCCTCAGATAAGTCTCTCTTCTCCTCAGTGATTCAGTCGAGCTCAGGACTGTTGTGAGGTCACACTGAAAGACAGCCTACCTTTTCAGACGAAAAACAAATAACTTCCTTAAACGTGTAAGCAGTAAAGGAACCAAAAATAAATAAGTATTCCCAAAAACTGTTTTTCTGACAGCTAATAATGCGCCAATTAACCACTGGTTACTGGTACTGGTCACTTTGACTTTTCTGTCCGCCCATTGGGTTCTCTTTCAATGCAATGTCAGTTACTATATCAGTTAAAATATGAAAGTACTTTATCAAATTTACATATTTTATGCCTCTTAGGTTGTACATGTAAAATCGAAAAAGATGTATAAACATATTTAATTTTTTTAATATACCAAATCCACTGGAAGCAGGTCAAACTTTAAACAATCTAAACTTTCAGCTTATATTTTGTCATATGCACTTTGTTCAATTGGCCCAGTTAAATTGACAGTTTTGAGGTAAACTATATAAATATCTAAAGCATTGTTTATGTTCCATTTTCTGTTTTTACATGTGACATTGCTTTGTCTGTTATGCTAATATGTTATTCTAGTTTTTTAATGGATGAAACAAAATGCTGCAATCCCATTCACACTGTGCTGAAATCTCAGCGTGACTGTAGAGGAACTATCATTTATAAATTCATCCCTTTGCACTTTGCAGGAGGCTGAATACCAGAGACATCCCGAGGGCTGTTCTGTGCACAAAAACAAGTGTAGTGTGCTCAGATCGAGGTCAGAGTCCCATCACATTCAGTTACAAATACATCCACCACTGATTCCCTGTTTCACAGGCAGAAACGTGCTGTTGTCTGACAGTCTAATGGATGGTTCCTGTCACCTCCAACAGAGGGTTTTTGTGAATATACATATTTTTTTGGTTGTGTGGCTCTTCAGCTGACACCTCTGGCAGCTATGCCACCGGCCGATGAGCTGTTTTTGTGAAGTTGGCTGTGGCCTTTGTCATATGTCACACTATGCCCTTTTGTTGTTACCTCAAGTGCCATACATTTTGTTGTTGCATTTTGTGTTTGGACAAAGAAGTGGGTGTCCTCATAAAATGTAAAACAGTCTGTGAAGAAACCTTTAGAGTGCAGCTTCGACCACACGTCCTTTGTAATGATTTGAATATCTTACATTGCACATTTGTGATGTGACTTAGATGCTTGTAGTCCTGTGGAGCACTATCACTTATGAGCTGAGTGTGTCATGAGTGGGCACTTGGGGAGAGAGGCAAACACAAAAAGAGCCAGGTAGAGATGTGAGGATCTACATGCTTTTTCAAGCTAAAATTGCACCTTTACCCTAAAAGGATTTCACATCTTCCAAGTATTTTCCAGTTCTTGCTTTTCTAAATGTGTCACTATTGGACACACCCCTGTTTAAAAAATAAAAAATTTCATAGGGTTGCTGTTTAAGAAACATTATTGCACAGAGCGTACTGTCAATGTACTGTAAACGTGGTTGTGTCAAAGCAGGACATGGTGATAAAAATGTGTTGTGTGGAATAAGGACTCCCTATACTGATGTTTTTCACACTGTCAGGTTTGAATATGACGTACAAAATATTGGCATAAATCCTATTGTGACTTAGGATCACATTTTTCTAGTTACAGTAAGTTATATATGAGTGCCCTTCACAAAAGCCTGATAAGCATCATGGTAGCTGTCACAGATAACAATAACTTTGATTAGAGACACATGACAGCGGTAGGCATAGAGACCCATCGACCCAACTTTCACACTCCGACAGTATTGTGACTATTGAGGCTTGATTTGCATCACTCTGGAAAATTGTCAGAATGTTAGTAGTTTATCATTTGATATCACACAAACAGAATAACTACTAATTTTCATTTCTTTTTAGTGACAGACAGTAATGGTTTCTTCAGGGCCATTGCATGTCATTTTCTTGTTTTCTAAAGGACTTTATAAAACATCCTCTGCCCTCTATCCTCAGTCTTGATCTGTTTTTATTTCAGTTTTTTTCCACACTGTGTGCCTTCACTTTCTTTAATGCCTCAGAATGAGATGAAAGCCCAGTGCAATTAGGCTTCTTATCGTTTTAATTAAGAAAGCCATTCGGCCATATCTGCCTCCGACGCCATAACACATAATGGCAGAGAGTCTCTGATGCTTCGAGTTGTGTTTGTGTGTTAGTGCACATTTGTACGTTCAGTGTGTGTGCGCCTTACTGACAGGCTTCTTATTAACAATCTCACTCCCTCCCTTCTTCCCTTTTATCAGTTTGCATTCTTCAATCATATTCCCACTTGTACCTCTCTCCAAACATGTTGTTCTATCCCTCGTTATTTCCTTCTGCTCAAACAGACAAGGTCAAAAAGTCCCATAGAAGGACTTCAAACTCTATTGAAGTATGTTGTTTTGTCGGACGTCGCCTCATTAATGCTGTTTCCTTTGTCGACACTTAAACATTTGCAGTCAAATAAACACATTTTATAGCCTTTCTGTCTGTGGGCATGAAAACACACTTTCCAGTGTAGCACTTTACAATTTGCATTTAAACTTCTCTTTCTCTACATCTGTCTCCACAAGAGAAACAACCTAGTTATTTCTACCTTTTTCTACATTTTTAGGCTTAATTTTAAAGCAGGGTGAAGTTTAACTACCCTGTTATACCACAGAAAATCTGACTGATCAATGATGCTTGACAAAATAGCACAAAGAGCATACAATAGACACACCTTACAATATTGCCTCAACTTTATACTTTTATGAAAATCAAGTAAATACATAATGTATATTTTTGTTTTAAATGGCTGTGTTACTTTAAAATATTCTTTCATTAAATGTTGCAATGAAAAAGATGTTAAATCATCTCTGAAATCCCCTCGCATTTTTTACAATTCCTTTTTTCTGTGTGTGTTTATGTCACATTCATTTCGGTGCTGCACAATAATATTTACTCTTGTAAAGTGACTAGTATGGGAGTGGGTATAACGTAGCTCAGTATATTCAAGCGTTTAAGGGTGACATCTGTTATTTACAGAACGCTAAACAACACCACATGGAGGAACTAAACATACAGTAACTAAGGTACTTTGCCATTCATGTTTCAGACGCATATTAGGTATCACAAAAACACAGACAAAGGCTTAAAGGCAATGCTAAATACTAAACTAGTTATGCTTGTTCATATAAAAAAATTTGTAAAGACCCCTATTTCTGTTGCCAAAATGGGTATGTGTCTTTTTAATTATGACTCTTGTAAAAAGGTATTTTTAGGTTTTTGACACCAAAATTGTATATATTTCTAGTATCAGTTTCTAATTGCGTCACTTAGTTTTTGCCGTTCTTTTATGTACTAAAATGACCTCCGTTTGCCGCCTGCTGAACCCCATGTGAGAGCAGCATTAGTGATGTTAACACCAAACCAAGCACCTATTCTCCACTCCTGGCTCTCTCTCGACTCCCCCCTCCTCTCTCCATTACCCTGCCCTATCAGTGCGGAGCAGTGGTCTGTGAAGAAATTCCCAATATCTAAATTTACACACTGTATCAATCTTGTTTAATAGACTGGAAAGCTTATAGCCGCCGTGGCAAGCCGGCAGAGAGGGCAGCGGTGATAAATTGTCGGTGTGCAGGCGACAGCCGCCCGTGATGTATAATGAAATATTTATGATTTATCCCAGCTAATAAACTGAAATGAAGTGCGTGATGTATGGGAACAGATGGGCTCTCTATTGATGCTGAGGCATACAGGCAAGAGGCAAGAGCAGACAGGAAGATAGGTGGAGCAAAGGAAGTAGGTGATGTGATGAGAGATGCGCCACAGACAAGCGCAGGCTGCAAGGAAAGGGTGAATGAATGAGTTACTGAGAAAATGTGGCGGGCAAGTATGGACTGAAAAAAGTGGTTTTGTGTGGGAGCAAAGACTGAAAAAGTGTAAGAGAAGATGGATGTGTGGATGTAGAGCTGGAGAAGAGCAAATAAATGAGATTAAATGATGGAGGAGAAGATAAAGGAAAGATGGCAGTAAAAAGAGGCCACCATCAAAATGCCTCATGGAAGACTGCCTGTGGTTTGTGTGTTGTTTGAACAAGGTCTATTGTTTTCGTTTATTGATTTGATATTTCAGTAAAACACTTGTGTCCATGTGTCCTTTTTCTGTTTTTGTGTTTAAATGTACACCACCAAGAAAATTCAATTCTGTTGCACCTTTTTCTGTGTGAATGCATTGTTTTGCATATTTCGAACACAAAATGTTTATCATTAAACTAGACCTCTAGAAATTTAATCTGCAATTCTACCCTAACCTAACTTCAGAAGCATAGATAACTTGGCTCAAGTGATAAACCAGTAGGATGACTATAGGATGTAGATTTACAATGTGTTCCACTAACTCTTGAGTTACTTATTATTTTATTTTGGACATTACTATCACAAACTACAGAGTCTGTATTGACATTAGTATCACAAACTACTATACTAGTCTGTATTGACTTTGTGACTGTCATGCGCTTCTGTTTTATCCACTCTTAACACTTTTCCCACCATCTCTTTGCTTCATAAACTCTGTGGATATTTTTTCATTTATATCTATTGTCTACAGTCTGCCCAAAACAAAGAGATGCAAGTCTCAAAAGCAACACAACACTTTGGTATCAGGACACCCTGCTGTCCCCAGTATAACCTCTTATCTACCTCCCTGTCCCTGACCTTTGGTGACCCCTCAGTCCAGCTGCTGAACCGAATTCTCGCTCTGTCGCAGTGTTCTCGCTCTGTGGACGCACCACCTGTAATAATCCTTAAAGACACCTTCCTGCTTTTACCTTTCCTCCCTCCTCTGTCCATTTTTCTCTCCTTTCTGTCTCTCTCCACTCATCCATAGTGACCCATTTCCTGTGCTCGTCATCCCCCGGCCCAGCTGAGCCCCTCGTACCACCACTGCACACCTCCCCCTCGTCTCGCCCCACACCTGTCCGCTCCTCCAGTGTAAGGATAGGGGGCTAGGAATCTTAAACAATCATCCATCCAATGCTCTCTGACTTTCTCTGCCTCAAGCGCATGTGAGAAGACGCCCGAGGAACAAAACATTTGTAACCGTCCACATACTGTACTTACAGTGTAGACTGTGCATTCTTAGATGAATAGCCTTGGTTAAAAATAGCATGTCAAGTGCAAATTCTTTCTTTCTGGTAAAAAGTATTTCCTTTATATTCAGTCTTGAAGACATTGGAACAAGATATGGCATTTAAAGTGGAGTATTATGCCCATTTTCTTGCAGGTGACACAGCAGTCTATAAAGATGGTGTGTATTGGATCATGGGCCGCACCAGCGTCGACATCATCAAAAGTGGCGGCTATAAGATCAGTGCACTTGAAGTCGAGCGCCACCTGTTGGCTCATCCTGACATCATTGGTAAGGTTTGAGGTGGAATGTCTACAACAACAAAATGTTTGTCATAAAACTGTGGTTTTACAGTATTACATAGAACAATGACAAATTCTTTTTAGTACAGTCACAAGGCAAAACGGCTACTATATAAATGAAAGAAATTTGAAACTCGAACTGCTGCAGAAAATTGGCAAACTTATTCTGATAAAGGCTGACATTGGTCATTCAAAACAAGGGCACTGAAATTCCTTTTAATAATTATGAAAATAATGTTAATTAGGAAAAAAATAAAATTAATTTGTCCATCAAATACTAGTCTTAAATTTTCTAATTTACTTATATGGCATTTTCATTATTTTACCTGTCATCTTTATTATCTACACAGGCTAAAATATTAGTAACCATGTATTTACTGTCCAGATTTCAAAAAGACATCTAAAATAAATTGGTCAGATTCTACATGCTATGTTTGTATTGATGCTGTGATTTTACTGTCCAGATGTGGCTGTGATTGGGGCTCCAGATGCCCTCTGGGGTCAGAAGGTCACTGCGGTGGTGCAGCTCAAAGAAGGAAAGAGTTTGACATTATGTGACTTAAAGACCTGGGCAAGGTACTGTTAAGTGTTTTTCTTTGACACTATGGATGCCTTTTCCCATTTCTCCTCTAAGTTCTGAATTTTACTGATAGGATGACTTAAAGACGCAGACAGAGAGAGTAATATGACCCAATGTCATGCTTTAACATAATACACTTTTAGAACTGCTTCCATTGTAAGGGGTCCAAAGCATACCAAATAAGCATATCCTACTACTTTGGTAACCCCTCAGCTTTGGTACCAACAGTGTGGCACGGTTACTGCGGGTGGACCTAAACACTGCAGTCTGTTGATCAAATGATAGAGAATCCTTAAATATCATTGACAAAGCTACTGTTTATTAACAACAACTCATTCTGATTTTAAAGTGAGCTGCGTCTTATATTGTAATTTAAAAATCTTTGCATTCAATGTGATAATTCATAGTAACATTAAAGTGATTCCCTAAAATGTGATGCAGCTCTTTATATTTTAAGTTTAGAAAGGTGGGTATAATCCAGATGCAATATTCTGCAGCAGTATAATGGTGATTTACACAACTTATTTAGCAGGTTCTAGTTTTAGTATCATCAAGCACTGTGTATTATTTTGGCATTACAGACTATCTGTGTGTGACTCTGTTTACCCTTATTTGTCTTGCCATTACCTGAAATCTGTGTGCCAGTATTGTATATGGCCTGAACACCCAGTAAGGATGAAGTCTAACTACTGGGCCACCTGCCATCTTTAAAAATGCTTTTCAGAAGCAGGTGGACTCCAACCTGTACCACCAGTGGAGCCCATGACCTGAATAACTTACAACCAATTTATCATCCAGAAACCCCCATAACTTAACAACAACAACAAAAAAACAAGGAGCACATTCCGTTATTGTATTAGCTCACATCTACTGCTTATTTTGAGTTCAGTGGTATACAAGTGAAGGCTTCTAATGCTGAGTCTTCAGTGCACATGTCCCTAGTGCCTGGCCAAAGTCCTTAAATCAATACAAAGGATGTGCATTAAAGCATGTCCAGAAATGGACTAATGAGGTAAGGACAAAAGATGAAAATGAGGGAGATGCAGACAAATAAAGAGAATTTTGTCTTATTGTCTTAACAGTCTTTCCCCTTGTTCTGTGTACTGTAGGCTGTCAGTGACACACAGTCTATTGCTTAGAGGCGCAACTCTTTCTTTTACTACTCACAAAAATTGTGATTTGCTTGTTACTTCACCCCTTCCTTCACCTTCCACACAAACCATATGTTTTGTCCTCAACAGCGTTCTTTCCGCAGCCCACTAGTACCGTTTATCTATAATACGTGTATTTGTCGGGGCTGCAGGCTCCGTATGGTGTGGGGGCGTTAGATCCTACTGCTGTGGTCTGCTGGTCCGGCGTGGTGGCTTAGTGCTAGTGCTTGTGACCCAGGAGTGTTTGCAGCCATGGGTGCTGCCAGCGGACAAACTAGCGCTGAAGCACGCTCCGCTGCTGAAGCTGGGACGTAGGGGGAGAGAGAGGCAGATAAAATGAGACGTAAACAACTAGATGGATGCTCACTCTTCAGTGCCCTGGCTTCAACTGTCAGTCTAAATTTCTGTCACAACCTTCCTTACTGGCTTGGATGCACAGACATAGTCGCCGCTGCAGAGGATATTGGTGGCACATTACAGTGACATACGCACTGTATACTCACTCACACTTTATTCATTGAGTCAGAGAGACAGAGACATCTGCTGAAAGGAGTGTTTGATGGCAGCACTACGAGTCATTATGCTCGTGTGCACATTCACACAGGAAGTTGTACACAAACAAACTAGGTTAAAGATAATAAAAAAGCTCCAGGGCTTCAATCCTTGACGTAACAACTATGCACTCAAAATGAAAAAAAATAAAAGACTTTTAATTATCCTTGCCTTCTGCTTTCCTTTTATTATTTGTTTTGTTTTTTTATCTGAGAGATTATATTGTTTCATGAAGGGATGAGTCTGTGTCTGGAAGGCGAACTGGGATATTAGGAAGGGGAGCCACACAGTCTATGAAGGACATTTCTTTCCTTATCTGGGCTGCTCTGCCACAGGGCTAGCTTTTGTTTTGAAATTGTTTTGTTTTTGTTTTTTCTGTTGCAGCATATGTGTGAGCGTGCATGTTTTCATCAACACATGCACACTCATCGTTGCTGTCAGTGTGTGTGTGTGTGTGTGTGTGTGTGTGTCCTTGTGCTGTCAGAGTGGAGTCTGTGTAGTAGGCTTTCTCTCTGCACTGTTTTCAATGCTCTGACCTCTGTCTTATTGGGGCTGTTTTTGCAGGGAGCACATGGCGCCTTACACCATCCCCACAGCCCTGCTGCTGGTGGAGGAGATGCCCAGGAATCAAATGGGCAAGGTCAACAAGAAGGACCTACTGCGGCACTTCTTTCCCTGATCCGACCCTTTATAATGTAACTAATAAAGGGAAAAAACTAAGTGGGATTGTCTTCCAAAAACAGTGTTTTATATTCAATTATTTATTGCATTTGAAAAAAATAAAACACAATGTTTTTTTTAAATCATTAAGTAATGTACAGCTCTGGAAATAATTAAGAGACCACTGCAATTTTTGCTAGCATTTAGCATCTCTACAAGTATGGAAGCCGTTCTATTCCAATGTGTGTTGAATCCAACACAGGCCCACCTCATTCTACTGAATAAGGTGCTGATTAGGTGATCACCTGAACCAAATCTTATTTAATAAGGAAAAGTATCTTGTGTATTAGTGGCATCTTAAAATTAACAATTACATTAAAATACATCACTGCAGCTAGAGAGCAGAATGCAGCTGTGAAATCTGATGTTTGTATTGATTAAATGGTGTGTTTTAAAGATTCTGTCCTTCTGATCTTTTAAGTGAGGATAGAGGAAACTGTAATTCACTGATTCAGTTGAAACTTCATTTTCAAAATAAATACTTTTAATACATGCATCAGCAAATTGGAATTGATTCTGTTACTTTTCCATGTTTCAAAACTGCTATGTTTTCTCGACACATGTATCCGTGCAGCTGTGGTTACACAGGTGTGAAGAGAGCCTGGAGGTGGATTCTCCAGCAATGCACAACACCACAGCTGGATGCCCCACACTCCATCTGACTAACCCTCGCTCGACACACTCTTCTCACCTCTCATCCGTTTTCTGTTTCTGCAGTACTTCACCACTTCTGTCTCAGTCACAATTCAGACAGATTGCAGTGGCACCAGGAACATCTTCACTGTAGACTTCATCTCAATGAGCCTTACTGCCAAAATAGAGAACATTTAAAGAGATAACAGGGAAACAAGAAAAGTACAGCAGTAATGATTACATCGGCCAGATATACTGACGTATATCTGAATTCATTGATGATGTCTGAGCATTGTTAAAACAAGTCAAAAATGGAGAGTATAGATTGAATGAATCTATGAGATTAAACAGAAAAAAAAACTAAGTGCAACATTCAACCTGATACAAGCTCCTGTCCACGCACTAATACACACATGCACACATACTCGTCCGCCCACAGTCACCAGAGACCTGATTAAGAGAGCAGGGCTATCGATCTGTGGGTTGGCAGCCTAGGATGGATGAGCAGGCAAGGCTACAGGAACACCAAAGGACAGCTTCAGTGCCCCCAAACCCCCACCCACCCACACCAGGACCAGGAAAAGGCCAGGGCCACGGGCATGACATCTGGGGCCGCCACACTTAGGCTGCACTTAGCTGTAGAGCGGGTCAAACTCGAGATGGAAGAAGATGGAGCATGTGCGGTGTAATAAGGGAACACTCAGGACAGTTGTGGCGGGTTTACAGGTTTCAATGCTTGTCTGGGTGAAGTAAAGGGGGTGTGGGGGGATATTCCCTGGACTCGTTCTTGATGGAGTACTCGTACCGTTGAAGTACTTCCACCTCCTCGTACTGTCTTTCTCAAACGCTGCCTGCTTGTGTTTGCTGGAGCATGGTGGAAAAGGTTGTCTGCAGATGGCTGCTTATTGGACCCCAGGGTCCTGCAGGGTGGGCTATAGGGGACACCGGTGAGGTTGTTTGTGCTTTTAGATATATACAGGGTTATTGGTAGCAAGTTCAAAAATAACACTTAATGTTCCAGATGTTTGAGTAGAGATTGCCTTCAATTGTCTGGCCGTCCTGCAGAATATTATTTTCTGGCTAATGGGCACATTATGTTGTAACCACAAACAGCTGGAGTCAAAGCCATCAAAGAATTGAACCAGTATTACAGTTCAAAAAGAGATACTATCTTATGTTGTATGGTGCACAGTAATTGAATGTCCGCTCATTCAATCATTCGTATACTCAATATTCAAGAGTTTATTTCCCAGCATGCACCACACAGAACACACAACAAACGAGTACACTGCCTACACTTGCTTTAAACTTTTGTTACAATCCAATAGAAATGATGATTAGTATATAACAGTTGTAGAATCAGAAATGTAATGTTGAGAAATGTACACCTGTGTGTGTCAGCACACAGTCCTCCCTGTAGGGTCACAAGTACCAGTGTGCCAGCTGTTATGTTGCATCTGATGTGGGAAGTCACAGAAATAAGGTGTAATCTTTATCAACCAGGACTGCTGTGGTAAATTTGACTTGAATCTATTAACAGCTTTTAATTGTTACACTTTTTTTATTTTTATATGACATCTAAAAACCATGTGTAATGATGTTAGGAGATTTTATTGCAGTAGTGCCTTGATGTGTGGAAAGTATACTTAACAATAGAACTTTTTTTGCACCAATATTTTACCAAATGGTTTTTCCTCTGAGATTTGATTCAAAAATCTGTATTGGTGAGCACTGGTGAGTTGCTGTCTGCATTATCAATGATGTTTTGCGCCTCAGCCTCGTCACTCCTCTCCACAGGCGCTGCTGATGCTGCCTGTCATTCTGCTGTGAACATGAAAGCCATCCATCATGAATGATTCTGAAGGAGAAAAAAAAAAGTTTATCCTTTGAACACAACTGCATAATGAGCAGGTCAACCTGAAGCAACACGCCTCAGAGACACAATACGGTGCCCTCTCCGTTCAAGGCAGAGCACTTCTGAGAACCCATCTGTTATACACTGCAGACCCAAACAGGAAAAATAAGGCTACAATTATACAGTCAAACATTCACATGTGCACACTTTTGACAATCACTAAAGGCTCTGGGCCCCGTGGCTACTTGATCAACATGACAGGCTTTATGGATGTAAGTGGGTAGAGCGAGGAGTGATGAGAGGATGACAGGCAGGTTCTTCAGCCCCAGGGACGCCCCGGGAATACAGTCGACGCGCACACATCAGTGGAGCAGGTCCTTGTGTAGGTGTGTAACTGATGCTTGTAGTGGCAGGTTGTTGTTTACGTGGAGCTCATGTTTATTCTGGCGCTGCTTACACCTCACTAGCTCAGCCTCGGGCGTGAATCTCCTGCTGACTTTCTCTTTGCCTTTTATTCAGATGACCTTTCCTGTATTTCTGTGCCCGTCACTCTCTATGTTTCTTTTATTGCTCCTTATCTCTCGGGTTATTATCTGCTGTCAATTATGTTATTACTCTTGAATCTAGTCTGGAGAATAAAAATCGGTAAGGTTTTATTTTTATGCTGCTTTTCATCATACAGTGGTGGCCAAAAATATTAGAATACCTGACATAGCTGATCTTTCCTTTGTTGCCTCCAAAACATGATTTAATTTCATAGTGTTCATTAAGTAAATATCAGATGAAGTGAGTCCCACTTTAAATTATTTGGTGTGTCCACCCTTTGCAGCAGTTACAGCAGCACATCTGTAACTGTATAATTCCAGAGAACTTCCACACTAATGTTATCCCACGGCTTCTTCTGTGAAGGAACATGATTGTGTGACACTGACAGTGAATTAGCCTAGTTTATTTTTGTAAGGAAAATTATCTAAATCTGTTCTATATTTTTATAGAGCATCATGATGGCTTTGTAGATATTTAATTGGTTTATTGGGTATTTTAATGGCCAATCCAACAAAAACAACTGAAACCTCTTAAATAAGCCAAGTGTTCTATTCATTTTGGCCACCACTGTACATGTTGCATCTTTTTCTCAAATCTTGTAATATAGACTCGGTGTAGGTGTGTAAACTGCTTGTGCGTGGTGTTCTTTTGTTCCTCAAGAAGAGTTCCTGAGAACTTTGGGGAGCAAATGAACAATTAACCTTTAATTTGGTGCCTTTTCCCTACAGAAAAGCAGTTTCAAAGCATTGATAAAGCAAAGCCTTTGACACCCAGGCATCAGGGAACACTGACTTCGTCTACTGTATTTACACAGTATTACACAGGCTGCCAAAGCTGTAAGTCGGCAGAATGCTGCAGGAGCAGTGATGCACATACAAACTTTTTTGGTTAAGAAAAAAGGTGTGATCAATAGTGAATTATCATGTTCTAGCTCTCATAACTCGGCCCACTCGACAATGGAGAGAGACAAGGTCATGAGAGAATAAATAGCAGGCAGACTAGCTAATGATCTATCATTCTGGACAAGCCACTGCACCCAAGAGCGGGCTGGCTGACAAGATCATTAATAAAAGCTGCTGGGAGAGTGATCGATCGGCTTGATGGATGATCACAGCCACAAATACTATAAAACACCTGGATGTCAAAGCTCGTCTCTTTGAAGAGAAAGAAGGGAGGGGGGCTTTTAGGAGAGAAAAAAAAAAATCAAACCCCCAACAGGGAGTCGTCAGATGGGATCAAACCTTTAAGCTCAACTTCTGTACTGTTCTGAAAATGAATCTGCAACTGTGATATTTTATGCAAGGCAGTGTTGTCGCCTTGTTGAAGCCCAGTGTGAGAGCATCAGTGTAATTTGGGCTAGATCAGGGACTCAGCGGGAGTCGTGCTGTACAGGCTGCCACTGCGGTCCACTGTGGTGTAATGGGAGGTATTTATTATTGACACACTCCCCTAATACCATTTCAGCACTCGCCGGTGGTAATCCGTGCCTCTGCCATGTCCCTTGTATCTGTAGTATCTGCCAGTGTGTTAGTGTCTCCCCTTTGTCATCTGCACACACACACACACACCTTACTCAGCAGTTCATCTTGATTCCTAATCTTTTCAGGGAGCGAGAGAATGAATTCAGGAGTGTAGTCTGCTCGCATGGCTGCTCGTATCAATATCTGCACATTGATCTGGCCTCGCCTCTCCTACTGCATTCGTCCAGATATAGATTGGTTTTCCCAGCAGGTATCTGTGCCTAGGATCTGACTGATGGGCGGGGTGCTCAGGGGGGCTGTATTGAACCAGGTTGTCCCAGAAGCCAAAGGAATGTGTTAGACCGCTGAGCAAAAAGCAAAAAAGGGGGGTATATTTTCTATAACAAAAATGTAGAGTGGGCAGGAGAGAGGTCTTTGTTTTGGAGAAAAGAGAGGTCTTTACAGAAGTCTCACTTCATAAAGTATTTCAACACTTCAAAATGCTGTAAAATAAAAATAAATGTTTTTTTTAAAGAAAAAATACAATATTTAGAATAGTGAAGGATACTATTTTATTTTGGCACAATAACCAAGAAAGATATAACCAGGCAGTATAAACAGTTGCCTGTGTCGTTTTTCCTTGTCCATGTTAACACCAAAATATCACAGTTATTAGTAAATGTTGCATAAATGTGTCTGTAACAAAATGTATTATGTATTAGTATCATCTGGTGCTTTTGGGTTTATATTCCTTACTTGAATTGGGTCATTTTGTTAAAAGCCTTATATTTGACAAAGAAGTAGTTGTAATGTTAATACCAAACAAATTGATTGTTGCGATTTTCTTTAAAATGTTTAGGTTGACAACCTTTAAATTTCATATTTGGTTTAACTATCAGTCTATAATAAATCCTCAAGACATATGCAACTAGTCATGGCTTTATTATTCATACCTGTATTAGGAAGGGCATCAGGAGTAAAACCTACTAAACTAAACATATCAATCACTAGATTATCCGCTGTGGCAACCCTTGAAGTGAGAGACCAAAGAAAATAGTTTGTACTTACACGAAAGCCTGTCATAAACTGTGCATCACATTAAAATGTTGATTTATTTATTTGTTTTTGTTTAGGTCCTTTGTGACGTTTCAGTGTGCGTGCATGTGTCTGTCGCAGCCATCAGGACTTGAGCATAAATCAGACGCCCTCCGGCCGTGGGATTGCCCAGCTCGTGGCATGTGTAATTACAAAGCTGACATTTAAACAGCAGCAACCATATTTCACTCTCGCCAGCGCTGGACACAGAGTGGTCTGCAGATGGAGTAAAAGTTTTCAACAAGAAAAAAAGGCATGGAAGAAAATCAATAAGAGATAGAATGCATTCTAATGCCTTGTTAATGGACCCGCATATTAATTATTCAACGATGGCCATTTTGTCTGCTCATTAAAGTGGCAGTTAAGAGGAGAAATGTACAGCATTACTGTGGCCTGCAGCATTATTACAACATTCTCCTTTTTTCACAAAGCTGGGTAAACAACAGTCTGTGTGCCCGTGATCCTATCACACTCATTTTGTGCCTTTGGATCAGTGCTTTATAAATCTGGCCCCTTTTTATTTTAAAATGTATGTCCTGTTTAGGTTTAAAAATGTATAAACAATAGAGGCAACAATTTTTATCCTAAAAAATAAATCTCTGAGACCTGTTAAATAGCATAAAAGGCATGTAATGCAATGTTTCCATCTGCCTTTATGTGCGTGTCCTTTGTTAACATGTATTAGGTCTTTTTGGAGTGTGTAGCTATACCCCAACACAACATCCAAAGCACTAGCATTAAAGAAAATTATACATGATGTGCTTGAATCAAGGACACTGTATTTTATTCTGCTGTATGTTCAGATGCCACAGAGCATTATGCAAAACACAAGGGACATAAGATTGGCTTTATATGTCTTCATTATATTACCCTTGGTTTACTGTGCATGCAAGTTTTACACAGCCACGTTTTTGGAGCATATAAAGTTATGTTTAAGAGCTAAAGTTTGATCGATTTTTACTGCAATAACAAGAATGCTGATGAAATCCGTAAATGTTTTGCAATATTTTAGCATCCGGTGAAGATTACTTTGCAAGTGGTTTTATTAATGCCAGGATGCTGTGGAGTTTGGAATGAGTTTGGTTGGCTCTTGAGGCACTATATGGGCCACTGTTTGGAAAATAGAGCTGAGGTGGGAGCTGTGAGACGAGGGAAAAATTAAAATTCCTCTTTGGCCTGCTGTCAAACAGCGTCTGCCGACAGCTCAGAGGAGCCGCTGCGTGACGGGATTCCTAATGACACTGCAGCAGCCATTGCTACTGACTTGATTTATTTCTCCTTTTAAAACCCTATATTGCCACTGCTCCTCCTCTTCCCCACCACATCCTCACTGAAGCACTTTCCCTCATTGGCCTCTTTCTTTCTCCACAAACGCATGGACTAGTGTGTTTCTGATAGCATCTCTTCTTCGGAGCCCTGCCACTGGCGGGGAACATCTGTCTCTAGGTCCTGCTGCCACACAATGTTAGACTCAGGGTCGATCGCTCACTCCACTGGCCGGTCTGCAAAGGCCTGCGGGCAGTGCAAGCCAGAACTGGACCGCGTGTGAGGGCGTCCAGGCGGAAACTTATCCCCAGGTCCATGCTGCTCGCCTGCCTCATGCCATTTGTAACTGTGTGTGTTTGTGTGTTTGAGCAGAGACAGTGAAAGTATAGGTCAAAGGCCACTAAGTCATCAAAAGCAACCAAAGGCTGCTTGTATCTGTCCTTAGTTTCTGCAATGCTTATTTTTCGTCTTTCTGTTTCTCATTTTAAAACAAGCCACCATTTTCTTTTTATCTGCGGTTCTATGAGGTCGCCTGCTTGCAATTTAATCTGGCCTATAGTCTTTACTTTACAGTTGTATATTGACACAGAGTACATGCATATTTCATATTCTGAGTTTAGTCTTCATGGTTGAGAATATCCAATATAAACTCCATAATGGAGCATCTGATCAGTCAGGTTAAAACTTTTCACCTTTTCATTTTCTACAAATTACCCTTTCCCTCCTGCTTTTAGGATATAAACTTCAAGTGGCACATATGTTTTAACTTTCACCTTCACAACCCTGTCCCTGACAATGTTATTCATGCCAGCTTATCTAAACTAAAAAATGATGACTAGCAACCAAAAGTACTTCATAAAAGTCCTCTGAACTGAACTGATCTATGTGGTTTAATTGTGTTTCTCTCATTATTTCAACACTGCAAAACTACCACTGGGGGCGTCCTTGCTTGGTAAGTGTTTGGCCACCTTAAATCTCATTACATTTCAAGTGTTTGAATAGTCTCACTTCAGTTCAGTTCCTATTTGCCTAAGCTAAGAGGAATGCTATCGGTAGCGTACCAGTCTCAGATAACTCCTTCATGCAGCAGCAGCTCTGATAAGGGGGAATGTAGGGAAAGTAGTGTTAAATCAAACAGAGGAGGAAGCCAAGGGAGTTTCACAGGTGCACACAGAGGACATTTCTGTTCTACTTTTCCACTTATATTTTTCACTCTTTCAATTGCCCCATTTTACTCTCAATCACTCTGTTTCGATATCTGTCTGTTTCCTCATCCATCTTTCTCCTGTGCCCTTTTGGCGGAGGAGGGGTATTCATCATCTTTATACCTGGGAGTTTGAGGGTCATGCATTGGCCTGATAGATGGGCCAGTCACTCATGTGCAGCCACCTCAGGAGACACAAACCAGACAGCTATTTAGTATCAGAGCAAGACACATTGCTTTTCTTTTATTGTTTTCAAACTGCTGGGATTCTTGGTGAGTGGGGAGAGAGAGGACTAAAAAAAACAGGAACAGGCTCTCACTGGTTGTCCAGAGAAACACGACCGGCCATTATCTGTCTACAGTGTATCGCCGTGTTGTTGACAGATCCGTGGCTCTGACAGTGATGACTCGGTGTTAGAGCAAACGTAAAGCACTCAGACCGTCTCGCTGCCAGTGATGAAGACTGCAGTGAGGGAGCCCTCGAGGCAAGGGCACTCATAGTCAGGAGCTGTGTGTGTTTGTGACAAAGGCAGAGAGAATTTAATTGAACACATTTCTGTTTTCTACTTTTTTTCTCTGCAGGTGCTGATGTGAAAATTTAATGCAGTTGCTTGTGAAAATTTTATGTCATTGATCACTTTTTATGAATCATACATATAAACGGCTAGCAGGCTAAATATTACTATTAATTACAAAAGCCTTCACTGTGAAACTTTTTCTAGTGAAATCTATAAATGTGCACTGGCCAACCCAGCAGAGCGACAAAAAAATCAATTATTTTTTACAAGATGCTGTAAAGTCTTTAAGGTTGTCTTGTTCTGGTTCGAGCTGGGATGTATTCAAGGACTGCGGAGGAGCAACCATACGCCCATGCAGAGGTCCATTGGAACATTCGACAGGCATGCTGAGACAGGGAGCTGTGCACTCCGGTGGCCACATACACTACAGAGATACATTTGTGTAGAAACTGAGGGGGGTGGGCGCAATAGTTTAGTCAAGACTTACATCCTAAGACAGTAAGGGGTGGGGCATCGTGGTTTGATTGACAGGTATTCACTGGGTCCCCTGTGGTAAAGTGCCCGGGGCAGGTCACTGAGGCGAAGGCACTGTTAGCCAAAGGAAAACGCTTGACTGATGTCTCTCACATAAAGGCCTCTGGTTAGTCACGACATGAAGAAGACAACATTTGTTTATGCCTAAGAGAGATGCTTTCCTCAGAGCTGCTCAAAATGTTTTCATTTGTCATGAGATAGCAGCAAGGAGCACCAATATATTCTCTAATATTCTTTAAATATCAGTGTTGTACTTAAATTCACAGCTTTTAAATCTACCAACAGAAATCTCCAGTTTTCATCGTTTTAGAGACTTCCATGTCTCAAGTTCTGCTTTTGTCTAATCCAATGTGGAACAAATGCACTGTAACTCATAGATAAAGAACTGTAAAATATCATCTCTTAGTCAAAAAAGTGAGTCGCTCACTTAACGGTGAATTAAACCAAACATTTATTAACACATTTCTTTCCTCTTAGCATTAGACTTTAATGCAGACTTCTTTTGAGAGACAATTGCTATTCAGTTTTTTGATGATGATGTTCGCCCAAGGATTTTCTGTTGCACAATCAACTGACTGCAGTGTTTAGATTCACCTTTTACAAGAATTGAAAATTTGTATCTTTGTGACAATGGAGAGGCTACTAAAATTGTGCCATTTAGACACATCCTGACCCATATTATTCAAGTGGAATATCATAATAGGGAGTCAAAGAAGATGGCCCTAGGACCTATCAGAACTTTACTGCTATTAAAGGACATTATCTCAGGAACAGTATAGTACTGTTCTTAAAATGATGTACAATTTTCTTTCCTTGTCCTGCTGTGGGTTTTTTCCAGATACTCTGTTTCCTCGTCCAAAGACATGCATGTGCATGTGAATGATAGTCTGTCAGTGTCTGTCTCAAATGGTTAACCCTGCGATTAATTGGTGATTGTCCAGGGTCTGCCCCCCCTCACTCCCAACTACCCACAATTCTCAATAAGATAACTGATAGAAAATTAATGACTTGATATTGTATAGGCCTATTTCTATCTAACAAATATCAAGATAACAAAACACACATTTTTAAGGTTTATGCTTTCTTATCCCTCATGGGCTGAATAGCTGTGGGTGGTTAAGAAAAAAAAATATTGAATTTGTGGTTTCACTGTACTGAAATGCACACCCTTCAGTTCTTGGAGGTCAACACACTGCTGGGGACAGTCCTTGTAAAAGACACTCTTTCTGCTCAATACACCTCCCCGCTGCTCAAATTAAGGAGCCTATAACCTCCATTGTGCTGTTAAATGAACAGAGAGGGCAGACACAACTGTGCCTTAGTAAAGGGCCTCAGAGCGCAAATATGTATCCAGCACAGCATTTATTCCAGGTTTATCCACACACAGGGACAAATCCAGTCAGCTGAGGGCGTATAAAAACGGGGGGTGAACGCAGAGAATGAGACATGTGTCAACAGCGACAGGAAAAAGACAGAGGCTGCCCGTGTGCCAATGTCTCCTCCAACTGTACCCCCGCCCCTTCCAGCCCGCCCTCCACCCCCCCCTGCATTACAGACAAGCATATGTGGGCTGACAACATGACATTGCCGGTGAAAAGAGGAGGGAGGGAGGGAGAGAGAGGTCCAGGAGCCTTGGAGCCCTGACATCCCTGACTCTGACAGCTGATGGAGGCACATTAGGCTCACGCATGCACACGACTGTCAGCCCACACCCCCACAGACGCACTGGCCCCTCCACTTCAATCTACCCCTCCAAAAAAACATAAGGCACTGGACTACATCACTTAAGTGCTGAAAATCTTCAAATGTACTCTTGGGTTTATTTAGTAAAACACAATCATCCTGGCTCGCTTGGTATCTGACAACAGTGATTTCTAATAGTTTAATAGGGATTTTCCACAAAAAATAGAGCAGCAGGTCAGTTAAAATGGCACTTTTAGTAAATTACCACTCACATTTTCCAGGGCATTCAAGATAGCATTTTAATATTTGAATTGCTTGACCATGGGCTCTCTCGGTTAAAGCTAAATTATTACCTTGGTAGAACATTGAACTTAATCATTCATTGTTGTGCTGTGTCTCACCGAGAGAAAACCCACGCTACTTTATTGCGTCACTATGTAACAGAAGCTGGGCTGAAAAAGACAGACTGCGCAAACATTTTATATATTCATTTGAGTAACAAGAAGCTAATTAAGTCACTCTCTAAACTATTGTTTCCCAAATAGTGGGTAAGGGCCCAAAGGTGGGCCAAAAATGTATCTATAATTCTGTCAGAAAACTGGAAACCTGTGATGATCACTGGGAATTGAATAAAAAAGAACCAACATAACAGCTCTAAGACCCAAAACAAACAAAATTACCTTAATAAAGGAGCAATGCTATAGAAAAAAGTAACAACCTTAAGCGTCATAAAGTTTTGGACATAAAACTGTAGGTCCCCACAGTAAAAAAAAAGTTTGGGAAACACTGCTCTAAACAATGACTGGGTTTGAGCCTGGTTTTTACACATGACCCATAGCTTTTGTCTTTTCAAATTGTGTCAGTAATTAAAAGCCTTTATGTAACTTTTATGACTGATATGGAGAGACCAGCAACTATTGTTTGTTTATGCATCAACTATGGTGCTTTTAAAATGGACGATAAATCTTTCGTCGTTACTTTTAACTCATCTTCCTTATCTTCTCTTTGGGCAAAATAAAAAAATAAAAACTTTCCATCTTTTATCCATACATCTCCCATATGCATCCCCCATTCCACATTTTGTGTTCTCGGATGATAAAATCCTTCTCAGATTAAAGTGCAGCGACAGCTAGTGTGTGCAAAAGAAGGCCAGTCAGAAACAAGTCAACTCCTCAGAGCAGAGTTTACAGAAACTGTCCATCTCTTACACAGCAGTATATCCATTACCTTAATGAGTGTAATCCCCATGACTCAGGTGCCTTTCCTGTGAATTATAGCCACAAGATCATAAAGTAAATATATATATATACTGTCTATAACATTAGTTGACTGGATTTATCACAGTCCGCATAAGCATATAGTGTGATGAGAAAATAGCGGAAAACAAACAAGCACAGTAAGCTATTTTCTGTCTTTTGTGTTGATTGTATAGCTACTCCTACATAGGAAACAAAAAGCTGACATTTTACTCTCTGACAGATAAGATGAGAGCGGAGAAAGAAAGAGGGGTGTGTGTGCGTGTAGAAACTTGCGAGGCAGACATCCACCCTGGGACAGTGTGTCATCGATTGAGCGGCAGGAAGAGGCCTATTATCTCCAGCCATGGTTCAAGCGTGGAGTCAAGTGTGTCATATGTGTTGGCTCTAATTGGCAACCCACCCATAGAGGAGGCTGCAGTAACCCAGCCACCTCCCGCTCTCACACTCAACCCTTCAAGCGACGCCTTTGGAAATGTTACATTGTGCTGTGGGGGGGCTTCCCAGTCACTGCTGTTTTTCTGCATGAGCTAACAAAGAAATTACAGCAGGCTAGGACAAGCACTGCATGCAGAGACATAAAGGTGGCCTGTGATTACTGTACTGTGTGTTTGATAGCATGTTTGCCATTGTAAATATAAATGAACAAACTTTTAATAAAATATTTATAATATTGTTGCATTTTCAGACAGTTTTATTGTCATTTGTCCTCATTTGAGTATTTGGAACCAGGATTTCTTGAAAGGCAGACCTCCAAATCCTTCAAGTTGTATCTTCTTTGAGGCTGTGCGCTTGGGTGAAGTAATACTGCCCTCTGCAGGAGCTTAAAACAACTGCAATTAACCAATGCAGGTATCCACAGTGACTGTTTTTGAACAAGCATTGTTACCTTTATTGAGACACAGGGTCAAATATATTGACCAAGACTACTGCAGACAAATTAAAACATGTAAATACAGAAGATGTTAGATGACAAAAATAATGCATAGCCTATGGGATATACTCCATGCTACTTGGTAAGTAATATTCTAGGCCCATACCTTAAAATACAAGTGCAATATGAACACAGAAAAGTAAAAATAAAGTCACAGTAGGCATAACGTAAGATCAACGTTTATGACACATTATTCCAGATTATTTTTTAAAACAAATAATGCTAATGCTATATGCGTCAAGCTAAACGGAATGTATTTATAATAAAATCTCCTGCTCTCCTTGTCACTTCTTCTCCAGCGTCTATCTTTCTCACAGGCAAGTTTACTGTTACTTTGCAAGTCTCTATTTTTTAAATCAAATCCAAGTCTCTGGGCTGAAAACATTTAGCCCCAATAGCCAGTGATTAAAGGGGCGGGCTTTCACACTTGTCAATCACCAAGATGATTGGCGCTCCTTATTTCTGTGGCAATTTAGATATTTTTGCCATCAAAACTATAAACACAATGTTTTAGAATCTTCTACAAAATATAATACAATTAAAAATATACATTTTCTGTTAACATACTGTATCTAGTAAATGTATTAATATATAAACAAGCTTTAAACAAAGTGTCTACTACTTTAACCTGCTAATAATTCAAAGTCAGTTTTGTGATTGTACACCACAAAATAAAGTAATGTATAGAAAGGCATTAAAACAAGGCCTTTTGATTTCACCATCGTATGTGATGTTGTTGTGGTGATAAAAGTCAAAGGTCTTCTCAGCCCCCCTGCCAATATTCATCATTAATAGTGTTACTGTGGGGCCTGGGGTTACTCTGCTCCTTATTTCCTGAACAGTGGGGCTCCTGGCCACCTGGGTCCGCTGGCTCTCGTGTACAATGACTTAAACACAGCGTCAAAAGCACTACAAGTTCCCTTCCATGTTATTATCACCTCAGCGGGATCTGACAGGAACAAGCCTTTGTAAATTGTTGAGCAACTTGAATATTCAGTAACCAGATTTGGCTTCTGTGTCCTACCCTTTATCACATGTAATTATCACATGTAATCTTACTTTTAGACAAAAGTAACATGTAAGTGCAAATTACTGTTCTTCTGGGAAATCAGATCACATGTATTTTCTTATATTTATATTAGTAACATATAAAACTATTGAATAAATAAGCTTGATTAACTATCATTTAATAGGACACATATATTTTCTTAAATTTAACGTATTTTAGTTAAACCTCAGTTATACTTGTCCACTTGTCCCATCACAGTAATTACACAGCTTGTCTCCCAAATTTGATGTCAACTGTTATTAATAACAATGGTGTGCCGCTGAGCACATTTCAGTCACTACTTCACTCAAAATCCAGCACATATTTGGAGAAGTTTAGAATTTGAGCACTACATAAAAAAATAAAAAAAAAAAAAAAATAATGTTACTGACCAAAAATATGCATGTTTATTTTTGTAGAATATATATTTGGGCCAACATTGTCTTAACTACATCCAAACAAATGTTCAATCATATATTAAGATGTGTAAATACATGCTGACCAGAGGTTCTGCCTGATGCCCTGGTGTATGGCATGCCATGATACAAGTATGTAATGTGCAGAGGTTAAAAATAATATGTTCTTCCAAGTATTCAATTTATATAGACTATATACGGCTTTAAAATTTACACAATACCATTTCTATACTTAAAAATAAAAGGTTATTAAATTGGACAATTAGAATGACTATGTCCAGTTGCCAATGTGAACCATGACCTGAAAAACAATTACATTTGTTACATGTAAGTTACTTCCCCAATGTTTGTATTCACTGTGGTATAAAAGTCTACTGCTGGGGAAGTATATGGGGGTTGCTAGAAGTTGAACATCAGGGTGGTTCTTACCATCTGCTTTAGTCTAAAATGGCAGGGACAGGTGCTTTAAAAAAAGCCTCTAACTCTCTTGCCTTGTTCTCTGTCTGTGCTGCCTCAAACAGGAAACAACTAAACCCCCACTTTAAAATACATAACTGCTAACTTTAATTTCCAAACTATGTGTTGCAGTCAATATTTACAACTATCTGAGTTTCCGGAACAAAATAAACAATGTTTTCCAAATAATTTTAGTAATACACAACTGCTTCTTGGTTTAGTAAAGCAGCATGTCTGGAGTGCTCAAACAGAGCTGTTTACTTTTAAAGATCTGTATCAACCTTTGACCCGTGAGCAGACTCACTGAGAGAGTGTTGATTTGAGTTGAAAGTAGATCCGTGCATGTTGTCCACACTCAAATATTTCCCACTGTTGAACATATAGACACATCCAAAACAACATCATGCACAGATTTTACAAAAGGTGGATGATAAAGCTAAAGTTTCACTCAAATGAACAGAAGCACTTCCTCTGTCCTGTCCTGTGTCTTAGGATACTCTGACCCTTTGTCACATAACAATACCTGTGCTTTGACATTACCCATCGAGTGACATAGATCTTCATCTGTACTGCTCTGACTGCTCTGACAGACTGCCCAAAATAGCAGGAGATCAAAGAGTGGTGTGTGAATGTTGTGAATGTGTCGGGGCTCTGTGCCGGACTGGGGGTTACGAATGCAACCCTTAAAACCTGAAGGCTGATCCGGACATGAGGGAATCGAGAACAAAAGGGGAGCTAATGACTTTTAAGACCCGAGTATGCTGCGTTCTTTTATTATACTTTTATTGTAGAGAGATCACTTGTCAAAAGACAGTTTGGACAAGGAGCTGTAACTCCTGAATTTGATGGGGATTTTTTTTGGGTGGGAGCTCTTACCATATTTCAATTTCAAGTTTTGGAAACAACTAAATATCATCTTACAGGCATTTGCGCTCAGGGAAGTCATTTATTCAACATTTCTAACAGCGGATGTGCTTCCTGTTGTAAAATAGTGACTTGTCTGTAATAAAGGCCTCTCTCATCTACTGTACAGAAGAAGCCTCAGCTGCTCAGAGCTGGAGTATCACTGCACTGAATTTAAAACCTCGCACTCCCGAAATCCATGAGTAATGACTTCATGAACTGGTTTAGCCGAGAGACAGTGTGCCGACTGTGTCTCACATGAATTGAACAGCTTCCAAGGCTTTAAGAAACTAAATCAGCACAGACTTATATGAAGTAGTTTATGACAGCCTTTGTCTGAATCTGCCTGTGTCTACACCTCATATATATTTCCTTTAAAGAACTGCTAAATGCTTTACAAATAAAGTTTACTTGCTGACTGGTGGTGCAGACACTGTCTCTGTCCACACCACCGACAGCTGCCCTGCTTCTCTCTTCATCGTTTGCCCGTCTCTCTCCTTCTTTCATTGGACTGTGAGTGACAGCACATGTGCATGGGGTACATTGGAGGGCGGCTGCTGAAATTCTAGCCCCCTGTGTGACTGTGAGACATAGGCCAGCAATGGACAGGGAGGAGTTGTGAGAGACAGCCGCTGGCGGAGGGAACGGGGGACACACGGACACAGACTGCATCAGTGAAGGGAGAAAGGAAGGAAAGCCAAAGGTTTATGTTTAAAGGAGAAGTTTGGTGCTTTGGTTTGTCATCAGAGACTGTTTCTGGTGCTGAAGATGAAGGGGCGGATGTGGATGGTGGTTGTGCTGGGGAGTCTAATTAGTCAGGTAAGAAAACACTTTTTAAAGTTCAGTCAAATTTGCTGAACACTGTGTAATGATTGATTGATGCAGGCACTAATTAGTATTTTGTAAAATGTCTGTCAAAAGTGGAAAAGTTGTTGCTTTCACAAGCTCAGCTCAAACACTGGTAGAATGTCAATTACAAAGTGACATTTCTAGTTACTATGTGACACCTCCCTTTTGCCCACTTTGAATCTAGATTGGGTAGGTAACTTTCCTGAGGGGGCACAGGAAAAAACTAATCAGGTGAATGTGTGAGAAGGATGTGTGAACATGTGTAATGTCAGCAGCGCCCTACATCTGACTTGTAATGACTTTGTTATAATGGATAAGAACAACACAAACACATAACTTTCCCTTTTATTTGCCATTGTCTTCATGGGTGCAGACAGGCAGACATCTTCAAGCTGCCCAGGTCTGATCCAGACTGCACTATGTTCGTCTCATCTGCTCTTAGTTAGCACGTGACCTTTAGGCACTCTGCTCATCTAATACACAGTTTATATTTCTACCTGAGTGATGTCCTGATGGAGTGACTTTCATTAACAGAAGCACGTAAACTGGCTCTGCAATCAGCGCTCACGGTTGATCCAAACATTTGGTCCCGCTTGGATCGAGGATGATGAAGTGTTCTGAGGAGTACCAGACTCCAGATGTGCACAGGGGCTCGGGGCATCATTAGAACGCTCTGTCAGCAGGCGCCATTATGAAATCTGAAATGGATGGCAATGTAAACTGACATGTTATCCACAGCACTTTCAAGACTCATCAGTCTTTCTCTATGTTTAGAGAAACAAAGGAGCACAGGTTGGGCTGTTGAATGAGACATCAGCCTGTAACTTTCAGAAGAAGACTGATAATCCACTGCAAAATAGTCAGATTATTTAGTTCCACTTTTACAGTCTTTTATCATTCAAGGGTCTCTGGCATCATGAATTTCTCATCAAAGGTTTTGATATGTGATTGGGGTCTCTGCATTTGAAAGGTTTCATAGTGAGTCAGTCCTGCTTTTCTCTTTAAGTTTTATATCCTATGTATAATTGATTTTCAGAAAACCACTGCAGATATAAATGTTTTTTTAAATGACTTATCACAAATCTATAAGAGGTGAAACTGTTTTTCACAATGAGGCCTAAGCAGGCGCAAACTGTTTAATTTCATCAAAGTCTTACATACACTTCTAAACCTTAAGATGGAATTCTGTTGAATACAAAGTAATCAGACTAAGACTGACTACAACTGCAGGACTCACTGATGTAGGCCTGCCTCATATACTGGAGAAGGCTTCTTGAAATCTGATTTGTGAGGCTGACTTGGGTTTAAGTTGCAACTCCAAATGCCAGAGGAGTTAACAGCACAAAAGGAATTTCCAAAGAGCATCTTGAAAGTGGCTTTATTTTGGGGCTATCAAATGCACATAATCTCTTTTTATTTATACGTTTATTTTGTAGGGAAAAAAAATAGGTCCATAGGCCATCAAGCTGAGAGCTAATTTGCAGACCGGGTCTCTAACACACAAAAGACAGTGACAAACAATTAAACAATTAAACAATCTCACAGCACATTAAACCATACAGAACATGACATCTAAATCACAGCTAACTTGGTCACCTATTCATTTAAATGAGTGGCTTCAAACCTCTTGACCCAAACCACACTGCAGCCTCTAACTCTGTGTTGTACTATATGTGCAGATATTAAAAAGTGTCCAAATTCTGATTCATAAATAATCTGAATGAAAGTGATTCAACCATAAGCAGCTGGCACCTGTTGGCTTTCAGTTGAGCTTCAGTGCGCTCTTTTAATTATCAGAGCGCTGGTGTTGTTTGGGGCTGCCAGTGCTCAGACCTGCTGGGTGTGTGTGCTAGTGAGAGTGTGCTGGACACAGCTGTTCCCAGATGCATACGTGATGCCATTTGTCCCGCTCTATAATCTCCTTTGCGGAGAGAAGAGTGGACGCTTCTGGACCATGAAATCGGGTACAAATCAAGGGAGTGTTGCAGTGGCCAGCTGGTGCTGAGGTCTCACTCATCGGAAACAATCAGTCAGAAGATTTAGAGGCTGAATCACAGGTCCTGGCGGGCATGATACCTGCAGAGTGTTTTATACTGACTATGGTTCCAGAGAGGCTACATAAAGATTATATGATTGTCCCCTTAACAGTCAAGTCCATTTCTCTCATTTTATTCCCAAAACATTTTTATTGACTGCAACAAGGAAGAGCAAGTGGTGACAGTTGTTGTTAGCACTCATGCACAGTAATGTGCTAGCAATGCCATAAGAAGTGGGTCAGTTGGTGGGTATGACCAGTTGGTGTCCCCCGTGAATGTGTTTATAACAAGGAAACTGACAGGGTATAAACAAATGTAAAACTTTATTTGGATATAAGCGTATATTCAGTGTCTTCATAAAGAACCTCTTTGTTTTCTTGAGCCTAGATTTTAGTAATCTCTTATTATTACAGCATTGCTCAGCATTTTTAAGCTCAGACAAATGTTTGGAGGGGAAACACACTAACAGTGTCACCCCAGAATAGGGCTTTTGCCTCTCCATGACTTAGGAAAGAGCACGGTATGTTACCATTGCTATTGAGGACCAGGAGCAGAGGTACCGGGCACCTGTGTCACCTCCTGCCAAACCACTGCAATTTAAGTTCAACAATTTTTAAATCCATAAAGGATATATATAAAATAAAAAATAAAAAACTTAAATAGCCCACAAAAAAGCATGACACTTTATCCCTGAGGCCAATGTATGAGAGTAAACAGTTGAACCTTCTTAAAATAAGAAAACAGTTGTTGGCTGTGACGTGCTTAGGAGCATATTATCCAACAAGCTGTCCATACTTTCTGAGGGCCTAAGGTGAAAGGTTAAAAGCTTTAAAAGAAAAGCCTTTACAGCCTGTCAGAAAGCTAACTCATCGGTCTAATTGGTAACTCCATACCTACTAGTATAACTGCATCCTGTCTGGTAAAAACATTAAAAAGGATACTCAGTGGAGCCACTCTGTAACAAGTCGTCAACTGGGGCATGAATAAAGAGTGTATAAGAAATATGACTTATTTCTTGGTATTACTGATTTTCAGCTTATTTTTGATATTACTGCAGGACAGCTTAAGGTGTGGGAAGCAATGTTGTTTTGGAAATATGCTGTTCTCTTGTCAGGCAAAAGTAGAAAGTGTTATGTTTGGAAACCCAAGCATGATTATTGATTTTGACTGCAGATGTGTATTATGCTTGGTCTATATATATGTAAATACTGTATATATATGTGAATGGCACTGTCACTTATAGGCTGAACTTGCAATGTGAGTGTAAACATCTTAGTGTGTAAATGACGATGGCTACAGAAGTTAAAAAAGTAACAGAGCAGAATAGAGTGCAGTCTAAGATTAGCCTCCCCTCTGACTCGGCTTGCAGATGCCTGCCATGGTTGCCATTCCTTCCTTCCTGTCCAGCGACATGCCAAAGGGAAGTATATCAGATCACTTGCCCCAGAGACAGGGCAGGGCTTCAGACCTTTAACAAAATAAAGAATTTATAACATGTTATTGTATGTGCTATATATTCACAGCTTCTCTGTAGTCGGCAACACTGACTTACGAAAACTGTTATTTAGAGGTAAAGGCCTAATTCAAGGTTGCTGTGCTATTTTGTTGATAGTGCTCTAGACTCCCACGTATTTTAGAAAAGCAGCACACTTCAAGGTTGTCATGATATAGAAAAAACAATCAATGGTTTTGCTCACCCACTAAGCTCTCTTACTGGAGAATCAATGTTTGAATTTAAAGTAGACCTACATAATAGCTACATCTTAGATACTATACTGAGAGTGAGAATACATAATTTCACAGGAAGTTGTGCAAAATGATCTAACAAAAACTAGCCCTGATTCTTATATATATATATATATATATATATATATATATATATATATATATATATAGCCTATATATATATATAAAAGAAATATTAAAAAATCGGTTCTAACTTATTATTTTTTCTTTATTAGAGTGTACCTTGTTGGTATCAGATAAAATTCATGTAGTAGGCTACTACCTTCTGTTTAAAGTTGTCATCCTGCTGTCTTACCTGTGTGTTTTTTAATCTATCTGCGGAATTCTCGCAAGACTTGTAAATTCTGTGAGTCTAATAAATTCATAAATTAAACTGTAGGCAACACTTAATTAGTCATTAAACACCTGCAAAGTGGAGAGATAGGCTACATGTAATAATAGAATCAAATCAATGATCAACACTAACTTGTTCAGCTGCTTGTCCCCTAAAACTCCTTTTTTCTCTGCTATAAAGTCTTACTGATATTAACATGATGGCTTCATTGTGATGTGCTTAGTGTTAATATCTCTCACTGCCTCTTCACATTAAAACCCCATCTACACATAACAAGAGCATAAAAACTTAAGGGGAACTTATGTAGGACTCTTATGCGATGACATTATGAAAAAGTAAATAAATACACTGCCGGAGTTCCCTATTTTAAATTCCGTGTTATGTCCCACTTAATAAAACAACTCATTCATCAACATCCGTTTCTGTGCTGTAGCCTATGTAAGTGTGACAGAACCTTTTTGGCATGTGAATACTTCCTCTCTGTGGTTTTATATGGATCAGTTTAGCAGCTAAACATATGAGAAAATGTGCTGAATCCATTTTATTCCCAGTGGGGGAGAGAAGGAAGCATCTTAATGAAATGTGTATACTGTAACATATAAATATGTGTGGGTGTTTAATGTTCTCACATGTTCAGGATGTCAGCCATGTGTGTGAGAGATGGATCTGTAGAATTCCTTCAGTGCAGCAAAGCCGTAAGGTGACCCCAAAGTCCCAGTCAGGTGCAACGCTGAGTATAAGGGGGAATTTGTGGTTGTGTGCGGGAATGTGGGTGGGAAAACATCTAAATCTAAATCCATGGTCGACAGCTGCTGTGTGAGTGTGTTTCTCACATGTGTGGGTGTATTTGTGAGGAGGGTTGTGAAATGATCCTGACTGTTTGTGTTTCCCTGTCTTGAGATCAATTTGCCCCTGGTTCAAAGAGAGCTGACGAAGACATGTATCAGTGAGTGAAACTTGAAGCTGTGATCCTGTGTCCCCGCTGCCCCAGACAATCCCATAGATTCCACATTAGAGACAGACCTAGCACTTAAAGCTCTCCCATATGCCCTTTGTGAATGCTGTAGCCATGACTCCTGGCATGGTTTTCAACAGCTGCACAAATGTATAATGACATAATTTGTATCTTTCATGAGAAAATTTCAGCTGGACTTGAAATGACTCTATGTTGTCTTCCTCATCGACCATGTCTGATGAGTACAATGCACTGCCTGTCACTTTGTAATACCTTTGTTTTCTACAGGTATGGACCTCTTCACAAACTCACCAGCCTTACACAATTTACCCATGGCGAAAACACAGCACTGGGATAGTGAGAGTAAAAAGGGACTGGATAATCCCTCCAATCAGGGTGCTGGAAAACAGCAAACAAGTTCCTGAAGACCTTGTCCAGGTAAAATAGGTTGAATGTATGACACTTGAATTGTCAATAAATGCCAAAAAAATGCATGCATTATAATACCAAATACCAAATGTGGTGCATTTAAAGTGCATGTCTGTTGCTACATACTAAAATATTAACATATTTCAGGCCTTTGAGAAAGTTGAGGTTATCTGGAGCTTTCTAGTTGCTGTTTTTTTACTTTTATATTATAGTCTAATACGGTTGTTAACAATGATTTCTTTATTAATTTTGGAAATAGGCATCTAGGCATTATCATATGTGTATTTAACTCTAGTTACTATAAACTAAAAGTAGATTGCATGGCAGGGTTGCTTGATGGCCTGCATTACTCCTTTAGTTCACAGTGACTTCCTACAGGCACTCATTTAAAACATATTGGCCAGATTTTAAGTTTAAGTAAATTAGTTCCCTTAACTTGGGAACTAATTAAGTAAATTAGTTCCCAAGTAAAATTAGAGTTGGGTGAGGCACAGAAGCCATTGTTCCTTATAGGATGCAGGTTGGCGTCATTCATTCTTCATTTTTGTTTTCTACATTATGTATGTATCTATAGTCATGGTAATGATGAGTGCTATGCAAGAGATTTACAGAACTTTCTTGAAACATCTTGAGTTTTTTTTTATAAATGGCTTCCAAGTCTATGTGTGAGATATATTCACTTTAAATTCACTAGTGACAGCCCGGCCTATAATTGTATTTTTTAGTTTTCATACAGTAGTGACACATATATACACCAGAGGCAGTATGTCAAAGCCAGAGAATGCAAAATACATAGATTTAGTTGTAAAGATTATAATTTAGTTTAGATTGTCATTTCCTGTCTTAAGTCATGGCCTCTATAGGCTTCAACATCAGTCCCTAAGTCCCAAACTGTCAACACTCACATCTGGTGTTACAACATATGGTTTTCATTCCCCCCCCCCCAACTTCCCAAGAGGCTGTGATGTTCAGTAACCTTTCCTTCTACTCTTTTTTAGATCAAATCAGACAAAATCTTTACAGGAGAGGTGATCTACAAGTTAGAGGGACCTGGAGTGGACCAAGAACCCAAGAACCTGTTTGAGATTGACGATAAGACAGGGATGATCAGGAGCAAGCGACCACTGGATAGAGAGAAATATAACAGCTTCACGGTAAGATATTACTCATGACAGAAGCATTTTAAATCATCTTTAGATTTGACATGTAAAAGGTGAACATGGTACTGTACATAAAGCAAGAATGCACTCAGTGAGTCCTTACACATGTTTCAAAGCAGCACTTCGTGTTTTTGACGTGCCTCTGAACATACATCAGTGTTTCAGACAGCGGTAACAAACAGCCAGAGGTCAGTTTCTAACTGCTCTAATGGGCATCTTGGGAGAAACTTCAGGATGTCTCAAACCAGATGACTTGTGATGTAACCCACAATAATGAACCAAACATCCTGAACATTTTTTCCCTGCAATTTCCCACATATGTAGTGCACACATGCTGAAAATACACATTTACATGGAGTGACCTGTTGGGTATTTGCTTATTGTTAATAAAACAAGAAAACAACAATTTCAGTCTTGTTGAAATGCTTTTGAATAAGAAGCATGTGTCTCCTGTGTGTAGCTCAAAGCCTTTGCGCTGTCCCCCAGTGGAGAGAGACTTGAAAATCCCACCATCATAGAAATAGTGGTGCTGGATCAGAATGACAATAGGCCGGCCTTCACAAAAAAACTATTTGAAGGCTCTGTTCCCGAGTTCTCTGTCCCAGGTACGTTGTCCATTTTTTATAATGTAGTTTTCAAAAGTGTGTTTTAACAATTGAAGATGAACTAAACTTTACAATATCTTCAAAGGTACCTCAGTGATGTCCGTGTCCGCCACTGATGCAGACGACCACAGGACAGATAATGCTATGCTGAGCTACTCTATCCTGGACCAGGAGAGCATCCCTGCCAATGCTGTGAACAAGACTATGTTTGGCATCAACAATCAGACTGGAGCCATCTACACTAGAGATGTGGGCCTGGACAGAGAGGTATTTAGAGACATCTTCTCATTTTTATTTTCTATCTAAAGTCTGGCGTTGCGTAGCAGCTTGTAGAACCATTAGCAGAAAAAGACCCCATTACTGTTCATTATCAAACACTATATACCTCCTCTGCAATACAAGAGGGCAGCTACAGTAAAATCAGGTGAATGGCATACCTTCTAAAGGATGGACAAAAGAGATTTCTAATCTCAGTGGGACTTTCCTGGATAAATAATTAAATAATCAGTTGAAGTTATGAATTGTAGGCTTTCAGTCGTCAAACAGAAATCTGCTGAAACTAGTGTGTACTTTTATTCATCCAAGATGGCGGCGCGAGTACATCGCGAGGCTCAGGGTCTCTCCAGTATATGCAACCATTGTATATATCCAGCACTTTGCTGCTATTGCACTTCTGGTTAGACCTAAACTGCATTTCGTTGCCTTGTACCTGTACTTGTGTAATGACAATAAAGTTGAATCTAATCTAATCTAATCTAATCTACTCCTAGTCTTTTCAAAATCTGCAAAGAATGTGAAAGTTGTGTGATGTGTCCCCAGCTTAATACACACGTCAAACTCAAAACCTGTAGGGTGAATTTGTCATCTGCATGGCCCACAAATACATTTTTTGTTAACAGCTTGGCTCTTCAAACATATCCAAACTGGCCTTTGACCCATGATGTGATTCTAAATTAGCAAAGTGACCCAGAATCTGACATTACTGCTTAAATGGCTACACTAAGCATGTTGTCAAATTCAAAGTTCTAAGATTTTTGTTACACTGTGGTTTAATTACAAATGTATCATGTTATTTTCCCTAGGTTGTCAAAAGTTTCAAGCTGAAACTACAGGTGGCTGATATGTTAGGCATGGGGCTGACAGATGAAGGTGTGGCAGTTATACATGTGTCCGATATCAACAACCATGCCCCTCAGTTCAACCCTGCCCAGGTTGGTCTCTGTCTTTCATAAATGCAAAATTAAGTATAATTACTGTAAATATATAATACATTTGTCAACTGGGCTTCATTCATCACAGTACAATATGCTGGCGGTGGAAAACAGACACGACTATGAGGTTGGACGGGTCAACGTAACAGACAAAGACGTCCATGGAACAGGAAACTGGGAGGTCAAATATTTCATTTACAATGACCCGCATAGAAACTTTGCCATTAGTACGGATCCAGCCACCAACCAGGGAGTACTCACAGTGGTGAAGGTACGGCACAGATGCTACACCAGATGAACAGGAGATGTCTCCTATGAATACAACAAGGTTCAAGGCTAGGCGGAAGAGCTTTAGTAACTAGTTTGTCATATTCTCCAAATTGACAATGAGTAGGCCAAGAATAACACTAAATTCATGAATTAACTCTTTTTATACAATCTCCCAGCTATTATTAGTGAGGTACAGGTTAACTGGAATGGCCTTGTAGATGAATTCAAGTAGCACCATCTAGTGGTTGACTTTTAAAATTCAATTCAATCAATGTTTGGGGTCCTGACCCATGAGATGCTTGTTGAGTAGTACTGTTTTCAATCTTTGTTATCCTTCCTTCATTTTTTTTCTGCATTTATTTACTCATTAAGATTGTTAAAACCAATCAGGCATCACAATGTTTCAAGCATGCTGTTATTTTTCATATATTTTATAGTTTTTCAGTTATTCAGCTTTTACTTTTCATGATGTTTCATTCTGTTTTGTATTGCAGCCCTTGGATTATGAAACACAGCATGAACACACCCTCCTACTGACTGTGGAAAATGTCAATCCTCTGAGTAATAAGGCTCCCAAGCTCACAGTGAGCTCCGCTACAGTGACAGTGACAGTCGTGAATGAAAATGAGGCTCCACATTTTAGGAAAGACCCTATACAGATTGTAGTGCCTGAGTCTGTGGAGCCTGGGACAGTCCTGATATCCAACATCGCCTATGACCCTGACAATTCAGACCTGAGGTAACATGCACCAGCAAAACAGACGGAGCATTTGTGTGTTTTTTTTTTTAAATAGTGAGTGTGTTGCTAACCTTTGGTGCTTCTTGTGCCACAGGTTTGAGATCAGCAGAGACCCTGAGAGGTGGCTGGACATTAACAAGGTTACAGGAGACATTAGCGTCAAGAGAACATTCAAAATGAAGTCGATACATGTTAAAAACAACATTTACACTGCTGTTGTCAAGGCCACAGGTCAGCTGAATTTGACAGTATATGCAGAACTGTAGTGACCACACATTATTTTTGTATACATTAGTGATTTGAACTAAAAAAAAGTATGAATATAGAGCAATTATTAGCTTTCTGTTAATGTAATGAGGATCCCTAACATGATGCTTTTCTGTGAAGACGCTGGTGGCGTGTCCACAACCGCAACACTGGCCATCACTTTGAAGGAGACCAATGACTTTGCCCCCGAGCTCCACCCACTGAGCGGCTCTGTTTGTAAAGATGCACGCAGGAAGAATTCAGGTTTACTCTTGACAGCTACAGATGAAGACCAATCTCCACATGCTGCACCTTTTGCATTTGAAATGATTGAAGATCTGTCAGTCAACTGGACTATTATTCAAATAAATGGTAAGAAAAGCCTACTACTACTATTATTAAAAGTAGAGAACGGTGCAATCTATGGAAATATGCTTTTCTAAGTTGTCTTTTCTACCCTCCAGGTACTCATGCTTTGCTTCATCCACTGGTAGAGCTAGAAGCAGCAGATTATGTGGTAACGTTGTTGGTCTCGGACTCTGGCAGCCCATCTCTTAGAACACATGCTCAGGTCAATGTCACTGTGTGCATCTGTGATTCATTTGGAGACTGTAAGTCAGAGGCGGGGGCCATCTTTGGATCAAGTGTGGGAATAAACTTCATTTCTCTCATCATCATCATGGCCTGCATTGCACTTCTGTTGTGTAAGATACTGGTTAATCTATACAAATGGATACATGCATATACAACTACTTTAAAAGATTAACCTATACATGTCAAACCTTACTTTTGAAACTTGATTGAATGCAGTGCTGCTCGTCCTGGCCGTGGCAGTGACTTCTTGTGGGAGACGGCATCACATCAAGAAGAGAACAGGTCTCCTTGTTGGAGACTCAGAGGACGACATCCGTGACAATGTCCTCAACTATGACGAGCAAGGAGGTGGTGAGGAGGATGAGGTATGGATACAGCAAGGTTTACTTTTGGATGCTGTGGTTAAAATAGAGTGCATTTGTGAGGTTTCAACTGATTTTTTTTTTTTTCATTTTGCAGAACGCTTTTAACATTGATATGTTATGGAATCCCCATGATGCCCCTTCGACACCCGGGTCCTACTTCTCTGTCCCTGGACCAAGAGGCAAGCAGCCTCAAAGAAAGGATGCCCCCCATAACCTCCCTTCACCAACCTACCCACGGAGACCTCCAGCCGATCCCACTGACATTGAGGATTACATTAATGATGTATGAAGCCCATACTCGTACTTATTAGACCTGTGAAGAAGCTCCTGCAAATGACATATTGTATATATTTAAATTTTAGATAACGCAGTTAGTGGTGTCTAGATTTGGTTACAAGACCAATTTGAAGTCTACTATACTACTAATGACTGCACATTTTGCTTCCATCAGGGCCTGGAAGCAGCAGACCATGATCCTAATGTGCCTCCTTACGATACAGCCTTGATCTATGACTACGAGGGAGAGGGCTCGCTGGCAGGAAGCCTTAGCTCCATTGCCTCAGGCAGCTCAGATGGAGACCAGGACTACGACTACCTCAACGATTGGGGGCCCCGCTTTAAAAAGCTGGCCAACATGTATGATCCACGTTAAGATGGAAAACCAGCGCCAATGAAAAAGACCTTATGAATCAAACACAAATATGGCTTGGGTGTTTCTCTGGAAACATTTGATGAGGTTGTGTTGCAGGATACAGTGAGCCAAACAACTGAAGAAAACAATGCCAAAACTATAGGTCTCTAGTGTAATGTGCCTATGGTTTTATTTAAAGCATTTGGACTCATACCAATCCAAAGTTTTGTTGGAATATTTTGTGACTAGCTCAGGAAAATCAAACAACAAAGAGATTATACAGCTGTGAAGAAGGTAGCTGTCTATGGTAACCCATGTGTGTTCAATGTGTCTATTAAGTTTGTGTTTTCTCAGACTTGGTTTGCTCAGTGTTAATGCATTTAATTAGTCTGTTATTGTATTTCTTTTTTATAAGTGATTTTATAAGATAAATGTACTGATTAATTTTCTTTTTACTGTAAATCCTCCATTCCAGTGTTGTTTAATATTTTTGTGATGCTTTATTAGGCAGCACAAAATTACTCATGTCATGACAATATCATGTAACAGTCCTGTGTAATCATTTTCTTTGGAGGAAAAACTTTTATTTCAGTTTTTATTGAATCTACAGAATAAATGTTAAGTTTTTCTTGTGTTTTTTAATTTGATGATTTTGAATCTCATTCATTTTTTATCAGTCTCAGATATAGATGTTAGTCACAAAATATTTAAACCAAGTTTTATTTAAATAATTACGCAACATTTTTACAGAGAAACATTGTCCTAAATTATACTTTACATAAACTTAAAGTGTAAATTGAGAGGAACCTTTCACTGCAGAAAAATACAATAAAGAATAATAAAAAAGTAGAAAGTAAAAACAAACACTTTTCAAACTTACTTTTTCTATTGATGCCAAAAGTGCACTTTGTAGATGTTGATAGTTTTATTTAAATCAATTTGTTCTTAGTATTGTTGTTAAGGTTAGGGTTTCTATTGCGTAAATATGTGATTTGGCAAGTGCACAAAAAGTCATACTTATTCCAAACATGCTACCTAATTCTGTTTAGTTGTAAATCCCATAAATCAACTTCACCAAGGTTGTAAATTTGCACATACATTTTAAGTTCAGACCAGATGTGGGTAAATATTGTCCTCTATGTGCTTGCGAGGAGGTGGAGGAGGGTTGTCCTCTCCTGTGTCCTGTTTGTCCCTCTCTGCCTCCAACCAGCTCTGTGGGACAATCATCTTCTTTGGCCCATGAGACGGTGGACCCAACAGAGCTTCTATGTCATCATAGTTCACCACCTCACGCTCCAGCAGTGCATTTGCCAACTGTAAGACACGTGAGCACACAATAAGACCTAATGCACCTGGTATTCTTGTGCTGATAAAGAGCTGAATCAATTTACCATTGTGAGTTTGTCTCTGTTGTCCAGCAGCAGCTTCTCTGTTTGTCTGTAGGCCCGGGCTATCAACAACTTAGCCTCCTGAAGAGAGCAAGACATGCTCGGACATTTATTAAATAGAAACAGAAGTGAACAAAATAAACATCCTTTCCTGACTGAATTAAACTACAAATTAATAGACCTGTACCTGTGTAGGATTTAAACAATTGTGCCAGATCCTTATGAACAAAAGTTTTTTTTATTGAAACTAAATGTTATGTACCAAAGCTTTTTTTCCAAAATATCCAAGAACAAAACATTTCAATAACTATTTTTCATGCATTTGAGGGTGTTTGCTATTTTAATGGAGGATATTTAAAAATAAACAGTACACATGATCAGGCAGGCAGGTGAGGTGATCTGCTTTAAAGATGTCACTAACATTGTGTTTTTTTTGGTGTGTGTAATCCTCTAATGTGAGTTATTATTTTTCAACTGGAATACGTATGTTTTTATTATATATAAAAATGTACTGGAAAATATATAATTTCATTTCTTCTGTTGCCCCATTGCTGTGACAACATGACCTCACAGAGTGTGATGATGCTTTGAAATATAGAATCACCTCAGAATGAACACACTCTCCAACAGAGAGCAGCCAGCAGCACAATGGGAACTAACTTAGGTAAGAAAAACTTCCTAATTACTAAATTTTCTGCAGCATAAAAGATTTTTAATAAATCACAAATATTTGTGTTTGCACAGACTTTTCAGATAAGGCCACACTCAGATAGATGACAAATTTACAAATGTTCTACATACCCGAAGAGAAAGAGAACCTGCACTCAGATGGCAACAACTTTGGCTCCATGAAGATTTCATTTTAACTTCTATCTTCTCCTCCACCAACCTTATATTTTCTATGCATGTTCACTATTATTTGCCTATGATCTTTCCCTCCTAAGCGCTCCATTTTCTGCTTTTCTCTTTGTTATTTATGCAGGTGTTTCAGCTCATGAGTGCATGTCAGTGTGCTCCACCGACCAACAACTCAATTGCTTATTATTAAGGGCGGCTGTGACTGTGGAGGTGGAGCGAGGTGCCAATAAGATTGGCGGTTCAAACCCCGCTCCACCTGCCGTTCACAATTAAGTCGAAGTGTCCTCGGGCAAGACACTAAACCCGCGCCCCCACTGGCCCCCTGCTGCCACTGGAGCACGAATGAGAGTGGATGGGTGAATGAATTACCATGCTGTCTTCTGTTTCTCTGCCCTGTCCCCTAACCCCAGCTGGTCCCGACTGACAGCCATTCTCCTTGAGCCTGGGTCAGTCAGACGTTTCTGCCGTTAAAGCCAGTTTTCCTCTCCACTGTTAGCAAATGCTTGCTCAAGGGAAATTTGTTGGGTTTTCCATACTTATGTTTTTCTAGGTTGTCAATTCAAAGTTTATTAAGGTTAGAATTTTTTATGATGTTCGTTTAATTATTGCCCTTTACTGAGACAGCAAACTAAAAGGAACAAAGTGCCTCTGTAATTTGAACTAAGGCTGTTCTGTAGACATGGTACCTGGATTCATCCAATCCAGGGACTTTTTGAAATTCATTTTGCTCTAAACAGACATAGAATTATTAAAATTGGATCAAACTAAATTAAATAACAATCAATCCCTTTTAACTCCCCTCGTGTCCACATACGTTCCTAGCTATATTTTATTGTAAATTAAAACAAAATGCTAAAATAATAAATTTTGATTGTGTGTGGTAATTTATCAACAGTGTTGAAAACATTGTAAAAATAAAAAGGATGTACTAAACAATAGTTTAGTCAAGTTTTAAATAGATAGAGTATATCAGAGGACTATTAGATTCTAATGTCTTCAAATGATTAAATATGTACATTACATAAATAAGAAAACTCAAAAATAAAAAATACTGAGAAGGCTTTTTATGTAAAACATATGTCACGCGGGTTTGAAGGTGACAGAAGAACAGGATGATCTATCATCTGCATCAAAAGCCTTGACAGGTGACTACAATGGAATTTTAATATTTTGGTTTCCAACAGATATTAGGTTTTTTATACCAGCACTACTACTAGGGGTACGTACATGGTCCATCTGATGCTGCAGTCCATGGCTGAAAGGGCGGCGGCCGATGGCACCTTGATCCTCTGTTTCTGGAAAGGACACCTGGCCAACACTGTCACACATACCATACTGCTTGACCATGGAGTAGGCCACACGCGTCACCTTACGCAGGTCATCCTGAGCTCCTGATGTAAAATTTTAAATAATAACTTTCCCATGAATAGAAATTTAAGTTAAAATATACACAGTCACAAGACAGCTTGAACAGTACCTGTGGTGACCTTGTTAAAGGTGATTGCTTCAGCAGCTCTTCCCCCCAGAGCCATGCACATACGCTCAAACAGCTGCTCCTTGGTGAAGAGGTACTTCTCACAAGGCAAGATTTGGGTAAATCCCAGAGCTGCATTAGTCCGTGGAGCGATGGACACCTAAAACACAAATGTTAGGTCTAATGATTTAACTGCAGAGCAGTAACGTGTAACCCAACTAATGTGATTGTCATGTACAACTTTGACCAACATTATTTCAAAATTTCTCAATATCAGCTAAAACTAAGCCAACATAAATGCCAGAAATATGTACCTTCATGACTGCTTCTGTGTGCTCAAGTAGCCAACCCACTAAAGCATGTCCAGACTCATGGAAAGCAACCACCCTCTGCTCCTCTTTAGAAAGGATCTTGCTCTTTTTTACACTTCCTACCAACACACATATTAACAATGTGTAATGTATAGTTTTTGGGAAAAAAGGTTATCTGTATTATTTAGTTGTATCATACCTGCTATAACTCTTTCAACTGCATACTCAAAGTTTAATGTATCAATGTGCTTATGTCCTTCTCTGGCAGCATGCAAAGCAGCTTCATTACAGATGTTAGCAATGTCTGCACCTGGAGAACATAATAAGATAGACATTTTGTTCAGTAAATGTTGAGAGTTGTAATGACATATTGTGAGAAAGAGTATGAATATACCACTGAAGCCTGGAGTTAATTCAGCCAGACGCAGAGAATAGAAACTGGCTGGTTGGTTGAGTTTTAGAATCTTCAAATGTTGCTCATATATCTCTTGCCTTTCCTAGCAACACAAAAAAAACAATTCAAAGTAAAATATTATAATAATGCAATAGAAATATACATATACAGTTGTGCTCAAATGTTTACATACCCTGGCAGAATTTGGGATTTTTTGTCCATTTTTTTTTAGAGAATATGAATGATAACACAAAAACCTTTCTTTTACTCATAGTTAGTGGTTGAGTGAAGCCATTTATTGTCAAACAACTGTTTTAATCTTAAATCATAATAACAACAGAAACTACCCAAACAACCCTAATCAAAAGTTTACATACCCCAGATCTTAATACTGTGTATTGCCACCCAATGACAGCTTGAAGTTTTTTGTGGTATTTGTGGCCAAAAAGTTTAATTTTGGTCTCATTACTCCAAAAGACTTTAAGAAGTTTTGAGGCTGGTCTCTGTCCCGTTTGCTGTATCTTTTGCATAGTTCTTCTGGCGACTCGACCATGCAGCCAAAATTTCTCTAAGCACCTCCTTATTGTGCATCTTGAAACAGCCACACCACTTTTTATCAGAGAGTCCTGTATTTCAGCTGAAGTGATTTGTGGGTTTTTCTTTTCATCTTGAACAATTTTCCTGGCAGTTATGGTTGAAAGATTTGTTGGTCTACCTGATTTTGGACAGAATCCCTCATTTTCCACTTCTTAATTAATGTTTGAACACTGCTAATTTGCATTCTCAATTTCTTGGATAGTTTTTTATATCCCTTTCCTGTTTTATACAGTTCAATTACCTTTTCCCGCAGATCCTTTGACAATTATTTTGCTTTCCTCATGACTCAGAATACAGAAACGTCATTGCAGCACTGGATGAAAGATGCAAGGGTGCAGTTGTTTGACAATAGATGGCTTCACACAACCCCTAACTATGAGTAAAAGAAAGCTTTTTTGTTATCATTCATATTCTCTGAAAAAAAATGGCTAAAAATATTTAAAATATTCTGCCAGGGTATGTAAACCTTTGAGTCCAACTGTATATATTTTAATCTGGAGTCCTGACTGATATTCACAGTAGAATCAATGTTAAGTAAGAAAACACAAATTTATTAGACAATTGTGTGAAAAATACCTGTAGAGTGGGCAGGTCAATAAAGATGTGCCTGTCCAGTCGGCCTGGTCTCATCAGAGCATTGTCCAAGATATCGGCTCTGTTGGTAGAGGCAAGAACAATCAAATGATCTGTTGTTCCCATTCCTGTAAAAAAAAGAAAGAAAATAAGCTCAATAAGATGATGATATAATTATAGTATATTTACAGCCTTTGGGAACAAAATGTTAGCAAGAAGAGTTGAACTTACCGTCCATCTCCACCAAGAGCTGATTAAGAGTCTGTTCCTCTTCAGTGTTAGAGAAACCTGACATGTTGGTGGAGCGCTTTTTCCCTACAGCATCAATCTCATCAATGTATACAATGCATGGAGCTCTGGCACGTGCCTCTTTAAACAAGCTTCTGACTCTGGCAGCGCCTAGACCTGCAATATCATATTAAAATTGTTAAAGTTTACTTTGAAATCTTTAGTGCTGGTGTTATTTTATGTTTGTCATACATGTACATACCACCAATGACCTCCACAAACTCAGAGCCAGCCATAGCCAGGAAAGGCACCTGAGCCTCAGTGGCTACAGCTTTAGCCAGCAGTGTCTTGCCACAGCCTGGAGGCCCCAGCAGTAAGGCCCCCTTGGGAGGCTTTGCTCCCAGCTGTAGGTATCGATCAGGGTTCTAACAACACATGTATAGGTTAGCATAATTGCCTTTAAAAGGGCATATTTGTATAACTTGAAGTCAACATACTTTGAGGTAGTCAACAAATTCCTTCACTTCCATTTTGGCCTCATGCATGCCAGCTACATCCTTAAACTTTACCCCTTTTCCTGATTTGCCATCCACAATGGTAAACTTGGCCATTTTCAGCTGGTTCTATGACGTTAGAAACAGTATGTAAACATCTGATAAGAGTAATACAAATTTGATCATGTGTTGTCACTCACAAATGCACTAAAGCCGCCCTCTCGACCACCCATGCCAGCAAGACGGAAGATATACCAAAGAATTGCCACACCAATGGCAGCCATCCCAAGAGCATAGACTGCACTACAAAGTAATAACATGTTTCATATTAGATGAGCTTGGAGAGAATGGCACGAGTGGCATAGTAAAATAAAACTGCTACAGATTCAGTAGTCATTTTGATGTGTATTAAACAGATACAAGTTCATACTTTCCAAAGAATCCAGTACGTTTGTAGGAGACTGGTATCCTATCTTTTGTATCAATTTTCAACTCTTCTTCAGCAGCTCTGAGCTTCTCCTCAAATTTGTCAATGTTGGCAACCTGCATTCTGTACATGAGTGCCAACCTCTGCTCAACAATAAGAAAAAAATGAAAATAGTACAGCATCAGCTCCAATACTATATGAAATGCTTTAATGTTGTTAGTCTGTTTCAGATCCTATTATACATACAGGCCTTCCAAAGATAACAGCTCCAGGATGAAGGTAAATTTCTACAATGTCACTTTCAGGAACAACCTGCACACGTGACACTTCACCCTTAGCCAGCATCTCATTGACAAAGTCATTCCAAGAGATGTTGCCACCACTGGTATTAATAGAGTTTAGCAGACTCATGATAAGTGCAATAAAAAAGAGTGTCCGTAGACGCTCTCTGTACATCTGGTCCTCCTGCTCCCGACGTTTCTTCTCCTCTGGAAAAACAATACTACTAAAACTTACTAAATGGAAAAAAAAAAATCTAAACATATTTTTTTTTAATAGAGATTAATTACGTTCATCTTCCTCTGGAGACTTCCCTTTTGGACCATTATTTTTTTTCTTCTCTTTTCTTGATTGAGATGTACTGAAAAAGCAAGTTGTTCCTGTAACAAAGGCATTATAAATGACTGAATAGAAAGTTACATACATTTTTAATAAAAATAAATAAAAACAAATAAAAAACATAATTACCTAGTAGGTTAATCAAACCAACTGTGTTTCTCAGCAGGTTACCCTTATTTAGGTCATTGCTAATCCCTGCCATTCTTGGACTCATGGGTTGGCAAAGAAGACTCTTTAAGAAACACAGCCAAAAAGCAAAATAACACTTAAATCACAACACATCAGATCTACCCAATAAACAAAAACTGGTAAGTTATTACCCTATAAATATTGTTTTAGTTGCTATAAGGCTTAAGCAAATTTGTCTTACCTCAAGAAAGTGCTGATTTTCACTTGACAACGTCCGGTCTGACTTTGATAGTTGGATATTTTCGAAATTACTCTTGCACCTAAATAGGACGGTCTTAACATTGTCGCTTGATTTTTTCTTGGCCAATGCTACATGACAGTTTCGTCCTGATAATGTCCAGAGTATGCCTCTGCAGTACTTTCTGTAAAGTCCAGCGCGATGCTGCAGTAGAGTTGTCATAATGCCTCTGAAAACTATCCACCTGTCAAACTATATTGGCATGACTGACTTGTTTTATTAAGGTAGGAGTACAGTGCACATCGGGAGCTAGCTCGCTCTTACAAGACGTTAAGCTAATCTTAACCTAAAAAAACAGCCACTAATGTTTACTCACGAAGACCCCCTTGAAGAGAAAAAATGGACTAGTTGCAGTTAGTATTTTTTCTTCATCGTGGTCATTAAAAATGTCTCTAGATCATTGACTTTGCTTTCATAACTGTGAAATGTGCAGCATTTCAAAACATTTCTTCTTCGTGTTTTTGTTGTTTATTACTAGCGCTTGACAGCTAGCTATAAGATGCATTGTCGCCCCCTTCTGTTCTGGAGTCCAAAGCACGGATTAAATTCAATTGATTTCAAACTTTAACTCTATCCAATCTGGGAGATGCCCTGATAAAATACATTTTGTCGTAATCTGGCTTAGACCGAGGTGTTGTACAGTCTGATGACGATGGAATCAAAGAAGCTCTTGTGACGCTTGCACAGTACAAATTTTCTAGCTTATCAGAATTTATGTACATTTAACTCAATATATCTGTTTACTAAAAAGTTTTTATACGTTCTGTTCAGTCCAACATCATTTGGTTAGCGGGACGGTTTTCGGGATCATCTTTAATGAGTGCATTATTGTGGCAATGCGTGTAGCAGGAAACTTCAGCAGAGGGCGCTACTGGTCAGTTAATTAGGATCTGCTTAAATCAAGCTTTAATATAATAACAATAAAAACAACAACAATAATAATAACTAAATTTGTAGTGCGTAGTTGTAGTTATTTTTAAGAAAATACTGATATAGACAAAAGTTGTCTCTCACGCTGAACTTATTCAGGTCAGTTTGAGTGACACACGGCAAACCCAGTTCACTGACCAGTTTCTGAACTAATCAGAATAATAACGTTTTGAGGCTATTGCTCAAAACGTTACTAGACAAATACACTGACAGTTGACTAATAAAACTTAAAATGTACATCAGTTTTCTTATGTATTGATTATAAGTAACATATAATTTGCATAGTTGTAAGAACAGAACGTGGTGTAAATAGAATGTGTAAACAACGAAGACAATTTCTGAAGTGGATTTTGATGTCATTTATTAAAAATGACCAAAAATATCAACCACTTTCAATACAAAACAGGGTCTTTTTGTATAAACTACATACAGCGCCCGTATATGCCCGTAGCGTGTACTCCATTTCCTCTGCCTTGTCCTCCAACTACATAATGGAGTGTTGGCTCATGTATTTGAAACTGCGTCCTTCTGTCAACCACATTGGAGCCACGAGGCGGATCAACAGAATGAGAGCGGGAGTCTACGTGGAGCCAAAATGGCATCTGTTTCCTGCCCCCCGGAAACCGGAACCGCCCAAAGAACCTCAGCCAATCACAGCACGCGGTTTATTCACGATGCGGTTGCGTCATCGCGTCCACACACCGAAGCCAAAGGCCGCTCGGAAACCGCTCGAATGGGTTGGCGGAGAGGATTACACCGAAACTAAATATGATATTTTGACGGTATACGCTCAACCATGCAAGTCTACCGTCGCTCAGATGGACTCTTAAAGACTCCTTCTTGCTGGTGAAGATTCATTTGTTTAACTCAAAGCAAGTTTTTGTGGATATTTTAGTGTTTTTTTTCCCCTCGGTCGTCTGTTTGGTGCGCTAGCCTCTGTTGCAGCGAGCTGCCTTGGAGCTGCGATGGTCGACTTTATGCGGATGTCTCTAGGAAGTCTATTTTGAACCGACAGCAACAAATGGGAACATCTAGTATTGGCCGAAAACATCGCGGCATTGACTAAACAGTTTATTTTTTCACGTTTTATCCTGGGGAACTATTAAAAAGGTAAGCTTGTTTTTTAGTCTTGCAAAGCTAACAACAAACTGTAATGCTCTTTCAGTGGTTGGGTGAGTCTGGGCGCTAATATGTTGCGTCAGAGGTCAGCTTTGACTAACTAGGTATATTTTCCCAGAAGTTTTCCCACATTGAAGTCTAGCGTTGTGGTTTATTGTTTACGGGACTATGTTATGTTGTTTCATACTACAAATACATTTGATTATTATCTGTAGTGGTGCAATAAAGCTATTTTAGAGCATTGTGTTTGGTCTGTTTTGGTCACGGTGCAGTGCCGCTGGTAATGTTTTCTATCGAAATCATGCACCTAGTCTTTTCGCACTGATTCTAGCTGAAGTAAAGAAATGGTCATTTGTGATGGTACAAGGTTTAACATTAGGCTTACTACACGGAGACGTTTATACAAAAATAAAGCTGTTTTATGCGCGTGGATAGCTAACACGTTTTAAAGTAAAAGCGATAGTTTCAAAATAGTGAGGTGGTTTCAGGACTCGTGGCACGGAATTGTAGGCTCATTAAAGTCTCATACAGTCAAGAGTTGACCTATTTCTGACTATCACAGGGCTGCATTTTCGACCAATTTGACTACACGCAGCTCAGTCGAATACATGTTTGAGTTGGGCTTGTTTTGAAATGCAGTGCAGCTTGGTGTATTAAATATATGTACATGTAATAGTCGACAGACGATTGTAAGCATGGGTTCAGCTGTCTGTATAGAAGAGTATGTGTGTTGGTGTGTACAAGAAAGGCTCAATAAGGTGGAATGGGGGATGTGGCAGAAATTGAAATTAGAGGAGATGCTCACCAGTTTGGTGCAGTAGTGATGCTGGGAAAACACTGCAGTGCTGCTGGAGGTGTTTTCTACTAAGACACAGAGTATGTTTGAGCTTGTTGGGCGTTCATGTTGACTACACTGCAGAGGCACTGATGCATATCTCAGTCTGCCTATAGTCTGCTTAGCTCTTATTTCTCTCTGCCACAATAAAACCCTAAAAGGTGATCCCATTGCTTGTGTTTGCAGTATCTAAAATGTTCTTTTTGGCTGTTAACACATGTTGTTTATGGTCAAGAGTGTAAAACAGCGGTGGGCCCCTGTCTATCCTTTACTGTAATATGTGTGACCCATGTGCACACACTGCTTTGCTTTATAATAGCTGAGTGGAGCTGTAATATGATTATAGAGGATTTGCTCTCCCCAAAACTCTGTCATCTGCCAAACATTGTTAGAGCTCATTTCAAACACAACAGAAATAGACCAGTCAATATGAAAGAGAAAACAAAATACCCTGAGATCCTGGAAGACTGGTGCTGATGGACATGAGAGGTCATATTAAAAGCTACTGATTCACAAACCACTGCAGCAGTTGCACATTAGACACCATCTATCAGTACATGACTCTGCAAATTAAACTGATAGCCACATATATTGGTATTGATATTTTCGAGTAGGGTGAATTTCACCTTTATTAGAACACACTTTAAATATTATACTACAACCAGAATTGCCGGATTTATTTATTAAAAAAATGTTTTCGTCTCTATACTACTTTTATTAATACATGGACTATAGACTGCAGGACTGTAACAACATGATTTCATAACAGTGGTTTTTAATTTTCTCCTTTTTCTCTTTGATGCCAAGCATTTTTGGTAAAGGTTTGTTCCCTTTCTCATTTATAATATTTCCTGCTGTGTTAAGAAGAGGCTCACTTTCAACACATGGAGCACAGAGGAATGCCCATGCTGCTTGTCCTGTTTTGCATCATTTGAGGCCCTGGTGATCGGCTGTTCTAGCCAATTGCAGATCACACTATCTTCAGTCAGGATTGGCCGATTGATTGGAGCACCCCTAGTAAAAATAATATGCCTTCGTTGATAACTATGCAAAGAAGTTTTACAGACAAAAATATCAAATAAGAGCCACACATTTTCCAGTCAAAGTTGACGTTTATTGCCACAGTTAGCAGCTACCATGTTTGCCTGTTGTAGTACTCTGTGATGGATCAGATCAGCCCAAAAAGGTCCAATTATAGTGTAATCAGACTCTGATTAAAAAACACCCTGCATTTTTACAAGGAAAAGGATGTTTTCTTTTTTTTTGTTACTACTAACTCTAGCTCTGACACTCATGCAAGTGAGTTTGCTGCAATGTCGAATGAAAACCACGGGCTTCTCAACAGAGCCACATGAGTAAAGACGGGTGCTGCAATCTGGTAAAACAACTCCGTGAGCACATCTTTGGCTAAATAGAGTCTGTGTTTGAGTTTTAGAGAACATTTATATGATGGTGCGTTTTGCGAAAACCGCAAGAACTCTGTTGCGGATTGGCCTCTTTATTTACGCAAGCCCGGTGTTGTTACACATTCAGGGCGCAAAATTTTGAATCCGGCCAAACAGGTGTTTTTGTTTTGTTGTGGCTGTCGCTCTTGTAAAGTGTGAAGCCGCCCTCCACTTTGAAAACGATGACGTCATAGGTGCAACATCCATGCTCTGCAGAAGCAGGGGTAGCAAAAGAAACAAAAACAAAACCCACCCCTCTATGGGTCTGGCTGGAATAATCAATAGTTTTGGGCCTCTTGGGTGGATTACGTGGTAATGTTGTCGTGTGAACTGTTGAATTATCCTGACAAGCGTTCTCATGTAAATGGTCCATTTGAAGCACTGAGCTTTCTGTACTTGCCCCAGTGCCATGTTGCACAGGCATTGGCTTAATTTTAGGGCAAAGGCTTGTGCACTGCTCTTGGGCATCTCAAATGAATGTGCAAATTAGGGTTGAACGATATTTTATTTTAACATCGATATCGCGATGTGTGCGTGAGCGATAGTCACATCGCTGGAACATGCGATGTGAAGGGTAGTAGCCCATGGTGTATTAAGACAACGGTAGCACCAGGGTAGCACACAGTAAACACAAGTTTGTTATATGGCTTGTTGCTGGGGTGACATGCATGTTCCACGTGCCTGCACAGTGATTGGTTCGCTGTGCCGCTGCTCACCGCTCACAGCCAACATTCACTGATAAAAATGTGCGACGAAAAGGATCCGCCACAAAGAAAAATATTTTTTACCAAAAAGAAAGTCGAAATCATCTATTTGGGACTATTTCGGCTACAAAAGGAGGATGTTGACCAAAAAGAGGTATTTGCCCGCAAATACCTGTGTATTCCTGCTCGCCGTCAGAGAGACTTTTCAGTACTAGTGGCAACATCGTCACTTGCTAACGAACCTGCCTCAAGCCTGCTAAAGTTGATAGACTTGTGTTCTTAGCTAAAAACCTTGAGTAGGCAAATCATACAGCATACATAAGCATGCATGATCATAATAATGCTAAAGAATACTCAGTTTAGAAGTTTTATTTCATTTTGTTTAGCCATGATTATTATGACCAACACCCACACTGTTTTACTTTGGAACTTTGGCTAAGAAAAGTTGACTTAAAAGTTTGTGAACCAAAATGATTACAAGTTGTTTTATAAAAAATATATTTATGTTAAGTTATATTGTTGTAAACCAATCAGGAGGGTTGGTGTAAAGCTGCTGTTTTATAAAAAAATGTGTTCTGCTTTTGTGTTTACAGAAATGTTCTAATTTTGGAATAAAATATTAAGTGACCTTTTTGTAATGAAGCTTGCTTATTAATGAAATTATTGATTGACTTTAGCCTGGATTGATGGCACTCAATATTGCAATATATATTGTTGGGGGAAAAAAATCGCAATGTAATTTTTTTCCAATATTGTGCAGCCCTAGTGCAAATGTTGGTTTTTAATACATCACAAGCAATCTGCTTCACGCATATGCACTTAAACGCCGTAGTGTCCGTGCCAGGCCATCGGGGGCACTGTGAATTCTGCTATTGCCTACATGTGATTACACAGAAGAAGCAGCTCTACAGTAGAGTGGACTACTAGGTAGGACTACATGTCTGTCTACTGCTTGTGCTGTAGCAATCCAGTTCATTTGAATTTTATACTGCAACTCAATATAACAACCACAGGGATTTACAAGATGACACTTTCTGTCCTAAGACCCTCCATCAGGGGAAAGATAAACTAGTCGGCTGCTGCTGTTTTCAGCTGGCATCTGATTATTGCGCACTTTGCTAGTGTTACAGGATTGCATTTGCCACACTTTACACTATCTTTACATGCACAGCTTAGTTGGACTATGGTCATAGTTCACTGCAAACAGTAGGCTATACAGTATATTTGAAATATTGAGTCCCCCACGCTATTCTGAGGCTGATGCTGCATTCATGCGAGTGCGCCACCTTGTATTCACCTTAATGGAACACAGTAATCATTATCTAACCTGATATTTAAAGAACTCACTGAGCAAAAACACAGTGGTTGTTTACAAATATCTTTGTTGAGGTGTGGGTGGCTGTCAGTTTGACGGTACACGGTTCTCTGGAATCTTGCTGAAGGCGCTCTTTTTCATGTGCGAATGGGAGAATCGAGCGGCTGGTCATACTCACAGGGAAGAGGAGCCTGTAGCTTTACCTCTCACACCCATTCAGCCTGCCTTCTGTTAGTACAGGCACTCCCCTCCCCCACATGTGCCGAGAGTGTGGTCCTTTTAGGTAAACAAGCATGGCTGCTCTTGTTGCTTGCCTCTGTGGCTTAGTTTCTCTTCAGCCACCCCCTCCTCCACCCATTTCCAATTTAGTAAATCTTTTATAGCCGCACAATCTCAGTGGATACTCAAATGGCATTGGATGCTCTTTGAAATACTGCCTAGTCCTTTCCCCCCCTCCTCTAGCCTCCAAATGGAACAAAATGGCGGGCCGCAGTCCTGCTGTTCCCCTCAGGGACGGTACAGCCCCATTTTGGGCTTTGGAGGGTCCAACTGGTTAGTAGGGTCTTTAACTTGAGCTAGGTTGGATTTGTGCATTGGCCTTGCTTGATAAGACTGGATATAATTTCTGTTGTGAGGACTTCAAGAGAGGTTTGCTCTTCTGCTCTGCTGTAGTCTCCCCAGAAATATGCACTCACTAAACCAATGATTCAGTAATGCTATATTTATAGTTCTTTAATTTTCATTACTTAAAACAACAAGAAGCTCTACAGAATCAAGGTGGTTTAAAGCTCGTAGTTGTCTTTACTAGCTTACATCTTAACTACAAATGTGGACACTGTTTGGAGAATGCCTGTCATCGTTATTAACGTATGCGATTTCATGCAGTGTAGTGCCACAGTCTAGTGCCAGAGCTAGGTCCATCTCGGTTGTGTCCCTGTCACAGAGCAGTTGTGACAGTTTGCCTTTAGCGTCCTCTTTCATGTTGCTCTTTTGCTGCAGTTTTTTCTCCCTCTTTATTTAAGGCCCTTGTCCAGCAGTAGATTTGGTTAAAAAAAAAAAAAAAGTATTCTCAGCAATCAGCATCCAGTTGACTGTTAGTTGTTTTATTGAGACATCTATTGTGAGCTGGATCATTTGGTGTGGACAGGCTGAATTGAGGCAGTGCTAATGATGACACAGTTGGTGTTGTGAGCAGGAGGCTGTGTGTGGACTGGAATTGTCCCGAGGTTAGTGCTATGAGTTAGGGCTGTGTCAAATATCAAATTTTATGTAAATTCTATGTAAATATCAATCTCAATGATATAGCTTTGTCCAATTTTATTTGATATAGACACTGATCAGCGAGGCAAAGGTTTAAGGTGACCACCTACTTTAATGAAGCATGAGCAGCTGTAGTCCTCATCCTCTCAGCTGGAGCAGAGTGAGGATTAACAAGTAAATTCACAATCAGTTTTCAGATTCTGTGACTGTTCTGCTCACATTACGCAAACATTTGCTCCTCAAAGCGGACCATGGAGAGAACGAAGCAGGAGCGTTACTCGCGCAAAACACGCCGCTGTAAACGGCAGCTTCAGAACGACATAAACCAGTTTAAACCAGAAGCAACGCCTGGCAGTTTCATTGTAGCTTGAACCTAACGTGACAGGAAAATCGAGAGTGGTTCTAATTGTGGAGCTGTGAGGAGCCTTTAGCCTAAAAGTTACTCGACACAGATCCCCTCGAAGCAATATAAAGTTTATGTCAGCTTAATACTTCCTTTAACCTGTTCAAAATAGAAGCAATGTCATGTTGTAGCAGCAAAAATCACTTTTTAATGGCAGAGCCAGAAATTGACATACCATCTTAATTTAACAAAACACTTGTTTACCACCACAGCCGATCCACTGCAGTGGGTTTGAGTAGATCAGTCCTGACTGAACAGAAGAGGCATTAATACATATAATGATATACAATGCATTTTGTGCTGTACTTGTACAACAACTGAGATGATGTAGACATTTAATGATATTTATTTGCTTTTTGTTCAGTAGTTCTTAAATGTCTTTCAAACGCATTTTTCCAAAAAGTACTTTATAAATTTGAAATGCTATTATAAAAAAAATATTAGTGTGTGTGTGTATATATATTGTTTTAATTTCATTTAATGTTTATTGTTTAAGACCTGTGTTTTTAAATATTGAAATATTGTTCAGGAAATATGGAAAACAATATTGTCATTAAAAATATATATAATAATAATAATCCATACTTTGAGTTCTTCTGGAGTAGGCTGTTCGGGGCTGTTCAGTTGTCATGTGCCAAAGCTACACAAGCAATCGTATCAGTCTAGCCACTTTCACACATTGCCCTGGTTGTTTGAACAACCCCCCCAACTTTCACACTTTCACAACTTGCACACCTGGACTCGATCCTTCGGTGACCCTAGGGTCAAGTCCGGTGTGCCCTGTTGTGCGAATATTTTTAGTGTACGCTCTGCGATGAGCAGATGGCATGAACGTTGGGCATCTAGAGCTGAGACCATGTACTGTTTGAACTTCAATATTAGCACAATAATCACCGTCTTCGTGAAGGAATCGGCTCATTTAATTTTTTGTTTTGTGTTAGCTCCATCAAGCTAATTAAGCGTCATCCCCGCTCTTTCCTCCACCCGCTTCTCAGTACAGTCACCAAACTTTTCATGAGATGCATGAAAATTAACCATGTGGCCGTTTTGTGGACCTAATCTGCTCGTGCCAACAACGACGTTCAGATTGTGGCCGGTGATTTTTGTCCGCACTCAATGTGAAAGTGGCTTCTGATATTGAGCACCTATTCTACTGCATAATATGCTCAAATACAATTTTAAAGCACTGTAATATTAAACAATTTCTTTCCCAGCCACTTTCTCCGTAGGCTTTGTCACCTCCCTTGATTCAGAGGGGAAAAGCTGTGTAGTCCGACCAGCCAATGGGAGCGAGTGACCCTTATTTGAATGTGAACCCTTTTATGTGAGTGTGTGATTGGCCGAAGCTTCTAATCCTTAAAAATAATAACGTTAAGGTGAGGTCTTACGGTCTTTATTTCCAATATGCTCTTGGGGTTAGTTTTCCTTATTGAAAACAAAAAGTTGCACAGCATGCGTTTAACTTTGACTGGTCCACAAACAATCATGTATACAGACATGTAAAGAGTCAGTGCTAGAAAAAAGGAGAACATAAGAACGCGGTTCAAGTAGTGTTTTGTGATGTGTGTTGTGCAGCCCTCATGTTTGTTTATATATTATAGTACGTTATATAATCCTGTGCAGCTTGTGGAGAGAACACACACCTTTTAGCCGGACTAGGGCTGCTTTCACAGAAATGGCTGTCCTTGTGTGCCCAGTCATTCTCCTCATATTAGGGATCTGTGCTGAACTGAGGGGGTCAGGCCGGTGTATAGCAGTCTTTTAGTGGGGGAAGGGCGGGCTAATGTCTCCTGGCTGCATCACAAATCACCACAGCCCTTCACAGAGGCTAGCCTTTTGATGGGCCAGATGCAGCTATTCAGCCGTCCATTTACATTGAAATGCAACAACAGGAAGGGGTGAGGGGGCTGTGCGCAGTGGCTGCTGGGATATGCAGACATACCCAAATACCAAAGAGAGGAGGGTCAGCAGACTGGGCCCATAGCCTGCTTGGACAGCTAGACTTTGTTTTGTCCAGGCCCATGACACAAAGAAACAGATCCATGTTTTACCCACTCAGCTTTTTCTGTCTTTAGCTGCTGGCGGTAAAGGGCTCTGGTTTACTCTGGTCTCCTGGTCTATTTGTTTCACATTTTTTGGTGGATATATGATTTGTAGTTTCTTGTTATATTATTTATTTTTCAGTAGTCTATGCTTGGTTGATGTTTTGGCTGCATTGTTGTAGTTTGCTTGTTGATAATAGAGGTAAGACACTGCTATCGGCTGAAGACAAAAGAGGCCAGTGTGTCATTTTACTGTATTTATCTGATTTTTCCAGGAAGAGCTTGGACTGTTTCTGGGGTGTGCACATACCATTAACTCGGGGGGTTCTTAAGGTTGTTTCTGGTCTCAGTCCAACAAAAGACTGTCACTAAGCAGTGGCTCCCATTTTGTCCAAATCACAGCTCAAGCCTTGAGGGAATACAGTGTGCAAAAATGAAACACAGCTTCCATAGGATGGATTGAATCGCAGCTAAGCAGGACACGCATTCAGCGTTTGGTTTATTTTCTGTACCAAAAAATATAATAGGCGGTTTTATAATCCTAACGATAAGGCACACTGAGTCACTTTGTATATTTAAAGCTTGTGTTCTCAAACAATTCAAAGACCTGCTACAACAAACCTGTTTTTGACTTTACTATTTTTAATGCACAAAAAAGTTCTATCACATACTTTGGTCTGGTAATTACCTTTCCAGAGACATTGAACTGTTGTTTGTTACAGCAGACCTAAATAGAGCTGTAAACTCTGTATCCATTCATAAGGTGTAGCTGCTAGACTTAAGCAGACTATAGCGCAGTGCACCACTTTCTACTGTCATTTACAAATTGTTCCTATGATTCTAATTTCTATTAAAAGTTTTGGCAATTACCTTGTTTATTTTTAACCGTGTTAGTGCTGCAATGACGCGTCGACGCCGTTGACTACGAAAATATGTTGACGTGCATAAAATGCGTCGACGCGTCAGTGGGCGTGTCAGGACCGGCTCAGTAGAAGCCTCAATCTCTACACGCTAGCTGTTAAACGCAAAAATGACAAATAAAAAATACACCTGTGATGAAGCTTTGGCATTAGTAATGGCTGACTCTGATTCTGAGAGGGAAAATCTGCCTTTAGAGTCTTTTCAGCCGAGAGAATGAGCGAGAGTAAGAGTGACTTGGACAGCGGCGGCGCTGCTGATGCCTCTCTCAGTGAACATTAAGCACACTCCGTTTTTTCCACACTTTGCCCAACATCAGTGAATGAAACGGGAGGAAACTAGTTGATCTGGCTGCGGTAGTGACGGGGAGGTTGAGATGGGAAGTCGTGTGCGCGTAGCATCTGCTGCTTTACCTTTAGCACAGATGATAGAAGCTGGGGCGGGCGTACTCGCCGTGGCTGCCGTAGTGACAGGGAGGTTGGCAATAATTCAGCTTCCAGAGACAGCCGTGACATCCTGACGCTTTACCCAGTAGAGGAGGGAGAGGCAGGGGTAGCCCTCACAGATGGTACTATGGAGCTGTTCTATCTGGGGGAGTCGGGTTTATTTTATTACTGGAACAAAACATTGTGCACAGAGAAGGTAGGGAGTATTGGAGGTTTGAACTTGCCAAGGTTTAAAGGTTGTCATTTTCCGTCCTAAGTTGTTCAAAGCTGCTTATGCATAGGTATAATCGGTTTTACGGTATACCATTGTATTAAACTACTACGGTATCAACGGTTAAAAAACATGTATTCAAGGTATTAATCAATGTAATATGAACTGATGAGGCACAAATAAAAATGTTTCATTTAATAAAAAGCCTCTGTATTTAACAATATTCTTCAAGTTACACTTACATTTATTCCTTTTATAAAGCTGGAGTTAAACTTAAGTGATTAATTACATAATTAGCGTGCACTAATGCAGGCTTCCGTTGGAGCGGCAGGTGTGTGCGGGCTTCGCGCTGCTGCATGGCGCTGAGCGGGAAGTTTTGGTTAAAGACAGACAGAGCCTGAACTCTGGGATCAGTTAAAGAGCTTTTGGAGAGTCTAGGGGAGAATATAACCAGAAAATGGACTAGTCTCTAGCTCCGCGGTCCATCTTTTCTGCTTTGTCCTACGGGAGCACGCAGTGACGCTGTCTTTTTGCTTTGCTTTTTAATTTTTATTTTATTTTTTTACATACATTTCACATGGAATAAACCTACAGTGCATTAGTTTGGACTTTGTTTTAAATGCTTCACCGACTAATAATGAGGAGAAGAATAGGACAATTTAAAGACTGAGGCAAGACTGAGAGCAGGTAGGCGGAGTCTGAACAGTGCTATTGTTTGTTGGGTTCACTGAGAGCTAAATGGAAGCGCATTTAAGTTCAGCTACTATTTCTGTGGTGTCGGATTAAACCCACATATAAGCTTCAACTGTAGCAGGAAGAACGAGTGGCTACGACCTCTGTTATGCACCGCCGCAGTGTCACATGCTCCATCACGCCTTACGCAGTGACAGTTGGTTGTGAGTTTAATGTTGGCCTGTTGCCTTTGTGAAACACTAAAAGGAACAACACACTGCTGATAAATCCTTTGAAAGGTTCAGTAGAACTGTGTAGTGTGAAGTGATGCACAGTGTCTGTGCTATTACTGAATAATTAGAACAGAGTTGTTAATGAAAATCAATTCAAGCAGCGTTAAGCCTGTATAGGCAATTCAAAACAAAGGAGTTAAGTGCTGCCGTAAAGACACTGCAGTCCTTTATTTGAAATGATGTACTATAATAATTCTTCTACTGTATGATTAAATTTAAAACACTTTAATCTAAGCCCAACTTACCTGGGAAAATAATAGCTTTTCAAGTTTTAATCAATACTGTCAATACGTCAGTTTTTTCTCATGGTTATCATACCGTCAGAATCTCATACCGTCCCATCCGTAATATCAAATACATGTAATCTGTTGGGTAATTTCTAGATATTTCTTGTCCCAAGAAGAAGTTTTGGCCACTGTTTAATATGAGTGAAGGAGTTGTTAAGGAGTGGAAAATCATCCTGAGTTTGGCGGCTTAGGGACTTTCCCTCTGAATATGTGGCAGCAGCAGAGTGAGCAGTTCTTAAAGCTACAGGCTGGTGCTGGCTTCAGGCCTGGCAGGTTTGGTTCCACATCATAGACATACCTCTGTTGTCTGTCTCCTTCATAAAGAAGTGCAGTAGAGAGGTTGGAAATGTAAGGGATCTGGCTCAGAGCATTCTTGTTTTCGTCTGACTTGTCTTGCAGTAGTCGCAGCTCTGTGATTGGACAACTGGCGTTATCAAACATGAATCTTTAAAGGTCTTTTTATACAGTAACCTTTTGCCTATAAATACAGTGTTTGTCAAAGAGTAGTGTGTTGTTGCCTGTGTGCCTGTGTCACTCATACTCCCTGCAGTGGATCTTTTTATAGAAACAGCAGCCAGCAGTGTAATCTCTGGTGTCGATGTAGGACAGTCTTTTATTCCTCTTCATTACTTATTCAAAGCCAGTTCTCTCCCACAATCTTTGCATATTCCCTTTTGAATGTACCGTTTCCTCAGACAGGCTTGAGTTGAAGACCTTTTCTAGACCAAATGTTCTAGATCAAACCATGTAAACTTGCTTTTGACAAGCCATGTATTTCCCTCTAAATGTCAGTATGGAATGTTTGTTTCTTGATAAAAAATATTTCATGCTAATAGTGAACTGCAGCTTGCACTCGCATTTAGTTTGTGCAGCTTGTTTTGTGGCTATACTGCGGGTGGTTAGTTCTAAGTTTGTGACAACTATACTGAACAAAAATTTTGTCATTTTTCATGAGCGGAACTCAAAGATCCAAGACCTTTACTATGTACACAAATTTCTCTCAAATATTGTTCACAAATTTTCCAAATCTTTGTGAGCACTTCTTCGCTGAGATAATCCATTCACCTCACAGGTGTGCCCTATCAAGATGCTGATTAGAGAGCATGATTATTTTACACGATTATTTAACATTATCGACAATAAAAGGCCACTCTAAAATGTGCAGTTTTACTGTATTAAGGGGGTCCAAAAACCAGTCAGTATCTGGTATGACCACCATTTGCCTTACGCAGTGCAACACATCTCCATGGCATAGAGTTGATCAGGTTGTTGATTGTGGTCTCTTCAATGGCCGTGTGTGGGGATATTGGCAGGAACTGGAACGTGCTGTCGTATACACAGATCCAGAGCATCCCAAACATGCTCAATGGGTGACATGTCCGGTGAGTAGTGTTGTCAAAAATATTGATATTTCGATAAATATCGATACTGAAATATCTCAAACGATACAATACTCATTTCCCGAAGTATCGATACCAGCTGAGCTTTGGATTTTACTTGAAAATACAAGAGTTTTTTTTTTTTTACGTGCACTATTGGTTTCTGAATGTATGACAAGAGGGAGAGGCCTTTGAACAAGTACACTGGTGCTGCAACGACGTTGTCGACTACGTTGACTACGAAAATACGTTGACGTGCGTAAACTGCACGTCAACATTCTGAAGGAGAACATCTGCCTTTAGAGTCTTTTCAGCCAAGTGAAAGTGAGAATGAGCGAGACTGAGAGTGCGTCTGTGACTTGGACAGCGGCGGCGCTGCTGGTGCCTCTCTCAGTTAACATAAAGCACACTCCGTTTTCCCACACTTTGCCCAAAATCAGTAAAAGAAACGGGAGGAAACTAGTCGCTTTGGCCGCGGTAGTGACGGGGAGGTTGGGAAGGGAAGCTGTGTGCGCGTAGCACCTGTTGCTTAACCTTTAGCACAGGTGATAAAAGCCGGGGCAGGCGTACTCGCCGCGGTAGTGACAGGGGGGTCGGGAATAATGCAGCTTCCAGAGACCACCGTGTGGGAGAAATACGTGTTGTTCATCCTGACACTTTACCCGGTAAACCGCCAAATCGCAATTCTTGTTGCTTCATCACCGCGGTAAGAAAAAATCCCATACCGCCACAGCCCTAAATAAAATCCACCTGCGTTTGTCAATAACATACGCCTGCCCTACCATAACCCCACCGCTCACCCACACAACGCCATACACGCTGCCTGCCATCTGCCCTGTACAAACTGGGATACATCCGTGAAGAGAACACCTCGCCAAAGGGCCAGACGCTATCAAATGTGAGCATTTGCCCACTCAAGCACGCTGACAGATTGTGCAGAAATTCTTTGGTTTTGCCGATTGTTGCAGCAGCTGTCCGGGTGGCTGGTCTCAGAGGATCTTAGAGGTGAAGATACTGGATGTGGAGGTCCTGGGCTGGTGTGTTTACATGTGGTCTGCGGTTGTGGAGCCGGTTGGATGTACTGCCAAATTCTCTGAAACGCCTTTGGAGACAGCTTATGGTAGAGAAATGAACTTTCAATTCACAGACAACAGCCGATTGATATGTGAGATAGATGGATTATCTCAGCAAAGGACAAGTGCTCACTAAGAAATAGGCCTTTTGTGTACATAGGAAAAGTTTTGATCTTTGAGTTGTTGCCTTTTACATTTCTGATCAGTGTATATGAAGATAATTTTTTATGCTGTATCAAGGACTGAACTTGTGAAAGGTTCTTTGAGTTCACTGTTAAACTGCTTTTTCCCAGTTGTGCCATTTATTCAGTAGAGGTGTCTAAAACACCAAAGATGGGGGGCAGCTAAAAATGAGCATGTAGAAAATTATGCATGAGAAAATTCTAAATTAGGGCGGCACAATATCAGAAAAACATTGATATTAAGACTTCTGTATTAAAATCATATATTCAACTACGGGGGGATATTTGTAGTAGTCTCTGAGTACATTTAGAAATATTTTAGTCCAAAATAATCCGTCTCTCACTTTAAGTTCTGGCCAGTCTGTGAAGGAAGCTGTGGAGCACTGGCAGATTATGTTGTCCAGCTCCAGGCAGACTAAGCTGTACACAAACGGCATTACCCTGGACTTTGAACTGCTACGTTTGTGTGTGACCTCCATTAAAAACAAACATTTTGAGTGACAGAACGACAACTGCTAGTAATAAAAAGGTGTAGATGCATTAAGAGCAGCCGCTCACTGTGGCCTCTGTGTAAATAAAGTGCATCTGATGGGAAGAATTCATATGCTGGACCTGTGAGTGTGGGCTACGAACAGCTACCACTTGAAAATGTGCTGTGGAAAAGCTTCTGCAGAAGTAAATATGACTAAAGTAGACTTCACATGAATTGTTAGTGTACTTTCTCCTTTTTTGATCTTCTGTTGTGCAGTCATTTTGAGTCACTTTGCTCTTTGTCAACATTGTTGGGGCCAGTGTTAGGCGTTCTGCTGCATCCTCACTGCTCATCTCCCCCTGACTCTGACGGTGTATTTTCCCATCTCCTCTTCTGCAGTAGCACTAGTTCCTCAGGAAGCATCACTTTCAGGAAGCTATGGGCGTTGTACCAAACTGTTTGCCTTGTTTCCTGCCCCAACCAAAAAAAAATGTAGTAGATGAAGTGTCCCACCTGACAACCCCTTTTCAGCTGTAGGTCATCTATGTCTTACCAGGCTTTTAGGTTTTTAATGGTAATAATATCGACAAACAGTCAAAAGTGTGATTTGGTTTAGGTGTATCTGATAATGTGCTTGTGTTTGATCCTTTCTTTTTAGGGGTTTTTAATTTACTATAATTTTAAACTTTTATTGAGTCAGAAGTTAGTTAATGCTGGTCGATGTTAAATGTATACATCTTCTCTTTAGTTTTTGCTTTCTCCATTAATAATTTGCTGCTATACCTTACATGGAGCAGTATCATTTCTATTAGCTGCCTGTTGTAGAGCCACATATGGAATCTTGTTTTTTTGCCACAACACATGATTTAGTACGTGTGTATGAATGTGTGGGAACAATACGTGTCAGCTGAGAGTTTATTAAATGCTTAGTTTAAGCTCTGAATATGTGTGGGTGAGCACACGGCCGCAGGCATTACAGAACCAACGTGGTAAATTTGTGCAAGGTTGGAGCATGTGCGGGTGTTTATGTCGATAATGCATCATGTACTAGCGCTCCATTTCCAATATTCATACAGCGATGTATTTTACTGCTACCATGGCAACAGAAAATGACAAATGGCAGAACTGTGAAAACGCTCAGGTTGTGTTTAATGCTGAAAGGCTGAGCTTAAAGGCTGCATGTGTTGATGTCAGTGAATAGATTTGAATGGCCTTTAGTAAAATGCAATTTGTGTTTCACCACCTTCATCAAACACAAAATGTGAAATATCTTTGGAAAAATATTAATAATTTCTCTTCATTGGAGTGGATCTGCGAAGACTGAGTGGCTATTCTGTTATTTAGATGGCCATGCTTTGTGTTACAAGGTTCAGTAATTCATAAGTGGCCGGGTACTGAACTCTGGGAAACTAATTAGTATTCACTGCTGCTTTTAAGTGTGATTTATTTCATAATATTACTTGTAATTATTTATTCCCATTTGTTAAAAATAAATTGTCAGACTGTTGAAATAAAGCGTATTATAATGCATGTTGCAGTTACTCATAAAAATTGGCAGATGCTTTTACTACATTGCTTTTACAAGTTGTTTTCTTCAATAATTTTAATAGAATTAAGAAAATATCCCCCATGTGTGCCATTTGTGCACAGTGCATGACACGGTAAAGCTCCAACTTCTATTGACATAACAGAGAAATTGTAATGCACATGGTTCATTTGCATAAATCAACAGAATAAATGTGGTGTTTTATACACGTGTATTTAGGCATATATACTTTTCCATAACTCCTGCAAACATTTACCATACGCTGCAGCTGAATTTAAACTAATAAAAATGCATTTTAAACTGCTTAAAGTATTTACAGTCGAACCATGGTCTAACTGGCTGGTGTGACCAATAATGTGGCGGTACTGACGTGTTTTAGGTTTGAAGGGATTTTTTTACTACTACAAATGTAAAGAACATTTTGGACAATGTTAAAATATCGCTAAATCGAATGCAATGAAAAAAATTATGCGTGCGTACGTATATGTTCCTTTAGGGACCCTAGTGTCACGTCCAGAGAGCCCCGTTTGTGTGATTATTTATTATTTACAGTGTAGTCTCGGTAGTGAGCTGATGAAATTGCTGTGCGTTCGGAGCTGAAACTTCGTATTCTCTACAGCTGTTTGAACTTTTCTTTTAAACTGTTTGGTTATGGTCCTCCCATGTTCCAACAACTGTCCTTTCAATATTAGCACAAGAATTACCGTCTCCGTTAAGGACTCGGATCATTTGTTTGTTAGCTTTGTGTTAGTGCCGTCAAGCTAAGTGAGCGTCATTCCCGCTCTTCTCCCCCCACCCCTGCTGTACACTTTAAAAGGCAGCTTTTGGATTAACCTTTTTATTTTATTGCATGTATTTAATGCTATGCTTTAGGCTGAGCATGAGATTAGTTTTCTTTTTAGGCATTTATAAAGCATTGAAACATACAAAGGTAAATTTAAATAACAACGGATGTGCAAAATAATGCATTGTCATACGCTATAAAACAGCATTCTTGTTTATGCATTTTCTTATTTAATAGCCTTAAGTCTCAGGTATTTCATTTTTTTGCATTTATAATGCCCATATAATGTGAAATGGAAGTGCCATTACAATGCTGATGGATGTGCAATCAAGAATAAATATCTGTTTATTTAAACTGTGTTGCTGAATTTAAAAAAATATGCTGTTACGCTATTTACACAAATGCCCAGTTAATCAAATCAAATAATTGATAGATTACTCGATTACTAAAATAATTGATAGGGATGTAACGATATCAAAATCTCACGGTACGATACAATTTCGATATTGACCTCACGGTACGATATTTATTGCGATATTGTGGAAAAGCTCATGGTATTGTTTAGGGATGGGCGATATGGCCAAAAATCCATATTGCAATATACACTGCAGCCTCTTGCGATAACGATATATATTGCGATATATAAATTATAATAGAATCATTTCAGAACAGGTTACATAGATCCTAAGGAAAGCCAAACTGCTAAATGTATTTTTTAATGTTATTCCTGTATTCCTGAAAAGGAACTCACAATCTTCTTGCATAAAGCAACAGCACGGTCAATTCGGGATCTTTCACACTTTTTCTGTTGACAAACGTAAGATTTTATATGTTAATTTAATCTATAATCTTCTCTCGCGCGCTTCCCGGCTCTCTCTCGCCGCTTCCCGCTTCTTGGCTGCATTGCCTGGTTATAGCTAGCTCCGTGAAGTCTTCACGGAGACTTCACGGAGATTCACGGAGACAAAACGAAACATGTTTAGCTTGCAGCCCGTGAAGACTGGCAAAGCTGTCTTCACGGAGCTGGCAAAGCTGGTATTCAGTAACATGTTTCGCTTGAGGTAGTACAACAGATTAGTCGTGTTACCTCTCTTAGCCGAACTGTTGCCCCACACACTCTACAGAGTATAATTTGCTGCTGCACGTCAGACGGCTTAAATCTGAATTACGCCCAAATAATGGATGTTGCGCTCTTTTCACCAGCTCCTCCGCTTCGCCATGTTTCAAGCAGCAGCTCGTGGCTGTACATTTTGCGGGGAAATTGCATCATCAACATGTATTATCGCGGTAGTGCAATAGAGTTAAAATCTCTATCGTATGCCAATTTTTTATCATTTATATCGCATATCGTTCATATCGCCCATTACTAGTATTGTTAAATAGCTCACGATAGTTTGTGATGATAATAGCGAAAAAATACTGACATTTATTCTGCTTTTGCCAGTCAACAGGCAATTTATTGTTGTATTCATGGATCCATGACAACATAAAACGCTGATCAATAGTGCTTTTAAAGTGCAAGTTGTAGTCGGGAACATCAATATTCTGTATAGTAATATTTGGTTGCATAACTAATTCTTCTGTGCAATGTTCAAGTTTAGAAGCAACTAGAACAATTGTAAACAATAGGGAATTCCCTTTAAGCGCAAACAAAGATGAAGTTAAGTCAGGTTTAAATGTGCAAGGCAAATAAAAGCAGCCTTTTAAAACTGGTATTCAGGAACATAACTTAACTTCGGCTCAAGCTTGGCCACTAAACTTTTAAATCCTTTGCCATCTACTGCAGAAAAGGGACATAAATCACGATATGTATTCCGCGATGTACCTTGTGATTTCTTGAGCCCTTGCGCTGTTGTGTGGCATAGTTGTTGAAAAGGCCTCCTTCAGGGTTTTTTGACCGGACAGGACTCTTTTTGTGGGAGAATCTGCAAACTTTTCGGGATGATTGGTCGTCAGATGACTTCGCATGTTGCTTGTGTTTCCTGTGTTGTATCGCAGTTTACTGTGGCAGTGCCTGCACATAGTCCATTGTCTGTCCACCACCTTCTCTCCTTTTGCGTCTTTTGACACGGCGAAACCAAAATGTTTCCAGACATCTGATTTAAAAGCTGCAGGGGCTGGCACAATCTCAACTTCGATTTTGTTGTTTTCATCCTTACAAGTATCGCTGTCAGCCATGCTGGCTTGCTGTGAGCTTGCGTAGACAGCGTGCAGCGTGCAATCCTATTGGCTTAACAACGGTTGTTGTAACGACGCGGCGCAAAGGATCATGGTCTATGTAGTTAACAATGATTTGTTCCGCGGGACTGTGTTTATTCCTCTTGCTTTTTGACGGACACCTGTCCTTTTAATATTGTAACCCAACCACGACGATATTGAGACACGTTTACCACCGCGATAGCGCGATATCGTCAATATCGTTACATCCCTAATAATTGATAGCTGCAGCACAAATGGATTTACCCAAGTTTGGAAACTCCCAAATCTCGCAAGAATCCAGCTGCAGCGCAAGGTCAGGCTTTTTCTGTCTGACTGTCTTTCATGAGAAATACTAAAATGATAATTAAAGGGTTCCTTTAGATAAAAGACCTGTTGCCTGTGTCACCTCCAAATGCATCCCAAGTGAACAGATCCTGAAGTACACAGCGTGAATGTACACCTGGCCTCTTGGGATACAGTACACATGTTGCTGGCTCTTAACAGCCCCATAATGGCTTCACTGAACATCTTCTACTATGTATGAAGCACATCCACATTCTAGGCTGAGGCCAGCATTTGAAAAAAACATTTCTTTTGAAAGTGAGTATTTTTTTCCTCGTCCACAGAGCTTGTTACCTTGACAACAGCAGAGAGGACCGAGCGAGAGAGCGTGTGAGCTGAGCTTGCCGCTTGCTGCTGCTCTGAACAAACAAGCTCTGTCGCTAACTGTGTCACGAGTGCTGCTGCCTTCTCATTGCAGCCCTCCTCCTCCTCACTTCTCTGCCTGCATATAAGGCCTCGGTTTTAGTCTGCAGTGCACTTATCTAGGAATCATATATATATATATATATATATATTTTATTACCTCTGTTCGATTTCACAAAGGATTTCTGCTTTGACACTGTCCTACTTTTATGTTATTCCTAAATATTCCCCATTGAACCATATGTGTTTTTTTTTTTTTTTTTACTTTTTAACTTTAGCAGATTATACTGCCCTCGGGCTCTGCTGACGCTGAAGATAAGGAGGTGTGCGCCATGGTCCCTCCCTGCAGAAACGCTGCATTATCAATAATGTAGATGTTTTTGAGGAGGAGAGGTGTGGTTTGCGTGTATCTCCTCCCCTGATTGTCTCCCCACACCCTCAAGCGTCAGGTTTCCCACTAGTGTTTGCATATTGAGGAGCAGATGACTGAATCTAATTAGTGCACATATTACAATAAGCTGTGATACCTGATGCTTTACCATGCGGCAGGCTGAACCGCCACCTCATGTTGGGCCACCCATGCTTCTTGTCTGTCTTTTACAGGCTTGACATTACTTTTTCATATTACACCTTTTCCATAATTTTGATTACACTGTTTTATCATATAAGAATATATATATAATATATAATCTTTTAACTGCACCTCACATTTAGAAGTTATTTATGATGCAACTCACTTTGTGGAAGTTCTCATCCAGGACATAATCCAGAAAAAAGTTTCAACTTAAGCATCTGGTTGTAAGTTTCCAGGTGAAGATGCTTCATTCGTTGTCCAAGCGACTTTTTCTTAATCCCTACAGGGTGGGGTTTTAACGTAAAACTAACTGGGATTGGACCAGGCTGTTCTGGTTTCACTCATGTTGACAGTTTAATGGACAGTTTGACCTAATGGAGTTGTCGTTTTGTTTCTGTGAACCATTAATATGACTGCTCCCTTCAGGTGGTAATGTCCTTCTAGAAGTAAAGTGTTTTGATTTTGGTAAAACGTTTAGCATGTTTTCTGTTGGAATATGACTGTTGATTTCTGTTCAATGTTGTTACTTCTGGTTTTCACTCGAGTGAGAATTATCTAACGTCCAATCAGTTGACTGCAGTGTGTACCTATGCACCTTCCAAAATGTTCCACAAAACAGGATCAACTTGGGACCCATAGCGGACGCGCCCCCAAAGTGGTAGGGAAGGACCCCATTTGGTAATCCGCCTTGTCATTGTGAACTATCCAAATGTGTTTTTGGTAAGACTCCATGTGTGTGAGGTGTTGGTGTGTGTCCATGCTTGTTGTAGATAAGCAGTGTGTGTCCTAAGGCTATTGTTTTAGGTCACCTTTTCATCTGCTTTCTGATGCGATATTCACCTGAGTGAGGCAGTGCTCTTTAGCCCTGAGGGTTTGTCTGCTGTGTTTGGGTTGCATCAGGTGTCTGCCTTCTGGTTCCAATCTCCCACAGAAGCTGCAGGTTTGTAAAAATGGAGGCTCTGACTGTAATTACAGTGGATGCAGGACGACAGATAAACAGGACAGCAGATGTCTGTGTTCTTAAGTCAGCACCAAAGTGTCCTTTATCCCACTGCTCCCAAGGGTGTTCTTCCACTTTTCATGCTCATACAAGCATTGTGTGTCATCTCCACTTGTTTACAGAACTTATTGCCAAAGTATTATTTTTGTATGCAGGGAACCAGACTTAGAAATGAGTACAACACGGGCTGGAAGCCTATTTGCCACACTGGCGGGAAAATGTTTGGACAAAAATAGTCCTGTAATATAGTCTGAGAGTTGCTGCTTGTCGGTATCATTTACAGGAGAGATGTCTGCTTCGTCCTTTGCTCTTGAGTCACAGGTTTACATAACATGCCATGTGTGTTTCAGGAACTGGCCCCTTCTGCCCCTGGTTGGCCCTGGTCCTGATGATTTTAACATTTGAATTTTTGAAATGTTATTCTTTATACTTGAATTGAAGCATGAGCTTGCAGATATGTACATTTAAGATTGATTGTTTTTATTATTCATATTTATAGAATAAATAAAAACTCACTACTTCTGTTCTTTCACACACAGTCTTTTGCAGTGAGCTAGGCCACAGTCAGAAGTAAACTCTGCTTAGCCTTCAGTTCATATATCCATGTTATGGATTGTTAATATTAAACACATTTTTGCTGTTGAGACAATTACGTATCCAGTTGTGTTGTTGTCATGGTGATGGCAAAAGAGTGCTGGTATTGTGAAAGTGTTGATCATGCTTAATGGACTGCCCAAATGTGCACATTTTTAATTCTAAATGGAACATCTTTTTCTTATGTTCATGGAGTTGCATTTTTATTAGGGCTGTGCAATTAATCTTTGGCTTTAGCTTTAAATTTTAGCTCACAATGATCACAAACCTATGCAGGTGAGAAAAATACAATTTAGCCTGAACACAAATTATGTGCAAGATTTGCAACACGACAGTGTCTGCACCATGGCAACACTGTTTTTAAAGTTATTCATTCGTTCATTGGATATATTTATTTTAAGGAAAATTCACTTATTTTGATAAATAAATTAATGAGCAATCTTGTGAAAATAATAATCATGATTGTGATTTTCTTTCCATAAATGAGCAGCCTAAATTTTTATTCAAGGTGTGATCTGTCCACACCAAAACACAAGCCTGAATTAAAGATACATATTTGAATTGTACTTGCAAATGTATTCTGAAAACATTTTGTCATAATAATGCTACTCTTTTCAACACACATCTCCTAATGTTGAGCCTATGTCTGCTCCTCATGAAGGCATTAGCATTGTCAGACCTTTTGTTATCCTCTTCAATATACATCTGAAATGTAATTATTGGTTTACTACTATGTCTTTCTGAATTGTTCTTTTCCGTTGTCTTCACCTTTGGTGTTGGTATTCTTGGTTTTGTGGCGCTTTGAAGTTGATCATCTGGGATTGCGTTTGTGCTAGTGCGTTCAGCTCTTGATGATGGCTGCATTGTGCTTCCTGTTTGATTATTACAATCCCTCAATCCTTTGTTTCCCGCTGGGAAAATCCCACAGGTTCCACTCTGATACAGAGACAAAGTGTATCTAACCAGCACCGCTCTTAGACTGAGGATATTAAGCGGTCTGGCCTTAATCCTGCCCCACCACCCACTTGCTCCAGTGCAGTCTTCACCTTCTATTCTCTAAAGCCTTCATATCAGGGCTCTCCTTCTCATGCTGCCTCCACGTGATCAAATTAACACATTTCTGGATGCATTTGTAGATTTGGTAGGACATTTTGACGCGCTTGTGTTAATGCAGCAGTTTCTAAGTTGTGTTAAAACGAAAGTTACGTATGTAACTACGGTTCTATGAATCCCGGATGACCGCCAGGGGCGGTGCATTAAGCACTGAATGATCATCTTTGCGCATGCGCAGGTCGAGAATTTAATATCAACAAAGTCACTTGTGACCTCCCGGTGACCCACGTGGGGCTATTTAGTCACGTGATACTGGGAGCTCAGTCCCTTTACCTTCTCGCAAGTACGAGGATTCCGAGGGACTGACTGCCCTGGCGGTCATCCGGGATTCATAGAACCGTAGTTACATACGTAACTTTCGTTCTATTTCATCCCTACTGACCGCCAGGGCGTGCATTAAGCACTGGATGACGATACCAGCAAGGTCACGAGGAATCCGCAGACCCTAATTCGCATACCTTAATAGGGCGTAGAAGTGTCCTGCCGCAGAACTCCCTCCAGTGGATGGGGCGGCTATGTTCAGTCTGTAAAATCTGGTGAACGATGCGGAGTAGCCCATGACGCCGCAGCACAGATCACCTCCAAAGGCACTCCAGTCCTTGCCGCCCAGGAAGTGGTAATGCCCTTGTAGAGTGACACCTCACTCCCACCGGTGGTGGTTGGCCCCGGGCATTGTATGCCTGGGTAATGGTACTCACTACCCATTGCGCCAGGCGTTGTTTAGACAGTGCCTGGCCCTTACGTGGCCAGCATAACAGACAAACAGCCGGTCTGTTTTGGCGCATTGCAGCGGTTGCTTTTATATACACATCTAGTGCCCGGACGGGCATAGATGCTCACCCACTTCTCCTGTATCAAAGCGGGCCAGCTGCAGCGGCTGAATACCCGTCGTCCGGACATCACCTTGGGAACAAAGGAGACATCCGGCCAAAGAGAGACCCTGACCTGTCTGGATTCCACCGACAGCAGGACTCATGCACCGACAGCGCCTGTAGTTCTCCAACACGCTTTGGCAGAAACCATTGCCAATAAAAATGCCGCCTTCATAGACACCCATTTAATGCCTACCTCCGTCAAAGGTTCAAACGGCGGTGACTTCAGGGCATCCAGGACTATGGTCAAGTCCCATGAAGGTACCACTGGCCGTGTAGGTGGATGCAATCGCCGAGCGCCCTTCAAAAATAAGGCAACATGCCTATTACTTCCGACCGTCCCTGCCATCGACTTCCACATGTCGACAGGAGATTGCTGCCACATAAACCTTCAGGGTAGACGGTGACCGTCCCTGATTTAGGAGTCCTTGTAAAAACAATAGAATGGATGACATGGGACAGTCTACTGGATCCTGTCCCTGTCACGACACCACCTCTCAAACAATTTCCATCGATTGTCATATAACAATCGTGTGGAGGGTGCCAGCGTTCCTTATGGTATGCTCAACCTCCCTGCCAAACTGAGAGGAGCTCGATCCCGGCCCTGTAGCGGCCAGACCCATAGCTGGAGGCGATCGGGATAGGGATGTAATATTTGTCCCCCCATCTGTGACAAGAGATCTGACCTGGTGGGGAGACGCATAGGGAGCCGCAGCAGAGCCTGTGCAGCATTGGAAACCACGCCCTCGCCGGCCAGTAAGGGGCCACCAGGAGGAGTCTGTGTCCCTCCTGAAGGACTCTGCGGAGTGTGTGGTCTATTAGAGGGAACGGAGGAAATGCGTACAGGAGCACCTTCGGCCAGTCGTGCGCCAGCGCATCCAGGCCTAACGGACTGGTGCTGTCTGTTAAGGAGAACCACAGGGGACAATGGGTAGCCTCCCTCGAAGCAAACAGGTCCACCTTTGCCCTGCCAAAAGTCCCCCAGATGTGCTCCACCACCTCTGGGTGAAGTTTCCATTCCCCCGGTAACACTTTCTGCCGGGACAGACAGTCCGCCACTCTGTTCCGCACCCCGGGAACATGGGCTGCCCTTAGGCTGGGAAAATGGAGTCTCGCCACGCCAGGAGACGCCGAGTTTCTTGTGTCAGTCTCTCTGAGTGTACTCCGCCCATGTGGTTCACGTAGTAGACTACCGACCTGTTGTCGGAACGAATTAGTATGTGCCTGCCTCGCAGGCACGTGAGGAAATGCCACATCGCACCCCAACCCGTGGAGGAGGCATCCGTAAATACAACCTCTCTCCGTACCGGTAGAGAGCCCAAGGGAACGCCTTGTGTAATCCAACTCCTGTCCCTCCACCGAGACAGGAGTCGAGACACTGGGGTGACACGAGTATCCTTTTGTACCTGTGCACGCTTCTGTCGGGTCTAAGCGTAGACTGTTCAGCCAGATCTGCATTGGGCGCAACCAGAGCAGTCCCAGAGGCACCACATTGGAGGCAGCTGTCAACATGCCCAGAAGTCGGAGATACCAGACAAAGGGCAGTGCCCTGCCCCTTTGAAAAACAGATAGCATGGTTATGATGCTGTCGATCCGCTGAGTAGAGGGACAAGCTTTCATTGAGAGTGTATTTAGACTGACCCCAGAAAAACTGTATGCTGTGTCGGCACCAATCTGCTCTTTCAAGTTCACTCTCAGTCCCAAGCGGTCTATATGCTCGAGAACAACCCTTGTGTCTCGAATGGCCTGTTTTGGTCGGTGCACATATGAGCCAGTCGTCGAGGTATGGCAGAATCTTGATACCCCGTACCTGTAGAGGGGACAGCGCTGCTGCCACTACTCGAGTAAATACCCTCGGAGACAGGGACAACCCAAAGGGAAGGACCCGAACTGGAAGTGATTTCCTTGAAAGCAAATCGCAGGAACCTCCAGTGCGGTTCTGCAATAGGGACGTGGAAGCACGCATCCTTCAGGTCGATTGTGGTACACCAGTCGCCTGGGAGAGTGCCTGGAGCATTTCTCCAGTGCGTAACATGCGGAATGGTATTGTCCTTAAAAACACATTCAGACCTCATAGGTCGAGGACAGGACGTAGGTCGCCTGTCTTTTTTGGCACTAGAAAATATCTCGACAAAACCCCCGGATCCAGCCGGGGTCTACAGGAACTATCGCCCCTTTGGCCAGCAGGGTGGCGATCTCCTTGTTGAGCGTATTGGCTCTTGCCGGGTCTCGGATGACAGTCATCCTGACCTGGCCAGAAACTGGGGGCCGGCGTCGGAATTGTAGTCGATATCCCCTTGACAAGGTGGTCAGCACCCAAATGTCGGGGCTGTGAGCGGCCCAGTAAGAGAGCTGCTCCGGGTAAACCGACCGACCGCTGGCTCCCAATCTCACCTTCGCCCCTCTGGCCTTTTGAGGGCCTGGGGGTTGCCGACTAGGTTGTGTAGGCCGGGAAAACGCGCCCTAAACCCTGTCCGATCACCCGAAATTGGCCAGATCTTGTATTTGGTCTCCGGGCACCATAAAGAGCCTGGATTGGTAAACCCAGGCCGGAAGGATCTAGCAGGAGGGCCGTCCGCAGCTTGAGCCATTGTTCGCCTGTGAAGGCCAGCTAGCTGTTGTCGCGTCTCAGACGCCCTGGCCGCAGGCGCTGTAGGGCCTCAATTGCGGCTGTACCAAAGAGCTCACCTGGGGCCACCGGTAAGCCCCGTAGGGTCCTTCTGCAGGTCTCCGTTAGTGGCGATTGTGCCAGCCAGACCTGCCGACGAGCCTGCGTCAACAGCGACATCATACGCCCTAGCTCTCTAGACATGAAAGCGAAGGTCTGCAGAGACGTGTCCATTAATGCTTGGGTCGGTCCATCGACTCCTGTGGCCTCCAGCGAAGCCGCAAGGCCCAGCAGTAAATGGGACAGGGAATTCCCCATCCGTCCCATACGTGCCCCCGCATCATAGGCTCTACACAGAAAGTCATCCGTGACCCGACACTGCGGTCGTGGGCACCTGGCATTCGGTCGCATGGCTTCGTCCGGTGCCACAATTAGAGAGGCTACCGCCGGCTCCACCGACGGCATATGACCCAGCCCAAATTTGGGGGCATCCTGCATCGAAGCGAGCGCTCTAGCGTCGGACGTAGGCCTTGAAAATGCCTTAACGTCCGCCCAGCACGCATGGAGCTCTTTAACGTACTCAGCCGAGGGGGGCACCAGAAAAGAGGTAGCCGCATCCTGCCTTCGGAAAAATGCGCTGGATGCCACTGGTCGTGGTGGTGGTTCATCCAGCTGTAGCCGCGAGGCCATCCTAATGGCTGAGACGGCCGAGTTGTCCGCACCCTCTAGAGTACCTGTAGAGGCATGGGACGCGGTTTCAGACGCTTCAGGGCTCGTATCTTGAGTCTCCTGGAAGAACGTGCCTGACGCCGCCACCGAAATGGCATCATCCTCACAAGGAGAGGCTACGTCCTGCATATGTGCCGCCGCCTCAAGGACTTCTCCAGCCCAAAATGACTGGAGAATGGCTTTCATTTCGGCCAACTCTGAAGAAAGACTGTCCACCTTCTTGGACAGTTCCTCCTTCGAGCGTTTCTTCGGAACAGGAGGCGCCGCCCTAGCAGCTGGGCGCTTCAGCCGTGTACCCTGTCCAGCTGGTAACTGAGTAGGCTGTAATTCTGTTGAATAAGCAAAAGGCTGTTCCACAGCGGTCAGCCTAGCCACCCGTACAGACCGGGGCATAATGCTGCAGTTTATGCACGCGTCATCTGTGAGACCCTCCTTGAGATGACCAACTCCCAAGCAGGAGGGACAGAGATCGTGGCCATCATCAGGCTGGAGGGGGGCTAAACATGCCCTACAACATAGTGACTCCAGCATGACCGTCAATACTACAAGTCTTCTTCAAGGGAGATCAGGTCGAGCAAGAACCGCCACTGGTGACCCCAGTAATTTCAATTACCCTGCGAATCACCTTGAGCTGAAAACGCTACTAGTGATTCCACCGCGGGATGCTACGTGGAACCGAAGTTACCCCCGTTCCAAATATGCAATTCCAATACACTTGTACTTAAGCCGAACCCAGCCGCAGTTAACAGTGTACAGCTCAGTAGACCACGGAAAGCAAACCAGCTCAGCCGAACACGGCGGCCAGTCACAAAATATAACTAGCTTAGCGAACACGGAAAGCAAATTTATGTACTTGGCTTCAGCCAACAACGCGCCAGTCACAATATATATAAAGCTTAACCGAAACACGGAAGCAAACCAACTGTATTTAGCTCAGCCAGACACGGCGGCAGTTCACAAAATATATATAGAGCTTAACCGAAACACGGAAGCAAACCAAATATAATTAGCTCAGCACACGGCGCAGTTCACAAAATATATAGAGCTTAACCGAAACACGGAAGCAACCCAATGTAATTAGCTCAGCCGTGCACGGCGGCAATTCACAAAATATATAGAGCTTACCCGAACACGGAAAGCAAACCAAAGTTTAGCTCAGCCAAACACGGCAGCCACTCACAAAATATATATAGCTTAGCGGAAACACGGAAGCAAACCAAATTTAATTAGCTCAGCCGGACACGGCAGCAGTCACAAATATATATAGCTTAGCCAAACACGGAAAGCAAACCAAAGTCTTTAGCTCAGAAACACGGCAGCAACTCACAAATTATATATAGCTTAGCCGAAAACACGGAAAGCAAAACCAATTGTATTTTAGCTCAGCCGGACACGCGGCAATTCACAAATTATATATATATAGCACAGTCAAACACGGAGAGTGGACTTACCATCTGTTGCACCCACACTGTGGACCTTAGCTTACCAGCGTCCGTGGTGCAAACAACAACCTCTAGCTCGTGCAGCCTCTGGAGGGCGAGCACTCCCGCTGCTCCGATTGTGGTCAAAAGAAACTCACAATGCACGAGGCTACAAGCTACGAGCTGAGTGTAGAAAGAACAGTGGATTGTATAACACCAGTCTCCACCATAAAGCTTCACCTGCGCGCGAGAAGACAAAAGGGACTGAGCTCCCGGTATCACGTGACTAAATAGCCCCACGTGGGTCACCGGGAGGTCACAAGTGACTTTGTTGATATTAAATTCTCGACCTGCGCATGCGCAAAGATGATCATTCAGTGCTTAATGCACCGCCCCTGGCGGTCAGTAGGGATGAAATAGAACTGACAGTTGGCTGCCTGCGGCCGACTGTTGGCCCCCTGTCTCCGTCTGATAACTTAAAACCAGGTTGATGGAACAAATGTGGGTTTAACTTGGGGGGTGGGGGTCAACAGCACTGCCAAACACTAGGCCTCTGTTAAATACCCTCCAATGTCCCACCTCCTAAATCCTGATAAACCCTTGTCCTCAGAACTGGGAGGGGTCTGGCGGGTGAGTGAGTGGTTTGGCCGGCTTATGTGCACCAGATATGGAAATGTTCTGCCTTCTCAGTCTGGTTTCAAGTGCAACATGTGGATCACCAACTATATAAACCCACAGTGGCATCTCCTATTTAAATCCTTCATTTAAATCTGTTTAACCTTTTTTTTTTTTTTTTTAAACCAGTAGTATAATTGTCAGAGTTAAATCACATGCAAAAGCCCACCGCTAAGATGCTAGTGTTATATATATATATCGTGAAAAATGGATATGTATGTGTATATATATATATATATATATATATATATATATAATATATTAGTAAATGAACGCTTTTTTCCATCTTGTTTTCCAGGGGTCTGTGGAGTCTGCATCCGTAGGTGTGTGTTCTCGTTGGATATAGCCCACTGATTCTCCCAAAGCCATGGAATCGGTAAGTTACATTTCAAATCCCGTTGCTGAGCTGTAAACTTGGGTCTGTTTATGGTTGTATTTTGGTGTTGGTGTCATGAGGCCTAATCTTTTGGCATCTCATGTGTGTGTGTGTGTGTCTTTGTGGATCCTCACTGATTATGTTTGCAGCTTTGACTGGGGCACATTGTCCCCCTTTTGTTAAAAATAAATGCAACATTATGAGAGGACATGGGTAATCTAGTGTTTGTATCTGCGTATATCCACACACTGCAACGTGGATTTTTCTTGCAGGAGACTGCAGATGTTGTATCGACAGGCAGGTTGGAAGCTCTGTCCCGTGGAATGCATGTATTACAAATGGGGCTTAGAGCGTGGCTAGCCTCTGCCTTCCTGTCCCTTTGGTGAGAGCTGTGTTTGTTTGTCTGATAGAGACTGTGGAAAGTAGGTCACAGCCTCAGTACTGCAACTAGCCTGTGTCCAGCAAAGTGACCTTTTACCCTTACTTACTTCTACATGTGGAGACCCAAACATTGACCGTGTTATATCACCATGGGCTCTGACAGCAGCCGCCAAGGAACATTAAACAGCTTTTGTAAGATTGTAATATTTGATCAAAGTTGAACAGATAGTAGTACCTGATATTTGTCATATGGCGTTCCAGGCAGGTTTAACACAGCTCAAAAAAAGAAAAGCATCAACTGAGAAAAGTAAATGTAAAACGCAAATAAATACTGTCAATTTGATCATGTAATGTAACATGGCCGCGATAATTGCCGTTCTGCTCCTAAGCTTAACCTTAGCTCTAGAACTCAGTTTGGTGTAATGTATTATTTGTGGAGAAACAAATTGTTCCGGTTTTATTTTTTTTATAATGGAGAAGTCAGGAGTGTCAGGGACGGCAAACAGAAAATCAGGTAGTGGAGCTTAGGGCTGGGCGATATGGCTAAATAAATTAACTCTTGCATTCAGGTTGGATACTTTTTAGTTTCATCCCTCTCTGTCTCCATAGACCAGGTCTAATATAATTTTCACTGCGCACAAAGACTTGTTAAAAGACGTTAAAAGCCGCCAACCTTGTGCTGCAGAGACACTACACTGTTTCATTGATCAGTTTTCTACCACTTCGCTGAACCATTGCATCACTGAGGTAATAAGACTGCGTTCTCTGGGCATTATTAGTATCTTTAGCATCTACTGATTCACCACAGACATTATGCGAGCTGCTGTGATGCCAACAGCAACATTAGCCGCAACACTGCAATTTTTGATTCAATTCAATTTAGCGATATGGCTATTTTTGACATTGTCCAGAATTAGAAACTCAAATTAATTAGATTTTTTGCCAAGCCATAGTGGAGCTTTAAATATTCTGTAATGGATCATTTGCACATTTAAAGATTCTTTAAGTTTTCTCTGATTGATGTAGGCACGGGTTTGAATTGTATGTAGTTTTCTTATTTATTTTTTATTTTTTTGTAGATGGCTTTTAAATCAAACGCCATCTACAAAAAAAATAGATGGTATTTTTAAAGCATCAAGCCCCAAATCAGTTTGATGCTTTATATTTTGTAGAGAGATCATCCCCCTTTCCCTTTCTGTTTGTCTCATCACCTCCCACCCCGCTCGCTCTCTCTCTCTCGCGTGCTCTTGTGTGTCAGAGCCTATAGCAGTGCACCAGGCCGAGCTGCTCCTGTTTACCTCTGGAGCTGCCTATATCTGCTTTCTGTCAGTGGAAACCAAGGAAACTGATCACAAAGTCTATTATGGTGGCAGCAATGGAAAATGTGTGGTGTCCAAGCCCATAGGCACACTATCAGACACACAAACCTCCAGTCTGCCATTCTCCTCCTCATGTGATGCCAGTCACATGGCTTACAGGCAAGCAGCTCAGTAAATCCAAATCAGACTTTAATTTTTAACCGCTTTAAATCCTCCACCTGTGTCTTTGGTACTTCCTTCTCTTGAAACATGTCATAAAAAATGCTTTATCCCTGACCCTTCGACCTTGCTCTTAGATAAAGGAGTAAGGAGTAGCCCGTTTTATTTATTTATTTATTTATTTTTTGCCTAGGCTTAAGTAATTCTTGCAGAATTGTAATAAATCTTTAGAAGGAGGAATATGAGGATGATGATCTGGAAATGGAATTGCGTTTTGTTTTTTCCATTTGAGCCTACTGCACATTTAATTTGGCTAACCTCTTGGAATGAATTGCTGAATACAAGAATATCCTTAACATGGTAACAATTATCCTTAAATGGGCACTTTTTATAGAGCAAAGAATAATACCCATTTTTATCTCTTGTGGTCCAGTCTATATGAACCCAATTTTTAGATGGCAGGGTTGATTTTTATTTTTTGAATTTAAGAAGTGGGTCAATATAATAATGACATTGTTTCCCTCCCGTTGTACTATTTAGTGGTAATCATTGTGGTGACACAGAGAGGCTATTTTACATTAACATGGCAAATAAGAGATGACTCTCCACGCTTTATTGGTGTTTTGTGCTATCTCTTGATGACCATTTTTTTTATATTTATGGACATTGATGGACAGTTTTATATTTAAAATGATTGTGTAGCATTGTCTCAGGTGCTGTAGAACTGTAATTGGGTAGGACATTTAATTTATTGATTTATTGTGGAATTTGTTTATCAGGATAACTGTTTGAGATAATCGCCAGCTGTATTTATTTATTTTTTTCACCACAATGGACATGGGGACATATTTGTTAAATAATAATCCTGTTCTCAAGATCATTCATCAGCTGGCTCCACATTAACAGTTGCCTGCTTCCTCGGGGCAGTCCTTGCGTTTCTCTAAACGTCCAAATTGTCAAGTGCCTACTGACCTAGCCGTATGTACAGACTGGGATGTTTAGGCCTAAAGACTATGGTCACACTGGTGATTTAAGAAAAATATCCAAATCTGGTCGATCATGTTGGCTTGTTGCCCAGTGGCCAAGTGCCTAAAATTACTTAATGCCCTAATTCATGTTATTTTCACTTTAAACAAAGTGCAATAAAAGTGGTTGTTTAACACAAAAAGTATTGTAAAGTGATTTCAGTATGTTTTAGTGACATTTTCAAACTGTAAGCATGATTTCATAATTATCATGATATCGTTAATCACAATTATTGTGGCCACGGTAATCGTGACACAAAATTCTAATATTGTCCCATGCCTATGTAGAACCACTGAATATTTAAAGTAGGCAGCATCTAATGAGTTACATCATATTATGGGTTGTTCTATGACACCCAACCCTTGTTTATTGTGCAACAGTCTAATCTGAGCTGCACTGATATAAACTCAACAGTATCTTATGATTGCAGCTGAAAGGGGTGGCTTTGGGAGCAGATCAAAGACTAGACCTCTTGTAATCACACTTTGTCCCCCAGTGCCCTCCTCGTTCCTCTGCTGTCGTCTGCGTTTCCTCTCGAGCGCAGGCCTCATTCCTCAGCGGGGATTAGTGTGCGGCAGTTCTGAACAGGGAAGTGGGCTCTGCCGGTCACATTACATAACTTGCCCCCACTAGTGCGGCCCGGCCCGGCTGGAGAGACGACTATAGAGGCTTTGTTGTCCACGCCTTCCCTTCTTCCTCGCCCCCCTTGAGCCGGCTGCACACTCACACCCGTATAGAAGGAGTCTGTTTGCAGGGAACAGGCGAGGCACTGTGGCGGGGAGAGCAGAGAAACAAGTTAATAGCATACCCAATGGCAGGGAGTGCACATCTGAGGCACAGGAATTTGGGGCCTGTCGTAGGTTGTATGCTTTCATGGAAATGGTAGGCAAAGGATCGCTGCGGTGGGCTTTACAGCATGTCAAAGGGTCCAGAACAAATTTACAAAAGGTTAAAGTTCATTCTAGGAGTGAAATGGTGTGCATTATGTGTGAAAAAATAAGTGTAGAGTAGTTTCTCAAGTGGAGGAGTTCAAGTATCTTGGGGTCTTGTTCACAAGTGAGGGAAGGAGGGAACGTGAGATTGACAGACGGATCGGTGCAGCTTCTGCAGTGATGCGGTCGATGTACCGGTCTGTCGTGGTGAAGAAGGAGCTGAGCTGTAAGGCAAAGCTCTCGATTTACCGGTTAGTCTACGTTCCTACTCTCATCTATGGTCATGAGCTTTGGGTCATGACCGAAAGAACAAGATCCCGGATACAAGCGGCCGAAATGAGCTTTCTCCGCAGGGTGGCGGGGCGCTCCCTTAGAGATAAGGTGAGGAGCTTGATCACTCGGGAGGAGCTCAAAGTAGAGCCGCTGCTCCTTCACATCGAGAGGAGCCAGCTGAGGTGGATCGGGCATCTGTTTCGGATGCCTCCTGGACGCATCCCTAGGGAGGTGTTTCGGGCATGTCCCACCGGGAGGAGACCCCGGGGAAGACCTAGGACACGCTGGAGGGACTATGTCTCTCGGCTGGCCTGGGAACGCCTCGGTATCCCCCCGGAAAAGCTGGAGGAAGTGTCTGGGGAGAGGGAAGTCTGGGCGTCTCTGCTTAGACTGCTGCCCCCGCGACCCGGCCCCGGATAAGCGGTAGAAGATGGGTGGATGGATGGATAGTTTCTCACATTTTCACACTTTTATTGGGGAACTAAGAATACTAAGAATAGGTACATAGAGCACAACACACTATTCTGTTGCAATTTCTTAATCAAAGCTTGTTTTGTTTTTGTCAAGGGTGCTCCAATTGATCGGCCGCCGATCGTAATTGGTGATTAGCTAAAACGGCAGGGAAGAAATGTATCATAATGCATCACGTTCACTCTTTGTGTTCACTTAAATAGGCTCATGATATGAGGGGGTAGCTCAAAGTTAACTAGCACTAAGACCCAGAAGAGCAGCTCAGCCTCAAACGTCACATATCCTGCTCTCTGATTCGACCATAAGAAACAACTAGTTTACAGCTACTTTCTGAACAGTAAACGATAAAATAAGGCAAACCGCTGAACATCATCTCGTGTGCGCGCAACTCCATGGGATCCTTGTGTATATGAGCACAGCTCCGTGGTTCTGCTGTTGTCTCCGCTGAAGGCATTAAGGGGAGAGGAGCGCAGCAGGGACATGCTACGCATTGTGCTCAATACTAGAGTGATATATCGGTCGACCAATATTAGACTGTTTCTGGTTTCAGACGTAGCTAACTTGCTTTGTAAAAGAGTAAGGGAAAAATCTATGCATTCAACACAAAGGAGATTAAAATAAATAACATAACTTGTGACTAGTCACTTTTTTTATAGCTGATGCCACCATCTCCACATAGCTAAAAACAAAACATGGCTGATCCAAACGGTCCTGTACAGGTCCTGTATGCTTTCCCGATTTTGTGTTTCTTTGCAGCTGTTCATTCTCTTCCCCAGCTGGTATCCTGGTAGGATGGAGTGGGAGGCCGCTGTCTACTGCGTAATGTAGGCTCACACCAGTCAGCGCTTAGAGTAAAGAGAAGCAAGTCGTAGGTACCAGAGTGATGAGGATAAACAGCAGAGCATGGCAGCAGCTTTATACATTGTGGAGTTCTGACTCAGAGGCAGTTTTCCCTTTGGAGAAGGAAAGGTACTGCCTGGACGTGCCCCTTTTTGTTGAAGTAAAAATATGTTTGCAGGCACTCATTTATTCCTTTCTTCTATTTAGGCAATACTGAATATGCTTTAAGAAATTAAACATCTATTCTACAACTTATTTGGACAATATAATTTAGTTTAGGGCCTCTAAAAATAAACAGACAGTAGAACTAATGTGGATGTTGGCATGCTTTCATCACATCCTTTTGTGCTCTCACTGGGAGGTCATGGTGCTTTCAGGCTCTGTTATCCAACCACAAGCTTAAGTACATGTTAACGCACGCACGCACAAACAGGATCTGTACCTGATGCTTAAAGTGATTTAAACTCACTGCTGCTTTATAATGTTGGTGGTCTGTGCCATACTATCTTCTTCCATCATCAGCTGCATTCTGACCCTTTAAAAAGGAACAGTCTAGGTGCAGCACCTTCAGTCAGCAGATAAACTTTATAAAATTATTTAATGTGTCCACCATGTGATGGGTGATGTTGAGGTTATGAGCTTAGTTCTGCTTTTGTAGCTTGTTGGTTTAGATCATATTTAGATCATATTTTTCTTCCAAATCAAACTCCAGCTTCACATTTGTATAATATCTTGGTTTCATCTCTGCTTTTGGCAACAGGCAGGAGTGTGCTTTCTTTGCATCAGTCATGAGCCAACTCCATCAAAGACTAGCTCGTACACCAAAGACTGAGTCTAGATTGGACAGTTAATTTTAGAGCCGTCCGGCCCTTGTCCAAGGTGGGGAAGGATAAGATAACATTGACAGAGCTCTCCGCCTGCACTTTCTGGTTTTGTTTGCCACAACCAATAATATTCTCTCTGACGTCCCGCTTTAAAAGCTTCTGTGGATGCTGTTGTACGTCAAACACAAATATGTTAATATCCATTTATTTTTCATATGGTATCAAAGCTGACAATGTTAAAAGTTCCTTTAGATGAATGTTGATGTATTGTGAGATGTACATAGATAAACACATACCTGTGTGTCTCTAAATTAGCCTAGTTTAGAAGTTGGTTTGGTTTCTAACCGTGTTTAAGGATCTCAAGTTACTATTGGAAACTCTGCTTGGTTTTATTGCCCTATCGTGTGGAAAGCTAGACTCTTGTTCAAGGGAGGCAGCCCAACCAGGAGCTATTAAAGGTCTGAATGAGCACAGAGAGCGGTTAAGATCCCTGCTCTACAGTTTCCAGCCATAATGGCTGTGATAATGGCTTTGGTCCCGATTTGTTTATGTCAGAATGGCATCTGGTTTCAGGAAATTTTGCCCTGAGTGGGTGTGGGTTTGTTATTTGTTGGTTTATTTTTTTATTTTCTCGCAGTAATGTGAATAACGTCATTCCGAGGACAACACACACAAAGTGTTACACAAGCCATGTGGTAGAGCTGTCCCGGGCCAGCCCCTCCCCTGTTCCTCTTCCAGATACACAGCAGTGACCTTGGTTTCAAGTAGCTGTACTTGGTTAGAAAGCCAACACCTCTCCCGGGATGGGCTGACCTTGTTGTCTGACACACTGTATGTCTGTGCACGCTTTCTCGCACAGTCACTTCAATAGTTTGCTGTGTTTTCTTTGTCTCTGCAAATCTTGTTCAGGATATTTTACTGCACAGCCACTGTACATCTGTGTGTTCTTTAAAAACAAAGGCCTGAGCAGGTTTTGGACACCTCCCTAGACAGGTGTCCCATCATCAGAACACCCCACAGTCTTTTGTAAAGAAGACACAACAGTGGAGCTCACTTCTTTGATTCTGTCTGGTTTTCACTGTCTCACTGTTGGCTTGTTCATCAAGTTTATAAACACAACATACTTATGTTGTGTTTCTGTCTGTTTCAGGCAAATCCTTTTTAATGTAATCAAAAGAATACAGGACAGATACAGGCTGGTGGTTTATATCAAATCTGTTTTGTCATTCTTTTGGACATGCATGCAGATGAATTGCGTACAGTCCATTTTGAAATACATTTTGTTAAGGATCTGTAACCTATAATGTAAACATATTTTAGTAGAGGGTACTGTATGTGGTGCAGAAAGTTGAAAAACTTGTGATTTGAAAGTGTACAGTCCAGTAGTGTGTTTGTGTTCATGCTCTGCATCAGCCTGTAGGTTTGTGGGCTGGATGGACACTGACCGAAAGATCTGTCACATTATCAGATGCCCTATATTTTATAGACGCTAGTAACTTAGTTTAGACGGTTTCTGAACTAAGCAAAGTCTTGTTCATTTTTCCTGGTCACAACCCATGTTTGTGCCTAGAAACACTCCAAAACGTCTGTTAGTTGGTCAAGTATTAACTAGGGATGGGCAAGCGTATTGGGGTATATATTAAGAAACAAAGTTAGAGGCACCATACTGTGTTTTGTAGGGATGTAAGAAAAAATTTATTCTGCTAAATATCATGCAATCATGCATGAATGCAATATCTCATGGCACAATTCTTGTATCGATTCAAATTAATGCCAAATTGATTTTTTTTAATGTAAATAAATCCCAAAAAAGAATTTTATTTTATTTTGATTAAAATCAGTATTTTAGTATTTTAGAAAAGAAAATAATCTGCAAGCATTAAGCAAGTAATAACTTTGTTGCTTATTTAGTTAATAATTAATAATTGTGAGATAGTTTAAGTGCTCTCTATTTTGATAATTAAATAAAATGTATTTTACACTGATGCTCTTGTAGATATGTACAGAGTACAAAATGAGGTTTTCCAGATTCTTCCATTTAAAAATTGCAATATATTGTCAAAAATACAATGTATTACAATACAGTATCGGGATATATTGTATCGTGGCATGTGTATAGTGATGCGTATCGTATTGGTGTCTGCCAATACACACCCCTAGTGTTTTGTAGCTGAAAATTAAACAGTGTTTGCTATTGTGATAACTTTTGCACACAAACTGATCATTTTGTTCAAAGTAATTCCAAACTTTGCTGCGTTTAGAGAAAGACACCATGACGTTCACAAACAAACTCTCTTTAAGACAAACAATGGGAATCGAGTTGCAACTGTGTGAAATGATCACCTAATCAGTAGAATAAGGTGTGCCTGTGTTGAGATTCAACAGACATTGAAATGGAATGGTTTGCATACTTGTAGAGATGCTGATTCAATGGACAAATTGCAGTGGTCTCTTAATTTTTTCCAGAGCTGTATATACTGCAAATTGAATATGTTTGAATATTAGAATATTTGTATTTCAGAAAAAACATCTCAAAATTCCCCGCTTGGCCTAAATTTAGCTACAGTTACGTTGTTTCAATCAAGCAGTGGACTAGCGATTGTAATAATAATAATACATTTTATTTATAACGCGCCTTTCTGGACACTCAGGGTCGTCTTACAACAATAGTAAAAACACAATAGTGGGGAGTGTGTTAAGTGATGAGACAGGAGACGGAGATGCATCGAGTCAGCTTTACTAAACACTTCAATCAACACACCAACTGTACAGCAAGCAATCAATATCACACTCTCACTAACGTTTTAACCGGAACCACTAACTCGGAAAACCCGCTCCCTTAAAGGGACCGCTTCTGGATGAATGTTTAATACAGCTTAACTTGTAGGTCGCCACAATAGCACATAATAAAAAATGTAACTAGTGGATAATAAATGAATTCAAGCTGTATTTATTTAAATGTGCCTTGTGCTGACCTATATATGTCCTTGTTTAAAGCTTGTAAAGTAACATGAGAGTAGAAATATTATGGTAATAAAAATAAAGCATTAAAATTTATATAAAATTCTAATATTTATTTTCATAAAAATTGAAATTAAGCAATAAACCGCTGAACATCAGATTGAAAATGATACCCATAATATCCATTCCAGAGGAAAAAAAAACAAAACTAAGCAGGACTATACAAAAAAACATAACATCCAGCGCAGCTTATCGCCTTTTCTGGAAAATGTTGCCTCTTCCTATTCCTCCACGGCCTCGACCTCGTGCAGCCACTTGTGCTTTGAGAATAGCTGCTTTGCCTCTTGTAGTGAATTTAAATAAGTTGATTGACATTGACTAGGAACCAATCACAGCAGTTAATAAGTTTTACGCACCCTCCTCAGCAGGACAGACAAGGAAGCAGATGGAGCAGTGTGAACCTAACCCTTCCCACGCCATTGCCTCCTCCAGACAGGGCGCTGGTTTTGTTAGTGCGCAAAACACACTGCACAAATCCCATAAACTTCTCAGATCTGGTATACATGGAGCTTATAATCAGATTGACTACTATGAATGTTTGTAACCATGGGTGAAGGTCTTTTATTGTCCTTTCAGTTTGCTGCACTGTGCCCCTCCCCCACTTACTTAGACTATGTTGTCTGCTGTCTCAGCCAAACCAGCACTTTGCTAGTTTGTCCTGGGAAAGGCTTTCCTTTTCGGAGACGTACCACTACCACGCCCCGTGAGATCTGCTGGCTGTCGGCCAACTCTGAGCCACTCAGCCTCACACTTTGTTGTTCAAACCTCCACTCTCTGCTTGTAGTTTTGCAGATGCAGCCAAACATCAATATTTACTACACCTTAATTGCCTTTTATTCCCCTTACACACTTGCTTTAAATGTAATGTCTTCAAACATTGTGAGATTGTGAGCATTTGTAGTGTTTAATGTTTGTTTTGTGTATTTTAGGTGAATTTCTAGCAATGGTTCTTGGCGAAAGCTACTTACTGCTCTACATAGTTTAAAGTTTCTGGAAGATACCCTCCAATTTTCATGTGATCCAGTGGAGTATAAATAGAATGAAAGTGTACCAGCTCAGCCTGTGGATGAAGAGGTCCACTTGCATGTTTAATCATCAGGCATAGAGATGTCCCAAAATGGCTATTTTTATTTATTTATTTATATAGAACTTTTCCACCTAGTAGGCACTCAAAGCGCTTTACCAGTGTTACAGCTGACCACTGGAGGCAAGGTGGTCTTGCCCAAGGACACAATGACAGTACAGTGTTATAATGTTTTGGGATGTTTCGAGCGGGGATCAAATCGCCCACCCGCCGGTCGAAAGACTGAGCAACTTCCGCATAAACTGTAAAATTCACTCACATTCATTTACATAACAAACCTAATAAAGGCTTTGAAATGAGTAACTCTACACATGCTTCTTTGACTTGTGCTTCGAGCAGTGACGGCATCTATTGCAGGCTCGTAACAATAGCTTCAGGTCCTTCTCTTTCCCCCCACAACTACTACTTCTCTAAAGCCACTCCTGCCTTGACCGATACTCTCTGAGCACACTGCCCCTCCCCCTCAACAACAGCAGTGCCTCTAAATGTGCAGGTCAGACATCTGTGGCCCTTTCTTGCCTCCACTACCACAGCTGTATTGTTCAGAGAGATGTAGATAACCAGAACAGAAGGAGAGCAGAGAAGCCAGAGTTTAAGAAAAAAAAAAGTCTGGGTTTGGGAGGACATTTGAGAGGCTATTGTTTGGGACAAGTCTGTGGGTAGGGTGTTTTTTATGGGCCTGTTTTGGGGGATGGGCTTCAATTACCCACCATTGTGTTGTTGATTTTTTTGCCTGTGATCGGCTTTTTATCTCATATGTCCACACAAATGTTTTACTTTTCACTTGTTTCCATACTACTCCTGGATTTTAATTGTGGCCAAAATCTGAATCTTCTGAAGATTTGTCCGTGCAGATGTTTGCTGTGTGGTAATCTCCTGCAGGGCTTACGCTGGAGGAAAACAATTCAATATTCTGTCATGGCATTTGGATTTATTTGTGGTTTTGTTCTGGCCATGCATAAGGGATTTTCTTTGCTTGAGCTAGTGTCTCTGAAATGGTTGATTAGCAAAGGATCAGCATGTTTTTATTTTGCCATTTCCCTTATTCTTTCAGAACTGGCTTCAACAATCCCCTTTAGATGATGGCATTGTATTTACAACCAAAGTCTGTCAACCATCCATTGTTTTTACTGCGGTTGTGTACTGTATACCGATGCCTACTGGAGCGCTGTTGTAAGTTAAGTATGCATTGTGTGTGTCCTTGAAGTCTATGGAGAATGATGCTCTGGGACAGGACAGTGGGGTTGGGTCAGGTTGGTTCTGTTGCGTTTCTATTACCAAAAGGGATCCGAAGTGTCCCCAAAAGTGTACCGAATCGTACCACTTTGGGGACGCCACAGATAGAGGTCCGAAGTGGGTCCAGTCTTGTGGTATGCTTTGGCAAAAATGTTTTTCAAATACCTGGTTTTTTGTGATAAAATGTACTTTGACCTGACAACAAAGCTAGCAAGCAGCTAGCATTTATTAGCAACAGCTTTTTCAGTTTTTTCTGGTTTTAATCTGTCAGCGTCTAACAGCTCTCACTTCATGAATTTAAACATTGTATTTAACTTCTTCTATGCATTAAACACAAGCTGGACCAGTGGCTGGAAATATTATGTCCTTTTAAAATATAGGAAATTTTGACATATAGTGCTGCGTTATTTCAGTTCAACAGGAAATCTGTAGAAATAGATGTCCACTTATAAACAAGGCTGGAATCATTAAACAGCAAGTTTATCAGATAAAGTTGCGGGCTGCTCCAAAGAAAGTAACTATTGCGTGGGCGCTAATGTTTTGCTAACCCTTTAGCGTCTCTCCGTTGTCTCCGTTTGCATCCACCGCTCGTTGCTCGTGTCTGCGTAGTGCGGAGAAACTAAAGACGAGACAGCGCTGCTTTTCGGCAGAGTTGTAGAATTGACTACAACTATTGCCAACTTATGTCCACTCGGTTGGCTGTTGGCGTTAAGAAAAGCTGTCTCCTCTTGCTCCTGCAGGAGCACCCCTTAGTGGAGTGAGCTGATTACCAGGATGGGCAGAGTCTGTTCCCTTTACAGAGCAGCCAGTACAGAACAGACGCAAATGCTTGTTTATGAACGTAATTTACCATCGCAAAATTTAACACCCAAATGTTATATTTACGGCTCATTTGGAGACTTTGGCAGTGTTAATTAGTGGGAAACACTGATAATGATATTAATTTATAGGGTCATATCTTGCGGCGGCGCAGACATGATGGTTATCAACATGGTGGTATATTTGCTATCTATGTGCCCGTCGCAGCCACCTCCTGCCCATCTGCGGCTCTGCCAGCGTTGTGAGGGGTGGTGGTTAAAAAAAGCGAGGCGTGGCATAGATGGGTACAACAGTTGGTCTTAGTCAACAGCAGTGTGTTTGTGTCTTCTAAAGTCCACTGCAGGTGAATTTAGGTGCAGGACAGACTGATGCAGACACCATTAACCCTTTAGATGCTAGGGTTCATTTTTAAAAATACAGATATTTTGAGATTCAAATTTCAAAAGGCTGTGGATTGAAAATGATGAAAGTAGACTCTAAACTAGAAAAATGTTGAATATGACTATATGAGTGAAATAATTTTATGTATCTAATTTGCACCATGGCGTTATATATTGGCGGTTATTTTATTTACAGTCCGTACAGAATTAACTTTTTTTTAAAATAAATTATTAATAACATTAACTTGTAAAGCAACAATAGTAAACTACAACTTAATATACCATAACTAGTAAAATGTATGGATAATAGATATAAGAAATATATACAGTACATGTACTAGGTGTTTGCTTGCAGAAGGTTTTTATCTGTTCTCATCCATCCAAATAGCATAGTTAGTAGTTTTTCAGTGTGGGACCTCTCATAAGGCACAGCACACAGCCATCCCTTTCATTACTGTCACTGCTTTTACCAGTGTGTCTGCGCTGACTATGTTTACTCCTGCCTCTCCCTCCTCTACTGGGTAAAGTGAACAACATGTATTTCTCCCACACGGCTGTCACTGGAAGCTGCATTATTCCTGACCTCCCTTTCACTACCGCAGCCATGGCGAGTACGTCCGCCCCGGCTTCTATCACCTGTGCTGGGTAAAGCAGCATGTACTTCGCGCACATGGCTTCCCTTCCCAACCTCCTTGTCACTACCGCGGACAGAGCAACTAGTTTCCTCCCGTTTCTTTCACTGATGTTGGCCAAAGTGTGGGGAAAAACGGCATGTGCTTCATGTACACTGAGAGAGGCACCAGCAGCAGCCTCTTTATACCAGCGCTGGCTCACGTCCTGCCTCTTTATACCTTCGCCGGCACAAGTCCGGAAAAAGTAGATTTGGACACGCCCCTCAATGAGCTTCAGTTTCTGCCAGATACCTGCATTTTTATTGGGAAGATAGAGCACATAGTATGTTGTGTTCTTTCTCTTGATATTGTCATTTAATGAAGCTAAGCTCTACTGGTGTCTTCTGCTACAAGCCTCCTTCATTAGCATTAAACCATTTGCTCCCAACATATTATATATTATATTATATTTAGAAGTGTTTTGGGATTAAACAAATGGCCATTGATTTTGGCAAAAGACTAATCCTGTGAATGTTGAAATCTGAATCCGTTCTTTCATTTGATATGTGGTTGGCAGAATTGTCAAGTACACTTAACTTGGAAAGAATAAGATTAGAAAATGAAGGTAGAGGAAATATTTTTAAAAATCTTGGGAACCTGTGCCGAAACACCTCCATGAAAGTTGAAAAAAACAAATAATGATCCAATGCTTGTATGTAACACATGAGGCAAATATTGGCTTAGGCTTTTTTTAATTAAGTTTTTGTCTATGTTTTATTATTATTAGTTGTATATTTACTGATAATGGTGTGTGGAGAGGTGCTGTCTTGTGTATTTGTAGTGTTTTTGTTGTTTGTCCATTTAGTTATTGCATTGTTGTAAGGTTTTAAAACATTTGAGTCTTTTAAGGAGCTGTACTTTTTAAAAGCTTGTAATTTAAAAGCTTTGCAATTTTAAATACCTCTGCTCCAAAGATCAAATCAAAGCTTGAAACAGTGGTGTGGGAACGGAGGTTCATTGCAGATTGAAGGCCAACGTAGAGGGGCTTTTGAAAGTGGATTGAACCTGCTGGCAGTCTGAGCATCAGCCCTCAGTATGTCAGTTAAGATTTTCTGTGCCACAGTTAGGGCTGGGCTTTGTTGTCAAGTTAGTGGTATTCTCTGACAGTGTACCTGTTTAGCTAACAGACCATACCTTTTTTCTTCTAGTTTGGAAAAATAGAATATAAGTTTTTAAGACGGTAAAACGGCTCAAAAAAGAAAAACATAAACGATGAAGAGGGAGTTGGCAACATGGATAAATACTGTCAATTCAATCAAGTAATGTTTAACGAGACACTGACGTTGCAGCTAAGCTAACAGTAAGCTCTAAACTTCAGTTTGGTGCAATGTATTAGTAATTTGTGGAGACAAATTGATCTGGTATATTTTTTTTTAATATAAGAAAAGCACGAGAGGTCCCCCAGGCTGCTTTTGGGTGTGACTAGAGTCTGAGACAGGTACAGCAAAAAGTAGGGCTGGGCGATATGACCTAAAAATAAAATCTCCGATTTCTCTGATTTTATTTTTTTTAAATTCGATTTACAATTTTTTTCCGATTTCCCCCCATACTTATTAAGAAAAGAAATAAGTACAAACGGCATATGCGGTGCCGTGTGAAAAGGATTCGGCTACAGTTAGCTGTTTTTTAGCTAAGGTTTGTTGGTCACTGCGGGTTTGTTTGTCTCTGAGAGACTGGCATTTTTCATATTCGGCTGGACGTCTCTGTTTCATGTGTTGGAATAGGTTCGTGGTGCTGCTGCCTTTGACTGCGATGGGCTTTAGGCAAATGTTGCAGCGTGGGGTCTCTTGATCCACGTCTGTCGCAGCAAACCCATACCAGTTCCAAACAACAGATGATTGTATTCCTTTCTTGGGAACAAACTTCCCACTTTCACCGGTAGCCATGTTGTCGCTTTCTGTTGCTGTTTTGTGTGTGCTATGTTGTTGTTGTTGTTGTTGTTGTTGTTGTCGCTTGCCGTACTGCTCTGCTATGTGAAACTAACGCTACGGAAGCTCCGGGGAACCAAAAATGCGCCGTTACACAAAAACTCGATTTACTTATTTTTTTAAATCGCCCGCCACAAAAAAAACGAATTAATTCATTCAATCGATTTTTCACCCAGGCCTAGCAAAATGTAAATTGGGTAGTGGAGCTTATACCTCTGTATACCACTTTCTGCTATTTACTGTAATAATATAGACTGAGGCTGAATACAGTTGTAATGTGCCAGATATTAATGGTGTTTGTGGTCGGTCTCTGTGCCTCAGACTACCTTTTCCACGTCCAGAAGGGAGAGTGACTCACTCTCAGTCGCCCCCTCACATCCACTGTGTGTGCGCGTGCGTGCTCTAAGTGGGGTGTTTGTGAGACTGTGATGTGTTTAGATAAGATATCAGAGGTGTGGAGTCTGTCTATTTTCTGTTCTCCATCTTTATCTGCTGCCCCAGGCCAAAGCTGAGAAGCACCTATTAAATGTTTTAGACATTGGCTCCTGTTCATTTGTCTGTAAGCAGTTTATTGATCGTGTGTTGTTATTATTAGTGTACTTTTTTTTCCAGTGTAGCAGATGTTTTAGTTTGTTCATGTTGAGGTAAATACTTTAAACAACAGTGACACAAATAACTTCTGCAAATATAAAATTGTCAGAGCTGTATAATCGAACTGCATAGAGCATATCCTATACTTTCTGCCTCTGACATCACAACGCAGGAGTACAAGCAGTCTGCTATCAGCACACCAGGACAAATGATCTCCTTTTCTGTCATGTTTCCGCCCTTGCAGCAGGTCACCGGGTTCAGGCAAGGAGTTGGTATTTGACTGTCACAACTCGTTTCGGACCAGAGGGGTGTTCATTAAACTAGCTAACCCAGTAAGCTAGGCTTATTTGGATAAGTCTGCCTCATTTTGTTGTCAGTTCTGTTTTATAAAACAGGCTCATCCTGAGTTATGCTCAGTCACTGGAAACCTATGCAGGCAGCTTAGCCTGGTCTAGAGCAGGTTTAGGCTCAGGCTTAGCCCAAACATTTGAAGAATCAGAGAGCTTTTTAAGGACTCATTTTTACATCTGCCCCTCATATGTTTAATATGAATATGTTTCATATTAATGAACTTTACTAACCTCTAGAACCATCAAATAAATATTCAGCCAAATTTAATATTACAAGATGGATTATAATCTAGACAGAGGCAGTCTGTTTTGGTATTTAATTTAAATGATATTATAATCATAAATATCACATGTATTTGACATGTTTGTGGATTAGCCAAGCTTACTTTATTTTCCCAGTTTTATTTTTCTGTGAATATTAAATTGAAAGTCACCTTTTGTGAAGTGTTTCTTTATTTAAACTTGAGTCATAATTAACAGAATAAATAATGTCTGTTATGTTATTGTTGTGCAGCTCACGAGTATTGCTTTCTGACTTTAGCAAAACGCGTTTAATTGAGATAATTGTCTCAGTTCTCTCGTTCACTCGTCTAATGCTCTGTTAGATGTGAAATGCAGCTTATTTCCACGTTAGTTTCTCCGCTCCTTGCTCGTATTCGTTTACTCCGTCTGTTAAGCGGATGTTCAGGAGGTGGGCGTTTCCTCTCTGTAGTTTTTCATTGAGGTTCGATTGAATCAACGATGTAATTGCCGCAAATCAAGTGAGACTTGTGTTAGCCTGGCTGCATGAGCCCTGAGTGGTCTTTATGAAACAGGCTAAGCCTCAACTACTGTTTATACTAATTATCTAGAATTCAAGCTGTAAGCCATGCTTTTCTGAGCGAGTTTTATGGAACACCCCTCAAGTCAGCTTAATATTTGTTGACACTTTGTATATTTTTCTCTTTAGAACTGGTGCTTATGCAAACGATTTTCACTCACTGAGCAGGATGGCATCACAATGAGTCATCACAATGTTAATATTCAGTCTTTTATTTACACTCCAAACAGCCCCAAAAAATGTCATTAATTTCAGATATAGACAAATTGATGCTTGTGTTTGGTTTCAGCGTGTTTTGCTGTTGTTGCTAATGTTGCTCTAAAGGTGTTGGCAAATATTTGGGGCAGAGCTGGGCCCTGATAAATGTGGAGTGCTGTCTAACAACCGTTTACAGCAGGGCGCCCATCTGGCTTCTGCAGTGTAGCACTGACTTACCTGCACAGCAGCAAGTTGTGACAGGCATCGGGCGGGAAAATGGCCTTGGCTCAGTTTAACAGTTTTTCCAATTATTTGCATACCTTTGAGGGGGTTCAGCCACTGGTGTAGTCAACGTTACTTCAGGTGTAAATGTTAACAACAAAATGGTCCAAGGTTAGAAACTGCATCTTGTTGTTAGATCAGCTGATGAAGACGTGTCTTTCATTTTTACCATCGCCTTATCATTAGAATGGAACCACATCTCTTTGCCAACTACTGGCAACAGTTGTAGTATAGAGACTTAACCAACCATGTTATGAATCTCACAATCCACCTCCATGGAAAACCAATCGACTTCAGCTGCTTTGTGTGTATGTTGTGCATGTTTCAGACCAGTTTTCCAGTCGGTACTGTGTATTGGGACTCAAATTGTGGGACACTAGCCTTATTTAGCATAACCTTTAACCCTTTACCCTATCAAAATATTCAGTCAAATTACATAGTTGGACTTTACAGTAATCACAGGATCTATGTCAGCCAATAACAGTAGCTGTTGGGAAAACCAGAAATGGCACAAACTGGCCTGAATCTGAGGACATTCTATGAGGAACTTCTATGAAAGTGTTGTAATGACGTCAGAATTAAATACTGTCTCATAAATCCATGTAAATGGAAAAAAAGTTGACCAGAATGTGATGTCTTAAAGTAGGAATGCACAATATTAGAAAAACATGTTTACGGTAACTATTTTGAATATTGCAAAAACAATATGAGCTGTAATATTTAGATGCTCTTAGACATAGTAAAAAAAAATAAAAAATACATTTAGAAATTTAAAGAAATACACTGCTCTGTCGGTACTAAGCTCCACGTGTCAAAGCTAGAGCTATATCAAAAATAAAGACTAAACCAGGATGACCCAGGTCTAAACTAGAACTAAATGTAGAAACCAGGTCTAAACCGGGACTTTTCTTTTTTTTTGATGCACCACCACCACACTGATCTCACACTGCTTGGACGATGATTTTTTAACGGCAAAAAGGAAATGTCCATTACGTATCATCACAAGATCATTCTTTGCAATACGGATATTGCAATAAATGTACGATGTCTTCTTGCAGATGTTTGGTTGATCCATTTCCTGAAGATTGTGTTTCTCTCTTGCCATTCCAGTTGACTGTATATCGAATGTAGTCTACATTTTGACCATTGTGTATTTACTTATAGATGTACGCAAAGACTTGGTTAAAATTGGAAGGTTAAACAAACGGCTTTCAGGAGAGTGCAGTCTTGTTGCTGGGGAATATCGGGTGGATGGCAAGAGTTTTGTGCAGACTTGAACAGTTCGAGTGGGGCGGGAGGACCTGTGTGTGTGTGTGTGTGTGTGTGTGTGGGTGGATGGCATTCAGGGAGCTGTGGCCTAATGGAGTTGGAGCCGTACGTGATCAGGAATAAGATGAAGCAGATCTGCTCCTCACCTGTCCTGTCGAGAGTTACAACGCACATACACAAGCACACACTTTTGTGTCGCGGCCAGCCTGGATAATCTGATGAATCTCGCAGGCAGCATGTGTGCCCAACTGTTAGTGAAGCCCCTCGTTCCCACTTCAATCACTTTCTCCCATGCTACAGCGTATGTGTAGCTCCTGAAATATAAGCCACTGATCTGTAGTGAAGGAGATGATGACTGCTGCTTGCACTTTGATGCTTTGAAGCAAGCTCTTAGTCCTGCATTACTTTCCCAAACCTGTAGTCCTCAATGTCTGTGTGATTATTGTTAGACATAATAAAAAAAGCTTTGTACACACTAAATTATATTTATCTTAATATTTTCAAAATTGTACAAACATTCCCTGCATTCCCAGCAAGTTTTGTTTTCACGTTGTTGTGTATGTTGTTGTGTATATCCAATCATTTCCAGAGTTGTACATTACAGTTTTAAAGAAGGCCACTTATGGGTTCCATGAGATGTTGTTGTTGTAGTACCACAAGTGACTTGATGTTAGTCCCGTTCCCCTAATACATCAAAGGTTTAAGTTTAGCCTTTGTTATAGAGGAACAGATTGTGTTGACAATACCATGACATCTTTGTCACCTCTGCCTCCCAGCTGAATGTGTGTGGGCCAAAATGACCTTCTAGGAAGACACACATGCCTCATTGTCTTAAATAGGTATAGTTTGGACATGGCACCTAGCACCAAGATGTGTCCAAGAGCAGTTTACTGTAGAGTCTTGCTGATTAGCTGCTTTTAAATATGCAAGTATCACATGGCTGTCTTAACTATTATTAAGGGAGGATTTACGACAGATCATGTAAGTGTCATTATTGTAAGCATTTTTCTATTCTTTTTCAGAACAAAAAAGCACATGTTCAACTTGAACGCTGTTTCTCGGTTGCGTTTGGAAAGAATAGTGCTGAATTGAACTAGGAACTGTAGTAAATAACAGCTTACAGCTGAGCAGCTAATCAGACCAGGTGATCAGAACTGATGGTGACCCTGAGAGAAGCCTCTGACAGTCTTCTAGTCTTATATTAAAAAATGAATATCATATAAAGATAATATAGAAAACAATTGACATTTCTGCTGAGAGTTGGGTAGCTACGTATTTTTTGCTTCCAAACTTGCTGGTTCTACTTGAAAACAAAGTCCGTACCAGAGTTTCTATTAGCCAGCATATGCCAGCTTTAGGCTGGTTTAATTTGTAATTGTCCAGCAAAAAAAAGACCACTGTTCAAAATGACCAGCAAAAAATATGACTAAAGTAATACAGTGTGACCAACAAACCAAGTATGTTTCAATGATCATTCATCTTGTCCCTTGGGTTTAAATAAGTACGTTTTATGGAGCACATTCAAACTCACCAGCATGCCATGAAGACATGGCCTGCTTGGCTTTTCTTCTTCCTGTGACTTGTCATACTACTTGTTGTGCAGACATACTGTATACGATAACAGATACGCGCTTCTCACCAGGTGCATGTGAGCTCTGCTGCATGGACTTTTGTAATACAGTTCTGAACTAAGATCCATTATGTGTATTAGATGTGAGCTGTATAAATATCACCAATCTCCTTCTACATGTTACATCATCAGTTAAAACACTCTGAACTCGGGTAAGACGAATAGACAAGTCAGATAAATAAGCAACTTTGTAAAGGATACAGTCCACTAACTGAGTTGGCCTACTCAACAGAAATATTGGTGTTGAATGTGAAGGATTCTGAGAGTACCAAGTTAATTTTGTGAGGAAATGATGCACTAATGTTAATGCATGTTATGCTTAACATATCCAGTTTCAATGCTTTTGTTTTGTAATTATTGTATATTATGATATGGACCAGCGGCAGTAGCTCAGTGGGTAGAGCGGTCGTCCTTCAACCGGAAGGTAGGCGGTTCGATTCCCGCTCTCCCCACAGTTCATACTGTCGTTGTGTCCTTGGGCAAGACACTTAACCCACCTTGCCTCCAGTGGCTGTAACACTGGTAATTACATTAGAACAATGTAAGTCGCTTTGGATTAAAGCGTCAGCTAAATGAATAAATGTAAATGTAACGGAACACTTCCAATATGGCCAAAGCTAATGTGGCTCTAAATGTGAATCTGTTTTTATTGCTGTGTGCAGTTCGGAACCGGCTTGGAGTAATCTTTCTCACTTTTTTACCCACCAATTTGCAGTCTAAATGTTTAATGTTATTGTTGCAGCCACACATTTCATTTTGTGTTTAAAAAGCCCATATGTTTTTGATCAAAATAAAGGTCTAGAAGAACCTCTGAGAATTTCATGTAAATTTTCCAGTAGTTGCCAACTTGTGCTTGCTCTTTTCTGCGACTAGCATCATACTGTTATAACAGAGCTATAGCTTTCTCTTAAACCAGAAACTGCAAAATTTTACAAGTAAGCCATAAACAAATACAGCAATGATTCAAAACACAAAGCTTCATTGAAACACATGAACCATTCTATTTGTTCTTTAACATCAACACTTAACAGCTTCTTGTGGCTCTCTCGACTAGCACCCTTTGCTCGTTGTTGCTCGTTGAAGTCATTGGTGGTTGGTGAATGTGTTGAACTGGTGGCTGGTGTCTCTCGGCAGTGCCCAACGCTCACTCTTTGGTCTCCAGCACTTCCCCTTCCTCCACAGCTCAGTGGCTTACACACTCGGCAGTAACGTGAGCCTGAATAAATTGTCACACGCTCACAGATTATCTTCCCAGGATGTTATTTTGTGCAGGGAGGATGTTTGAAATGCCAGTCACAGACCCTGTACCCCTCCCCCCACACAGTCTTTTATAACAGAGCAGCGGTGGAACAGTGCAATGTAGTATTGCAGAGCTGCATGGGGTTTATTTCTCTGTTTGTCGGAGTGAGGTGGTGTGGTGTAACGAGGCAACACGTGAGTCTTTCTCAAAGACTTTATAGAGAGGTTGATTTACAGCTGCTATTCACACTGTCCTGCCGCTTCTCCAGCCCTCCCCCTTTGAATTTCTCAATGAGCATCTTCCTCTTTATCTTCCTCCGACCCAGTGATGTCCCCTGCCCTTCACACCTGCTTTAAAAGGGAGAGATGAGCTGTATTCTGGGGGAGAGAGGGAGCCTGGGCTGAGCCAAGGCATTGACGGAGTAGTGAGACCCAGCAGGGGTGTGAGCAGCTAAATATAGAGCAGCTTTTGGAGCGCTGATGATGTCACAGGCCAGAGAAGAGCCAGGCATACAGGAAAAATAGGTAAATGCAAAGCTTGGAGGCAGCAGTATGGCTGAGCACTTTCTGTCTTTCACCCAAAGAAATATAAAGATAAATATAGCAAAACTCTCTTGCTTTGAAGCACTATGGGTTTGTGAAAGTATTAGAAACAGAGATTACGTGTCTATTTTAAATGTCTTTGGCATTCTGTGGCACAAAGAGACAGGATAAGAATGTATTTATCTAAAATAACAAATTTTTCATATACATACTGGTAGGAGTGCTCCCACTGCTCTGATCATGATCGGCCAAAGCTGGCTAAAGATAGTAAAATTGGCGATCGACTAGAACGGCCAATCAACAAGGCCTCAAATGATGCCAAACAGGACAATCAGCACGGGCATTCCTCTGTGTTGATAGATGAGCACCTTTTTAGCATAGCAGGAAAAATTGTAGATGAGAAAAGGAACAAACTTTCTCCAAAAAATGCAGAGATGCTCATATTCTTGAATTAATGCTACATTAGTTTAAGAAGTCTATGTTCTATTTCCTTTTTTGGGTTATGTAGCACTTCAGTTTGTGTCTCTTATTTGTTCTAAAGTTCAGTTAAGCAGCAGAGGGCTGACTTTGGATAGTTGTTGGATGTAGCCATAATAAGGCACAGGTTATTTGTAGTTATTATGAGCAAAACTAAAAAAGTAAATAAAGAAAACATTGTCAGTTGATTACCTTTTAGTTTTACCACCCACTAATTAATATTTATAAAAGGCTTCTGTGTTGTTTTAAGAATAGTCAGTCTATTAAGGCACATAATCAAAGAGATCCCACGATTGGTGATTGGTATCAACCAATATTGATTTAGGTTATTGGCATCAACTCCTGATCGGACCACTCATGTGGGCGACACAGTGGCAAAGTGGTTAGCACGCCTGCCTCACAACAAGAAGGTCCTGGTATCGATTCCCATCCAGGGCAGGGCCTTTCTGTGTGGAGTTTGCATGTTCTCCCTATGTCTGCGTAGGTTTCCTCCGGGTACTCCGGTTTCCCCTTCCACCAAAAACAGTCCCCCCCAAACACACATGGGGCCAAGACTCCCCTGCAAAAGAGATTTGAAATCTCAGTGGTTAAATAAATAAATGTGTGTCATCTGCTACAACTAAGCAAATGCTATTGTTTTTCAGTGAAGTGTCTAAAATTGCATTATCTTTAGCATTGAGGTACTGGAGAAGGACAATGGTGTGTGATGTTGGAGGGACTGGCCTATGTACAGAAGTGTTTTTATGAGAGCAGTGTTTGTATGTGTTGCCAGGTCAGACGACGCCTTTAATTGCAATGCGGCATGTGCAACTCGAAGCGCTGTCTGTTTGTATTGATTGGTAAAGCCTGATGGATTCCTAATTACAGAAGGTTGGCAAGTCTGGTTAAAGCTGCCTTACATCATCTACATGGAGTGACCCTGTTTAGCCCTGAGCCTTTTCCAGCATAGGACTGTGATAAAAGTTTAAAGTAAATAGCAGTTGGTAGAGCTGAGCAACCCTGGACTGGACTATGTCCTAAAGCTTTTGTGAGGTTAACCACGTGGCTATAAAAGTATAAAGCAGTCTTTATGACCCTGCAGCTCCACTCTTTCTTATAATGCTGTTCTTCTTGGTTTCACATTACTCTCCTTCCATTGGTTCGTTTTTGTTGAATGACACCTAGCAACATTTGTGAACATGACGGTTGTAAAAGTTTTCATACAGTACCTGCATGGCCTTGAAAACTACAAATGTCAGAGCCTGTTTAGAGCTGGCTGCTGCTGCTGCATTTCAAATGTGTGTCTGTGTTCAGTTTGTCCTCTGTTTGAAAATAGAAGATACAGGCTATATCCAGTGTGTGTTTTTCTGACTTTGTCTTCAGGGAAGCGTATACACGATATTTAATATGTGTGGGTGTGCTTGGCCGTGCACATGTCCCTCATGTGATCTGATGTAGTGGAGCTTTCTGCTGCAGGTTGCTAGGCAACATGCAGTAGGTTTCTCAGTCATAATCTTTGATTTTAGCTAGGAGAGATCAGCAAAAGTGGAGCAAGAATTTTGAATAGGATTTCAGTGATTATATATATTATGTCTGTGACACTTGGCTAAGATGTTTGACTCCTTTAAGGCTCACTACAGTAGTTTAAAGCTCTAGCTTTAACTAAAGAGCTGTGTGCAGAGGCCCTTGAGTCTCTGTGAACTCTTTAGGTTTTAATAGATGTAACACTGTAAATGTTATCCTCCAGTCTTCCTGCTGAGAATAAACACTCTCATTGCCAACAGTAACATCAGATCTGTTCCTGTCACACATTTTAGTTTTTAGGGGAAACACTGCTGTGACAATGGCTTGTGTTTACCTATTGTCCGTTTACTTTGTTAAAGATTAGTTGCTATTCAAAACCCACTCCCAAGAATGTTAAATACATTAACATTCCTAGTTATTGTTTCAGTGCTTGCTGTGTCACCTGCTCTAATACAGTTGTTTCTAGGGGCTTATCCAAACCTGTAAACATAAGCAGAGAGCAAAAGCAGTAAGAGACAGCACAAGGCCAGTGTTGGTGAGTGCTGATGAGTTAGCTAACACCCGAGCTGCAATGAAAAGCCTTTGTGTGCTTAATAAGAGCACTGGCAATGGTCCAGCCGCTCTGGCTAGTGTAGGATTAGGCTTGGACAATCAGGACCAGGGGATCAAAACAAGGGCCGGGAACACCAGGGTCATTCTGCTTGCTAGGATACCATCTGCCCTGCTGCCTGCCGCAGTAAGGGGGAGGGGAATCTCACAGTAACCAAGAAAGCATGGGGGGAAGGGCACACCACAGCTTTACAGGCAATAACAATGTAGAGCCAAAGCCGGGCAGCTCAGTATGCCACTCAGCTCTGCTCTGCTCACAACACCATGCAGCGCTCTCCTTCAGTACGCAATACATAAACCAAAATGTGTCTGAGCCACTGTGAGCTGCTCATGGAACAGAGTAATGCTTCTGCTTTTCAATTTCATTTTACTGACACACTTAGCAAGTTATTAAGACTGTAACATCCATAATCTAATCCATCCTATTGCTCTGTTTAATGAACATCTTGAGTTTTGCAATAGCAAAGATCAAAGTGAAGTGACCATGTGAGTGACACCAGTGACTTTCATTCAGTTGAGCCTCCATGTATTCTCTATTTAAAGTCTCAATGTGGGCACAGTGGGGCCATGACTGTGGCGCACATTTGTTCAAAGGTTGTGTACTACTTGTATACTGTATATTTGTTTGTTGACACTGTTATATTATTACTGCATTCTGTGGAGCAATATTGATAGCCACAGCTTCAGAAATGGCAGATATGCAAGTGCTTGACGGCTATTTGAGGCGGCACACACATTACATAATATACATACACGACAGTGCATGTTCACAATAAAACCAAAAACAACTTTTAATATTAAAAAATAACATTGGGAAAATAAGATACATGTTCCTAATATTTTACTGTAGGCCTTGTACCATACACTGTAGCTGATTTTTTTTTTTGTTCGTTTTGTCCTTTTCTGAGCCAGCGAAGAATGTGCTCCTGATAATAGAGAATAGCTTCCCCTTTGATGTATAATTTAAAGTGTAAATTATTCCAGTGACTTGTAGACCTCTACCGTTGCAGTCTTGGGCTTGTTTCATGCATTCAACATCATATGTTTCTCTGCCTCATTCTCACACACATCCCCCCATGTGATTTAGTAGAATGGTAGTGTCCGCCTGCTCTGCTCCGCTTGGCCTGCCCACCTTGTTGTTGCAGGAGAGCGCTGCGTGGCTCTTACCCTATGTTTTAACCCTCTTCTGATGGGTTGTGGAACACATCAAGCAAATGTTTATCACTGTCCGCCAGTGTTCATTAACTGTGTGTGTGTTTGGTGTGAGAGAGAGAAGATAGACGAGACATGAGAAGATCTGCACAGGTCTATTGGCAGGACTGTACAGGTCACTTTTTTTTATAAATAGAGGCTTGTTTTGTCAAATGTGTAAACTTTTGACTGTTGATTGAGGGAATGTAGAAGTGGTAAATGGTTACAGCAGAAAGAAGAATGTTCTGTTCATTTACAGTGACTATGTGGAGGAATAAGTACAAAAAGATTGGATCTGTTTAGGTTCTTATTCTTACAGGTCATGGTATGCAAATTACTCTCAAAGCAGGCACCTGGAGATACTTTGAAGCTTGAAGGTTTTAACTTCAAATCGGAGGGCTTCTTTTGCCACTTTTATGTTACTTTCTATGGTATTTGTGGGCATTTTTCCAGTGTCCCTTTGTGTCAAGCTTGTGTACCATTTAGGTAATGCATGTGAGCAATCACTATTTTATATTTGTGCGACCTGGTGTTTTGTTGAAAAACTGACCAACAAAGTCTTTACTCAATGAAACGAGCAGAAAATAATGAAGAGACAGTGTTAAGTAAAACTGAAACTAAAAAGCAGCAACAATAATAAAGTAAACTGATGACCTAACTGTCATGTTTTTGTTTCTGTACTGCAGCATGCACTCCTAATCGTCATAAGACACCCTCACACACCCTCCCATTGGCATGGTCCTCTTTCTGTGCACGCTTCATACAAGAATCTCAAAGTTTTCCACCTTCAAAAGAGTTTAAAAGGATAAAAAGCCAATGGTGAAAGTAGCTACAGACTAGTGCTGATAATGTACACTTAATAAATTAATAATTCATTTCCTTTATATTTAAGTGTTGACCATCTGCCAGTTTAGGAAGATCACAGTATCACGCTAGAGTGCATTTCTAAACCAAGTTTAAACCAGGTGGTGATCTTGGAATAAGAAAATATTATGAAATTGTGTCATATTGCCCAGACCTATTAAGGACACTTTGAAAGCAAAGAATGATTTTACTTATTTCTCTGGCACTATTAAAATTTTAAATCATGTTTTTTGCATAAACATATTTATATAATATGTCCAATAAATATGTGGTAAAAAATAGGTCAAATTGGTCAGCCTTTATACTCGTCCATGAAAATTCCAGTCGGGGCATCTATAACGAGAAGGCTGGTGTCGTGACAGAAGAAGGGCTGATGTAAAGAGCATTATAGACAGGACGCAGACGGACTAAATTGAGTCTGAGGTTGTGGTGATGGCCACAGCGAATTAGGGAAAGGCTGATGTAATGTGTAACAATATCCGGGCACGGTCTTAATGCCTGTGTGTGCTTATGGACACCTTGAGTTTGTGTGTGTGTATTAGTACTCTGGAGCGGCCTGCTGCTTTCATCAATAATGTACCAGTTCTGTTAGTGCATATCCCCTCATCCATCTGCCCCCTCTGTCCTCTCCCTTTTCCCAAACCTGTCTCTCCTGAGTAAAGCTCCTGAACAGCACCAAAGTCTGCAGACAGGCTACAAAGTCTTACTCATGATTTAGGAAATCTGTTGTGAGTAAGTGGCCACTTATAGCACTGCAACAAAAAATATACCTTGTAACTCTAAAGACATTCTCCCCATGTGCCTGCCATTTGGTTGCAGCCAACCTCTTGTGGATGGCAGCCTCACAGCTCTTTGGCAGAGCTCCCTTTAATGGTGATGCAGCACAAAAGAGAAAGAAGAGGGCTGCCGAATAAATTCTGCATTTCACTCACCATTGTAGTGTATACCATTGAGGAATGTAGAATCTTTAAGTTTCAGGATTATCTGCTCTGAAGAATAAGCTCAACAACGCAGTGCATAGTTGCAGCGTTATTTTGACATGTGTAAATGTCTAATTACAGGCTTTGAAATTGCAATACACTTGTGAAATTGCAATCATTTTCAAAATATTGTGCACATGGCCATAGTTGTTTACATTTGTATTGTGGCAGTGACACTTAACAGACTCACTCTGAATCCTACATGGTTTCCAATGCTCTGATTATTGGTTATTTACTGAAGAATGTCCACTTTCCCTTGGTTTCCTTTGCTCTTCTATGTGTCTTTTCTTGCTAGCTTGTGGTGTAAAAGTGGCTGTATTGTATCAGAAAATCCATGGGAGGCACTGAAGAGGAGGAGGAAGAGGGAGCCGTGTTGGGGGTGGTTAGGAAACCAGATCCTAGGCTGGTCTTTAAAGGGACCTGGGATCTTTCTGCAGTGCGTATTGATCAGTCAGGAATGTGGCCAGTCTCCTTGGTTGTGCACTCACTTGTCATACATTGAGTACTGTCCCTGTACAATACAAACCTACTCCTCTGCCCAAACACTCTGTAACACTGATGTCTGTTTGAATGTAAAGCTATTTGACTAAAAGACTATATTAGTATTCTGCTCATTTTAGTCTAATAAACGATGTAAAGAATGTTATTTTGAAGTCCCTGAAGCAGAGACACAAAGAGAGGCAGCAGCATTGTATTATTTAACTCCTTCCTTCCTGCAGTCTCATTTTCTTTCCCATCCTAATGTTCTCTGGCCCCCTCCTGCTCAGCTGTTTCCCTTCCCTCCCCGAGAGAAGGCACATGCAGAGCCAAGTAAACACTTTGATATGCGGAAGGAATCTCTCCCCTCCCCCGCCGCTTCTCTGTTTTCTGGCACTCTGCTCTCCTTGCTGCCTATGTAGGTCATCATGACTCACTCCTTTATGTTTCAAAAGCCCGCTCCCTGCTCCGTTGCTCTATCTTGAGCCCTCTCACGTTCAGCGTTGTGTAAGAGAAGTGCGTTTGACAGACCAGAGATCTCTAGACCACCATTTTATCGCTGAAATAGTTTTGGAGAGAACTCAGTTTTGGTTGTTGTAGCGCTCCTTCATTAATTCAGACTTTACCTGCCTTATTTCAGAGCATTAACTTGACTATGACTTATCAAAACAACCAGAGCTGTCTGCCTCTCACAAGTCTGTGCACCGCATCAACTCTGACCTAGATGGTGAATCCATCAGCTGCAGCAAGCAGATTTAGTATTGCGTCAGAAATGAAATGCTTAGGACTAGAGTTGTGGCTAAGAGTTTGAGATCAGAACAATTTTTTTATTGTTTTGCATCAGGGTGCGTTCTTTATTAAAGATCTAACATTGAGAATAACTCATTAATAACTCGTGAAAAAAACTTTGTTTTTTATCTAAACATAGTAATTGCTATGATGCATTTAGCTTCATGTTTGAGTGTTTGGGCCCAGTCTATTTTAACAATCCTCTCAGTTCAAATCCAGGCCAGTGCAAATCTGTTGGTGAGACTCGGATTCTTGAGTTTTTCTGCTTAGGGCCTGTTGACTGATTAGCTCACCCTCAAAGCTTTTACCCAGTTCTTGAGATGAATGGTTGAGCGTCGTCTGTGTCCCTGTCGTCCCTGTCATCTGTGTGCTCACATGGACAGTCTGCATGAGGGCTGCTGTGTGCAGCGTCGCACTGATGTATCAACACACACTTTATGATTATTCTGTCAAGTGTGGAGCAGAAACGATTACACAGTTGACTCATTGGCTTATGTTGTCTTCCTATGGGTCCTGCTGCAGAGGTATAGTCCTTGCTGTTCTTATGACAATCCATGCATTTTTCAGTAAATAGCATTAAAACAGAAACAAATCTGTTTATCCTCAGTTGTTGCAAAAATCTCACCGTATCCATGAGTAAAGGCCAGCTCACTATCCTGACCCACATCCAAAAGGCTTTAGCGTGTCACATGTGCGTCCTTTTGTCCCCTTCTCTCCAGGGCTTCTTTCATAAAGACCAGACCTTGAATGGAAAGAAAAGACTGAACAGGGCCTTTTTGATGAGTCACTCAACCGTACAGCAGGAAAAGGAGGGCTGAAAAAAAAACAAATACAATGACCCGCAGGCCTACAGCCCTGCCTCCATGCCCCAAATGCTGTCATTACGTCACAATTACAAAGCGCTAAGAGTGTACACCGTGCCTCCTCAAAACAGTTACATGCTACATTATGCCATAACATAAAGAAGCATGCTGGGAGCGGATCGAAATGGTCACAAGTTGAGCAGAGATGAGCATGTGTGAGCGGGGGGAGAGGGTGGGAGGGGGGTTGCGCTGTAGCAAAATGGAGGCTTTGTGGAGGAAACCTGAGTAGGCTGCGTTTTGGAGCTGTACATTCACACGCATGTATCATCTATCCCTTCTCCCAAGCATCAATGCAACCCTTGTCCTCCACAGTGGCCTACCACAGCAGACCCCTTACTGCAGCCTTGTACTTTAAAGAACAGCTAAAGGCCTTGACTTGATCAAACCAAACCTCTTTCAACAACCCAGATCCCCAAGGCAGGCTAACCAAAACTATTACAAGACTAGTTTTAAGTCTTTTCAGTGAAGGTTTGTGCACTCAAGCTTTTAATTACATGATCCCAAAGTCAGTATTTTATATAACTTATAAGAAAAAAATTACTTGATTTAATGCCTTTAGTATAAATTTGGGATCACAATTAAATAAAATTATCAACATTTTTTTATTTTTGCATTTTTAAAATCAGATCAGTTTTCCTGCACTTTATGAACAGGAGGGTTTTTAGTGTGGCCCAAAATTGCTGATTTTTTTTTTTTCAAACTATCTTTTTCCTTTGTGAATTAGGTTATAAAATAACAGGACAAGCACATAGCTTTAACATGAATTAAAACGTGACTGTTGCATCAGTCATTTAGATGAAATTCAGACTTGTATTAAATGCCGGCTTCATCTCAAGTTGTATCAGATAATGGTTGTTTAGCTAATCCTTCAGTAATGCAAAGACAAGACAGCTCTGCTTTTCTGGGCAGTTGTTGCCATATCTGCAAATGTATCTAGCCTTAATCTAATGAATAACCTGAATTGCTCGGGTGACTGCAAACAAAGCCTTTTGTCTCACCACACAGGGAAGGGACGGTTGAGTGAGAAATATTGTCGGTGTAATGTTAGTTTTTGGCCCAAATGATATCACATTTATTTGCACGCTGTTTGTAAAGCACTGTTATGTCATAATTGTGGCTAATTCTAACGCAGGTAAATGGGGAAAGTGTGCCAGCAGTGTAAACTTAACAAATTTTGCCCAAAGGCACTTTTACGACAAGCTTCTCTATTCTGTAGTTTTCTCCTCCTCTGTCTCTGCTGCTCATCTTCAAAGTAGCTTTCCCGAAGGAGAGTAGGCGTTTGCAGCAGGCCATCAACAGGAAATTCCAGCCTTTGGAGCGTGGGGGCTATGGACGGCTGGGAGAGACATGAGGAAAATTGGGAGTTTATAATGGTCCTGTCCTGGACAGTTATGGGCAAATTGCTTATTGCTACAATAGACATTATGTTGTCATCTAAAAATAAACTGTCTGCAAGCTAGCTTACAATCTGAGAATGTTTTTAGTTTTTGCAAGAAATGCCAATAACGTTGTGTAAATTACTTTTGTTTTGCATTTGGATTGCACATTTTATTTAAAGCTCTGATTGGTCAATTCTTTTGACAAGCAAATGGTGAATGTCTGCCACATAAAATAATATAACTTATATTCTTACTGGCGATTTAAAATTTAGCTGTTAAGTCTCTTCAGATACGCTGACTCAGATTTCCTCTTTATTGATTGATTGTAGAGTTTTATGGCAGTCGGGGAAAAAGGAGTTCTTGTGACTGCAGCTCACTTATCTCAGACGTCCACTTGCTGCTTTCTGTTGTTTAAAAGCTGAGTGCAGGGAGTTGTCCATGTTGTTCAGTATAGCACCCATCCTGGTGTGTGTCCGTTGCTCCACTAGCTCAACCAGAGTCTCTAAACTATAGTTGAACCAACCAGCTTTCTTTATTCGTTTTTAAGTCGCCTACAGTCACTGTTTCTGAGACTGCCCCATCCAACCCTGCCGCATAAAAAACAGTGTTAGCCATTATCGTGTGATTAAACATTTGCAGCAGTTTGTTTACATTTAAAGACCTTAGCTTTCTTAGACAATATAACCGGCCTTTTCTATAAAGTGCATTTGTGTTAATGGACCAGTCCAATTGGTTGTCAAGATGCACTCCCAGGTATTTATAGGTGGACACTATTTCAATATCTTCTCCACTGATGGACTCAGTTTGAATTGGGGGGAGTATCTATGGGGCTATTATTGTAGCAAAACTATTTGCAAATGTGTGTAGAGAGAATGTATTCAGATTTGCAAGTTTGCGCGCAAAGTTGTGTGCGCATGTAGTGGTGAATACGTAAAACAATCCGCAAGTTTGTGTGTGTTTAGTCATATGCGCAAATGTGAAAGACAATCCGCAAGTGCTAAAGTGATTTGAATACATCTCATTACGGGCTACTGTTGTATGCCTGTAAGGCTGGACTTAGGACAAAGAAGCCTGTTGACACTTGCAAATCTGAACACCCCTTTGCAAATCTCACACAGCAAGACTGTAGCAAAAGTAAAGACAGCCAGTTGAGCATGTCGTGTGAGTTGCAATGAAAAATTTGTGTGTATTTTAAAGATTTTACTTAGACTACTTAGCTTGTGCAAATTTAGGTGCACGTTTGCAAATCTTTGTAAAGTAGCAAATCACCTTTGGATTGTCCTTCACATTTGCGCATATGACAACACACACACAAACTTGAGGGTGAACTTGGGAATCTTTTTACGCTTTCACAAACCTCTACATGCGCACACAACTCTGCGTGCAAACTTGCAAATCTGAATACGCGCTCACAATTCTCTGCACACATTTGCAAATAGTTTTGCTACAATAATAGAACCATATGTATCATGCTTCAAGTGTCTCTAGTTTTGGAGGTGTTTGTAATGACAGTTTTCTTGGCTCCGTCTTTGAAAGTTCTCTATACGGTTCATGTATTCCTCTTCCTGACCATCTTTGATACAAGCCACTATTGCCGTGTCATCAAAATAGTTTTGAATGTGGCAGGACTTAGTTATAATTCAGATCTGTCGTGTATTATGTGAAGAGGAATGGAACAAGAACAGTAGCTTGAGGAGCCCCTGTGCTACTAATTACAGTCTCTAAGAGACAGGTCTTACTTTGGTCTACCTGTTAGGTAATCCGTGATCCACGTGATAAAGGATGAGTCCAACCCAAACCTCCTTGGTTGTTCACTAAGAATAGGTGGTCTGATAGCAAAACAACCAACTACATCACATCATTGAATGCACTTTTAAAATTAAAGAACACAACACTAACATAACTACCTGGTCCATCTAGGTGAGCGTAGACCCTATGTAACAGATATAGTATGGCATCCTCAACACCAATGTGTTTTTTGTAGATAACCAATAATTGTACATTTAAATAAAAAAAGGTCACAATAATCTTTCTTATAGTCAAAGGTGCAATTTTTGAGCAACAAGAGTAAAAGGCAATTTGCATGAATGAATGCATTGAATAGATGTAGGTTTAGCTCTCCAAATGGTCAGTTTATTTGTGTATAGAACACACAAATAACTTTCTTCTTTGCTATATGCCACTGTTGAAGCATGGTTTTAAAAACCTGACATATTACTATAGCTGTAGTATATGCTGGCTGCAACACTCCTGTGCATATGCAGTATTGTTTTATGGATGTTAAAATTTTCATCCAGCCAATGAGCGGTTAAACTAAGCATACTCACGGGACTATTATCAGATGTCCATTTGTCAATGGTAAAAGTGAAAGAATATGTGTGGCACCATTTTCTTACAAATGTGTAACTAACTGGTTAAGTCCAGGGTCCTCCATCACAGAAAACAGCTGCTTATCCATCTGTAATATTTTGCAATATATTGTTTTAGTCTTTAGTCTCTGCACTCATGGCTTCAACGCCAGCTTTGTTGCGTTGTCTGTTATTGAAAATATTTATAGGTAATATCGGAGGTACACTGCAGCAGTGTTAATTCCGTTGACCATAACTATGACAAAAATATTTCGTCAAAGGTTTTTTGCAGACAAAAACAAAACAAAAACTAAATAACAAAGACTTAATAATGACTAAAACAATGACTAAATAGACTGACATTTTTGTCCACAAATAAAAGACGAGACGACGACAACTTGTGACAAAAACCAGTCAGGAAAGATGAAGTGGAACGGGCAGGATGAGTCAAGTAAGCCAATCAGAGCGACAACAGAGGAACAAACTGTTAGCATTAGATCTTTTGGCAATGTCAGCTTCTCAAGCTTTTGCAGAAAGAGTATTCAGTGTCACAGGTGACCTCACTAGAGGAAAGCGTTGATTAGCACGAAGCGCTTTTCTAAAAATGAATCGAAGTAAATAAATATTTGCATTTGATGTTTATGTAGCATAAGGAATCCCCTCCTGTTCAATGCACTTTAAATTCAAAGATGGTTTAGATGGTACGTTTATTATTATTATTTAGCTTTCTTGGGCTGTAAGGGCCTTTTGATGATTGCCCATTTATTTTATTTTATTTAAAATAAGCTCAATGTGTATTTTGCATCTCTTTTGATAGACATTGATGTATTTTTGTTTATATTAAAATAGACAGCAAAATGTTTTTTTTTACTATTGTTTTTCATTGATTAAAACAATTTTCAATGAAGGCATTTGTGTTAAAATGTGTTTGCACATTTAAATCTCAATTTAAAAAAAGTATAGTTTTATGTCTGATACAGAAGGTCAAAATTATTACCTCATGAATGTTTTGGGGATTTTAGTCGACTAAATCTATTTTAATTTTAGTCAACTGAAATTGCATGAGATAAAAACTAAAACAAATAAGATGACTAAAATGAGACTAAAACTAAAAATGATTTTAGTCAAACTAGACTAAGACTAAAACTAAATTAAAATTTCTTGTCAAAATAAACACTGCACTGCAGTTAATTCCCCTCTTCTCAAGTCGGTTACAAATTCAATATTTCCATGTACCTTGTATTGCATCATGATTTTTGGCCATTGTTCTGTGGCATTAATGTGTATGGTTCAGCTTTTAATATTTATCAAAGTCAGTGCTAGTAGAGTAGCCTTAGAAAAGAGGTGGAGTAAAATCTCTGCTCTTTTGCGCAGTTATAAAAATCCATCCCTTTCTTCTTCTGTTGTTGCTGTTGTAGCTTCCGTTGAATCCCCCTTTTTTTTTTGGTGCACCTCTAAAAGCAGTTTGTGTTACCTCTGCGGTAGGGCTGAGTGAGGTTCACACATTTGTTGATAGCTGTTGTTTCTGCATGCAGTCTCAGATGTTGAGGAGTGATACCTTGCGAACACAGGAAGAATGCTCCCTCAGGGTTTCAATTATTGCATTTTCCATTTCAGACCAAGAACGGAGTGCACTTTGCTCATAAAGGCATGCTAAGACCAAAACAGATGCCTAGTCAAAGGTTATATTTCTTGACTTTTGACCTGTTAAATTGTAACTAGTATTGATTTGAGATGGCAAGACTAATCTATGTGTATCATCTTTTGTGGCCATTACCAGCTTGACACAGACAGTTGTTAGCTTTAGCTATTACTCTTCATGGCACGGATAGAAGTATTCAGACAGTTTAACATCCTCTGTGTGTTTCATGTCTGTAAACAACCCAGAGTATTCTTAGATCTGTTCACACTTCCTATGTATTTTCTTATAAGGCAGTGTTCGGATATATTTTTGATTTTTGGTTAAGCACCTGGGTTAACTGCAGCCCTCTGATCCTGAACAGTTCCCTGCTGTCTCTTTATTTAGACCAGTTAAATACTACTATTTGTGTTAAAGAAGTAGCTCGAACAGTCACCTGTCAATCAGCAGACACACACACAGAGAAGATATTAAGACCCATTAGCTTTTGATGGGAGTTGTGACACCTCAGGCTTGTAATTTTCTTGTTTCACTCTTGTGACACAAACAGCTCCTCATCAGATAGGAGTGGGAGAAAAAGTCACATGGTTAACACGAGCCGAGTTGCCGAAGCTGTGACGATGCTGCTGTAAGAAGATGCCCAACGAGTGCCTGAGTCTGGACCAGTTTGCTGCCCCCTCTTTAAGCAGGCACCGCCCAAACCCTCAGCTGCAGTAGCGGCCTTTTCATCCCTCTATCCGGCCCTGCCCAGTGATTTATAATTCATCTGGGATCCTGCCTTCCTCCATCCCTCTGCACCAGGACGGCATTAACATTCTGTTTGGTCCCCAGCACCGCGGCACCCGAGTGTGCATGTGCGGCTGAGAAATGATTGGTGAGCGGCCGAGCCAGTTGTTGCCTTCCTTGGTTCCTCTGTCATTGCAGGGATGGGGTTATTCGGCGGCTGGCTCACAGCTCCTGGATTTCCTCCTGTGTTTTTGTTTGTGCCGAGTCAGCTGCTTGTCCCACCTTCAGGGTGAACACATTAGTTATGAGACCGGTGTTTGCTGTTCTTCGTCAAGTTCTTACGTTTTTTTCATGCCCCAGAGCCGACCCAGCAGATTCCGGACACTGTGGATCAGGTTTCTAGGAACAATTCTACAAGTGCTTATTCGTTGGACTTAACACCACATCACGAACAGTTCCAATTTGTTGTAAATCCAGTTATAATGTCATGTTCCATCCATTTTGCTTCATTGCAGTGGCTCAAAACGGAGTCAAATTCAGGGCTGCACCATTTTAGTAGAATCATGTACATCATTATATGTTCTGTGTGTATACATAATGTTACTGTTGTGATAAAATGACTTGCACAATATTGTGTGGGTAGTTTTACAAAATAAGAAAAATACAGTGTTAATATCTTTGTTAATTTAGTTTGTGGCTGTGTTTGGCAGATAGATTGTGGATGTTTATCTCAATAATAATAAAATAGTAATCACTATTACGGTGGCATAAATCTATATGTAGATGTCCTGGTCAAAATTTAACCTACAGTCTTCTTCCACTATGACAAATGTTCCACTATGACATGTTCTGAATGATTGTAATAGTAGCAGTAACAGTGAATAATGTGTACGTATGTTATTGTATCTGTAGCTCAGATGAGGCTAACTCTGATGTGGATAAAGCTTCAGTTACATAATTGAATAGTAGGAACATTGATGAAGGGGATGTATGTATAATTAGGCAAAGCTTTAGATGGTTATGAAGATTAGGGTTTTTTTTACTTTTCAATGGCTGGATATGGTTTGCTAATGTAAAAAGTACAGCATAAAATAAAAACAATGCAACAACACTTAAATGACAACAGTCAATATTTTTGTAAAAGTAACCATAGATAAAAAAAATTTCAAAAAAAAGACAAGACCACTTTGACCACTCGGCATACAACAAACCCTAAATCAGTTTTTCTGCTGCTTCTTATATGTGGAAGACATTATGATGCTCATCTGTTGAAAGGTCACATCCACCATTCCTCTCTCTCTTCATTATCCATCTAGGCTTTTTCCCTGCGCTCGTCGTTTATTTTTACCTCTTCACCTAATCCTTAATTAATGTAGCTCCAGTCACAGTGCCGCACATTTTACAACTGTGCACAAGGACTTGTACACACAGACACACACACAATCATTCATGTTCTCTCTCAAGCAGGGACACAGCGCACTACATCCAAGCATTTCTGTTCTATGACCGACTCTGAGGGTATGATGATTTAAATCACTCAGGCTTCTCACTGTGTTGCTTACTTTACAATAATTGGTTGACTGGGTGACCTCCTTGTTAAAAAAGCCAGACAACACACACATTTTCCAGCTGTCCATTTAGAGGCCTTTAGAATAAATGCATTTATAATGGATGATGCAAAATAACATTTTATGCGCTCAACAGTATTGTTAGAAATATCTGCATGGTAATACCTAACAAACGCTTTTGATTTGATTGTGGTCCATCCCATTTGAGGGGTTTGGGGGACAAAATTATAAAAATAACAGCTATTTGTAGAACTAGAGCAGATAATGTAAACTAAGTGGTACTTATGCCACTGGTTTGTTTCTTGTTGAAGATGTTGTTGTACATATGCACAGGGATTATTAACATGCATGCAGGGTACAAAGTCTTTTAATCACACTCACCAGGAATTGTCATGGCCATGATGTGAGGACTCGAGCTGTGAATGAGGAAGTATTTGTTCAGGAGCTTATCAAAAGTTCACTTCTGATTCCTTGTTGTTTGTGATTAATTTGCAGAAGCACTATTCTGTCAATAGGTTCCCCCCTCCGTTCATGTCGCTTTCACTTGCTTTTCTGATAGGTCTGCATCTGTTTCATCCTTGAGTTGCTAGGCAACAAGCTCTGGGTGCGTGCATATGTGTATGTGCGCTCACGCGTTGCTGTGGCGTTGTTGAGAATAGAGAAGTACTCTGAGGATGAGTCAGAGGCTGATGAGGCTGAGGGACAGAACATGGCCAAAAAGCAGAGATTGTCTGTGCGGCTCCTGCAGCACACTCTTACTTGGTCAGTGGCAAAGACAGCATGATTTACCAGACTGGCAGGCAGCAGCACTGAGCTCTTATTGGACGGAACAGAGAGGTGTAGGATAGTGGACGTGCTCAGAATAGAAAATGTGAGCGAGTGATTGGATTCCTCCCCACATCTCTCTCCGTCTTCACATCCACCACACTCCCTGAGCTTAGAGATAATAGGACCACTCCCACTCACTTACTTCTCCAAACATTTTGTCATCTTCATTTGCCCTTGTGTTTCATCTTCTGGGCACTGGTCCCTTTTCAGCCGCATGGTATCAGGACAAAATACCAACTCTTAACACTGTAATATAGGCCTCTAAATCCACATTTGTTCTGATTTCTATTGGAGCCTAGTTCAAGTTAAATGTAGTAGGAGAAGCCCTCTCAAACTCTTTTCACAAAGATGGATCCTGGTCCAGATAATTACAGATCTGACACTCCGCATAGTGCTCTAGTCTGAAATCCTGTTGTGAGCTACAATTCTGTTTGGCTTTGACATTATTCATCTGCACTCAGCTCCTGTGAGTGCGTGAGCATGTGTTTGTGAGCCTGTGTTCATGTGTTGCTCTTCTCTTTCTCTAAACAGGTTTATAATGAAGTGAATGGACCCAGGTCAGGGACTGAGCAGCCAAGCTTGGGCTGTGGTTGCCAGGATACAGCAGCTGAGCTCGGCTGCCTTTATTTGCACACCAAACGGGAAAGATATCTGCCGCTGCGCTTCTCCTATAGACTGTTTTTCTGTATGGCATCTCAATAGACTGCTCCAGACACTGAGAGCTACACATACAAACGGACAGCTCACAATAATCCTCTAAAAGTTTCGCTGTGGATACTATCTTTTACATACAGTTATAAGGAGAATATTTTCTACCGTTACAATTTTGTGCGAGAAAGATAACGACATCAGTCTTTGTTGTTTCTGTCTGTGCTAGAGAAATGTAAAAAAATATACAAGCAACATCGAGAATATTATAAATGATCAGAAAGTTCATATGTAAATGGTTTTTAATGTCATTGTTTTAAAACATGAAAAGTTAATGAATAGCTGTCTATAGCTGTTAATGAGTAGCCTTAAAAAGAATTCAACATGAGTCTGTGTCATTAACAGAGCTCTAACAAAAACTGCAAAACTACAGTTTATGATGTTTCTTGTTAATAGATGAGCTTTGCTGAGGTCCAACTCATATTTCAGTCTGTATTGTATTGTCGTTTCAAGGGCGTAAGGGGCCCAGCCCAGATGAGTGTGCCTTTCAGAAATGTATAAATTTTAGAGCGATTATGTTACATATGAGCCATCGGACTGGTAGAATTTTTTTTTGACCAGTGTATTTGTTTTACCATTTCTGTTACTATTTTTGAGCCAGAGCGTGTCTGCTGACTCTGGGATATCATTTGACCGGCTGCCTGGGAGTAGTCCGTTGATTTGTGTCGGATTGTGCAGAGGGGTTAAGACAGGGTGATAGCAGCGTGCCCATCCCTGTGTGCAGCAGCAGCTGTGCTTTTCAGCTGTCGGCCTGGAAATTCTGAGGTGTGTTTCTGTGTACAATGAGAAGGAGTGGCACTGAGCCAACAACTGCTTTTTATCTGCACCTGCACTTGATTATTTACTGCTACTAAATCTCCAAAACTGAAAAAAATCTACGTTCTGATAACAAAAATAAAGCTGCAAATTGCAATTTAAAAAGTTACATGTTTCTGTTTTATTTTATTTTACATTATTGCTGCACAATATATTGCAAATCTATCGTTATTGCAATATTATCAATCACAATATCTGTATCGCAAAGAATGATTCATAGACTTTTACTTTTTTCTGTTAAAATCATCCCAAAAAATCAAACTGTGGGGCGTCCAAATAAAAAAGCCCTTATATTGGTGTGAAGGTACGGTGTTTTAAAATAATTATTGTATATCACACCTTTTTCCAATATCATACAGCCCTATTACACATCATTAGATGTCCTCTTACTTAATCCCATAAGTCTGCTGGAACTGCAATGAATGTTATGCTATGCCAAATGAAAGACGCTTTGCATTTTAATCTTTTTGGCATATAGGAACAACAAGTAGTCTGATTATCGGTTATGTGTTTGTGAACGTGCAGCATGTGCTCTGAACACGGTATGTTGCGCTGAGCTTAAGGGTCTGTCTGACCACAGAGCGAGGAGATTCAAGTAACAACAGGACGCTAGCCCATAATGTCCGAGATGAACAGGGAAAGACGTGTCGAGTGTGTTTGAACACAGGCCAAAGGAAGGATGGAGACTGTCTGCTCTTGTCATTCACAGGAGACTGCTACTCTGGCTCACCTCTCACTGCTCTACTGCCGTCGTCTGTTTGGCCAAATCTGACTCATCTGGTGTTGTTAAACCACACACTATATCTTGTAGCTTTTGATTTCCTTAACATGTGTTAAAAGATGCTTGTTTGTGTGTATGTATGCCAGAGGGCAGATACAATTTGTTAATAATTGTGGATAATTGTGGTCTGCCATAGGTTGTATAGCTATTTAAAAGTTGGTATTGATTTCCGATGTCCTCTGGCTGCTTTTTACCCAGGACCCAGACGGATTCTAGTGCACAGGTGGTGACCTGGGGGTCAAAATTGGTTCGCCAGAGGGTACAATCCGGCCCGTCAGAAGTGAATGAATTGTTAGCAGGTCTGAGGAAACTGTCTGTTTTTACCTTAACAGAGAGGTCAGTGATGCAGCAGTAAAAGTTGGCTACGTTATTGATGGCAAAATAGCATTAGTGTCAAAGATATATTGTGAGGGTGAGTTTGTGAAAACATGCTTTTTGCCAACATTAGCCTTTTTCAGTTGTAATCGTTAGAAAACTGACATTATAATGCAATAGCACAAAGGGTACATGTCTCTTTTTATATATATTTTTTATTTAACAGTAGACTACTTGATTAAATGTCCAAAAAGTTTAACTTTATTGTTAAACTCTATTAACAAACAGGCCAAAAGTGGCTTAAAACAGGCTCTGCTATTGTTAACCAAGTAGACAACCTTTCCCAGGCTTCATGTTCATTCACAAATAAAAGTCACTGAATGGTGAGGAGATGAAACTGGTACATTTTGATTAAAAAAGGCAGCTAAAGTCATTTTTTTTCTTAGGTGGAACTTGTTCTTGGTAAACTTGTACAGTTCTCTACATGTAAACAACTTATCAGGACTAAACCCGGACTAGATCAAGACTAGAATAGGAATAGAGCAGGTCGGAACCAGGACTAAACCAGGAAGTATAGTAGTGGCCGTTTTATGGCTCTTGGTGGTCTTCCAGACATTGTAAATATTGTTTGATGACACAGATCACTTTCTCGCTCTGTCCTTTTTCCCTCCTTCAAAAGTAACATTGCGGGCACTATCGTGATATATATACCATAAATAATATTGGTGTGAAGGCACGGTGTTTGATTTTTTCAGATTGGGGAAAAACCCGAGGAGTTACGGTATTGAGAAGCTGTGTAGCGCTATCATGTTACTTCCTTTGTTTTGTTTTCCACAGCGGGGCTACGTCATTAGCTTGTAACTACCGTAATAAGCCATACATCAGTGGAAAGCGCACATTCTCCGCTTCCCAATGCAGTTTATTTTTTTCTGATTTGACAAACTATGACAGAGTCACAGTAATTAGAGTCCGCAAATAGAAAACATAGCGCCGGCGCTATCAAGTAGACTTTGACTTAGTTTTCAAATAATTCAACTTGGATTTATAATTGACTAGAATTCAAAATAGCCAATTTCTTTTCCATAACTCCTGAGGAAAGTACATCTGCTCTCAAGGGAATTACAGTACATTATCCTCGACAGCAGAGCCCTGAAGAGACACTCATGTTCAGATGTGTTTGTTATTATCCATATCTGTTATGAAGTAAAAACAATCTTGCATAACAACATAAAGTGAACCAATAATTAAGTGGCAACAACTCTTGTGTAAGTCAACCTTGGCCGCACACACACATTGCAGCCAGATGTGATGGATCTGATCGTGGGGATGAAATTACAAAGGAAATGAGGGCTCTGGTTTTGAGCAGGGTTTCCTCTGGCTGTGCACATTGGTGACTTGTCAACATCATTTCCCTGCATTTCTCATGTCAGCGGATCGCTCTGTTGCTATTACCGCCCATCATAGTATTCCTGAAATAGTGCACAGATTATTGTTCCAAACGCTTAGCTGACCCAGTTTGAGGCATTTGTGTGTCTCGCTGCCTCAGATTGTTTATTTCACAGAGTGGTCAACCTTCCTGCCACTTTGTTTGGTGCGGCGAGAGGTGGGAGGTTAGCTGTGGCTCCAAACAAGGGAGTGAGGGGGTGAGAGGATGGGGGCTGCGTCTCATGTCTCTCTTTCTACACACCAGTAAAGGGGCGCAGTACATCCTCTGCAGCCGTGCTCCTCTCTGGTTGGCTGCCTGGCTGTCTTGACATGACTGACTTGACTGGAGGGATATAAATAGCAGTATTTGAATAGGATAACTGCAGAAGGAAGGCAGGGAGGGTGTGGGGAGGTGGAAGTGGCGCCAGACTAGATTGGCGTGCCAATGTCTCCGTGTAGAAGGGGCGAAAAAAGTGATGCAGCAGTGGTCTCATCTGTTCAGTCAGTCACAAGGATGATTATACTATCTGTACTCTGAAGGGAAAGTGGATTATGAAAGAACTAAAAAAGAAATGTCTGATTAATTCATGACCCACCAAGCAATAGGCCTCGCATCATGAAGGAGACAGTGGCTTGTAAAGCTCACCCTGGTACACAAAGGACGAATCAGCAAGAACACTGAATCTGTTAAACTATTCCGAGCTTAGATTTACATGCCAGACCATACACAGAAAAAGGCCTGAAAACATAAGCAGTAACATCACCAATGGTGGCATGAAGGTCAAGTTTATTGTTACTAGTTATTAACGCTGACTGTTGATAATTTATGGCCTTACGTTATAAATCATCAGCAAAACACGGTGAAGGAGCACATCTCCAATATATCACCTAGCGATAGACACAGAGAAATTATAATTTTATGAATGAAGTAAATGGGTGTTTTGGAGCCAAAACCGCATCCTCATGTGTAGTCCGTAGTTTCTCAGTCCAATGATCTACTGTGTTCCTGTTTATAAATGTGCTTGTTTATTATATCAGGAACTGTGTTATGAGAATTGGATAACAACCACATTAAAAAAACAGAGTGAATGTGTTCTGTCTAGGCGTACTTGTCACATTCCTGAAGACATTCTTAAGCTGCAGCAACTCTCTCATGGCCCCACAACATTCATATTGCACAATATCCAGCATGGTTTGCCCTGTCATCAGCCTTACATATCAGTGTGCTACCTCTTTAATGACAGCATTGTTGATTGAAACCATATGGCCGCACTGCTTTGTCACTGAAAGATTAACAAGCACTATTAAGCGTTTGGCCAGACTGTACAAGCTTTGGGTCTGGGAAAACAGAGCGCTTTAGCCAGCTACCACTCTACTGCTGTTGTTCTCCCAGCTGCTTTCTCTGTAGCAGCAGTGTAATGGTTGAAAATAAAGAGCTGAATGTACCGCTAATGGCTTCATTGTCTGGCTCTGTGTCAGTGTGTTTTCAAAGAAACATGGTGGCCAGTTGCTGACCTCCCATCTCATCATTCTTCTTCTTTTGTCTTTCCAGACGGTTGATGACGATGCAATGGCAGCGTGAATGAAGCTTGGCGTGGGGAGAGCTGAACGATGCCCAAAGGTGGGGGTTCTAAAACCCCCCAACTGGACCACTTCCCACTCAACACCGACATGGTGGAGAAGCAGGGTGGGAAGAAGGTAAGACTCAAATTCAACCGAAACCGCATTGGGGCCAGAAAAAGAAAATCAGATTAGTCTGCATCAATCTTAAAAATTCAACTTCCTTTCAGTTCCTTTTCAGTAAGTTTAAAAACCCCTAAGGTCATATGAGTTTCATGCTGTTGCTGTTATGTAATAATCCTAATTTACTGTAATTCTGTAGATAACAAATGCATGATCATAGTATTTGCTTGGTACACTATAGTTTTTATTGTATGCTCTATGTTCTCACTAGTGTGTTTTCAAGATAAGCTGAGTAATATGAAGAACAGGTCATTTCCATGTAAAGTCCCTGTCCCTACATTTTAAAGAAAAAGGAGCATACATAGTCACAATACTGCAGACTTCCAACAGAGTTGTATATAATGTTAGATTCAATAATTTGCCTGATATTGCCCATTATAGAGTTTCTGCCGAGTTCCACACAGTTTTAAAGATTGTTTGGGTTTTCAGCTGTTGTGTGCTGTGCCCTTTAAATCGATAGAGGTACAGTCTTGTAGAGCAGAGTGCAGCAAAGTGTCGGGCGCTGCTTGATGATGTCATTGTGTTTGGTAACTGCTGGCAGCAGCACTGTGAGACTGAAAGAGAAAAGGTACAGCTCATACAGGCATGGATTTACAGCGCTCTGCAAAGGATTGCATCAGACTCGGGGCCAAGAGGGAGGGAGGGAATGTAGCACAGGAGTGGGTGGAAAACCGAGGGCGCTGAAAACAGCAGGCATTGCTAGGAGACCACCGAACTGGCTGTTTTATGAAGCTGTATCCAAGGATAGTCTGAATGCTTTCAATAAATTGCAATTAAGCAGAGTCATCACCAAATCAGTTCAACTTTAGAGACAAATCTTGTGACCAATTCACTGATGCAATTTAGTTCACTTCAAAAAAATGGATTTACACTTGAATCAGCTGACTTGCACATTTATGCAGCATGTTTTTCTCATTAATGACTCGTTTCTTTTAGTGAAGCTTAGCTGTGGCTCCCAGACAGACAGGAAGAGAGAGCGCTAACTGTAGCTGACAGTGTTTGTGTCTACTGTACGATGACATCATTGTCTTATGACTGGGGCAGGGCAGGGGGAGGAGTTCAAAGAGTCGACATATAATGGAAAACCTACCCCAAGGCAGGACAGAGATGAGAAGGGGACAGAAGATAGTGCAGAGGAATAAAAGTGACATTATTTCTCACCTTTGTGCATCAGCTGTTAGTTTTCTTATACTTCAAAGATTTTTTACACTAAAACACACACTGCTTTTTAGGCTTTTGAGCATTTCTGTAAAGTCTTTTATTATAATCTATAATAATAATAATAATAATAATAATACATTTTATTTGTTGGCGCCTTTCTGACTTTTAAGGGCACCTCACAGCAGAACATTAAAATATTACCTATATTAGTGAATTTTGAAAGAAGCAGTGTATATTTTTAAGCTGAGTAAGTCCTAACTTTTAGGTCTAACAAAAGGATATGTCCAAAAAACGTGGAAGTATTCACATCTGTTGTTTCGCAGATAGACTTGATGATTGTTTCCAGCAGCTGTAGACCACAGAGTCAAACCGGCATCAGGAATCCAGAAGGAAACTGTGTGGAAAAGTTTCCTCTGCAAAGCCCATAATAACAAAAACACTCCTAAAGAGAGCAGCCTCAAGCACATGAGGTGGTTGGATGATTAGGAGCTAATCATTTTTGGCATTTGAGTATTCACCAAACTATTATTGATGAATGGCTCTGTTTTAATTCTTCCTTTTAAAGCACTGTTACAGTCTCATTGTCATTTGTTTCTTTTACAGGATAAAGTGTTGTCAAACAAGACTCCCAAATTGGATCGCAGTGATGTGGTCAAAGAGATGAAAGAAAAGGCCCCTAAAAGGAAGTTACCCTTCACAACAGGAGCAAATGGAGACCAGAAAGATTCTGACTCAGGTAAGAGACACAGTTTGGTGTTTTAAAGTGGTCCTAGGTGGTTTAACTTTACATCCTCTCAGTCGGACAGGAAGTAGTTTGGTGCACTCCCAAAGGGGGTTGGGCGTTGTGAGGCAACCAGGCCCCAATGTAGCCTAGCTTTAGGCTAACTGTTTTTATTTTGCACAGTCTTGGAGTTTTGTGCTTATTTGACCTCAGGCTTTACTGGTTCAGGATTTGCTTTGACAGTACTAGTTTAGCTCTGAGGCTTTAAGGGCAGTTTTGCAGTTGCTTCATTGGCTTTTGTTTAAATCACACTTTATAAATGCAAGTATTTTATCATGTTTAGTCTGCTTTAATATGACTGGAGACAGCTGGGTTGTGGCACGATCTCCAAAAATATTGTAGCATGATTAGTGTCATTTTTCTTTGCAAAGGGCCTACTTTCATTTTGTTACATTATTGCTAGTCACACGTGTCTTTGTATTGCATGTGTTACTGTGTTTGCTTTAAGGTTTTTATCGTTACATTTTTGTGCTACACAACATTGAGGATTCCAACTGGGGGATTTCCGACTTTATTTCATTTCTTAATCTTTCTAGCTGGTTTGATGTTTTGATGGGAATGTTTTTGAATCTTTTGTCAGCCATCCAACCACTTGTCAGTCCAACCCACACCCTTCTCACTCTAGTAGAAGGTATGACCTAAATAGACAAAACAGTCATTCTGCTAATAACCTTGTGTGCTATTAGGTTTAAGTCTGGTCTGACCCTCGCTGTTAATGTCTGACAAAATTGTCAACTGTCAGAACTGTTTAAGTTTAAATGGACATAAGATAAAAGCCACAGAATAGTTTGGGGACTTAGATTAAATCAGGGGTGTCAAACATACGGCCCAGGTACCAAAACCAGCCTGATACAATCCGGCCAGTGGGATGATTTTTGAACAGCTAATTTTATTATTCTAATTTGTCCACTGAGGGTCGCACTGTTTTAGTAAGGGTAGCGGACCTAACACAACACTTAGACCCAGAACTAACCAACAGATCTTTTGCAGTAGGGCTGTGACATCTCAAATTGCTCATGATAATACTGGTATAATTTTTGTCATGTTACAATATCAATGTTATAGCACAGAAGGAACAGCATCAATTCATGAAACTGTCATAAAAGAGAACTACGCTCCACATGTTGCTCTCTCACTGCACACAGTCAACAAACAGCCTGGCTTTTGTCTTTATCTGCTCAAACAGTTTTTACAAACTTAGGGGTTTCCACTCCATTCATTTGAGGGCAATTGTTCTCCATGCCTGAATCTTGGCCACTACGGCGAAACTTCCTACTTTAAGTGAACCAGGCTCTGTCCAAAGCAGTGCACAGAGACATTAGATTTATTTTGATTAAAGACTGAGGGGATATGCTAAAATTAACTGAGATGTATTTAATTCTGTGTATCATTATTGCCTTATTTGACACAATTTGCACGTTGTCTCTGCAACTGCTCACACCAGAGACATCAAAAGCACTGAGCTGTGCGCACACTCACAGACATAAACACAGGGATCACATGCATGTGAGCAGAGCAGGACTAATAAATAAAAGCGAGTTTGGGAAGGTTACCATTTTGAGGCCATATCGCCCAGCCCTAGATGGTAGCAATGCGGCTCCTGGTTTTATTGATGTCGATTTTGCTTTCTTCGTGTGCTGTCAAATAATCCTCTGTGTCACCCTCATTGCCTAAAATGTCTTTTAAAAAAAGTAGAAAAGTAGACACAGAGGTGAATGGGAAACCTGTGTGCTTGGTGTATATGCAGCAGGTTTGAGTCTAATATTTGGCCCCGCTCTTACATTCATCATGGCAAAAAATACAACAGCTTGCAAGGCCAACTTAGACAAGACAAGATAAATCAGTTGTTAGTGGGTCTGATGAAACAACAACTGTTTTTACCCGTAACCGAGAGGTTCAGTGATGCAGCAGTAAAAGTTAGCTACTGTATTGCTAGCAAAATAGCATTAGAATCAAAGGCCTATTGTGAGGGTGAGTTCGTGAAAACATACATGCTAAAAGCTGCAGAAATCATGTGCCTGTGAAGTTAGATAACCTTGCGCTGCAGCTTAATTTTAGCGGGATTTGTATGTTACCAAAATATTAACCTTTTTCTGCTGTGATTGATGAGCTAGACAGAGGTAGCTCACCATCACAGTGTGGATGTGTGAGTGCTTGTGTGTGTGAATGGGTGAATGGAAGCTTGATGTAAAGCGCTCTGGGTGCCCAAGAGGGTACAAAATAGCACAATATAAATGCATGACATTTACCATCTATCAAATTGTAATAACAATATGACTTGGAATATTTGAATAACCTCCTTGGCATACATAAAGTTTAATTAAAATATCTATATTAAGAAATACAGGCTTCTTGTACCACAATTTGAATTAAGGTTCTGAGTTTGACTGGGCAATTATAATGACACACTAATAATGACAGGGCCAATTATGTAGACATAAAAAGTGCTCATTTGTGTCACATGGAAGACTATACTATTTATGCAACACAAGTAGTTCTTTGCGATGTGGATATTGCGCTTGTTAATACTGCTATTACTAATAAAGCTGTAATATATTGTCCAGCGTCAATAGTAAACATAAATTTTGTCCATTTTAACTTCTCTGAACTGAAAAGATTGATTCCACACTTCATATGCACAGTGTTAACAATAAATAACCAACTCTAGCAAGAGAACTGTTCTGATTGTGTCGAAAAGCTAAACTAAACAAGTGCATACACTGGCCTGTTAAACCCACTTCTTGTAATAAATGCCTGTTCAGAGGTTGTATATGCTGCTTCTTTCGGTGAAATAAACAAATATGATGTGGTGCAAGGGTGGCCAGCAGGCAGATATGAAGACATTATATGGTATTGTTGCTGTTTAGACTTGTGTTTTAATTTATAATTTTGTGTGGTTATTTTTAAAGGGCATTTTTAGCAACACATTATTTTATTATAACCGTAATAGAAGTGGTTTCTACAAATCCACAGCCAAGCACTCATCTTCCCTGTGCATCTTGTACTGTACAATGTTGCCTTTGCAAGCCTTGACAAAACATCCTGTTGGCTACTTCCTGTGTCTTCTGCCTCAGCTTCCTGTTTATGTTCTTTTATGAAACACAACATTGTCTCCGTCTAACCCACTATGGCGGCATATTACCTGGACAGGCTGGTTTGAGTGGTTCTTCTTGTCAGTCTTTTGGCAGCTGAACCAGACTTTGCCTTTGTGTCACAGGCGGCTTACGCTGTAGTATTGTCCATGTGCCATTTTAAAAGATGGCTCTATTATATGTTGACATTTATGTTTGATGTGGGCCTCTCCCATGACAGTCTTTTCATAAACACACTATTCCTGTCTAGCTCCAATTTCTTTCTTATTTCATCTTGTTTGTCCAGGTTCAAGCATTAAGGGTTGGTTTCAGCCCTGTCTGTGAGCTAAGTAATATCATTTTACTGAGACACAAAGGCGCTAGCTGGCTATCCAAAATAGACTGGCTTCAAATAGATATAGAAGAAGACACACTATGATGTTTAAAATAGATGATTCATTGCACATATTGCTAACACGTTTACATATATTTAATTGTACATGTAAAAAATAATAGTATTGAAATAATTGGCATTAGTATTGGTCTGTTTTGTTGGAGTGATATAAGCCAGCGGTCCCCAACCCCAGGGTCATTTGGTACCGGCCGCAGAGAAAGAATAAATAACTTACATTATTTTCGTTTTATTTATTATCTGAGTCTGAACAATGTTTTATTTTGAAAAATGACCGGATTCCCTCTGTTACATGACTCACTCTTGACACTTGTCTCAGTCACGTGATACGTTGTTGCTAAAATTAAACCCCCAAGCTAGCAAAATGAGTAAAAAACAAACTTCTTTGAAAGGTTTCTTCACAAAGGGGAAAAGACCCAGTGAGGAGACAGAAGAAGAGCATACAACTCCAAGAAAACGAATGCTACATTTAATAGACAATACCAGGAGTCCTACTTAAATAATTAGATTTAAAGCGACAGGTGATTCCTGCGCACCAAGCCCGCTCTGCATAATATGCGGCGACCGGCTCTCTAATAAAACAATGAAGCCTTCAAAACTGCTTCGCCACTTGGAGACCAAGCATCCTGCATTAAAAGACAAGCCTTCGGAGTATTTTGAAAGATAAAAGCATGAACATAAAAGGACAGAAGCAATTACTGAAGGCCACCACATCAACAAATGCGAGTGCACTGAGAGCGTCGTACTTGGTGGCTAATCGTATTGCTAAGGCTAACAAGCCATTCACCATTGGTGAAGAATATATCCTTCCCGCCACTAAAGACATTTGCCGTGAACTTCTAGGCGAGGCTCCGGTTAAAAATATAGCACAGGTACCTCTTTCGGCTAGTACCGTCACTCGGCACATTGAAGAAATAGCAGAGGACATTGAGACACAGTTGTTGGAGAGGATTAATATATCACCGTGGTAAGCACTCCAGGTCGACGAGTCTACAGATATTGCCAAAGTTGCATACGAGCACACAGTGTATTTACGTTTATATGTTTAGAAAATATTACAGTTTTTATGCCGGTTGAATCATTTTATTTTGTGTATTTATCCGCCACACCTTAAAGGCCGGTCCGTGAAAATATTGTCTGACATTAAACCAGTCCGTGGCACAAAAAAGGTTGGGGGCCACATCTGAAATGTGAAGTTTTAATTTTCAACTATTATTGAAAACTATTTAAAATGAATCCAACTAGTTTCTTATTTTGTCTTGTCAGAGCTCACCAGTCTTTTGGCTGATGTCCAGTCTTAATCTTTTTGGCCATATCCCTGTGTGCAAATTAGTCACGGTTGTCTTCTTAGAGAAGTCATCAGAGTAATAATTGTCTTCTGGTCTTTTATATTGTAAACATACTGTGGAAGAGCTGTCGTAGCACTTTTTCAGTTCTGGTGCTCCAAAACATGTTTGCACTGTTTCTGTGGTCCCTGCTGTTTAAGTTTTAGCAGGAGGAATGTGTCTAAATGGCAAATGCAGCGGAGAACGTGAGAATGTATCAAAGAAGGGTGGGGGTACATTAGCTGTAAGTGTTCACAGATGTTACTCAAAGTTCATCAGTTCTCTACTTGGGTCTGGAAAAATCTTTTCCTGGAAAACATTTACCCACCGGAAGCTTGAACCGCCATGTTTCTGTCTTGCTGTATTTACTTGTGTTTTTGGCCTTGAGCAAAGAGTCAACTCTTTAACTCCAGCCTCTGTGTGCATTTTATATTTGTGTTTTAAAGCATATAGGTTTTTAAAGCATGGAGGTTGTTATTTGCGTGTATTTTGTGTCTTGCTTCAGGAGTTGTTAGCTCTGGTGGTAACACTACACAGTCATGTGTAGTGTTACCCTCTCTGAGGGTCATCAGATGGTATGTTACCACTGAAAATAATTGCTGGGTGTGCCCTTGTGAAGCAGCTGCTTTTGTCCAGTAGCACCATGTCTCCACACGGCCTGGCAGCCAGGCATGTGGTGACCTTGGCAAGGCCATGTTGAAATGAAATATATACTGACTGTTTTGCAATAACTATTGCTCTGCCAAGTCACACCTTCTTTCCCCTTGAACTGAACCGGTTGGCCTTAAATGCAGACATGTGTACACTTTTTGCTAAATCGGCCTTTATATATTTAAATAATTTTACATTATGTTTTGACAAGATAGGCTTTAAGTGCACTTGAACACAAAATATAAACCTTTTGACTTGATTTTGAAATTGACTTGTTATATATCATCTTGCTTTTTCTTGTTCCAGAGAAACCAGGTCCAGAGCGGAAGCGCATTAAAAAAGAGCCCACCAACACCCGGAAGGCGGGCTTGCCGTTTGGAATGGGTATGCCAGGGATCCGGGCCGGGTACCCCCTCTCCGAACGGCAGCAGGTGGCCTTGCTCATGCAAATGACAGCTGAGGAGTCCGTCAACAGTCCAGGTGCGTGCTTATCACACAGACCACGTCTTCTTAGGATGGGTGGGATGAGAGAGGAGTTTATATGTAAGGCTGTGAAAGAGAGGAAGCAGTTGTGTTTTAAAATGCAACGTACATTATCAAAGCATTGCCTCCACTCATCCTGAATTACTAATATTTAACATATACATTACTGTGTATATGTGCATGTCATTATGTGTAGGTTTCCTCCGGGTACTCCGGTTTCCCCTACCACCAAAAACATGTACAATATAGGACTACAGATGGAAATTAGCTGTTAAAGTATAGTCTTGTACAAGCATCTCTGCTTCGGCTAAATCTACATTCTACGCTGTCCTGAAAAAATCCTTCCGTTCATTGTTAATAGAATTAGTGTTGTTCAGTGTTGTGCATCTTCTATTTTTCAACTATGTCTATGTGTTCAGGCATAGAGCTGTATTAAGTAAGTGAGTTTCAAATATCATTTGGGACAATAGCGCTGCAAACCCAATAATGTAGATGTAATTACAGCTTGGATTTAATCTTATGAATTGGATGAAATGAGCTAAAGTGAGCTTTAACGCTTCATGCTGATTAATGGTGTAACACTGCCGCCATGTGGCTGTAAGCCACTCAGACATGCTGTTTTCAATTTGAAGGGAAACATAAAACTAGGTCTTGACAACAAACTCTGTGTCCATGCCTGTTTTTATTTTCCTTTTTTTTTTTACAGACACAACACCAAAGCACCAGTCACAGTCCAGTCTGGGTCAAAAGGGAACGCCAAACTCTGCATCTAAAACCAAAGACAAAGTGAATAAACGGAACGAGAGAGGAGAGACAAGGCTGCACAGAGCAGCAATACGAGGGGAGGTACGACGTATCAAGGAGCTCATCAGCGAGGGAGCTGATGTGAATGTAAAAGACTTTGCAGGTAGGTGACTGTGTATAGAATGCTCCTGATTTTAAATGTATCCTCTTCTAACATACCTCGTATTCCTCTGTTAAGGCTGGACTGCATTGCATGAAGCGTGTAACAGGGGTATTACGATGTGGCCAAGCAGCTGCTGGCAGCCGGGGCAGAGGTCAATACCAAGGGACTGGATGATGACACACCTCTACATGACGCATCCAACAATGGACATTTCAAGGTACGAAGTTGACATTATTTGTTTTTAAAGCAGTCTAAAATATTCATCCATGTGCACATTTTCCTGTTGTGCACTTTCACTGTGGATTTTACAAATTATAATGGTTTGATTTTAGGTGGTCAAGCTGCTTTTACGGTATGGCGCGGACCCACGTCAGAGCAACAGAAGAGGTGAAACACCACTGAAGGTTGCCAACTCTCCAACAATGCTGAATCTGTTGCTGGGCAAAGGCACTTACACCTCGAGTGAAGAAAGTTCATCAGGTGTGTGAACTTTTGAACTCTTTTAAACAAACTGGTATTAATATGCTTTTTGCTAAAATGGTAATATTCACAGTGTCTGTTTATGTTTTTTATAACACATTTATGAGGTACAAAACAGGAGTAAAACAGGTTGTTCATTAAAGTGCTCCCCAGTTTATATGCTGTAATGTTAATTTGTTAAATACATGCTGAGATCCTCATCATATATTTTACACTTTGATCTCCAGACCCCAGCTTTAGTCTCGCTGCATAAAGTAGACTGTAAAAGTGTGCGCGATCATAAGGCATATTTCTCTATATATAATGGTTTTCGCTTTTTTTTTCTCTCTAGAGTCTTCAGAGGAGGAAGAGGATGCCCCTTCATTTGCCCCTTCCAGCTCTGTGGACGGCAACAACACCGATTCAGAGTTTGAAAAGGGCCAAAAGCTAAAAAGCAAAAACACAGACCCTCCTAAATCTGCCGTCACACCTGTCAAAGACGAATACGAATTTGACGAGGACGATGAGGAAGAACGGGTCCCCCCTGTCGACGACAAGCACCTCTTGAAAAAAGACTTCCGTAAGGAACCGGTCAGCAAGGCCAACAGCTTCATTTCCATACCCAAAATGGAGGTCAAAACCTATTCCAAAAGCAACTCGCTCACACCAAAGAAAACTGTCAGAAGAATCATCTCTGACAGTAACAGTTCTGACGAGGATGATAGGACTTTATGTTTTACGTCTACGCCTACACCACGGCAACAAGCCCAGCAAACGACCACCAAGACCAGAGACTCAAGTAGCCTGAGCTCGAAACAACAGAAAGACAAGAGTAAAGTCAAAAAGAAGAGGAAGAAGGAAAGTAAAAACAACATCAGTAAAGAAGTCAGGTTTGGCAAAGTAAATGACAAATTTTGCACATCTGATTCAGACTCTGGGGATATGGAGAGTGAAGATGACAAGGGCTCAAACAGTATTAAAGACTCTTCTGCGACAAACCTGAAGGAATCGACAGGCTTTAACGCATCCTCCTCCTCTTCCCACGGGAACTTGAACTCTCAAAAACAAACCCAGTCATTAGCAGAGCAGCACCCAAAGCAGTGGCGGACAGACGGCTGGAAGACCGTGTCGTCCCCAACGTGGTCCGACGTCAGTTCTCTTTCAGACTCTGTTCGAACAAGACTGTCCAGTGAATCGGACTACTCCTCGGCAGATTCCAGCATTGAGTCAATAAAACAGCCCAAAAGGAAAGCGCAGGAAAACAAAAAGAAAAATAACTCGCATAGTAATATAGTAGAGAAGAAAAATTCAGAGCTCTACAAAAACGCAGACAGTACAGCTTCCAAAACGGACGGTGACGGAAAAGTTGTCAAAAAGCATAAAGTAAAGCACAAGCACAAAATCAAGGAGAAAGACAAAGCTCCTAGCCTAGTGCTTAATCAAGACATGAATGAAAAATTTGTGAAAAGCTACTCCTTTGATTTTGACGACTCGAGACAGAAGTCGGTAATTGTTGAATCTGAATCTGTAGTTGAGAGCAAACTCAAGTTATCAAAACACGAAAAGGACCATTCGAAAAAGGAGGATAGGCTCTCCAAGAGCAAGTCTGAGGATAAGGACTGGGCATCGGGTAAAGACCTCCATAGAACAATAAAAGAGGAGAAAAACAAGAAAACAAAGGACTCTGCCAAGGACAAGACGAGTAAAGAAGATAGGGAGAAGGTGATAAAATCTGAGAAGGAGAGAAATATCAAGGAGAAGGAGAAACCCAAAGAGGACAAACAAAAGGCTCACAGGGAGGAGAAAAAGAAAAAGTCCAAGGAGAAATCTTCTTCAAAAGCAGACCGGAAGAGTGAGCAGAAAGAGGACAAACATCTCAAAGTGGACAAGGAGAAAAATAGCAAAGAGGAAAAAGACAAATGTAAAAAGGACAAAGCCCCAAAAGAAGATCCAGAATACGAAGGATTTGACGTTAACAACCACTTCTTCAACCTAGAGGACACAAAGCTCAGTGCCTCGGACGACCACCACGACAGATGGGGCTCAGAGATGTCCTCCGACTCGTCCCTCTACGACGACAGCTGGGATGCTCCAGTTAAAGATTACAAGGAGTACAAAGCCAACAACTCGGTTAAACTCATTGTGGAGACTGTTAAAGAAGAGACGAGGAGAAAAGACAATAAGGTCAAGGACAAGAAGTCTGACCACAATGAGAAACGGTCCGAAGAAAAAGCCACCTCAAAGAAAAAGGACAAGGACTCGGAAAAGACAAATGAAAAGAAAAAGGATTGGTCTGAAAAACAGAAGCTAAACTCCAGTCACTCGAGTGAAAAGGATAAGAAAAGAAAGGAGTCCACAGATTTGGTCAAAGACAAAAAAGATTCATTGGACAACAGCCGAGACCGCAAAGACTCGTACGAGCGAAAAGACATTAAAATCAAACAGGAGACTTTGAGTCATGACTACAGCAACGATGCTTTCTTTAAGGACCTTGATGCTGTCAGTAAGTCGTGTGATATCAGAGAAAGAAACCACTCTGGAAAAGAAAAGAAGGGTGATAATGTGGAGAAGCGAGAGAAGAAGGCTGACAAGCACAAGGACAAAACAAAAGACAGAGGAGCCGATCAGGAGAAGGACAAAACTGAGAAAAGCTCCACAGAAAAAGCTGTGAAGGAGAAGGAAGGAGACCGGGGCACCAAAGACAAGAAGGAGGCATCCAAAGACAAACACAAAGAGTCTCACGGCAAAGATCGGAAAATGTCATCAGAGCAAGTCAAGAAAGAGAAGACGTCTCAAGACAAACACACTGACAGGGACAAGGATTTCCTTGAGGTCAAAAAAGAGGAGCGTAAACCTGAGAAAAGCCGGGAGAAAACGTGGTATACAATAGATGACATATTTACAGATGAAAGTGATGATGATGAGGATAGTTACAACTGCGGCGGTGCATTGGATTTGATCAGAAAAGATTCAACTCCTGATCATGACGAGCTGGATCATTTCCCCTCGGAGAAAATCCGAAAATCTACAGACACTAAACATAACACCGACAAGGGAAAAGACCACAAAGACAAGAAGAAGGAAAAGAGCACATTTGACATGGGTAAAGAAAGGAAGGGCTCTTTGGAGAAACACAATAAAGATAAAAAGGAGTCTGCTGAAGTTAAACACAAGGACAGGAAAGACCGACTGTCTGTGGACACAAACCAGGACAAGAAAAATAAACAGAAACTGCTGGACAAAAGGGACACGAGTGAGGAGAAGATGAAAAGCAAATATAAGGACAAGTTAGACCATTCAAAGGAGAGGAAGCCATCAAAAGGCAGTGGAGAGAATGAAAAGTCCCTACTTGAGAAACTAGAGGAAGAAGCGATGAATGACTACAAGGATGACTCCAATGATAAGAACAGTGAGATCTCCTCGGACAGTTTCACTGACCGCTGTCACGAGCCAGTCCTCACTAGTTACTACGACTCCCTCGGACTAAATGATGTCTCTGACGACAGAAGAGACTCCCTGTCCATATCCACACCACAGGACAAGTTCAGGGAGAAAGAGAGACACCGACATTCCTCCTCGTCTTCATCTAAGAAAAGCCACGACAAGGACAAAGAAAAGATCAAGAAGGACAAGGGAGACAAACGGGACAAGACGGAAGAGATCAGAGAGTCGTACAGTCGCAGAGAGAGCTTACCCTTTGAGAAAGAGCCCATGCCCCTGGAGGCTGACCCATACACGTTTCCATATGGAAGTAAAGGAGACGGCGAAGACGACTTTGATAAAACACTAGAATTTGAAAAAGAGATGTCCAAAAAAGACAAAGAAAAATCCTCTGTCATCAGTGACCGGATGAAGGACAAAAAGAAAAAGGAGAAACACAAGGAGAAAATAAAAGAGGAGAAGAATAAATACATTGATGGATTTGGGTTGTTTAAACACTCCAAAGAGGATATCAAGTCAGGGTTAAAAGACAGCCCCCAGCTCACTGTCCTGAAAGAGAGGTCGAAAGAGGAGAGTCCCAAATTTGACATTAAGAAAGACAGGAATAGAGAGACTTTGGATAAAGACAATCGAATAGATCACAGTAAATCCAAGTCTAAAGATGAATATGAAAAACTGACTCAGTCCAAAGAGACCTCAGTACGTAAAGATAACAATAGGCCACGTGAAAAGCTGCTGGTGGATGGTGATCTTCAAATTACAAGCTTTGGACAGATGCTGAGTCTAAAAGACCAGGAGATTGAAGAGCGGCACAAGAGACATAAAGAACGAATGAAGCAGATGGAGAAGCTGAGGCCTAAAACAGGAGACCCTAAACTCAAGGACAAAACAAAGTCCACAGAAGAAGTACGGAAAAGTCGCACTGAGCTGACAAAGAAATCCAACAGCCTGGAGTCTGGACTTAAAGACAAGAAGTTGAAAGAAGTCAGTCTGCCGGCCCAAATGATGTCCCCTGGCAGAAAGTTCCAGCCAGACAGTCAAAATTCAAAGGACTGGCTCACAGGCCACCAAACGAAAGAGAACCTCCCTGCTTCTCCCAGGCCCGATCAGAACAGGCCCACTGGCGTCCCCACACACACGTCTGTCATCTCCTGCCCCAGCTATGAAGAAGTAATGCAGACTCCTCGGACACCGTCGTGTAGTGCAGAAGACTACGCTGACATCATTTTAGACGGGCTGGACTGTCAGAACTCATCGGCTATGACTATGTCTATGAATGCTTGCTCACCAACGTTCTTTGAAAGGTAAATGTTAAATGTAGCATTGTGCTTTCTTTTAATGTATTTTAATAGATATTTAATTGGATTCATAATTTCTAATCACTTTTGTGTTGTCTTCTCAGCAGGTACTCTACCTCACAGAGCTTCCCAGAGGGCACCTGCCCAACTCCTGCAAAAAATCTCCAGCTGACCCATATAAGCGGCTCTGAAACGTCTGACGTGCGCAGGCCTTTGGAGGATGAGTTTAAAGCGGAAGCAGACAAGTTTCTTCGACAGCAGAGTGATGCTGTGGGTGACTTTGACCCAGCATCTGCCTCTCATCCTCTTGAGGACAAGACTGCATCTCTGGACAGGCTGGAGTGCGTGTCACCTCCCTATTTCTCCCCTATTAGAATGCTGTCCCGACGGGAGCCTGTCCATCCAATGCCAGATGTGGCCACACCATGTCTGGCTGGATCTGAGAGCAGTGATCACCTCGCTGACAGCGTATACAGCAGTTTCTTACCGAAGCCGTCGACCCCAGTCCATCGGCCGGACCCCCAGGAGCCCTGCTTTGACATTGCTGCTCCTCCAACACCGGCCCCCGCAGCTCTACCTCCTCTGGATATAGACGACATCTCTGAGCCCCATCACAGCGAGCCCAACCTGGTCCTTTCAGACCTGCCCCCCACCACCGAAGACCAAGAGCACGAGGAGGAGGACGAGGACGAGGAGGAGGATGAAGTTGAGAGTAATTTGGATGACACAGCTGATGCAGAGCACTGTGCTCTGGAGGAAGCAGAGCAGACAAGAGAGCCATGCTCATACTCTCCTCATATTGAGGATCCTCTGAGAAAGAGCTGGTCCAGAGAGTCTACAGTCCACCAGGACCCAGAGGTGCAGCCAATCTCCCCTGCTCATCCTGCCTCCAACCACGAAGAGAACTGTTATGATCATAACATGGGCTGGAACGCTGACATAGACCTAAAATCGCCCCACAGGAATTATGGAGAGATCGAGGCAGCGGTTTCCAAAATAACCAGCCCTTACTCCCATTCAGACAATGAAATTCAGCACATACCGGGCCACCCCTCTAGTTCTCCCTATAACACATGGAATCGGTGGCATAAAGAAGACCAGGACTTTGATGAGCAAAAAGAGGCAGTGGCAGACATCCCGTCACCGGAGAGACCCGACACTGGGATGGATGAGGAAGCACACTATTTAAACACTTCCTCATCCTCAAATCGGCTGGAGTCTTTCTTCCAGGACTGCAACAAGTCAGTTTTGGAGGAGCACCAGATAGAAACAGTGGAGTCGGCATGTGCAGAGCCAGAGAACAGACAGGGCAGTGACATTTTTGGTGCTACTGATGAGCACATGGTGCCCACAGTGGGCCCTGAGCCTGTGGTTCCTTGGGCCGACCCCTTCCCCACCGATCCAGATGAACTTGATGACCTGGGACCCTTCTCTCTGCCCGACTTGCCTCTCCCAGACAAGCCCGATGAGACTCAATCTGTAGAGGCTGAAATGGCTGAACAGAAGACCGTCCCGACTCAGATTAGACATATCATCACAGACAGGGAAGACCCGGAAATAATGGAGATGGATCTCTCAGGCCTGGCTAAGAACTCATGTCCTACAGGAGAGCTAGGTTTAAGGGAATCCACAGCTCAAGACTTGGTTGTCCCATCCCCACATGCCAACTTTCAGCCAGAGTTGGAGCCTGAGCCTCAAAGTGTGCCGTATGGTCCACCGGACGACTCAGACCAGAACATGTTGTATTCCTCTTTGAAATCGGATACAATTCAACAACCTCATGTTCAGATTCATTCACTTGAGTCTTTGCACATCCCCCTGGATTCACTGTCTGCCGTCAAGCCCGAGAGTCGAGCAGAGGAGAAGACGGAACCTACAGTTGAACCTGTAACGTGCAGCCCTCTGCCACAGCTCCCAGTGCCAGTGACCCTCCCCAGCCCAGTAGACCCGCCTGACACTCAGGAGACCACGTCCAAGGTGCTACCTGTAAATCCCACCCCGCTGTCCACCCCTGTAGACATTCCCAAAAAGGTGGACGAAATCCCTCAGAGGATGACCCGCAATCGCGCCAAGAACAATCCCGCTGCTGTTGCCCCTCCTACCTCCTGCATACTGACCTCATCTGCCACCCCCACCTCCATAACAGCCAATCCAGTAGTGAGCATTAACCACTTACCTAATAAGACCCCAACTCCCACCTCAGCGTCTTCCTTCTCAGCTCTAAAGAAAGACAAAGACTCTGTGCTTAGCGTCGCCTCCACTGCCCCAACTGTGACAACTTCTTCGTCAGTGGTGCTTAGTAAAACAACAAAAGGTCGCCCTATCCCTGTTGACGACGAGGAGTCTCAAACCCAGCACCCGCGCAAGAGAAAGTTTGCGCGGTCGCCGGGACAGCAGGTCCAGGTCCAACTCGTGAACACAGCCATGAAGCAGACCCGGGAAATGATCCAGCAGACTTTGGCTGTGGTCGTCAATGCCATTAAGCTAGACGACATCGAGCCTTACCACAGTGACCGCTCCAACCCTTACTTTGAATACTTACAAATCAGGAAGAAAATCGAGGAAAAGCGGAAAATTCTGTGCTATATTACGCCACAGGCTCCACAGTGTTATGCTGATTATGTGACCTACACTGGCTCCTACCTGCTGGACGGCAAGCCCCTCAGCAAGCTTCACATTCCTGTGGTAAGTTTTGTTTGTGACTTTTTTTAATTCATTTGTTTTCATTTTTGCTTCATTTGATTTGTATACCATGTGAAGTGAAAACCTGTCTTATTTCAGTATTTTGAATAATATTTCCACAGATTGCCCCACCTCCATCGTTGTCAGAGCCTCTAAAGGAGCTTTTCAGACAACAGGAGGCAGTGAGAGGAAAACTCAGGTTGCAGCACAGCATTGAGCGGGTACGTGTAAAAGTCACTCAAAATGACTGATGTGACCAGTGCAACAGTATTTTGAATCCTGTCTTCTTGTAATTTTAGTTGGTATTATTAATCTTGTTTCCAGATTTTCATGTTGCTGCTGTTTTTGTGCGCTTTACAGGAAAAGCTGATTGTGTCCTGTGAGCAAGAAGTGTTAAGGGTCCATTGCAGAGCGGCCAGAACAATAGCCAATCAGGCTGTGCCATTCAGCGCCTGCACCATGCTTTTGGACTCGGAGGTGTACAATATGCCTTCAGAGAGCCAGGTAAGAAAAGGAGTGTAATAATTGGTTTACATTAAAAAAAATATAGGAATTACTTAAACATGATCACAACTTTTGTCTGTGTTTTTAGGGCGATGAAAACAAATCTGTAAGGGATCGCTTTAACGCTCGGCAGTTCATTTCATGGATCCAGGATGTGGATGACAAATATGACCGCATGAAGGTTAGTACTTGTCACTGCAGCAGTCATGTAATGTTAAATCTGGAGCATTAGATCCATTCTTGTCTTATGCTTATTTCAGACGTGCTTGTTGATGCGGCAACAACACGAAGCAGCAGCGCTCAACGCAGTGCAACGAATGGAGTGGCAGTTAAAAGTGCAGGAGCTGGACCCAGCAGGGCACAAGTCCCTCTGCGTCAACGAGGTGCCCTCCTTCTACGTGCCAATGGTTGATGTCAACGATGACTTTGTCCTGCTGCCTGCATGACACCACCGCCACGCTCACAGATTAAGATTCTTCATCTGATTCACTTTTATCAAAGAGACTTTTGAATGGAAAGGGCTAGCAAGTTTAAGAAAGGACTTAAGACAGGAAAGACTACATTATAAAGAAAATAAATTAATAAACTTGCTTTTGATTCCCTTCCGTGAAAAAGGAAATGTGTTTTTACTGGGGAATGATACAAAACCCAACTTGCACTTTCATCCTCAACGTTTTTATGCTTTCTTTTGATCGGAGTACAAGAAACAAAAACAGTGTTTGCTTTGACACTCTGACATTGGGTCACATCTCCTAAACGCTCAGTTTTGGGAGCAAGGGGACAGAAATATTCGTTTCTGGTCCTGACCCCTGAAAGCATCTGTGAGGGGCTGTCCCATCAATGTGGTGCCTGTCCCAAAGGAGGACTGAGAACAAGGCTCCTTGTGGACTAGGAGAACTAGAGCCGACCCATTGGATGTTTAAGGAGCAGATCTGTGCTACTACGGCTTAAACCGGCCCTTTTCAAGTCTGTGAGGCCATACACCTGGAGCATGGCCTAACCGTTCACACTGCGCTGGGCCAAGGCAAACATTTAAGCAACAGAGCCTGCAGTAAGAGGCTTAGTGATGTGTCAGGGTCCAGAGATGGAGAGGAAGAGACTGGTCCTACAGCCTCTCAGTCTGGCTTATACAAGAGGACAGGTTTGGATCTGAGGACAGACCGGAGTGTCCTCAGCCACCACGCTTGTTCCCAAATAAAGATGAGAGCGCCATAGACTGCAAAAACACCACAGGACAACCAGAAGACACAAACCTAACGAATGTTACAATTCAAAGAGACTATTAAGAGTTTGTTGTTTAGCAGGAGAAGAGAAATATTGTTTTTGTCTATTTCTTTACTTGGGCATTTCATTGTTTCTGAGGAAGTGACTTGAAACACTACAGAGCCAATATTAGTTTAATGGAAAAAAAAAACAAAAGAAAACAGAAAAAAAGTTGTATTCCGTAAATTATGTACAGTTTTTATATTCGTTAACCAATGTATTCTTGCTGCCTTCTAGATAATTTATTTTGCCACACATTACTGCACAGTTGTAAATAACCTATGTACTGTAATATCACTCAGTTAAGTGTAAAGAAAAAACGTTAAAAGAAATAAAAAATATCTTTTTATGTACAATTCACTTTGGGCAGCACTTTCCCCTCATATCCATGGGCCAAAATGTGTGTGACTCCAGTGCACAGTTGTAATCCCGTCTCTAGATACAGTCCAGGGTTAGGCCATTGACCCCGACAGGGATCATCACCACACACAAATAGCTGACAGAAGTATTCTGGATAAAACAGGCCTCCCCACAAGCCAACCACCATATAGTCCCTCTAATGTAGCAAAATAGTTTTGGATTTATTTAAAGAAATAGACAGAGGATTATTATTCATTGCTTTACTACACAATTATATCTGAAATTTTTTGAGCCAAGAAAATGCCTTTTTCAGTGAAAAATGTACTCATTGTTGGGCAAAGTCATAGATATTTATGGGTGAGATGAACGTAAGCGTTATGTCATTCACCAACAAAGTGTCATGTTTGTGTTTTGGTTTAATTTTACTAAATTTAAACTCACAAAATGTCATTGTTTCAAACCAACAAGACACGGGTCTCATATTATTCCTGTTCTTTCAGCTTCTCTTGGCTTGTTACCGAAATATGCTGAAGCCATTAATAGCTGTCATTCCACATTTGATTTGTATGTTTGCCCCCTGTTCATCATTAGAAAGCGTTATTGGTGCTGTTTTGACTTTGACGCCAGTAGTCTTGTTCGTCTCAGCTGAAACTTGTGGTTTTTGAGACCTGTGGCCTTGGTCATGACTGGGCATTTTTAAATCCGTTTTTCAATTTATTCACAGTAGGCTCAAAAACATTTGCCTTTTATCAGTCTTGAAACTGCAGAGCTAGTAATGTCACTGATTTTAAACATTAGGTTAAAGTTTCTTCTTCATCATGAGTCCGTTGTGTGGTTCAAAACTTTGATTTTTGTGTGTGGCCCAAGCAGTTACAAGACTTAGATCTACTCAGTATGTACCAAAAAGTCGACGGACATTACACGAACACAGCCAGTGGATAGAGTATGCTAAATAGCTCAGTTTTTATTGTCTTCAGTTTAAAACCTTGATTTATGATACCTTACTATTTTAGTGGATCATGTTTTGGAGAAGCTTTCTTTGACCGATCACCACATGGGCGGCCAGTCTCTGTGAGTGTGAAAGCTGCTCATGTGTCCCGATGGCAATATACCCTGAACCGTTTTCAGTCACTCACACACTGTCTGTGAGCATCGCTGTGTATGGTATGTCTGGTCAGTGGTCGTTACTGTTACTGTGCAGACAAGGTGGCTTGATGTCAAGTATTTCTGCGAGATACGCTCGTCCCGATTGCTACACATTCAGTCATGTTGATTTTTAAACCCCCTGTTTGTCATGTTTTTGATTTAATTTTGATTGTTCTTACTGTTTCTTTGGGGGACAATTATTGTCTTTTGTTCAAGAGTCCTATTAAGTTTGTTTTAGCTAAATGTTTTGTGTTCATTTTAAGGGTTTTTTGTTCCTGTATAGAGCACCAGTGGCATGTCAATCCCGTTGCTTATCGAGCAGAATGTAAACCATTACTATGCCCTCGAACGACCACACCCTCACTATTGTTTACAAAGACATAGAGTGTTTTTCATGTGTTCATTTTCTTTTAAACGGTTTATGCCCTGCCTTTGATTTTACTTCAATAATTGGCCATTTATTTGAATCTGTAAAGGCTTGAAATGGTGATGGTTACCCCAAAGTTCCCCAGAGCAATAGACTAAACACATCCATCCAGAGTTCAAAGCCCGATGATAGAGACACACTTCAGATGCACAGTCAAGCAGCACTTGGCTGTGGTGATAATAGTCAGCAACATATTACCTCGACGCTCTTTACATTCACTCATAATGTTTAGCTTAGATTTGTTTGTTGTCGTTGATTTCTTACTGAACATAAATACAGTCAGATATTTTTTCAGAATCGAGAATCACGATTTCAAGCCTTTTTTTTTTCTAGTTTTCTTTTTTTATCAAAACCCAGACTGTAGCTGTTTCGTTGTTCCTTATATTTTTTTAGAGGAAAATGACTAAGAAAAAGCATAAAGAACTACTCTTGAAATGGTGAGAAATAGCCTATTTATTATCTGTTTTTGTTTTTTCTGATACCTGTGGTATGTTTTTGAATTGAAGTTGGTCTCCGCTGTGTAAATTTTCCTCCTTGTAATGCGTGAAAGAGACATACTGTACATAGCTTTGTAAATAAAACCTCCCAGGACGTTTTGCACCCTCCTCTTTGTACTAGTCTGAAAAATTGCGTAGAATGTGGGGTATAATGGCAACGGGCTGCGTACGCTCGCTGCAGGTGATTATGATGTAACAATGTAACATTTTTTTATTTGTACAATGTAGTTTATTTGTGTACATATTGTTGGAGCAGCTAAAGTGGGCGGGGTTACCGGGGTGGGGTGGGGTTGTCGATGCTATCGTCAGTGCTGTAACAGATCCAGTACTTTCACCTCTAGCTGTTGTTAATTTCCTGCAAAAACATACAAAAAAAAGTTTATGAAAAAAAAAACATAAAAATACAAATGCGAGAAACTGAAAAACAAGGATGGATGGGGGAAAAAACTAAAACTGAAAAAGTAAAAATCGAAATTGTTATTTTCTACAGTTGCATGTACAGAGAGCGCGAGAACTGCTGTTGTTCCTCAGAGATTATGTTCGTTAATAAAATTTTGAAATATTACCAGTCGTCCTCTGCTTCTTGGTTTTGTAATCTGTGCACATTGAAGTCCTTTTAAAGTGAGACAAACAGCGCTCATAACAAGTTGTAACCTCTTACTTTATCCCAAAACATTAAGTCCGTGTTTGTGATTTTTAAATACTTAAAATACCTTTTGAAGAGTAGCCAAAATATATAAAGCTTAACTTGTAATAAGGTAAAAAAAATTAAAGACAAAGGACCCAATATCCTATGCGCCTACATTAAGTGAAAATAAGTACAAAACTAATCAAACCGACATATTATTCCCGGTTTCTTTTAAAATATCAGGCACCTGCTGACCCTTGCACGTGCTCTTAAAGCTTTATTTGCATTTGTGTGATCATGAAGCACACGTCATGTTGTAAAACCTGTTATGTGTCAGTTTGAGTCATCACCTGATGTGACGTTTAACTCGCAAAAACAAAACAAAGGCTTGTAGCATGTCTTGTGTTTTTGCCAAACCTCTAAAATAAACTAGTGAGTAATCCACACACAGATCGTGTTTCAGATGGAAAATAAACATTAGACTTGCAGTTGCTGTGTAATAATACACTATTAAGTAACGCATGTATAATGTGCTTCAGTATTTTAACAAACCATAACAAATTACACGTCTACACCGTAAAATACAAAACATAAAATAAAACAAGGGAATGAAAAAGGCAATAAACAAATCTTAAACATTGTTAAATCGCCCTGGGAAATGTCATTATTGCCTCTACGTTTTGTTATGGCCCAAAAATGTAAATGTAGGCTAATTTATTTTAAATGAACAAAAATAACAGTTTTATTTGAACACTATTACTCAATTAATTAGCCTTCCCTGTAATGTTATACAGGTAAAAACAGTCAGGAGTAGCCTAAACTAAACATGTTTAACTTGTACAAAGTACTAAAGTTACGTCACGTGGTCACTTGCCTTAGATCCAAAAATATGGCGCTGTGAGACAACTGTCCGAAATGCGAGCTGCCTCCTTCCCATAGATTGTAAATAAATCCCTCCACACATTTGAGTCACTAGGGTCTCGAGCAGCAGGTGCGTGCTGTCGACTTCCAGACTCCTCCTCCTCCTCTCCCTCCCCTCCCTCCTCCTCCTCCTCTCCCTCCTCCTCCTCCTCCTCTCCCTCCTGTGGCCGGGCTCCTCGCTGCTGTTTGCGGCTGGCGGCTGTAGAGAGCGCACTGTCATGGCCAGCAGCGGAGGAGGAGGCGGCGGGGACCCGTCTGTTAACGCGAACCGGAGTCCTCACATGTACTACGAGGCCAAGGTTTTCCCCCTGACCGGCGGATATGGACGCTACAATCGCATCGTGGTGGTGTTCAGCTGGTTCCCAAACTTTGCCGTCATGCTTAATATGTTCAGCGACGTGTTTTTTACCCTCATCCCGGAGGAATACCACTGCAAGCCCGACCCGCAGCTGCTGCCCTCCGCTTTTCTGCTCAGTAACTTCTCCAGGCAGGGCTACCTAAACCTCACCATCCCCTGGGTGAACGGGACAGGTTTGAGCCACTGTGAACTGTTTAAATATCTCCAAAACTCTTCGGACCTGTCAGGAAACGAGCCCCGGGAGAAAGTGTCCTGCACCAGGGGCTGGGAGTACTATCATGCGGCGGGGCTCCAGAGCAACTTTGTCTCTGAGGTAAGAGACAGGTCACTTCTCTGGGATAAATGTTAATTTCATGACACATTTTCTGTTTTTTTTACAGGATAACATTAACATTGCAGAATAATTAATAAACCAACCAGTAGACTTTTGGGTTGTTTTTAACTTGTAATGGTCTGAGACTGTGGTTATACCTTGTTAATGTAAGCTTCTATTTTTCATTAAGTCGCATAAGCCTTGACAAATATCAATCTGTTTTGTTGAAATAATAAAATTTATTGTGTAACCCACATCTGGGCCTGAGAGCTTGGGATCATGAAATCCAGTTCTTACATAATATTGTAGAGAAAAACGTTATTTCTATGTATTCTTGTTGGTGACTGTTCACTTGGCACATATTGAGCAGTGAAGTTAGTTTCCCAAATGAGACGAACTTAAGACTAATGCACTTTCGGCTCCTCGAGTCTGTCTGAAACTATGCAAAGATGTCTGTTCTCAGTCTTCAGTCAATATTTAAACAGGTTGATTAGGTGGATTTTTTCCCCCCAATGTTTCCGCTCTCACTTTCACCTGTTTGCCTCAAAAATAGTCGTGTTAGACAGACGACTGGCCACAATGAGAAGTCTGCCGTTAAAATATCCGGAATAAGCTTTATTAAATGAATTTATCAACAAACTCTTCCAATCTATGACACAAAACGCATTTGACTGGTCTAAAAGAGCTATATTACCATGGCAACAGTCCTGTAAAATAACCACAAATGACTGATTATGAGCTTTCACTTTTGTACCAGACCATAACATTGTCTCTTTACCAGCATTTCCAAACTTGTGTGTTTCTATTAAACTCCTTTGTTTTGAGTATTTCCTGTTGCATACATAACTCAGCTATTTATGCTTAGATTTCAGTGTTGTCCCAAACAGGGAAACATCATTAGAACTAATTGTCTCTGTACAACGTACAACCAGAGTCCCACTTTCTCTCCTGACAAACAGTGGAGCTGGAAAGTCTTCCTTTGTTCTTTCCTGAGACCCTCACCTTTACAGCAGCAGCTTCCTCTGTCCGGTCGTCCACAACGTCACTGAGCGGCACAGAGGAAGCTCTGATCCAACGATGTCCAAAGAAAAACACAACCAGTACAGTGGCATGTGTTATTTTTCTACAGTAATGTGATGTGGAAGATACTAAAGCCATACATTGTCACAGTTTTGGTCCACAATACCACGGTGGTATTGTGCAATAGAAAAACAGCTTTTATGGCTATCCATGAAATGTTAGGAAGAAATATATTAGTCTGGACAGTGAGCTGTCACCCTTACTCAAATATTGTGGTTGTCTGCTTTGGAGTTGTGAAAGCTATACAGTCTCTTTGACCAGTACTCACAAACGACACGTGGCAGCTCATTCAACAAGAGAATACAACAAGAATATCCCCTGTTGCTCTTACAGACTTGAACAGAGAATAGAAGTTGTAGGTCCCTTTTCCACAGTGGATACAGGTTTGAAACAAAAAGAGTTGTCGTAATGGCACGACCTGTGAGAACACCATTGTGTTTAACTGTTCTTTTCCATGCCTCATTCACTCAAGGTCATGAGTACCAAACAACACATGTCATACGGTTTGTTAAATATTAGCATTAAAATGTACTGTGAGTATCAGTGTTACTTAGTGTTTGAGGTGTTGATTAATTTGTTGACACACACAGGGGTTTATGTAAACAGGACAAAACCTAAAGGAGGGAGACAAAAGTTTATGGTGCTTCCAGTTCCTTCTACTTTAAGTTCGTCTTTGTTCTAAGGCCTCAGCAGGCATCCTAACTCAATTAGACATGAGCTACATTCCTCCAGGCTCACACAAATGTCTGTGTCACTCCTTCACAATGAGTGGAGGCACTGACAAAACAAAAAATAAAGTATTTTTGGCACTTGCTGTCACTCATTAATGTTTGATAATTAGTGCAGTTTCCTTGAAGAGCCACTTAATTCAGAGACCTTTTTGTCTCCACAGTGGGACTTGGTTTGCAGCGACTACTGGAAAATCCCTTTGCAACACATTTGCTTCATGACAGGATGGATTCTGGGATACATCTTCCTTGGTACACTTTGTGACTGGTGAGTAATAAGAATCTGTTGTCACTGCTTAAAGTTAACAATGATTTAGTTTCCATTTTGGTTTCACTCAGGTTTGGCCGCCGGCGGGGCTTCCTGTTGTCCCTCAGTTTGTCCAGTCTTCTGGGAGTTGCAGTGTGTCTGTCCAACAGCGCTGTGGTCTTTCTGCTGCTGCGGCTCGCTCAGGGGTGCATGCTCGCCGGCGTCTTTGTGTCCTCGTACATTAACAGTGAGTATTGCACACATGTTTTGGGAGAAATATAATTCCCTGTGGAACTGGAATTAAACTCACTTTGTGTTTATTCTTAGAAATACTTTCCTCTTAGTCCATTCTGATTTATGGCACTACAGTTTTTCGCATGCCATGCCAACTAATTATTTTTGACTATACTAATAAAACAATCATTCTTTTAAATTCTCAATGTTAAGAATAAGAAGTACAGCATTATACTTAGTCTTGGCTCTCTCAAAGATTATTAAAGTGTCTCATCTTCACATAAATCCAATGTTATGTAAAGGTTACATAAGAGAAATTCAACTGTAGCCTTGTGGTAGGTGTAAGTAAATCCCTTAGTCAGTGCAAGTGCTAAAAATAAATTCAGCATGTCAAAAAGGATACATTCAGAAAGAATAAATTTAATATCAAAGTCTGTGAAGATCCAGGTCATTGTACATTAAAAAGGTTCTTTGTAAGGGAACTTGTAGTTTCTGGTAGACAATGCTTTTTCTTTATTTTAGTATGTTCATCAGTTACACAAGTCTAAATTGTAAAGTGAGAATGTAATTTCATCCAGTTGCTAAACTGTAATTTCTTTTGATTAATGGCTGTGCAGGACTTCTGACAGATGGAGCAGTGTTCGCCTCAGTTTACATCGAGAAAACTTTCCGTGTTCTGAGTGTGACGTCTGAAATGAGATGTCTTTGACTCGTACTGATTCACATTATTTATTGTATAACCAGACTTTAGTGATAACATGTGCATTCCTTGGTGGAGGAGCTGCTGTTAAAGGGGTCACTGCTGCCCTCTGCTTCTCCCACATTCCTCTGAGGTCAGGACTAGATTAAGTCCAGATTGTGTGCTTTTTTTTGTGGGCTGTGCAGATGTTTGGTTGGGCTGGAGGCCTTGTGTAAAATATTTTTGGTAATGTCCTGCTTCTCTACAGTGAAGGGGAACAAAAGCGGGACAGGAAGTAACCAGGAAGGGAGATTCTTGTTTCCCTTGTTGTCCCTTTACCAATAGAGAGGATGTGGAAAGAGTCGGAGCTCAGAGGGAATAAGGTTAAAGGTCACAAGCCCAAAGTAGATTACATCACTAGCATTGTGTTGACCGCTTCAATTTCTCTTTCAAATCATTTAAGGGCATCATTGATTGAGAGCATTGTACCAAACATGTTGACTCAGTAACTCAACTTGTCTGGCCTTTTTTAGGTTCTGGATTCCTTGACAATCAATAAATGTACACTTTGCCTTCAATAAATACCTTTTGATTTAGACTTAGGCCTTCAGGAATGATTGAAGGGCTATATTTTAAAAACATGAATCGGGAAATCATAAGTTAAATTTGTGTCATGTATAAAACACACTGATGTGTTTGGGGTTGAAGCTGCTGCAGAAGTTGATGGTATTGTAATGACGACATGATAAGCAATACTTTAAGTGAAAAGCAGATTAAATGGCAGTGGCTGTTGTGCTGGAGTACATTAAGACAAACTTTCAATAAACACTGTAAACACTAGAAAATGAATGGTATTGCTCCAACGTCAAAGTCACACACTTCTTACAAAGTGTCAAATCAAGGCTCAAGTAGTAAGTGCTTATCTTAAAAGGAAGTGTGGTTTAGTGGATTGGTCTGGCCTCAGCTGCGGTTTGATGCTTATTTGTTTGTTTTTTTCTGGTTCAGGGCTGGAGCTGTGTGACCCTCCCCACCGCCTGATGGTTGCTATGGTCAGTGGTTTCTTCGGCGTGTTTGCAGAGCTGCTGCTGCCTGGCCTCGCCATTCTGTGCCGCGATTGGCCAATTCTTCAGGCTGTGTCCACGGTACCTTTGATCCTGCTGCTCTGCTATTGGTGGTGAGTTAGTGCCGTAATTGTCTCCAGGCTGCGAAGCCGTAACAGTGATCATTTCTTGTCCCTTTTAGTGGTTCTCCTGTTGTCAGTCTGTACTTGGTCTGTACATTTGCTGTTTTGAGTTGTTTGCTCTGTCTAAAAATTGAAAAAAATAACCTCACTAGGCATTACAGCAGACTATAATAGTATACTCAAGTTGTCCAAAAGTAGGGGTCTCAAGACTCGATTAGAATAAACTATCATGGGTCTCAACATAAATGTCTTAGAGCTTAATTATGTCCTGATGCCCACTTTTTGAGTAAAAGCAAACTTTTGAGTAGTCGGGTGACTTTTTTTATTTTTTTTTATAATTCTTCCTAATCCTAATACAAGACACAAAACAAGACCAGTCCCTGCCCAAACCATAACAGCACTCAATACAGACAAACTAAGACCTGTAGATATACAAGATAGTCAAGAGTCCACAAATAATGTTGATTTATGTCCACAGTGGTTGTCCATTAGAATCCAAATTACAATGCACTCCCAGTATTTCCAGTGGCTTCTTCCATTCCTTAACAAAGATTTGAGAACTTCCATCAACATAATGTCCCAGACTAATGAGAGTCATCATGTCAAAAATCAGTGACTTCCACAGAGAAATGGAGGGAGGCTCACCCTGCACCCATCTTACCATAATGGCCTTCCTGAACCACGTGCTCATACTGTACAAGTGAATCAGGAGGATGTCTCAGTAAACACATCAGTGGGTTTTCTGAAGCTGTACTAATATTTTCCAGAATGAGCGAATAATCTCAGATTCCCATAAGCAGTGAAATCTGGTACCCACTTGAGCTTAACATTTAAGGCAATACTTACTATACTTATACGGTGTGTACATTTCTTTAAATCTGTTACAAATAGAAATTTTAGATGGAATAGTGAGGATCTTTTCCCAAAACTCTGCATCTATCTCACATTTTAAAAAGACACTCCAAGCTTTCCGCAGCCATTCCAGTTCTGCCATACTTAAATTATAAACCTCAGAGAAAAACTTGGATGTAATAATAAAATAAATGTTTCTAATTGATGGGAGTCTGAGAATGTCAATGTTTTTGCCTTTTACAGTACATAGTGCCTCAATTGTAAGTACTTTAATTTACTTATTGTAAGTAAATTCCTTATTTAATAACAAATACTAGGACTTAAGAGAGTCAAATGATTTAAACTCCCCATGATTAAAGAGATCATAGAGCCTATTCACAGCTGCATTATGCCAAACTGTAACGCTGTCCACAAATGTTGCCAGAATATTAAGTGAGTGACAACTTTTAAAGTTTTCTCAGTCTTCCCCATGCCCACAACATCGTGTAATGGTGGATTGTCTGTAACCATATGTGGTAAGTCCTTAAAATGTTTGCCTAGCATGTTAACAGGTGAGAATGGTTTGCAAATCACTGCCTCAATGTCAAGGACAAACATAAAAAAATTATGTTTGGCAAACCCCATCCGCCCAACTCTTTCGGAGTGCCGAAATGCCACCCGTGCAATAAGTTGTAAAACGTCATGGCTACTAAATATTCCACGATCAACTGTTAGTGGTACAATAACAAAGTGGAAGCAATTGGGAACAACAGCAACTCAGCCACAAAGTAGTAGGCCACTTAAAATCACAGAGCGTAGTCATCCATGCTGAGGCACATAGTGCGCAGAGGTCGCCAACTTTCTGCAGAGTCAATAGCTACAGACCTCCAAACTTTATGTGATCTTCAGATTAGCTTAAGAACAGTGCGTAGAGAACTTCATGGAATGGGTTTCTACGGCCGAGCAGCTGCATCACAAAGTGATGCAAAGTGTCAGATGCAGTGTAAAGCAGGCTGCCTCTGGACTCTAGAGCAGTGGAGACGTGTTTTCTGGAGTGACCAGTCACGCTTCTGCGTCTGACAATCTGATGGACTCTGGGTTTGGCGGATGCCAGGAGAATGGTACATGTCTGACTGCATTGTTCCAACCCTTCCCATGACTGCACACCAGTGCACAAAGCAAGGGCCGCTAAAGACATGGATGCGCAAGTTTGGTGTGGAAGAACTTGACTGGCCTGCATAGTCCTGACCTTAACCCGATAAAACACCTTTAGAATAACAAATTGACTTATAGCCAGATATAAGACCTAAGCAGGGCAGGTAACGAGTTGACTGGATCTGTCACTGACATCGTCTGCATGGAGCAGTATTTTATGCTGCCTTGCCCCAGTTTTTACTGGATTTTGTCTAATGGCCAAGGGCTTAATGGCCAAGGCAAACAAGAAAGGTGACAGAGGGCTACCTTGTGCTGTACCTCTATTCAGTTTAATTTGGGAGGACAAAAGGCCACTCGACCCAACGCACAAAATTTGCACCAAACCCAAATCTTCTCACTATTTCAAACATATATTCCCATTCAATTCTATCAAATCGCTTTGGATAAAAGCATCAGCTAAATGAATAAATGTAAATGCCTTTTTGGCGTCCTTAGAGACAACAACACTGGCAGTTTGGTAAAAATCTGTTTAGTGAATAATATTAAAAATCTTGTATTACAGTAAGAATTCCAATCCTTAATAAAACCTGTCTGGTCTGCATCCACAATAGAGCACAGTTTTTTCTCTAGCCTTAAAATAATTTTGAGGTCCACCCCAAGAAGACTTATAGGCCTGTAGGATGAGCACTATTCTGGATTTTTATCCTTTTTGGCTATCAGTGTTATAATAGGCTTGTACATGGATTTTCAGAATCAAATAATTTGTTAAAAACCCTGACCAATAAACCGTTTATTTTCCCTCTCATCACCTTAAAAAACTCTACTGGGAAGCCATCTGCCACCAGACATTTCCCTGATTAAAGTGCAGACTTAGCTTTATCTACTTCTAGCTGTGTCATAGATGACTCCAAAATGTTGACCTGGTCCTCAGTGAGTTGAGGGAACAGTCGATCATTTAAGAAAAAGCCTGAGTCCAATCTTGCCAAGTTAAGGTGTATAAATTGTCATATAATTCTTTAAAACCTTCATTTATCAGACAATTTCCCAGCTGCCTTTGATTATTTGAGTCTAAGATAGCTACAATAAAGGGGTTTGCTGGGGTGTTCCTTATACAGTATCTGTCAAACTGCCTTAGCACTTAACATGTAAATCTTTATCTGCTATCGCTCTCCATACAATTTCATGTTTCACTCTATAGCCTTCATTATACAACGTAAATGAGCCCTGTATCTGTGTGTGATTAATAACACAGTTGTTCCTTCCTCAGCTGTGCATCCGTGTTCCCAGAGTCTCCTCGCTGGCTCCTGGCCACAAAACAGATCTCTGCCGCCAAAAGGAGCCTCAAGGATTTCTCCTCCAGGAATGACCCGTGTCTGCAGGATGAAATGTATCCCGGAGAAACTGTGTTGTCAGGTACACACTTGTATCTGAGAGTATTTGAACAATGTCTAAACCTGCCTTGAAGATCCATCACATGACGTGGAAGAAAGATAATTATGAGCATGAGGCCAAAACATCTTCTGATCAATATTTTTTTACTTCATAATTACTTTGTACATGTAAATGTGACAGTTCTTGACTTGATTACCTGTTTACAGAGATTAATTCAGCATACGGAGAAGACTGTCAGCCGAGTTACCACACTGTTTTGGAGCTGCGTCGTTCTCGTGTGATCTGGAAGAACTGCCTCATCCTCAGTTTCTCTTTGTGCGTTTTGAAAACACACTTTTCTAAAGTCTATTAAATTGATATACCAAAGGTTCTTAAATGGCACACATAAATATAACCTTGGTGTATTCCTGTTTGTTTTGGATGAAACGCAGTCACACATTACATTTGGCATTGATCCTAAATGTGTATTTTTATTTTTAAGGTTTATTGGGACAGGTATTCAGTATTGCTTCACCAGAAATGTGCACAGCTTCAACAGCAACTTCTACTTCAGTTACTTCATCCGTATCCTGACGGGAGCGTTGGCCTGTGTCTTCATCTGTCTGTCTGTCAATCACTTCGGCCGACGCGGCATGCTCCTGCTGTCGGCCATTATCACGGGACTGTCCTCACTCCTGCTGCTGGCCCTCACCCCATGTACGTCACAGCTCTTTATCTGACACTATGTAGTAAAACTGTATATATAACTATTCTAGGTCTATTCTAAACACATGTTCTGTGCTTTAGCCAGACTCAGTCATTTTGATTTGTCTTGTCAGATCTGCGTGGCGGCCTGGTGCTGGTGCTCTCCGTCGTAGGGCTGCTCTTCTCTCAGGCGTTGGCAATGCTCAGTGCGTTCTTTGCCTCCGAGGTCCTTCCCACAGTTGTCAGGTAAGTGTGTCCTGTCTCAAGTTAGATTTTTACTTTCTTAGTACTCCAAACCAGTTCAGTTTTAAAGGCTTGCTCTTCTTCAGAGGTGGCTGTCTGGGCCTTGTTCTCGCGGCTGGATGTGTGGGAATGGCCGCCTCATCCCTCATGGAGCTGCAAAACAACGGCGGATACTTCCTCCATCACGTCATATTCGCCTCCTTCGCCGTCCTCTCTGTTCTCTGCATCATGCTTCTTCCTGAAAGCAAACGCAAGCCTCTCCCTGATTCTCTGAAGGACGGCGAGAGCCAGCGCAGGCCACCACTTTTTCTGTCCAATCCTGACCGGGACAGCCTGCCTTTACTGCACACTCGGCCTCCTTTATCCGAATACAACCCTGATAACTACTCTCGCCTGGTTTCTGCCACCAGGAAGATGTTGACTAAAGACAGTTTGCCGTACAGGATCGCAGTGCCAAGCCACTCCCCTCTGCTGTCGGACAGTGACGCTCAGGGACAGGACAATGAGACACTGAGAGCTGTGCTGTCATAGCCCTGTATATCCTCCTCATGTCAGACTTGTTCTTCCTGTGGATGTACCTTTGAGGACCATAAAGCATCTCAACTCTGGATACAGTGGACTTTAAATTTTTACATTTTACATTATTTTCTCATTTTCTTTTATAAGTGTATGGTCAGGTAATGTACTTTAATGATGAGCTGTGATGTTGCTATAATGTCCTGGCTTTATGTTGCCATGACACTGACCTGTTTTTTTTTTTTTGTGTGTGTTTTTTTCTGAATTCCAAACTAAATTTTGTTTCAACATAGGATCTTGCTCTAAACATGTGACTCGTGGATCATGTGAACAACAGCACTCTTTCCATTTACTGGCAGCTCATGCACCTTTTATTAAATCAGTCAGTTTGAGCAGTGTCACCGAGCTGAAAGGCCTGCAGATGTACCAGTGATGAGCACAAGAGGGCACTGAATGACACAATGGACACTGAAAATTCATTAATTTCTTAGCTAGCTGACATTTTACATTTTTAACATTTACAAACCACTTTATTCTTATGAACTTGACTCAGTACTAAAAGCATTACAATTAGTCTTTCTTGGTCATTAGTTGAAATTATGTCTGAGACCAGCTTTGGCCTTGTTTATTTTCTTAGCATTTTCACTGTAACTTAGATGTAGATGTATTTTAAATGGGGCCTATGTATTCTTTTGTGTTGAAGACAGGTCTTAATGAGACATGGGATTTATGAATGTAATCAGTCATGACTTTTCAGTAGACAAAATGGTGCTTTACACTTAATTTTTCACTGTTTTCTGGTTTTTGTATAAAAGCAAACGGTGGTGGACTAAAATCATGCTGTGCCTGTTTTTGTTTTTTGTTTTTCAGGCCTTGGCCACTAGATGGAGGTATTCTGTCGCAAAGTTGATCTGCTTCTCAAGGAAGTGTACGTAGGGATGAATAGTTGTGTAGGTTTTACAGAATCCTTTCATTGCACTTAAGTAGTAATTAATTAACATTAATTGCACTGACGCATTGTGGCATCCGTTCGATAACTACATGAATATAAGAGGAAAAAAAAGTCACACAGCTTTTATTAACATACTATTTAAACGGTGGCTCATTTGATTAAAATGTTTTTGCTTTTTTTACATATTTTTGGAACAAATCACAGAGAGGCTTCATGAATTGAAATGTGACTCTTGGCATTGCAAACAGAAAAATCCAATAGTTTAGTGAATGAAAAGTCAATCTTTTAACTTGAATGCATATATTTTTTAAAGTACTGTGGTAATCAGCAGAAATATGTCATGGACAACATTTTATTTAGAACCTGTATGAACAGAACACAAGGGGTCACTCTCAGGTACACCAGACGATGTCATGGTTTCTATAGAGACACTAGAATACAAATATAAAGGTAAGTGTGGAAGGTGGAACCAAAACAAGATAAGTGCCACTGTAGTGTCTAATTAGCCTTGACTGTATCGGGCAGTCTATTCAGAGCCATAAAAACAAGTCATACACTGGTTTCACATGAAGTATATTGAGTGCGCAGGTTGATGAGCTACTCCAAAGCAGATTTTTGGCTCATTTACACTCTTCAATACTAAACAAGTCATCTCTCAGAACAGCTTTGACCTCTGCAAGGTAGAAGCCTCTCCTCGGCCGCTCAATTTGGCATTTGGGACCTATCTCCAAACTTCCACTGCTTTAATTAAGCTTTAATCTTGTGCGTACAGAGACATGTTTGTACTAACATCCGCTCCATTGAGGTCTCCACCAAAACCAATAACACCTGACCTTTGAGTCTCAATAAATAACAAATGAAAATGGATGGAGAATGAATCTCTATCATTACACACAAGTATAACAAAAATCACCAGGCTGCTGCTTAGAAATGATGCTTAAAGCTTAAAATCTCATATCTCAAGAAAACCTTATAATAAATTGGTTAAAATGAACCAACCAGACAGACATACTGCAAAACTCATGCACATCACACACTGTCTTTCTGATTGCTTCAGCAGTGCAGTACTTTTGTGTCTTGAGTCAGTTTGACTTGAGCACAGGAGGATGATGACACTGACACACTTGACACTGGAATTTTAAACGGCACCTTAGCACTGTTTTCATGCAGAGTGAGACATTTGAAAACCAACCTACTTGTAATTTGATGGGACTGCAACCAAGATTTGACATTTTTAAATCACAAACTAGCCACTGCTCGAGAACATTAAATAGGCCAGCTAAACAGGGAAATTTTATGTGTTTTAATATCATTGTGAAATATGAAGGACCCTCCGTCGGTTAAACTTTTTATTCAAATCAGTGTGTTATTTATACATTTAATTTATATTCACAAAAAAAGAAAAAAGGCCTTGGCAGGCATACCAGAGCCGCTGATTGGTGTAATCGGTTAACTTCAGACCTGGCCTTTTGACATGTTTTCTTGTTATCCAAGCCCTATTGGTCAGCTCTAACCATTTTATTTAAACTCTCATTAATTCTTAAGCCTGTTGAAGAAGGAGCAGAGCTACAAGGCAAAGCTCTTAATTTTCTGATTGATCTACGTTCTTACTCTCATCTATGGTCATGAGCTGTGGGTCATGACCAAAAGAACAAGATCCTGGATACAGGCGGCTGAAATGAGCTTTCCCTGCAGGGAGCTGGGTGCTCCCTTAGAGATAGGGTTAGGAGCTCGGTCACTCGGGAGGAGCTCAAAGTAGAGCTGCTGCTCCTTCACATTGAGAGGAGCCAGCCGAGGTGGCTCGGGCATCTGTTTCGGATGCCTCCTGGATGCCTTCCTGGGGGGGCATGTCCTGGGCATGTCCCACTGAGAGGAGACCCAGGGACTTGGCTGGCCTGGGAACGCCTCGGTATTCCCCCGGAAGAGCTGGGGGAAGTGTTAAGTATTATTGAATGTTTTATATTATCATTGTGTGAACTTTTGAACTGCTCATTGACAGGATACTGTGCAAACCCATGTCTTGTGAGACACTTCTGCAAAGCTAATGTCTATGCACTTCTGAACTCCATTCTCCTTGCTTCAATAAAAGGAAGCCCAAGAGATAGTCCAGTAGGAGTTGGCTGTGATCAGGTGAAGAGTACCATACTCTAAGTCCCTTGACTAGACTCCCCTTGCAGCAAGAAAAACTTTAAGTCGACTGGGTGTCTTGTTTCTTGTCGTAAACTGTTCTCTGGAATAATCAGCTGCGTGCGGTCTGCGGTCACCCCTGACTGCAGACCTAACAGGAAGTGTCTGGGGAGAGGGAGGTCTGGGCGTCTGCTGCCCCCGCGACCCGGGCCCCGGATAAGCAGAAGAAGATGGATGGATGGATGGATTTATTCTTCACGTGTCCTCCTGAACACACATGAACTGAATCTCATTCCTCCCACTGACCTGATTTTTTTCACTTCATTTCACGTCATATTTCATGATGCACCAAAAACTTCAGCTCAGATTGATTGTGTTTATTCTTAACATATACAGCCAATGCATTAATGGTACAGTAGTGTCTTTCATGACAATAAAAAGCAATTCAAAACATCTTTTATTAGTTACAGATCAAACATGAAAGCACCGTTTACTAAATCACAGCCTTTTATAGCCTTGAGTCTATAAAACTGCTAAGCTAAAGTGATTAAAACTTGAACTGGGAGTGTGAGCAGAAGAGTCACTGCAGTGAATGAACGGACTGCTCCTTGGTTGGGTACGTCATAACCATAACTCGTCCGACATGGGTTTTGTACTTCTTTGTATGGGATAGGAATGTCATCTGGAATGGTGTGGTTCAGACTGTCCCGGGCCTGACACAAAAGAGAGATTGGACCCAAAAATATCCTACAGTCAGTGTTTTGATGCAAATTAAATGGCAATAGGGCTATAAACTGCCACCTCAAATGTTACACAATATTTACTCTCACATACAATAAACTGTATGACAATGTCCTTTTTTTAATGTCTATATATGATAACTTTCCTCTGCTTTAGACAACAGTAGAAGTTGCAGCTTCTTGTTTTCTGACAGTGCCATTCTTTGATGATTAAGTAAAAAATGTGGACTTTTTATCACTGTAATTTACATAATGCATTGCAATTGTAAGTCCGTCTTTGCTTGAACACCTCACATAACTCTTATAGATTAATTATGGCTATGCCAAATTAGCCTGATCTCCTGGATATCATATGAGGCCATCCTCATTCCCAGTAAGATGTAGCATTGCTTAATAGTAGTGGCGTTATATTTCGAAAGCTTTCAATGTGCACATATTCAGAACCGACATTGTCCTGGTTCCCTGTGATGTGCTTACCGTCTCAGTTTCGCTCAACACTCGCAGCAAGTTTTCTCCCAAAGCAGCGCTGACCTCTGTATCTGTCCAGCCTCTCCTCAGCAGTTCAGCCACTAAGTTTGGCACCTTGGACACATCCTCAAGACCTTGTGGCAGTCTGACATAACAACAATGACAGTGAATAAATTAGTCTTGTGTTAAATGTGTTCTTGTGTTTATGGTGCTAAAATATCAGATGCTAAAATTGCAGATTGCTGTTCCAAAAAACCTCACAGCCCTTCTTTTACAGCCCTGTGAGCACCTGCAGGGACATCATTTAATTTGTAATGTATTTACTTAATTATAATAATAATAATAAATATAGCTTATTAATGTCATGAGAATAAACAATATGTACGACATGTAGGGGCGGCAGGTTGCAAAGGCCATTCTGAGAAAGTGAGTTTTAAAGTGAGATTTACAGGTTGAGAAAGAGTCCATGATCCTGTTCAGACCTGGCACTGACTGAGAGGATTTCACGTGGTCAGTCTTAACATCCAGGTGCAAACAACCTGAGTGAGTCCTGGCTGATTGGATCTGAGGACACGTTTACTGGTGACCTTGGCCTGAGCACATCTTTGTGGCTGTGTGAAGGGAATGCATCCTGACTTGCCCGACAGACCTCATGCAGCACTAACATGTCTTCTATTTACAATTTTGCCAACAGTGAAGGCAGAATATCATGTTTTTGTGCATTTCAAAGTAGAAAATCAAGAAGAACAATAGGGAAATAGAGACATGTTCACATGTTGTAAACTTGTAAACTGTACATCATGTGAATATGTAAATAGACTGTTTATTGTTTGTTAGGGATATCATAGTTTATAGTGTATAGTTAAGTTATATCTACTTTAAAAGAAACTTCTATTCTTGCACTGGTCGGTTGCATGTGTGTAACAAAAAGAATTTCCCTTTGGGGATGAATAAAAGTACTTCTGATTCTGATACTATATTTGATTAATAATGGTTGTGAAGTTTACATTTTCGCACAAAAGCAAAAACACAGTTTTAGCCATCAGAAGCTAGTTATGCCTTTCAACTGGAAAAGTGAGGGCTGAACCCATGCAGGTGTGAATAGAACAAGTGGAGCTGGTTACTCATGAGTGAATAACAAAAATGCCTCAAAAATGTAAGTTCCCCATATGCTGCGGATGTTACAGGAGAGAGGCAAAGAATAGAGCAGCTGAATGCTCTAGTCCTCATTGAAGACAAGGGGGGCGGATGAGGACATGGAGAGGAGAAGGGCTGTAGAGCATCTTCATTTGCAGGATGGGGTGTATGGCTGTAGGAGATCCTGGAGGGTTTTTGTGAATGTTGTGACATGAATACACACCTTGTAACGCCATCATAGTCTCCACCAAAACCAATGATCTCAGAGCCGCCCACCTTCTTTATGTGGTCAAAGTGATCTAACCAATAAAAATCAATACAAGTGAAAAATCATTTAGGAGAAGAAATGATAAAAGTTACAGTTTAACCAAGTTTACAGCAGTAGATAAGTCATAACACTAGCTTACTGGCAACATCCGAGATATTAGCAGTGTCACTGCAGGTGACGTAGTTGTTGTAAAAGTTCACCATAACTATTCCTTTTTTTTCTTTCTAAAAAAATCAAAAACATTGTGATGTTAGTGGAGAGCAGCTGTGTCCTATAACAAGTGTAATATTGTGTTATCTCCGCTACTCAAACTAAAACAGTGCGACCCCAAGTGGAAAAATCAGAAATAGCAGTTACTTGAATTTGAAACTTGCAACGTATACCTTCCATGTAATTTTCAAATTCATTTTACACTAAACAGGTGTGGGTATATGTTGTGTGAGAGACAGTGCTGCCCTGTCTGTGGCCTGTCTCTGATACAGTGCTTAGTTGTATTGACCTTTGTTCTTATCATTTTATGAGCTTCATTTGTTAATCTCGCATGCTTTTTATCTGTTTGTAGTTTCACAGTGTTACACAGTAATAGCTCTTCAATGTTTTATTGCAGATAACCACCAACTGGTTTGCATGGGCTTTACAAGCTATTGTTTTGTTATGCAAGACTTTTGAAAGTTTATAGTGTATTTTATTGCTCCATTCATTTGTTTTTATGACCAACACTCACCACTTTTCTGAGAATGTCATCCGGGACGTTTCTCTTATGGTTACAAATGGTATAAGCAGACGAGTGGCTGAATATGACCGGAGCTTTGGACATGTCCAGCACCTGGTTCATCACTGCCACTGGCACATGGGCCAAGTCGATCAACATCCCCAGACGGTTCATCTCTGTGATCAGTTGCTGTTGTAAACAAGAAACACAAAATTATATGAAACACAATAACCTATATATACAGTATGAGACACAATTATTTTAACTGAAGCAGCTGACAACCCTGGATGTAGTCATAAAAGTAAATTTACATTCCTGGCACTGACTGACCTTGCCAAATGGTGATAGACCATTATGTTCAGATGGCTCCAAACCTGTGTCAACAGACCAGTTGTCCGCCCTGGAAAATCATAAAATACAAAGAAAAGTTAACAAAGTGCAAACACAGCTGTTGACTATAAGGATGTGGCCTTTAGGATCAGTAGACATTATTATGGTCAGAAGCTGCTTTTTATTATTAGTCCTATATAGTTTTTATAACAGGTGACAGTAAACTCATTCCTCACAATCTCCTGTTGAATACCAAGATCCCATTAAGGTCAAAATGTACAACTTGTGGCTCTGATGCAAGGAACTGGAAAACAATCAATATCCATAATATTTAATGACATTGTTATCACTGATAAGTCTTGCATGGCTTCACTTCTTAACCATCACTTTGTTAATGCTACCCAAGACTTCACTGCCTCAAACCCTGTTAAGCCCCCTTCAGTTGTGGATGGTACAGCTTCATTAGATCTCCAGCCATCTCCATCCATGAATGGTTTCTCCTTTTCACCACTGTCCATCGCAGAAGTGCAGGATGAGCTTCCCACGATTGACCCAAACAAATCTGTTGGCCTTGATGGTCTTGATCCCAAGTTCCTAAAAGCAGCTGCTCACATTATTGTCAATATAAGTGTATTTAATATGTCTTTACAGCTCTCTGTTCTTCCTCCTGACTGGAAATCAGCCATGGTTTTCCCACTCTTCAAAGGTAGGATTTGGCAATGACCCAAACTGCTCTGGGTCACTGCCAAATCCACTCAGACTGCTATATTTACATGTCCTGTGAAAACTGGTTAATAAACAGCAGCTAAGATGCTTCCAAGAGACAAATCAAATCTTGTCCGATTTGTAATCTGGCTTTCGACCTGGTCATGGATGTGTGACAGCCACCTTGAACGTCCTTGATGATATCATCGCACGCAGCACTAGACTGCAAGCAGGTCTGCACAGCCGTCTTTATTGACCTTACCAAGGCCTTCGTTTTGGTCGACCAACCATAAGTATGACCATACCCATCACTGTGAGCTGTACAAACGGCTGGACTGGCCCTCCCTTCAGACTCGGCGGCTCCATCACTGGCTCCTCTTTATATATAAGACAATCTTGGGCAAGACACTCCCCTACCTCTCATCTCTTCTCCACTTTGCTCACAGCTTATACTGCACCCGATCAAGTGATCCTATCAAGCTTGTCACCCCCAAAATGCACACATTTTTTGGTTGCTACACCTTTTGTTTTGCAGCAGCAAATGATTGTAACACACTGAAAAATACCTTCAAGCTCTCATCTTTCATGTCAGTGTCCATGTTTAAACAAAAAAATCCCAAAAGTTATATTTCACACTTGCTCTTGCTGATAAACCCGGTTCTTGATTTTTTGCATACATTTATGCACTTCTCTTGCTTCTCACAGACGTTTCATTTTCACATGCAGATAGTCCTTGTCAAGGTTACTGTTCTGTGTTGTACTGTGTTAAGTTTATTGTGTTTTGACTGTGTATTGTGTCTCTTGTCTATGAACAGTATGTCTATATTTGTTTATTCCTGCTGGGACCTCTTCACAGTTATTGGGCTAAACTTCATTAAATCAATTTCCATGAACCCTGGACCATGCTAAACTGATCACATAAACCCACAGCTCACAGAAATATAAGCTCTGTCCTGTCTTTTACCTGTAGCTGCTACACAGATAGAGCTGTGTAAACATAGACACACCCATCCTTGTGTCTCACTGAAAAATATGTAGTGAAATTCGGGTCGGGAGTCGTCATCACCCAGAGCTCTATACAGTATAAATACCAGAGATAAATGTGAACAGTGATAAAAGTGCTAGATGAACACACCCAGTATGTACTCTCCAATTTAGGATTAAAACTGATTGTTAAAAACATAATAACACTATAAAAGTGAATATATCATTTAAGATATGTCTATGAGCTTAAACAGAGCAGTAACCTTATGGATTTATTTGAATTAAAACTACAACGATGTGAATATTAAACAAGAATGAGAATTAATATTATGTTAAATTTAACTTGCATTATGTATTAGTCAGTTTCTTACAAAACAACTATCCCCCTTAGCTGAGAGATCTAGAGGATTTGTACAAGAACAAGAACTGCTAATAATTAAAGCAACACTATGTACCTTTCAGCCACTAGGGGCGCAGATCCCAGTACAGTGTTGTTTGTTTTCGAGAGGAAACTTATGGCGCCAATACGGGGTCACAATAATTGTAAACAAAAGAAACCTAAGCGTAAACGTAAGCTTAGAAACGTGAGCAGAAAAACGTGAATAAAAATGGAATTGTAACCGTAGCCTTGAAAGCATAAACAAAGTAAATATTGTCATAAATTAAAAAAGCTTTTTTTAGTATTCTGAACAAAATTTTTAAGGCAACACTTTTCCCATTTTTCATTAACTTCTAAGACTTTTCCTAACCACACAAAAGACTCTCTACCACGATCCACTGCAATGTTGTGTGACTCTTGCAGCGGTATTAGGTTAAATGTAGCTCTTTAAGCAGAACTGGTGGCGTGCGTGTTGGATTGTACCAGGGCGTGTTGCAGGAGTGCGTGAGGGTGAGGTAGCGCACTCCCAGCTGGTACATGGTGCGCAGGGTCCCCAAACTGCTGTCGATGGAGTGACCCCCTTCCACCCCAATCAGGCTGGCGGTCTTGTTCTTGCTGAATGCGTCCATGATGTCTGCAGTTCAGCGACACAAAACACAAAGAATGACTCAGCACTATTGTTTGGATGTTTAGAGATTTTTAAAAGATAAGCTCACCTTGACTACTGGAGGCGAACATAAAGGTATCGGGGTATTTTTGGCACATTCTGTGAATCACATCGATTTGCTCAAAGGTTTGTCTTACAGCGTCTTTGTACTGAGTCTCACATGGAACATAGGCCGACCAGAACTGAAACATTTAAAACAACATTAAATAGATTTTAGGCAAAAAGTGGGGGCTCTAATATTTCTTTTCTTAACTTAGCTCACTATGCAAAACTAAAAGACTAGCATTTTATCCTAACATGTCTTAACTGAAAATTGATCTTTTTCATACAAGCTTTATGATTAGATTAAAAATGTATACATACCTGGGCTCCTAGTCGACCTGTCTTGATTTTTGGGATGTTGGTGTGTGTCGTGGTAAGATTGTTTAGATCCACATTGCTGAGCTGGTTGTTAAATTGTTTCCGCAGTTGCCAAGGCAGGTCATTATGCCTAAAACGCAAAAAGAAAATATCAGACTTAAAAAAAAAAAATCTATAATCTATAACTGCTGGTTTGGTGAGATCATTGTGGGAAATTACTTACAGGAGGGTTTACACACAGATAAGACTTGTGCGTAGAACATATTCTTATGTTCTTGTTTGTTTTAAAATTTATGAATCATTTGTGGCACTCACCCATCAATCAAAGGTGTCTTGGACATCAGCTGCAGCGCTCTGGTCAGGAGTGGATCCTCAGTGGAGGTCACAAAAGATGTCACCAACAACAAGAAACATGCTTTCACAAAAGCCTTAGACAGCATTCTTACTACTTTTTACAGTTACAAACAATTCTTTTGCTCTTCTTTGGGTAAGAGTGAATACAACCGGATTCTTCTGAGGTTATCCAGCACTGTAGAGTTCTCTGAAATGTCGTCCTCCGATTATCGATGTTTGTTATAATGTCGTTAAATGTGTTCACCACTCCTCCTCATTGTCTGTTTCTCATTACAGCGTCAGCAGTTGTAAAAGTTACACAGTAGTGGAAACACCTATTGGCCTTAAATTAAAGTATTCTGAGTAAGTATTCTTCTAACACTACGTATTTTAATAATTGACACTTTTCTACATTTTTATTCCTTTGCTCCTGTACAGCTATGTTTTAACACAACAGATTTATTACTTATATCAGCACTGACCTTTATCTTCAAGGCTGCTTTTCAGTTGATCTGTCCGAAAAAGCAACTAAAAATAACACCCCTTCTATGCTTCATAATTCTATGCTATTTCCTTTTATTCTCTGGCCTTTTATGTATTTCTTAATCTGCATAATATCTACCATTGAGCTGTAAAAGTGCCAGTTAAGTGTTGATCCATTCATAAGAGCCAATCCAATGTTGGAGCTGTGACAAAAGCTGTATCAGACCTATCAGTTTTAAGCTTTCGGATTTATGCTCCTATCAACCCATACAAGGACCTCTCAAATAATAATATTTAACATTTAACACAAACTGGCAAGGGGTAAAATTAAGTACTTTTTCCCCCCTTGCCCTGATGGAGAGCTTCACAAATGAAGTCTCCTGTCTCACTAATCTGACCTCCTCACATACCGCTAGACGTGTTTCTGATCCCCCTTCTCTCTGTATCTGTATTCAATGACATGTTAAATTCTCAATTTGAAATACTTGTGCTTGTTGCAGAAAAAGCACAAACACAAGCATAAATGACTCAATGAAATGTATTCAATGACCTTATTAGATGTTACACCTTAAACACTAACCCGGTTTCAAAAAATAGCGGATTCAGTCCCCCAAAACGCCGGATCCGTGTGGACGAAATGCCAATACGATAAAAAATGTATACGTATACAGTGATTCGCGTCTCCGTGTGGACGGCCTCTAAATGTGGACCTGATGGGCGGCTGATTCCACAGAGAGGTCATATTCAACGCTTTTCACAGCCACCGCTCTGACACATGTGAGCCATGTGAGAAGTGGCTTCACACCTCGGCGTGTTGGGAAGGAGGCCGAGGGTTGAAGCTGGCATAGCTGCTAATTGGATCGCATCACTGGGGTTGTTCAAACCCAACCACAGATGAACACTTAGAGCAGTACATTTAATGCTATTCTCATCAAGGTCAGTATTACAACAGCACATTATTAGGAACTCTGACTGTGACGAAACAGCCTCCTTCATCTAACTTTGTAGGTATTGTGTTTTACATAATGTTACATTTTGTTGCGCTTATGATTTATTTATTTATTTATTAAGAGTTTATCTTTCCTAATACTGTGATAAGTCTTTCTGTAGCTCAGATTCCCAATGTGGCTGCAAAAATGTACACATCCTTAGAGTTAGTTTGCTAAAAAAGTGAGCAGAATATCTACTGAGCTAATGTAAGTGAGCTGACCTTTTCTGTCACATGTTGTACAGGAAGTTGACAGCATTTCATTTCATTTCAGCTCCTTGTACAGCCCTGGGAACGAGTGCACACAAAGAGCATGTGGACTGACACAGAGCAGTGACAGGACGTTTTGGGGGCAGGTATGTCTCTGTAAGTGTCTAGCCTTTTAGTCTGCTGTTTGCAGACTATGTAAGTGTAGTGTGTGCAAAATGTTACTCACAAGAATAATGTTGTTTGTACCTTAAAACAGTTCTTTATTGTAAAATGGAATTTATCACATGCTACGGTTAGTTGAGAGTTGCACTCCTCTCTTATATAGTAAAATTTAGACAGATTGTAAAACATGGGACATCCACATCTAAAATGTTATCAGTTGACCAAATAGAAAATTAAAAATCATTTGCATGCTTTAATGTTTTGTAAATGTATTTTATTGTTAAGGGACAGGAGTTGATGGCACATATTCTTCCAAACGCTGTGGTAGAGTTAGAGCCGAGAGAGGCTGAGGGCTGGAGACGTGGCTCGGGCTGAACAGAAGAAGGTGTGACAAGTCTGGCATTTGCATGGCATTTAATCTCCTACCGCTCTGTCATTCCTCGCACTGTGTGCAGGGAAGAGTATAACAGCTGGACTGGTCTGAAGGAGCACGCACATGTATCCACCTCAATGTGACACGCACAGATGAGGATTTACAGACAAAGAAATAGAGAGAGAGGGACCCAAGGGAAATGGATGATGGTGTTATCTTTAAAATGTAGCTTCGCCAACAGTTTAACTGAAGACCTTTTCAGAGACAGAAGTGACAACCTTGAAACACTCACTGCTTCTTTACTGTGTTCTCTTGTCCCTTTGATGACGTACGCTACACACAAACAACTGTGCTTTCACAGCTTTATATAAAGTTTAAAAATGAAGGCACTGAAAGCTGTTGAATCCGTGTACTGATGTAAAGGTGGATGTCCTTCGTGAAGTACTTTAAATCTGTCTAATCTGACACTTTATTTTCAACCTGTTTGATCTTTTTTTTCTAAAGACCCACAGTTTGTCATTTCCAATTATGGTAAAATGTAACTCATTTGACTTAGCATTCACGTTTCCCTCACTTATGTCCTCTCCTTTTGTTTTGCCCCCAAATAGTCCACCCCACAGAGAGGTGACACAACGAGGAGACAGGAGACTGTAACACAGGAGGACATGCAGAATCCTCCCAGTACCAGACCGAGGAACAACCTGGGAACAACCCTCTTGTTTGTTCCTTGGTATCTTTTCCTATGTATTATGTACTACTGTTGGTCTTGGTGTTTGTATATTGCAGTTTTGATTGGGGATGTCCCAATACTATTTAATGCTATAACAACTACTTAATACCTAATAATAACCTAATAATTACAGCACAGCTCTAGAAATACTTGCACTATTCTGTTCCAAAACCACACTTTAACTGTGTTTGTTATTATTTCAATTGTGAAACTCACTGGGCTGTAGTGCTACAGGGAGGTGAAGGTTTTATGTCACTGCAGCGTCTGCAGCAGTTTTGAAGGAGCAAGTGTTTGTACTTTTCTTGAGACTTAAACATCTGTCTAACATCTGTCTGGCCGTAACAGATCCCGAGGGAGGCTGGAGACATTGGTGGTTTGCTCTCTGCAGGTAGGTGGAGCTTCAAGAGTTCAAGTGTCTTGGGGTTCCAGATAAGGGGAAGAAGATGTATCGAATGATGACTTTGAATAAACAATGATTGTGTTGACGGAGAAAAGCTGGGACAAATAAGAAAATATTATACGATTCTAGGAAACTGCATCCCAGGTGTAATGCTCCCTGCATTATTGATGGCTTGCAATTTTATTTTTGGGTTACTCAAATCACAATACATAAACAACACACACAAACAGCAGGCAATAATATATATATACATATATATATATATATATATATATATATATATATATATATATATATATATATATATATATATATATATTTAAATTATAATAAAATAAAGGAAAATTAAATAAATAAATTAAAAAATATAGATAATTCTCAGTGGGTAGAGCGGTCGTCCTTCAACGGAAGGTAGGTGGTTTGATTCCCGCTCTCCCCACAGTTCATACTGTCGTTGTGTCCTTGGGCAAGACACTTAACCCACCTTGCCTCAGGTGGTGTTCCAGCTGTAACACTGGTGAATGGAACCTTAATGTCGCTTTGGATAAAAGCGTCAGCTAAATGACTAAATGTAAATGTAAAATGTAATTACCCTCATCTCCACACAGATGAGATGATAAAGACTGAATAGATTGAGTCAGCTGTGACCACTTAGGACAGACTCTAACCTGTCCAAAACAGGTAGCCATATGTCCATAAAGCTCTCTAGGTTGTCATGCATGCAAATTTTTAATTACAGCTGTCTCAAGAGACAGCTCATGGTCAAGGGGGGGAACAATAATCTCTCAATACAGTGCTGCACAGATACAAACTGATAAAAATGAGCACTCACTGTTTGGAGACCTGTTGCTAAGCAATAATGTTTTGTGATTAAGTACAGTCATTTTACTCTTTGTGCACAACACAGTGCTTAGGTGGCTGAACAAATACACATGACAAGCCAAGAACTCCGATAACTCGATAAGAGAACGTGGCTGTGTTGATACAGTGTGGGCTCCTAACATTTTCAGTTGTTTTGACCCTGTTTTTATTCCTGCTCTTTCCTGACACTGTTTAATATTCAAAAGACAGTATCTTTATGATGAATTAAACCTATCTGTGATTATTAAAGAGAGCGAAAGGTAAACAGTGTTTTGGCAGTCAGCGATAAAGCTCAAAATATATTTTCCATTGTGAAAAGCCTAATGTGTGCTCGGTAAAGCAGACTTTGTTTCTAAGTTACACATGAGGCCTGCACCTGGCCCATGAGTCAAGTCTGTATAACAGTTAAGACTCATAGTAATAATAATTTTTCCCCAAGGACCACATCAGAACTGGGACTCTGGTGGAGGAACGGGCCAACACGCCACAGTCACAGCTGCACCCGCCTCAGTTTTAGATCCACTTTTAAAAGTTTATTCTTGTTGTTTTTCTTGCTCAAAGGTGAAGCATAACTGAATGTTTGACTTCACTCCTATGAGAAGCTGAAACACTGTGTCTGGCACAAATTTGTAAGCCCAGTTACTGTACAGCATGAACCATTTGTTTAGTCAACTCCACAGACAGCGTGTTTACCTGTGCCTGCAGAGCCACCATACTCACAAAGCCAAGGGAAATGCATGGAAAATGTGAGGCACAGTTAACATGATGAAGATAAATATCAGAAATGCAACACACTAGGAGCTGGGTTAGGGATGACTGTGAAAACGTCAATCGATAGGATGCATAGGAGCTTAATATAGCACTCATAACGTTGACAGGTAACTGGCTAATAGATCAAGTGGCTGTGACGGCATCAGTTTGTTTTGTAATTATCAAGCTGCTTCAAACAGACACAAACTTCACTTTTAATGAATGATGGTCGGTGATGAGTATTATTAAGTCTTTCTCCCTCAGATAAGAATTAGCTATAGTCTAAGCCCTCAGCAACTAAAGCAACTAAACTCATATCAAAACTGACTGAAAGAAGATGGATGGAGTTCGTGGTTGAAAAAGATGCAGAAGTTGCCGATTATTGTCATCAAAAACAAAACAAAATCAAGGCCAGTTTTGTTTGAAAATATGACGAACATTTCAAAACCTTGAGCAACACACTTGAGCTCATTCACCAATCTCTGAATATGCTCAAAGCAATTTTTTAGGGTTAATTTCTGTATATATTTGATCTCAAGTGGACAGCGAACAAAGCTCCTACTCTGGTCGTACAGGGACCGGACAGCCCTTAGCAAAGGGCCCCGGACCCCATACTCCCAGAGCACCCCCCACAGGGCGCCACGAGGGACACAGTCGAATGCCTTTTCTAGATCCACAAAACACATGTGGACTTGTTGGGCAAACTCCCATAAACCCTCCAGCACCCTGGAGAGGGTATAGAGCTGGTCCAGTGTTCCACGACCGGGACGAAAACCGCATTGTTCCTCCTGAATCTGAGGTTCAACTATCGACCGCATTCTCCTTTCCAGTACCCTGGCATAGACTTTCCCGGGGAAGCTGAGGAGTGTGATCCCTCTGTAGTTGGAACACACCCTCCGGTCCCCCTTCTTGAAAAGAGGGACCACCACCCCGGTTTGCCAGTCCAGAGGTACTGTCCAGAGACTTGAGGTACTCAGGGCGTATCTCAACCACCCCCAGTGCCTTGCCACCGAGGGGCTTCCCAACTACCTCAGTGACTTCGGCCTGGGTGATGGACGAGTCCACCTCAGAGCCCTCGGCCTCTGCTTCCTCAGTGGAAGACGTGTCGGTGGGGTTGAGGAGATCCTCGAAGTATTCCTTCCACCGTCCAACAGTTGAAGTCAGCAGATTCCCACCTCCACTGTAAACAGTGTTGGCAGGGCACTGCTTCCCCCTCCTGAGGCGCCGGACGGTTTGCCAGAATTTCTTTGAGGCCGACCGATAGTCTTTCTCCATGGCCTCACCGAACTCCTCCCAGACCTGAGTTTTAGCCTCCATGACCACCTGGGCTGCCGGTACCTATCAGCTGCCTTTGGAGTCCCACGGGCCAACCAGGCTCGGTAGGTCTCCTTCTTCAGCTTGACGGCATCCCTTACTTCCGGTGTCCACCACCGGGTTCGGGGGTTGCAGCCACGACAGGCACCGGAGACTTAACGGCCACAGCTTCGAGTGGCCGCCTCGACAATGGAGGTGGAGAACATGGTCCACTCAGACTCAATGTCTCCAACCTCCCTCAGGATCTGGTCGAAGCTCTGCCGGAGATGGTAGTTAAAGAGCTTTCTGACAGGGGGCTCTGCCAAACGTTCCCAACAGACCCACACAGTACGTTTGGGCCTGCCGAGTCTGTCCAGCTTTCTCCTCCGCCATCGGATCCAACTCACCACCAGTTGACAGCTCCGCCCCTCGCTTCCCCCGCGTGTCCAAGACATACGGCCGGAGGTCAGATGAAACAACTACAAAGTCGATCATCGATCTCCGGCCTAGGGTGTCCTGGTGCCACGTGCACTGATGGACACCCTTATGCTTGAACATGGTGTTCGTTATGGACAAACTGTTGCTAGCACAGAACACCGCTCGGGTTCAGATCCGGGGGGCCATTCCTCCCAATCATGCCCCTCCAGGTGTCACTGTCGCTGCCCACGTGAGCATTGAAGTCCCCCAGTAGAACGACGGAGCACTTTCCAGCACCCCTCCCAGAGACTCCAAGAAGGCCGGGTACTCTGCACTGCCATTTGGCCCGTAAACACAAACAACAGTGAGAGACCTATCCCCGACCCGAAGGCGCAGGGAAGCGACCCTCTCGTTCACCGGGGTGAACTCCAACACATGGCGGCTGAGCTGGGTGGCTATGAGCAAGTCCACACCAGCCCGCCGCCTCTCACCGCAGGCAACTCCAGAGTAGTGGAGAGTCCAGCCTCTCTCGAGGATTTGGGTTCCAGAGCCCAAGCTGTGCATGGAGGTGAGCCCGACTATCTCTAGTCGGTATCTCTCAACCTCCCGCACAAGCTCATGCTCCTTCCCCGCCAGCGAGTTGACATTCCATGTCCCTAGCGCCAGATTCCGTGTCCGGGGATTGGGTCGTCGCCCCTTACGGTTCCTCCCGCAGGTGGTGGGCCCACGGGAGGTCGGCCCCACGTCGCTCCTTCGGGCTGAGCCCGGCCGGGCCCCGTGGGGAAAGACCCGGCCACCAGACGCTCGCATGTGAGCCCCAACCCCGGGCCTGGCTCCAGGGTGGGGCCCCGGTTGAGCCATACCGGGCGACGTCACGGTCCTTGATGTTGTCCTATCCAGAAGGGGGTTTGTCCAGATGCCCTTTGTTTTAAAGTTATAATTGTAAGATGATAACGTGAGTCAGTGTTGTAGTCGAGTCACCATTCTTTGAGTCCAAGTCCAAGTCACCAAAGACTAGTCCAAGTCAAGTCATCATCACTTAAAGTACAAGTCCGAGTCCAAGTCTGAGTCATCCAAAAAATTTAAAGTTGAGTCCGAGTCATCTTTAGTTGAAACTCAAAAAAAAAATCCAAGTCAGGTCCAAGTCAAACCAAAGTGAGTTATAAATAAAGTTATACATTGATCTGGGATTTTAGTTTTGTATAAGCCTTTTTCAATAAACACATTTAATCAGCATTTTGTAGCATATCAATTAAGGCTGTAGCCTATATTATTTTATTTATTTTGGCCCAACTTCCTGGTTACGTTTAGGGGCTGGGAGTTAAATGAGAGCAGCTTGTCTTGCTCTGAACACATGCAACAGGCAGAGGTTGTGTGGTGTTGTCGCTAAACGTGACTTGCAAGTCCTTTGTGCTCAAGTCGAGTCACGATTCCTTGTGTCTGAGAATAAACAAGTCCAAGTTTGAGTCCAAGCCATACAAAGGCAAGTCCAACTCGAGTCACTGAGGCTTACCCTCGAGTCGAGTCACAAGTCACAAAAATAAGCCTGATGACTCGACTCAAGTCCGAGTCCAGAACTAGAGTACTCCATCTCTGACGTGAGTTAACTCGCAAACCGTTTTAACTTTGATGATATTAAAATAAATATTTCTTAGTGAAGTCAGGATTTTATCCATTTTGCGATTATTCTTGTATATTTTCATAATGCCATTTTGCTCACACTATCAGTCGTAGAGCTAAATGCTAAGAGAGCTCTGAAACTCCTCTGATGTGACTAGGTAATTTCTATTGATAGCAGGTTTGTCATACTCTCAGATAAAAGCTAATCCATTTGAGAGGTATTGTTCTGAAGCAGTTGTGAAAACAGGGATTATTGATTAAAGATTTAAAAGCCGGGCTACATACGTTTATAATTAATTAGAATAATGTTAATAAATAAACAAATGCCATAGAGCAATTGTCCCTTAGACGGAAAATTAATTCATCCGTATTTTGTGTCGCAGTGACCTACTGTATTTTTACTGGAAAGTTCAGATCTTGTAAAATTATGTTTTTAATTCATCACAGAAAAAGTACATGTTGCTCCAGAAGATACATCATGTTTCTACATTTTAATTCTACATATATTCTACATATTAATATCATTTATCAACTGTGAAATCAGAGCGAGGGAAGAAAAGGTTACTGTTGATTGGCCTGAGTTGGTCTACCTGGTCTGTTTTCAGGCACAATGTTGGTAAAGGAGCACTTTGAGGTCTATTTGAATATACAGTAACCACATTGTTAATTTGAAAACAAATATAATAATATGCAAACATAGTCTCCTGTTGTCTGGCTGCTGCTGGTGAGTATTGCATTGTTTTGTTTTGTATTGTTTTTTTATAGGAAGTTTGGAGGTTTGCTAAATCATTTCCAAGGCAACCGCCACACCTAACCCTAAGAAGAAGTAAAAATATTGGCCCCCCTCCCCCACAAAAATGCTATTATTTTATGTCATGACAAACAAGCCTGATTTACAGAAAAGTGTAATAATAATAATGCCCCCTGTGTTTGATAGCCACATTAGTTCTACAGGTCTATATACTGTATCTCTGTATTCATTGTAGGTGCAAATATGCCTTTATTTTTGGGAGTATACTTCTTTGACCTATTTTATGCACTAAGAAGTCTATGAGCGCTGTGTTTAAATGCACACCATTTTTTTTAAGTAAAATGCCTCCTGTGTGCCTAATTATTTATATCCTTTATTCTCATTCATCGTCTTTTACTCGAGGTTATGGTATTTTCTTTGACAGACCAGGTATATAAATGTTTAACTGAGTGTGCTGGAGGAAACAAACAACCAGTTAACTCACTGGTGCCCTGTGAACACAGGTCCAGTAGTAGCCATCAGATTCGTGGCCGGAAAGTAGAGTCAGATCTGTCCTGCACTGATTGGCATTTTTTTCCAAAGCCCTGGGGATGACTTACATAACACCGCCGTTTCCCACAGACTTTGAATTTGTGTCCTATCATCGCCCTCATCAACGATTTCCTGAGCTTTAAGATGTGAGAGCGTAAGCCTCAATTCGTATTTCATGTTCAGTGCATTTGTGCTTGCGTCAGGGAGATTTGAAGCAAAGGCAAATCAGTGACACATCTATAGCACTGGCTTCTCCTGTGTTACCACTGATTTGTAAAGGGTAGGGCTCTCACTTGAGCACTGTCTACCCTGGTCCCAGGGGGCAGAGGACAGGAGGGGATCAAAGAAGCAGAGCACATGAGTAAAAACCAACAGGGCAAAGCTGGACTAATTCACCAGAGAGGATGAAGGTGTGTTAGCACCTTTCATAGTGTTACAGGGTCACACAGCTCTGTGGGACACCATGACCTATTTGTTATTTTCAAATAAATTCAAAAACAAGGGAGCATTACTATGGAAGCTAGTTACTGCCATTTTGAAGGAAACATTAAATATACAGTGTATACATTATATATATATGGCTGAAAAGGGGGCTTATACTTCACCTCTTGTCTAGTCTGTGAGCTGTGGCTGTGTTGTGTGATTCCTGAAACTCCCTCAGATCAAGGTAGGAGGGGTTACTTTATTGTGACCAATCATGTCCTTGCACTGTTCAGACGATGAAAGAATACTTTTGCATTAGTTTAAAGGCAAAAACATGTCATGTCCATTGCAATGGACGCAGAGTCTGAAGGGGTTATTAAACAATTTAAACTCTATTTAATTGCCCTTCCATTGCTTTTAACCAGCTTATGGCAAAACAGGTTTGCTCATCAAAGTGAAACAGCCTTACTTGTTTAGATTCACTTTACTTTACTAGCTAGCTTTATTAGCTAAGGCTAATTGTCTCCTTGAACATGTCAAGGGCCAACGGGGTTTTCAAATAGACTCACTACTGCATTACTATAGAGGACCATAGCTTTGAAATAGCAGGGCTTTACTTTGTGTAAATTATTTCATTTTTAATAAACATCCTTTAAATTATATCTTTAAATGTTCAGCAGTGAACACTGAGTGCATCATTACAAATGCTATGAAGTGCTTTCAGCATCACGTCAGGGAAATGTGCTCGACGGTATCAGGCTTTCAGAGGAGTAATTCAGGTGGGAATTCTTTAGTCGTACAAAGTTTTTGCTGGCTCCACAGCATCACAGTCAATGCAATTCGAAATTTCAGCTATTCTCTAAAACACTAAATCATTTCTCTATTTGACCTGCATGGTGATTAAAGATAGTTTTCTTGGGAATAGGTTGAGTCTTACGTAACAAACTTGAGTGTGCGTTTGTCTGAGGTGGCTAGGCTTAGAGCATAGCAACATTTTGGTGAAGGTTAAAGGAATGAAGTACTACTAGAAAATAACCTTCAGCTATTAAATGTGTGGTTAACGGAAAGGTGTATTTTCCTGGTTGTAAGCAAAGCAAGAGATTATGTACAATTAACTATGTACAATGTGCACTGTCTGTATAATTTTGTTTTTCTTAGTATAAACATTTGTAGATGTGTAGCTTGGAAAGCAGGGATATTGAAAGCAGTTAAGGAAGAAACAAAAGAGCAATGATTTCAACATTACTCAAAATGACAAATTAGGCTTTGAATGTAAGGATGGAGAAACAGGCATTGACAGAGGATGTGGAAGTGGGAGCGTGAGAGAAGTCTGAATGGGTAAAGGAACAAGGGGACATGTTTACCAAAGAGAGAGGGGGCACCTCTGAAGATGAACGTGGGAGGAAAGAGTAAAAGATACACTGCTGTGGACTTTACCTTGAAGCTCTGGGGGAAGTGTGTGCATGTGTAGAGAGAAGGGGAGGGGAGTGGATCGCAGACGGGGGATGAGTGCTCCACCAAACGAGAGGAAGATGAGAAGAAGCAGAGGCGTGCAGTGAATCACACAGGGCTTTGTGCTTATTGTGGTGAGAATGAAGAGACAGACAGACAGATGGATAGTTGGATGATGTCAGGACCATGGCTCTACTTTGTCAGCTACTGACGGATCTCTAATTGGATTTTAACTCACTGCTCACACAGTTCTGGATTGTCTTTTCCACAACATGATCCACGCAAGTCACAATGCTGGTAAGACAGTCACTTCTTTCTGTTTTTATTTTAGATTTTAGATATGACTGTGATCTAAAAAGGGTTTGATTAAATCTTTTCAGTGGGTACAGTATAAAACAAGTAACTTTTGTCCATAATAATATAGAATCACAAGTATTAGCTTTTAAATAAAACGCGTAAAGAAACATCTCTAGGTTTCAATGATAGATTACATTCTCATTGTATGCATGTTTTTTACAAGGTGCCAATAAAACCAATATCATCTCAACCAATTTGATAGGATGCAGTCAACTTTTAAATGATAAAAATCTGGTGATCTTTAAATTGTTTTTTTGTAACTGAATCACTAAAATGAATAACTTAAAATACCTGTTTTGTGCAGTGAGAGAAAGATGGTGCAATGATCACTGGCTGTACTGGACACATCGGTTGCACAACCAAGAATATGACTGAAAACAACATGCTCTAATAAGGGACTATATCAATGACTGATTGTTGTTGGAAAATGTAAAGGTATGCATCATGTTATTGCCCCCTAAACCCCCATAAAATAGGTAAACAAAAGCTCAGGGCCACTTGTAGTTGTGTATGTGTAGCTGGTGTTCCTGTCTGACAATTACGAGGGAAAAAGTCAGAGACAGGATGACAAGCCGACGTGTGAAGAGGGGCTCATGTTGCTCATGACACAAGACTGACCTGGCACTCAGGGACACAGCCCTGTCACAGAAAATTCACTGCCTGCATCATCTTAAAACAAGTCATTCAGCCTAAGTCATCATGTACCACCAACAGATGGCAGCATATGTAGGTTCTACAAGAACAATTCAAATCAAGCAGTTTAGTGAAGCCTTATAATTAGAGTGTTGTGTGTGTGATTAGGCTTTGATTATAAATAATGTATTGACAGGAAATGCTTGAGTCATTAGAAACCATAAGACTGAGGCAAGCAGGGAAACCATTATGTCACAAATTGCCAATTGTGTTTCATTGTTGACAAGGCTTTTCAATACTCTTATGACTCCTTCAAAAAATAAAAAGAGTGTCATTTTATAATATGAACACATGTAACATACTAGATTTCACCAACAACAGAAATATATTTATTGACTTTGATTCTGAGCTGATCTAAAAACAAGTAAACAAGGATCATAAACCATTAAATCCAAAACCTCATCAATTCACTCCTTATGCATTCTTTCACTTGCTGAAACTGTACAACAATATGTATTAGTAGATATAAGTAAAGATTGCACTTAGTTAAGGACAACATATATAATGAATAAACATATAATGGTTAATAATTAATTTAAAAAAAAGCCATAGCGCCACCCTCTTGCCTCTTTCTATTACAAAAAAAAATGTGTACTTGTGAACCCTATGTATTCACTCTGGTGAAGTCTTCTCTTGATTGTTGACTTTGACACACATACACCTACCTCCTGGACAGTGTTCTTGATCTGGACAACTGTTGTGAAGGGTGTTGTCACAGTTGTTTTCCGTGGTTTTCCAGGTCTTTTGGTGTTGCTGAGCTCACCGGTGCGTTCTTTCTTTTTAAGGATGTTCCAAACAGTTGATTTGGCCACACCTAAAGTTTTTGCTCTCTCTCTGATGGGTTTGTTTTGTTTTTTCAGCCTAATGATGGCTTGCTTCACTGATAGTGACAGCTCTTTGGATCTCATATTGAGAGTTGACAGCAACAGTTCCCAAATGTAAAAAGCACACTTGAAATGAACTCTGAACCTTTTATCTGCTCCTTGTAAATGTGATAATGAGGGAATAACACACACCTGGCCATGGAACAGCTGAGCAGCCAATTGTCCCATTACTTTTGGTCCCTTAAAAAGTGGGAGGCACAAATACAAACTGTTGTAATTCCTACACCCTTCACCTGATTTGGATGTAAATACCCTCATATTAAAGCTAAAAGTCTGCAGTTAAAGCACGTCTTGTTCGTTTCACTGCAAATCCATTGTGGTGTTGTATAGAGCCAAAAAGATAAGAATTGTGTCGATGTCCCAATATTTATGGACCTGACTGTCGTCCCTCCAGCGTGTCCTAGGTCTTCCCCGGGGCCACCTCCCAGTGAGACATGCCCAGAACACCTCCCCAGTAAGACGTCCAGGAAGCATCTGGAACAGATGCCCGAGCCACCTCAGCTGATTCCTCTCGATGTGGAGGAGCAGCGGCTCTACTCTGAGCTCCTCCCGAGTGGCAGAGCTCCTTACCCTATCTCTAAGGGAGCGAACCAACTCACTGGAGGAAACTCATTTTGGCCGCTTGTATCCGGGTTCTTGTTCTTTCGGTCATGACCGACAGCTCATGACCATAGGTGAGAGTAGGAACATAGATCGACCGGTAATTCGAGAGCTTCACCTTGCAGCTCAGCTCCTTCTTTACCACAAACGACCGGCACCACTGCAGAAGCTACAGTGATCTTGAACTTGGAGGTGCTGATCCTCATCCCAGCCTCTTCACACTTGGCTGCAAACTGCCCCAGTGCACACTGGAGGTCCTGGCTTGATTGAGCCAAAAAACTCCCTGGCTAAAACTAATCTACAATAAATCCATACATAAATAATACGACTGATCATATATAAAAATCTATAATTAATAATAAAACCAACCCTGAGAACAGAGAAAAATGTGCAACAAATGTTGCACACGAGTTGTGGGTCATACCTCTTCCTCGCATTCCTGACAATGGCAGTGCCTATTGACCAGTCATTGTCATTTTCCTTTAGCACAAGCTCTATTAGAACATCATCTCATTATTGTTAATTTTAATTCCTGCTCATGCAGTTTATATAAGTGCATAATCAACAATGCAATGGTAAATATCCAAAATAACACTAAAACTGTAAACTGCATTCCACTGTGAAGAGTTTGGAACAATGAACATTTATAGGCTGTACAACTAAATTCTCCATTCCCAAAGCAGGTGATGTTTAATGGTATAGTTTGTAAAGCTGTGCATAATGCCTTTGTCTAACACTGTGATATGTGCCGGCTCTTTGTACATGTACGTGTGCTTACTTTGCGCCTGAGGACTTGCCAAAGGGAAGACTTCCGCTTGTCATCTTCAGTCAAGATAAAGGTAAAGAGCCCACAATGAGCTCCATAAAAGCACAGCCTTCTTTGTGAATTCACAAGTACCAGACCAAAAAAAACACTCAGGACCTCCCGGGGGTTGCGAGAACCCAACAGGGGCTTTTGAGATGATTTCTAGAAATTTTAAAATTTAATTAAATAAATGGCATATGGTTATTTAGTCATAAATGTAGTTTATTTCAAAATAAACCATAAACCAAAAAATATAACATTTATTACATTGTAATAATACATATTATTACATACAAATATTATTTGTTCTTGAGGTGATTACAACAGATTAGTTTACAGCATAGTGACACATGCAGTGTTACGACCCTGGCTCAAGGGGTCGGAACAAAGAGAGGACACGAGCAATTGAAACAAGCTATTGAAACCAAAATCAATATAAACGACATAAATTATAACATGGCATGAAATGTATCCGTCTGTATAATCAGTGGTGTAATGCTAGTGTTGAAGGTGAGTGAAACAAAGGAATGTGTAGGTGTGTGTGTGTGTTGTGATCAGCACCCATGACGTAAAACTTAACTATCAACAGAGGAAAGCTACGAACCAAACCAAACCAAACTAATACTAAACCGAAGTCAACCTTCAAACCAAGACTAAGTTATGCTCTTTGAAAAATATTGTTTTACTATGCAGTAACAGAAAAAAAGCCTGGATGTAACCGCCATTTTATTGCCCTGTGGTCAGGCCAATGGGGGAGCAATGAGCTCACGTTATCCACTGTAGATACAATTATTGGTCTTTCCACATGAGCTGCAGTCCAATTCAAGGCAAATACATTATTGTCAGCAACTAAAGAGATGAGTTGATCAATATGGCCCCTATAGAAACTGATTTGACTTACATTAGTGGCCAAAGTCCCACAGTCATGATAATTTATTGGCTGTCCCTGCCCAAAGCCAGAGTGAGAACACACACACTTTGCATGTGTACATACTACCTTCATGTTCTCCAGTCCAGTGAGCAGCATGAAGAATTATAGCAGTTATGTTTACTGATGTAGCACTGAGGCCTCCCAACAGACTAAAGAATTAGGAACAGCACAAAACCAAAGCTCTAAGTAAACACATGTTCACTAACAAAACAGTTGCAATGTATGTTCTTTTGGAGTGCACAGACTTTAGTGGTAGTTCGCCATCATTATAATTTCATGTAAAACAATCACATTATAAATACGCTACAAAGCTGATATTGACAGGTACTTCATAGTCACTTCCAATCTATTGGATTAACAGTTTCCCTCAGTAAAAATCATGTTGGACCGATTACCGTTATCTGAAAGAAGCGGGCTTTATATGATATGTTTGTCTGATTAGTTGTGTGTTGTTGTTATTGTTTTTTTATGTTTTTTTCTGTCCAAATACATTCAGAGGCTGTTTTATCTACACGCACTTATTCTGCCCCATGAAATGCCATTCAAATCTCCAGCAATCCAAACTAATTCTGTGTATAGCATTGAAAACGATTTAGGATTTAGGCTGGTATGGCTAAATGTATCATCTTTTATTGTCTTCCAGAATTGCTTCTCGAGCCAGGACATGGTTTCCTGAGAAACAGTCAACATTTCTGAAGGAATTAAAATCTACTGTTGGCCATGACTGCCCTCTTTCCTAATGCCAGCATCCCTGGGAGTACCGCCGCTCTGACGCTGACCACAGACTGCCCGCTGAACCTAACCACACAGGCCGCTGGTGGGTCACTAGCCCCACTCTGTACACTCTGCTGCTGTGGTTTTCTCAATCGCACTTTCGCTGTGGTGTTCATGGTCAGCCTGGCCTTTGCCATCGTGGTCGGAAATGTGGTCACCCTCACGGTTTTTGTGCAAACAAGGCAGTCGAGAACACCACAAGGTTACCTCAAAGGTAAATGTTTTTTGGCGATATTGTCTTCAAAGCATTAATGGAAACTACTTATATTTGACATGGACTTAAAAACATTTGGTAGTTTCTCAGAACTGACCTGACTCAGAACTGAGTAGACCATAGAAAGGATAGAACTAAGGGCATTTTGACATACTGAAATCATACTCGACTGACTTGAATTTAGTTTTTTCACATTTTATTTAAATAAAATAAAACATCTATTCTACAGAAATAAAGCATCTTGACTTCTCCTTGTCTCTCTGACAGTGTCTCTGGCCATAGCTGACATGATGGTGGGAGTTCTGGTTGTCCCATTCTCGGTCTACACTGAGGTCACTCTGATGGTCACTAGTGCACCTCCGAACTGGTACCAGGGCAGTTCTAGTCCCCCTGCCGCCTCCACAGCCATGGGAGGCCTGGTGAGTCCATGGCAGCCCTGCATGTTGATTGGTCCTGTGTTCGCAGGATGTACATTCGTCTCCATCAGCACCATATTTCTCATGACTGTGGAGCGCAGTGTTGCCATTCTGCGACCACTGCACAAGGATTCTTTGGTAACACGAAGACGCACTCTGCTGCTCATCCTGTTTTCGTGGGCAGCCAGCTTTATGTTGGCCATGGCACCACTCATGTTCAGCACCAACTTCACTTTGGAGTACAACGAATGCAGCCGTATGTGCAACTACACCCCTCTTTTATATGGAAGTCAGCTGCCTCCTGATGCCAATATTTTGCTACTGTTCCCAGCGTTTGACTTCACGCTTCTTGGCGGCACTTTAGCAGTCAACATCCTGTCTTTTACAAGCATCCGGAGGTATTCACGTAAACGCAAACTACTGTCAGAGGGCAGTCTGAGTGAAGCAGCTGGAGGGGGGAGTAGTGGGTGCCCTCACAGACCCTCCTTCTCAGATATCAAAGCAGCCAAGACAATTGGCATACTGACATTTGCCTTTACAGCGTCTTTCTCTCCCATCGCTGTGTTTGTGCTCGGCAATGTGGTGGGATACACGTGGTGTAACTTTTCATTTTTGGCCTTCTGGATCCTGACGGGAAACAGTTGTTGTAACGTCATCATCTACAGTGTGAGGGACCACCGGTTCAGAAAGGGCGTCACTCTGTTGTTTCAGAGAGACCAGTCTCCTCCACACGGAGAGAAGTCTGAAAGATGAATTCAATGTAATATGTACAGATGTGGTTCAGTAAGTGTTGTGTGAAATGTTGCATCTATGGGCTCTGTAACTGACAGTGTTGAATGATGATCGAACCTAGTTCATGTTTCAGCATTTGACCACCACTTACAGTCTGTAGAGTAATGTATATCTATGCATGGTATGACAGAAGAGTTGCAGAGGCTAAATGCACAATCTGTAGTTCTGATTATGATCTATGAAATGAAGTTTTGTCAGTTTAGTCAGTTTATGATCATACTATCAGGGTTGTTCAGTTTTTAACTTAAAGAGCCTAGTTCCATAAAAGTGTATTAAACTGGTTTGTAGTCTAAGGTGCACTCACACTAAGCAATCTGTACGATCCCAAGTGAAACTGAGCCCTAAAGTATTTATATTTTACTTGTTTGAGCACTCCTTACCTCTGTCAACCCTACAGGTACAAACATGTGTACATGACACATATAATCATTGCAGTTATTAAGAATTTATTTTACATGAGCTACACAATACATTATTTTTTATTATACGTTATGTCAGGCTTGTATTTTGAGGGATAGCTAAAACAAATGTCATCATCCTGAAGCAATTGGTGTGCAGGTTAGTTCCTTCCAACAACAGCAGTAAAGGATTTACATTGTTAGTCAAATGCAGAGGTTTAACTTGAAAGTTGGACAGTTAAATGCAGTTTGCGAGTCTGACTGGAGCAGTGTATGTGCAGGCCAATGCAGAGGAAGGAGACGGGTTTTTTGACAGGGGATCAACTGACTCAAGTGTGAGTGCACCTTAAGTCGTGGCAGTAGAAAACTTACCTCAAGGTTTTAATATATCAATCTCCAGCAACAAAAGCGACAAAGAAAAAGCTCTGTGTTTGTATGAAGGAAAGTGGTGATTTTTCTTTATATTTCTTGTCTTTATTTCTTTGTTTTTTATTAGTCTTTTTTATTATTTTTTCTGTACCTTAGTTTAACTAAAAAACTGACTAAGTCAGTGTCCAATGAACAATAAAAAAGTAAAGTCTCACTGAATCTCTGAAGCTCTAACTCTTAGCCAAAGTCTATTTTTATGACCATATACCTTGGCTATAAAAAGCACTTCTCTTACGTTCTATTTTAATTAAACACTACAAGTGTTTTGTAAAACTATACTGTTCTTGGACAGAAAACATAAATCACTCAGGTGTGAACAGGTCTCAGCAAAATAACTCTAGTTTAACTACATGTTAAGGTCCATATGAAAAAAAGAAACACTCATGAATGTTTAATTTATGACAAGGGTTTTCTTAGTTATAATGATCTGCCTCAAGTACAAAAGATACTTCAAGAGATACTATGTTAATATGTACAGTTTAAGTATGTGTTTTATAACAATGGTTATATGAAACTCTTAGATCTGATAAATTGTACATTTAGAGATTTAATCAATTGTATGAAACCAGAGATTAAGTGATAATGAGCCTCATTACAGCAGACCCTCAAACTGTGCAGGAATCTCTTTTCAGGGCATTTGTAAAATAAAGGCATGTTGTCAGTATGTCAGCTAGTGCTGTGTATTGCCTAAACTCTGTATTATAAGAACTGAGATGAAAAGCCATTTTCAGTAATGTTAACATTGTGTTGATTTAACAAAGCCATCTGGTGCTGACCAATAAAAATGATGCAATGTTATCAGGACTGTTTGCTGTTTTTATAACAGTATTTCTGCTACTTTATTATGTCTTTGACATGGATCGGACTGCTCAGCTTTCGTCAGTATTACAGAATTAGCATATTGACTACCACTAATCATCATGTCAGTGCAATACTATAGTCTCATAGTAGCATGAAGTAGTAGAAGATCATATTTTCTTCTAAAAATCGAATTTATCTTCAACTGTATGTGTATGTGCCATTTAATCACCAGAGAGTGCCCAAAATGTTGTGGGGGAAACCAGAGTTCCTGGAGAAAACCCACCCAAGGACAGGGAGAACATGCAAACTCCAGACAGAAAAGCCCCTACCCACCCGGGAGTCAAACCTCGCACCTTCTTGCCGTGAGGCAACAGTGCTGATTTCTGATTTCACCAGATGTGCTCATTATAAATTTGTTAAGGTGCATTTCTTTGGAGGGTTTAATGGGGTTGACTCTGACAGTAATGCACTGAGCTCTGCTGCAATATTCACAGCCTCAGCAGTTATTAATAATTAATTTTATATGATTGGGACATTGCATGTTGATGAACATACATGAGACACAGTCAAGTTGATGGAAAACCACTTCACAGGCGCTTCAGAGACCCTCAAGCACCCTTCCATTTCTCTGGGGGTTTACAGACTTGATCCCTTTGGGACAGCGCCACCGCTCCTTATTATGAAAAACTAAGATAGTTTAGGGCCAATGTAATATATTGATGCTGTGTTGTGACTTTGAGGGAAATAAAAAGGAGCCGACATGTCCCGTGAGGGTTTATAATTCCATCAGCTACAACCTTATCTTCTTTGGAAAGGGAAGCCATTGGTGCGTTCACATTAGATTCATATTGCACTTCAAGCATACAAACAGAGATAGTGCGCCTTCTCTGCCATCATGGATCAAACAATCTCTTGTAACACTACAGTATGGAGTAAAATAATATAATATTGAGTCATAATCAATTAATTACATTTGTTACTACAATGAGTTTTGGTGTTATGCTGCTGACAATAAAGAGGTTATTGTTATCATACAGTATATGCCTGCAGAAACAGTGTCTTTTTTTTTCTTTTACAGATTAGACAAAAGGAAATTACAGAGACCCGGAGAGGACATGTGAGAAATTATTAATTTTAATGCCAGGGAACAACAGCAAAAAAAAAAAAAAAAAAAAAAACACGACAACAGCCCAACAGTCTTAAAGCAAGTGCTGTTTAAATATCTCAATTGTTCATTCCCAGGAGGAATGCCATAGTGACAACCCCATGGTCACCTTAAAAATCATCATCGTAAAAATCGTAAAAATTAACTCCATTAAGAAACTATAGGCCTCATAGTACTAATTGTTTTTCTCACATGTCCTCTCCAGGGCTCCGTAGGAAATACAAATACACTGTATTGTTTTGAAATCTGGAATATGAGCAGACAATACAATGTGTTGTTTGACAAGTTTATTCATTCATTCATTTTTTACTGCTTAGTCCCGTTAGGGCAGGGTTTTTCAAACTTTTTGTTGTGTGTGGACCACTATTTGTAATCAAAAACTTTTGCGGACCACCTCATAACACACATAATAAAATGTCTACACACAGTCTTACCTGAATTAATCCGCACCTCTAAATAGGCTTACTAGCACTACTATAACTAGTCGTCACATCAGTGTGCAACAGGCTTGTTAAAAGAAAGTTTACTGCATACAACGGCTGCCTCTTTTCTCTTCAGAGAACCTGTTGCTATCCACCGATCCATAACGACACTGAACTTGAACGTCACGGCCGAACACCACTGGCCTATTTTAGTAATCGCACAATAACTTAACAATTTAATGCAAATGTTATATCAATATAGGCCTACATATTCTTTAAATTTTTTTTATGGGAATTTCCTGGTAAAATGAAGGTAAAATATTATTTTATTTTGCCTTTCCACGGACCACCTGCAGTACCCTCACGGACCACTAGTGGTCCGCGGACCACAGTTTGGGAATGACTGCGTTAGGGGATGCAGGGGACTGGAGCCTGGTACACCCTGGACAGTGGCCAGTTAGTCACAGAGCTGACATTTAGAGACAGACAGTGACAGACAACGAGGGACACTTTAGAATTGGTGGGAGGAAGCCGGAGAGTACCCGGACAGAACCCACGGTAACACAGGAAGGACATGGAGACTCCTCACAGAAAGACCAGAGTCAGCCGAGTATGTTTGAGTCGGCTGGGTTTTGAACTCACAACCTTCTTGCTGTGAGGCAGGAGTGCTAACCACTCTGCCACGTGCACCCCTTTTTTGACAAGTTTGTACAAATGAACAATATCTGTTCATTTGTACAAACTTGTCAAACCAGAGTCAGCCAAAAGGCCAGTTTTCATCTGTAGTACAGGCACTGTAGAGTAAAATAAAAAAACACAAGTTATTGATAGCAATTATAAAATCAACAAACAGAGGGTTAAACAACTGAGCAATACCCATAAGCATGCAACAGCATTAAAAAAACAGATTAGTTTAAACATGGGAGCAGACAGTGTGTTCGATGAGAAAGGAAAACAATGCAATAAAACACTTTAACATGTATTTAATATTGATCTAAAACATGCAGTGATTACTATACTGTATGTAGACAACACAATGGAGGAGCAGCAGCAGAAACAAATTAAAAGACAAGCCACGGCCTGACACAAGGATGGCAGCAGGTCTGACAAGTTTGATTACTGATTAGCCAATATTTCAAGTACAGAATCTAAAACTTGTATGAGATCTGTCTATTATTCTCAGAGTGACTAATGCAGTCTCCTCTTCTAACACCAATATTCCAATAATTCACTGAGATGTAAGTATAACTTCTATCCAAACACACAAAGCTGAAATGGCAAAACAAAACTCGTGGTGAAGGAATGTGAGTGTGAACGGTTCTCTGTCAGTGTCTGTCCCCAAGTGTTAGCCCTGCGAGGAACTGGCTGTTGTCCAGAGTTTACCCCGCCTCACGCCCTAAGCAACTGGAAAAGGTTCCAGGCCCCCACGACCTGTCAGAAAATAAAGGACTGAAAGTGTAGATTTGTACATGATTATTTAGACAGAATCTGGTAAAATGTGCTGCTCTTTTCTCATGAGCAACACTCCAGGGCCAAAATCTACTCACTGCAATCTAACTATAGATTTAGTTACATAGCATCAACACTACTTCAACATTGTGAGTCATGTTGTGGTGTGGGCAAGAATTGTTCAGTCGAAACAGATTAACAAAAATCATTTATTTTCAAATAAGCGCACAAATGTTAAAATAATTATATGTTTCATTCTCTAACACAGTCACAATCAATGACTTAGCCCTAACAGTGGGTCAAACCTGATCGGTAGAGTGCTGTAGAGTCCAAAGATCTTACAGGAGTGTTTAGAGCAAGACGCTGAGGACTCATTTGCAAATAAGAAAAACAAGCATTTGTTAGTCAGAATCATTTGAATGTGTTAAAATCTCTGGGGATCTTCTGTGTATTGTGTAGTGGTGTATAGAGAGCAGCAGGACGAGAATCAGAATTGTGGTAAAGTGGTAAAGGTTTATTTACAATATATAGTGCAAGTAATGCTAACCCAATTGTTGTCTAAAAAAGGTCTAATAAAACAACTAAATATAACACAAAATGCAATAATGTCGGGTAAAACCAGTGCAATTATATGTTTTTAAAAGCTGTTCTGTTGTTAAGGGGGAGTCATAGTCTCCTACAGGGTTACGCCTGCAGCTGGGAGGTTTGCAAGTGATTTGTTGACCTCATTGCTCTGGATGAAACATGAAGACACAACAGCTTACAGTACACGGGATGGGGCCGGGCCATTTAGAGATTTAGCCAGTAGAAGACAAGACTTCTTTTGTGTTTTTTTTCCTCCAACGCACCTGTCAACAAACGTAGGTGTGCAAAGACTAATCCCTTTTAAGTGAGATTTAACCAATAAAATAATCTTAAAAATCCCATGACTGACAGGACGGCTCTGGAGTAATGTGTTCACTGTGGAGCAAACATGCAACTAAATTATGAATGTTAAATGAGTGAATGTTTTGATTCAGGGTTTAGTAAAACAACACTGAATAATAAAAGATACCACTGCATGAAAATCCAGTTACAAAAGCAAATAGTTAAGAGGTTAAGAGATGAATTATAGTCTCAGTGTAGCTTGTTTACCAGGAAAACAACAGAGCAACTATGGGGACAACAGTGCCGCCAGCCAGAGACACTGTGGACAATAGGTCACAGCCTTTGAAGCCCGAGCAAGGTTATGTATGGTCTGCCCTAGTTCTAGTTCATGCTTCCTCGTTTCATTGTCCCGATGAATTTTTAATTGTCCCTCTAAGCTCTTAAGGCAAGAGATGCGTGTCAGAAGCAATAAAGCCCACAGACCACCTGTGGCTGGTGTCTGTTTTTGGCTCGACGGAGGAAAGGGCAAAGCAATAGCTCGGGGAGGGGTGGCAGCTTTGAGAGCAAGCCCAACACCAAAACACAGAAATATTTAAATAATTTCTGTGTATATACTAATTTCTGTGTATATACTTCCTCCATCTCTCAATATTCTTCATGTAAAAAAAAACTCTGAAGTGGTGAATGTGATGAGACAGAGACTGGGACAAAAAAACTGTACATGATCAGGAGAATGTAAGACCTCTTCCCAGATGGGTGATGCTGACATTAGAGTAGCAGAGCATTAATAAATATGCATGCACTTAATGTGAATTGAATTAGGTCCCTCATTTTTTGATATGTGGAGAGTTTCCCTTGGAGGGTCTAAGAGGATGTTCATTGTATCGTCTGCAAAGCTATTTGAGGCAGCTACAGTATTGATCAAAATAATAGCAGTACAATGTGACTAACCAGAATAATCCAGGTTTTAAGTATATTTTTTATTACTAAGTGGCAAACACTACACTAAACACTAAAAAATAAAAATAAATGTGGGTAGATTAGTCATTCATTACTAATGTTTCAGGATATGAGCCCACATTATTAAGAGAATATTTCAAATAATTTCTTATTTATTTAAAATAAATTCATTCATTCATTCATTTCCTACCGCTTAGTCCCATTAGGGGTCGCGGGTGACTGGAGCCTATCAGCTTTGGGCCTGCACCTAAATTCACCTGCAGTGGGCAGGTTTAAAGAACACAAACACACTGATCAGCTGTTATACTCGTCTGTGCCATGCCATGTGGCCCAGTCACAGACAGGAGGTAGCTGCGTCAGACACAAGATAGCACGGTCTTGATGGCTCGCTAGTTGTTCTCGTGCTCTCACTTTTAAATATTGGATGTGCCAATTATTTTTTTCTGCTCAGGTTCTGGCGGAAATTAAATAGCATTCTAACACTAAATTAGACACGGCCATCAATTTATTTTTTGTTGTTTGTTTTTGTCAAAGTCTATGGCATGAATCTCCTCTGAAGCCCACAGCTGTCTTTGTCTGTCCTGTTCGTCTCACACCTCGTTGACATGTCAACTAGATTATTCCTCCAAAATCACTCTCTGACCCAAGTGATGTTACCTGCCCGGCCAACCGACCCTCACTTTAGACAGTTGTCACCATTTCTAACTGGAGCCTGTGCTGACGTTTTGATCTATAAATATGTACCCACCTGCAGAATTCAGCCCAAATCTTCAAACACATTGCACTCACCTAAAGTGGTCCTGTCTTCAGCCAAAAGAAGCCATTATGCATTATCAAGGTGGCCGCGGGTCCTTAAAAAGTCTTAAAAAGTCTTAAAAAGTCTTAAATTACATTTCCTGAAAATAAGGCCTTAAAAAGTATTATTTTGTCTTATTTTCAGATTTGATGGGTCTTAAATATTTTTTCTCATGTCACCGCGAAAATGCAGTCAATCTGTTCAGCCAAATATATTTCTTCCCGGTAGTCTATGCGCTGCGTTGTTTATGGTTAGTTCGGAACGTAACAATAATAACGGAGCATACTGCTCAGCTTTTGATTACGTTAGCGAGTGTAGCCTATACAGCAACGGTTGATATAGTAGGTAGCTAATATTGCTAGCAACATGGGGAAATGCAAGTTCAATAACAAATGGCTTGAAAAGAACGAGTATTCTTGGTTAAGGTCAGTACCTGGAAATGCTTACGAAGCATACTGTGTTGTGTGTCTGAAAAATTTTCAACTTGGGACAATGGGGATCAGAGCGGTAGAATCGCATGTGCAAAGCTAGTTTCTGCTCCACAATTTCCTTCGCTATAGCAATGATGTCAACGCTACAACGCTGGATGTTACATGTGGAAATCCACAGCCAACAATCCCACCTGACATCCGTGCAATTTGTGGCTCTATGCCAACACTCCGGGCAGAGGTGATTTGGGTGCTGAGAACTGTGACAAGCCACCATTCATACAGGTCTAATGACGGAAATGAATTAGTATTCAAAGCTATGTTTCCAAATTCGGCGCTAGTACAGTCATTTACCTGTGGAAAAGACAAGACCAGATACGTGGCTAAATTTGGATTGGCGCCGTATATAAAAAAAGAGCTAATTGCCGAAGTCAAAAAATGCGGTGCCTTTGTAATTATGTTCGATGAGACACTGAACCAGACGACGAGAGGCAAACAGCTGGACTTGCATGTGCATGACCATGTCCAGTCAAGATTTTATGGAGCACAGTTTATGGGCCATGCAACTGCCGAGGACCTACTTCAGCATTTCAAAGTAAGTGTAATATATATATATATATATATATATATATATATATATATATATATATATATATATATATATATATATATATAAACTAAACTTGGAAAGATTACTGTATATTTACACTTTTGATATGTATTTCCATCATAAGTTTGGTCTTAAATTTTATTTAGAGGTGGTATTAAAAAGTCTTAAAAAGTCTTAAATTTAACTTGTTTATTACTGTATACACCATGATTATTAATGATCGAGTCTTCTGCGTTTGAAAAAGGCAGTATTGTAATTCAACATTCATTAGTTTTGGGATCATTTGCAGCAGTCAGTGTATAGGTTGTACAGAAGCCTGCCACCCAGGTCACATTTTGACCCTTTTAAAAATGTCTCACAATTGATTAAAAATGTATGAAATTCCTGTCCTAGTAGTTTCTGGTATAGTATACTGTAGAATGGTATAGCAAACATTATAGAATAATGTAGTATGGTATAGTATAGTATAGTATAATGTATTGTTTATACTCTATACTATACTACGCCTCCTCCTTAATGCACACAGCTGTCAGTACACTGAACTCTTCCCCTTGTCTTTCTTGTACTGGCTTCTCTTCAATCTAAGTTCTATAGACAAGGGTTAAAGCATACCATCTAGAGCAGTGGTGGGCAAACTAAGGGCCGGGGGCCACATGTGGCCAGTTTGGTTGTTTAATCTGGCCCGCCAAGCATTTACAGTAATTTATTGATAATTAAAGACTGCATCTATTTTTCTTTTTCCCTCAATATTTTGCAGTTGATTCCGCTATGACATGCTCCAAACGGTAACAACTTTTCCTAAAGCTAGCAACTCTACTCTCAGTGAGAGATTGTGTTCAAAGGTTTTAAAGCAAACTGTAAAGAGTTGGATCCAAAATTGAGCAGAGTGCAGCTGTGATTGTGGCATTGAATATGCAGTGTTTATTGCCTTTAGTTCAAACTTTTAACTATAGGCAAAATAAATTTGTTTTTATTGAGCACAAGCGAGTTCACCGTGTTGGTCCAGTCCTCCACCAGAGGCCCATGTTCTAATGTGGCCCCTGGCTCCTGCTCTAGAGTAACCATTGAGTAAGTTATGCCTATCTCTCAGTCTGCATATTTTACACTGCTGTGCACTAATGAGAACTGAAGTCCCATATGGCTTTGGTAAAATGCCTTGGAGTGGTGGGTGTTTATTTACTTTATCAGAAGAGGAAGTTATGTAAAACCTAAAACAAATGTAGGAGAATGCTAAAAATAGATCAGTGACTCAGTGATCTTAGGAGAAGGTCTTAAATGGGACCTTGTGACTTACCTACTTTGAAGTCTCTTATGTAACAGCTTATAAAATATGTATATAGTTGCACTTGAGTATCTCTGTTATAACCATATTCAGGATATAGTGTTTACATGCATTTAGAGAAACCTGGTTATTAATATCCCTGTATACTGTACATGACAAACAATAGTATGCCGTGTTCTTTGTATGGGACAAATGACAAAGTAGCACAGCCTTCAGACATTGCTTATTTACTACATTTCCATCTACAAATAGTCATGCTTCATTGGCAGCTGCCAGGAACCAGGATACTGCGTATACATGCCACAGTTTCCCGGTTTCATTTGGATTTCTCCAGGTCGGCTATCCAGGTTTTTCAAAAGTAGGATACTGGCTTATCCTGTTTTCTGAAATCAGGATATGGTATTTACATGCACAAGATAATTAAAAAACCTAATCATATCCAAATTACTCAAGTGCATGCAAATGCACCTTAGTGATTTTAATTGCGTGCTTTCAAGTAGGTTATAAAAAACAGATAAAAAAATGAACACTAAATTGTTTCATTTGAGTTCATCATCTTTTCATGCATCACACAACTGAATGTCTCTCATATATGTATATGCCTTAAAAATATAATAATCAATAATTTGCCTCTATACCACCAAAATACACAAGACTGAATCTCTGAATACTTTTAGCTATGATCCTTCATGAGGTGCAGTACGTAGTAGTAGTGAATTAGGAACATTAGGAACATTTTCTTGGAGCTGTGGCTGAAATTGGAGTGGTCAGTGTCAATCCCATTTCCTAGAACACAGCTTATTAGAACTCCAGTACTTTTACAGATTTTGGCCTTTCTAAAGTTGTTTTTTTTTTTGTTGTTGTTTCGGGGCACAGGAGTATGCCATGCACTAAAGCATAATTTCTGTCCCAACTTGGTTTATTATGATCAAGATCTGTTTTGTCATTAGTGACAAATAAATTTACCTCCATATTGTTCTATAGGGCTGTATGTTGAACACTACATCTTTATTACGCTTAGCATTTTTTGAAGGGTTGTGCACATGCTCTACACTCATCAGCATTAATTGGTTAGGGCAGTGTGGCGAGTCATTTATGGCGCTGTCGGCCTCCATCACACCTGTGACTTCCTATAGCCCGGGGCCTAGACAGCTTTCATAACAGCCATCTGCAGAAGGACACAGGGACTTAAGTCACACAGCACTTACAGCAGCAGGTTCACAGCTGAATAAAATAATCTATCAAGGCTGTTTATTCACTTGTGGAGTTTATACTTTGCTGCTACAACAATGACTTTATCATAAGGACATATGTTGTCAAAGTGGTTTGGCTTGTGCCCATTGTGAAAGTCTTTAACAGCATCAACAAAGCACAGGCAAAGCTTAGGTGAAAAATCAAACAAACAGAAAAGTGTATACACGGCATGATTTTGGGCAGAAATAAAACAGTCAAATAAACATTCTCCTTTGGAAAAAGACATTCTTGGTTCGTATGCTTTTCCTCATTCTAAGGGGTTCTTTTTAAACTAGACAAGCACTAACTCATTTCCTGCTTGTATCATTTAAAACACACCTCACCTAAGCAGCCATTACATCCATTTATGCTGTTAACCTGCACTGCCTGCACTCACATAACATATGTATATCTCATTGTCCATTGATGTTTTACTCCTCATCCTTGAAAAAGCATCATGCTCCAGTATTGACTTTCTTGACATTTTGACAGTGTGTTGTAGCAATCAGCGTATTCACGGTGCTGCTGAGTGAAAGGCACCTGAGCCTTGCTTTTCTCCGACCATCACCCTAAGTGTTTTTTTCTCTCGGTAGGATGTTGACATCTACAAATGTCAGTTGTTACCAGAGGTGGGTTGAAAACCCAACTGATGATATTAGTTATATTAGTAAAATATGTGGTTTGTACAAGTACAAAGTAACTTTTATTGGACAAAGAAGTAGCACACAAATAACCAGCATGTCTAGCAGAAAACTAGTCTTCATGTCAGTCTTCTTTGATGTTAAAGTTGCTCTTGTTAAAATTGCGTGCTTAAATTGTGTCCACTCGATTGGAGAAAGTGAGTAACAGAAACCTCTCAGAATGAAATGAAACAGGTGATCAAAATTGCTGGGTAGAAATAAAAGTAAACAAGCAGTTAATCATGAAGTTTTAATCATGAAAAGTGAAATGTATGCCAACATCTCTTGGAATCTACTCTTTAGTACAATGACTCTCATAGCTACAATAATCAGTTACAGCCCACCTGCAGCTCATGTTAGTCCAAACCCCATGTGACAGACCATATGCATGAGCAGCATATTTTTCCAAAGCAGGCCCAGCTGTCTTCTTTAAGGTGCTTAATGACATGGGTACTTCCACAAATATATTCTAGTCACAGCACCATAGATGTGGACTTTCACTTGTTATTGATCTTCTATCAGTTTAACTGGTTAATGAACTAATGATTTACACCGTCATGACAAACGCATCTTACCCTGCTTTGTGAGGGACAGTCTGCCGCACAAAAGATGGTGCCAGTGATAACAATTTTAAAAACAAGCTTAAATCGGGTGACTTGACACACCTGCATTCAAAGATTTCCAAATTTGTCTAAATGTTAAATGTGAAGCAGCTCCTGTGAGTCATATTCACCATCAACAAACAATATTGTCAGGACTAAATTCTTTAAAATCTTGACATTTTTAAATAGAAAAATACCTGACAGTGTAGGACATCTACAGTACATTGTTTGGGTAAAGGTCTAGTGAGTCAACGGCTATGGGGTTACTATAATGTGCTTCTGAAATACGACAAAGGTCAATAGAAAGCTCTCGTGTTTGCATATTTCTTTTGTGTATCTTCCATTTTCATGTTTTATTCTTGAAGTTACCAGATGACCCAGAAGGCTTCAATTTGTAACATTCGGGGTTGGTAAGCTTTAAGACCAGTGACCCATTGAATATTTTAGTCCTCATGTCTTTTTTCTTAAGCCTACACAATCTCCCAGTAAAGCCTCTTTAATTTTAACAATGCTTCATTGCCCTTTTCTCGGTTTCATCAGCATTAGTATGGTTGAATCCTTTGCATAGATTCTCCAGTGGCAAAACATGTCATCTACATTTATTCCCTTTGTTTCCAACAACTACCACTTTCTCTCAGAGTAGCTTTATGCGTCAACAAGATATCTGCTCACCACATTATTAATCACACTATGCAATGAATCACAACCTTTGGTGAACCTCTGTTGATTAGCTTAAAAGTTTTGTTTATGTTTCCCCTTTCCTCTCTTCCTTGTCCTCCCTTTGACTCCACATATGTGATAGAGCCGATGTTGCCTGGGGAAAGTGAAGAGGGCCACTTGCACAGCTGATCCCTCAGAACGGGCAACGTCTAATGACTTCAGCCTATTCGGGATTGATGTGGGTTCTGATGAGAATAACTAGTTTGACATCAATAGATCAAAAAGTTCTTCTTTTATTGTTACTTTTGAATAATTAAATAATAATAATATTGTGACAGTTGTTTTCCCTTTGGTAAGGAATATTGATATTTTTGAAGGTATTGTATTGAAATTTCAGTATCTTGACAACACTTATGCATGAGTACTCATTGTCCCATGTGAATTATAGATTACGTGTGTTGTTTAATGGCAGCTGTAGATGTTGCTATGTCTTTCTTGACTTTAAATGTCTCCTTTAACACAGTGGTTTGCTTGTGAGTTAATCCTTCGATCTTGTGATCTGCTCCAACAGCCTCCGACACACTGCTGAACCCCTGCTCCCTGTGAAGAGACAGTTAGTGGTTAATTATAGTTTGATATAAAGAAGTGGAGATAGATAATTATTCACTTCATCCAAGATGCTGCAGAATCACAAATGGAACCCTAACCATCTGCACAATTTAGTTTGAATACCACCCTTTCAGCAATCATAAACGATTCAAGTTCCTTATTTTTACATTTTTTTACATTTTTACATTTTTACATTTTACATTTTTATTCATTTAGCTGACGCTTTTATCCAAAGCGACTTACATTGTTCTAACGTAATTACCAGTGTTACAGTCACTGGAGGCAAGGTGGGTTAAGTGTCTTGCCCAAGGACACAACGACAGTATGAACTGTGGGGAGAGCGGGAATCGAACCGCCTACCTTCTGGTTGAAAGACAACCACTCTACCCACTGAGCTACTGCCGCCCCGCTCCTTATCCAATTATAGCCATTTAGCTGCTCCATAGTTTTGTATATGCATATTACTGTGTTAGTGGCTGCAAATATCCAGCAATGCAACTCAATTTACAAGTAAAGCGCAGTGTTATTGTAGGTTTTTTTTTTTTGTTTTGTTTTATAAAAGTAGGTAGGTTGCTATGTTTTTGTGAAGGGTGGGAAGGTTGAGGAAAGGACAGGTTTAAGCTCAAAATCTTACTGAAGAAGTTGCTCGAGTTCACGCTTAATCTTTGTCACAACTGGGGGACCATGGAAGGCCAAAGCAGTGTAAATCTGCACCAGGGATGCACCAGCACGGATCTTATCCAAGGCATCCTGCCCGCTCGCCACCCCACCAATTCCAATGATGGGCACTTTACCTACAAAAATATTACATACAGGCAGTATCGTTTGTAAATGTGGTAAAGATATGCAGCTGTTAACAGACTGTGGAGACTAAATAAAAACCTTTGGTGAGGGTGTACATCTCTCTCACAGTTTCTGTAGCCAGCCCCTTCAGAGGCTGACCGCTGAGACCACCAACTTCAGACTGCTGTGGATCCTTCAGTGTCTCTGGTCTGCTGACTGTAGTATTACAGACCATCAAACCATCCACTTTCAGCTGAAAGATTAACAGATTCACATTATTACAAATAAATTTGTACATAAAAAGGTTTTCACAATGTTCAAGCATTCATAAACACCATAATTAAAAATCAAGAAGTCTGAAATCCTTCTCAAAATGATCTAAATGAGATGTGCTACAAGTCCGTTGGTAGCGAAGTGCTTTAAGTAGAGACCTTTTACTGTGATGTGTGCTATGACAAAGACAGACAAACTATTCCTGAAATATTTGCTTTTTTTTTTCTCCTCAATGTCTCTTCCATTAAGGCTAGTCTCCGCTCTGCTTCACTGAACACACAACACCACCTCTGTATTTCTAAAAACAACCTGCTGAGTTTAACACTATAGAGAAAGCACTGATACTGAAGGACAGACATGCCATCAACTTTTAAAAGTATGTTTAGAAATATAAGGTCCACGTGACATGTTTATGATCTCTACAAGTCTCGTGCATTTCTGTTTACCAGATGCTGGGGTTCGTTAATAAAAAGAAAAATGAGTCATTATCAAAAGTAGGTCCTGCCATATGAGTACACAGAATAATTGTATGACAAGTCTAAAAATGTAATAAACATTTCTGAAAAATGAATCAGAAGCCAAGTTAGGAAGAGATTACAAATAAAAGCGTCTGCTAAATGAATAAATGTAAAACAAATAGCTTCTAACCTCATTGACTACATCAGCAATGTCCGTTTGTCCTGAGTACTGAGGTCAGGGGCAATTTTTACCAGCACTGGTGGCTTGTGCTCTGCCTGCAGGGCATCCCGCTCCTTCAACACCTGAGCAAATTGCATGAGAATGGCAATTTATTACGACAGCCTGTCAATCAAAAAGGAGCTAGAGTGGTTTCAATGCCTCTTGGTAAAACAAAAACATACATTGTGAAGTAAATATAGTAATTTTCTCCTACTTTGGCATGTAGGAACAAAAAAAGAGAGTGGACTGTGTTTAGTAGACAGCCTTACTGAATTTAAGAGCTGATGGAGGTTGGCTTTCATCTGTAAGTCTCTGAGACCTGGTGTATTGGGGCTGCTCACGTTAACCACCAGGTAGTCTGCCAAGGGGCCAAGTGCTCTAACACCCTCCAAGTAATCAGCCTCAGCATCCTGGGACAGCTTGTTCTTCCCAGGTTAATGCCAAGGGGAAGGCCAACTAAAAAAAAAAACACAAACAGGGATGGTTCAAACCAACACATGCAAATGCTTTATTCATTAAACAAATGACTCAGAGGCATGTGCTTTTACAAAATGTGTGAAGGTCTACGAAGAAACACAAGGGCTTCCTACCTTTAGTTTGTCCTTTCTGTGTCACTTCTCTGGCTTTGAGTCTTTGCTGTGCTTCAGCCAAACCACAGCTGTTGAACCCACATCTAGGAACAAGGCATAATATGTGTTTCCATAAGTGAAAGTTTTCTGTTCCATTTTAAGAATTGACCACAACTTTGAATGTACAAAAGGTGGAAGATTATAACATATTTTAGAGAAAAGAAAATGCTGCATTCAATTGGTAGCTATGTAGGATGTAATTGTAATAAGTATAATACTAAGAAGAAATAAGGCACACATTCAATTATAGAGTTGTACCAGCTCATTATTTTTATACAATAGATTTAATCTAAGTGTAAATTTCTTTCTTCAAACAATACAACGTTCATTAACAAGTAAAACTGACACCATTTTCATTTATTCACGCATCGGAACTGACACTCATTTTTCAAACCTTACCTGTTAATAATGGCTTGGTCAGCTGTTAGTCGAAACACGCGTGGTTTGGGGTTGCCCTCCTGAGGTTTTGGGGTGATAGTCCCCACTTCAACAAAGCCAAAGCCCATTTTGTACAAACCATCTACAGCCTCTCCATTTTTATCAAAGCCTGCCGCAATCCCTATGGGATTTTTGAACTTTAAACCAAAGACACTTGTTTGCTGTAGAAAGAAAAGGGCACCAAGTCTCAGTGGTTGGAAATGATAACTTGACTTACTGTGTAGACATCGAGACAGTCCACTTACCAACGTTGAGGGGTCCTGGTAACGGCTAAAAGGGACCAGACCCAGGCCAATCACTTTCACAGAGAGAAGATTTGCCATATCTGCCCCAACTAGCCCTCGCAGCAGGGGCATTAGTTGGTTAGCATAGAAACTCTCATCTCCAACAGCAGTGAGGTAAGAGGCAAAGAGAAGGCTACCTGAGCCGATCACCTTCACCGCATCCATCAGCTGCTTCTGTAAACACACAAGAAAATACAGTCCGTGTGAATATACAATTACACCTGCAAGAACATGTGAAAAAAACATTTACATGTATTATATTCAACATATTTAATAAGAAAAAAGAAATTGTCAATTACAGGCTATTGGCATCACATTGTACAGAGTGCACTATGGATACACATTGATGTTATGTCCAGCCTATTACTCATCTACCTACATCTTAACATTTTGTATCTTAAGTTTATATTTATATGACTTAAAGTTTATTGTTGGACTTAAGACAAAACTTACACGCTTGTAATTGACCACACGGCTTACACAAATTGTTTCCAACAAAAAGACATAAGTTATAGTACGTCATTTTAAATAATTACCGTCTATATTCAAATACAAAACCAGCAAACCTTAGTGACTCCTGGTTAAAGATGAGACGAAGCTAACACGCTTGTGCACTTCACCAGATTTCGTGGTGGCATTTTCATTTATATAAATAAACAGGTGAAATTGTAAATTTTTAGTATCTCTTTACCTTCAGATGACCCGCCATAACGAAGATTTATCATTACATTAGAGGACACTTTCGTAACCTTTCAGCTAACGTGTAGCACAAACATGATGTTAGCGCCCTTTGCAAAATCTCGCGATATTTCCACCATGTGCTTCTGCTAGAGTTGTGACGTTCGCGAACGAACCGATTCTTTTGAACGGCTCACAAACATGAACGATGGGAGCCGAGTCGCGGCTGGAGGGGAGCCGTTCTTTCTGTCGTTCTTTTTTCATATGCGTGTCTCACACAGATGCACACAAATGAGCTCCTCTGCGAGACAGAACAGTTATAGGGGGAGGGGAGCACCCAGCGCAGGCCGACCCTTAATAGCATGATATCAGTTATTAGTAGTGCACGCATCCTTCACGTGAGTACTCCAGTGGAAAAAAAAAACCTGCGTGCCTCTGTCATTGGGTAGGACATTAAAAATGTTCTTTTGTGATACTGTTGTATAGAAATTTTTCACTAAAAGCTGTTTTGCACAGACATTCATTGCAGCCCACTTTGTTATGGTTCATTGACTTGAAGGGGCTGATGTCCTATTTGCAAAGTTTACAGTAGTAATAGTATGTAGACATTTCCATTTGATTTATTCTAATTTTATCTACTTTAAATATTTTTTGTTTTCTGTGATAATGTTCTTGTGTGATAATGTTCTTGTGTGGAAGTGTTTGTAGTAAAAGCTGTTTTGCACAGAAATTCATTTCAGCCAGCTTTGTTTTTGATGTTTATTTTTGAGTAGGTATTGTATGAATAACACAAGTCAACGTAGCTTTACACACACACACACACACACACACACACACACACACACACACACACACACACACACACACACACACACACACTTTGTGCTAAATGTAAATCCAAAATAGTGATGTCACTGTCTAAGCAGAGGGATTTGTGCAACCCTATGGAATATAGTCCACACATGACAAATGAGGTAATAATTAATATTTCAGAATAATTAAAACTCAGATATTGGTGTGTGATATCTGAGTTTTAATTATTTGACTACAGATCTCACCTCATCATTCCTCCCAGTGATTATTTCCAGGATAAACTGAGATGCCCCCAACCTGGCTTCTTAAAACTGACTAAATATTTAAAAAGAGCCAAAGGAACGGATCGCGAAGATCCGGATCCCCTCAAAGAGCCATAAATCCCATCACTAGCTTCTGCATCGTTTTGAACATAGACATAGGTAGACGCCCCATCGAACGCTACTGCCTATTGGCATGAACGAGCCGTGGAGCCGCCATCTTGGACCGGTCGTCAGCCCCAAAGACATATATAGGTAGACGTCCCATCGAACGCTACTGCCTATTGGCACGAACGAGCCGTGGAGCCGCTATCTTGGACCGGTCGTCAGCCCCACACAGTGTAACTTGTTTGCCAGGTGCAATGAGCTGTCAGCGCATTTATTCAATAATTTCTCACCGAATACCCAACTAATTTTGACGCGGGCTTTTTTGCTGCAAATGTCACTCATGTAGCTATGATACAGGACACATTGTTCAGCGTATTTTAATATTTATAGTAGGCTTAACAGTTATATAATATTCTGATAAAAGATATAAAGTAATCAGACGTTCAAAATCTAAATATGTGATTTAGGATATAAGGTAATTTATAAACCACACACTATAAATATGATAAAGAAGCAGAAACAGATAAACATTTTAATATTTTGTAGAAACAATTTATAATGATTTTGACTAACTCGCTCTCTCTCTCTCACACACACACAATCTTCTCTCTCTCACACATACACACACACACAATCTTCTCTCTCTCTCACACATACACACACAATCTTCTCTCTCTCTCACACTCTTCTCTCTCACACACAATCTTCTCTCTCTCTCGCTCACACACAAACACTCTTCTCTCTCTCTCTCTCGCTCACACACAAACACTCTTCTCTCTCTCTCGCTCACACACAAACATTTATATTTTATTTATGTCTATGGTTTTGAACTCAGTTGAACTTTGATTGACTGAGGGCTTTTTAAATTAATTACCATTGAATAACAGTTTATAGTATGTGCCCCAAACAGTTATTGAAAATGCATTTATTTGATATGCTATATTAGACTGTAGTAATGTTTTTCTTTCAAGTCTCTCTGTTAGTGAACAAACTAACAAACAAACTAAAAAAGATAAGAGGTTCACCTTTAGTGTGGCCTTAAGTGATACCAAGTCGCTCCTTTACTTTGCATCTTATTTGTGTTCTGGAGGTGATTTTCCTACAGTATAAATAAGTATTGCGTTTCTGGAGAAAGCTCTCTCATTTCCATGTCACAAGGAAGGGACATTACAATTTGTCCTGCGCCACAAGCTCTCTATGTTATCACCACTATGGATGGGTTACAGAAAACAGCCTTTACAGTGCTGATGGGATTTCTCTTTTTGTCTTTATCTGAAACATCCTATGCCTTAACATACAGTAAAGACCCTGCAACTTGCAAATATGTTTTCAGAAATGTGTGTTTTGAGTTTGTTGGGGAAGCCTGCGACTGGTTTGAAGCCAGGAGAATCTGTGAACGTCAAGGAGGGGATCTGCTGAAGGTGAAGAACAGCCAACTCAAATTATTCCTGAAAAATATTAACAAAAAAAACAACACCGCAGATTCGACTTGGTGGCTTGGTGAAGAGCCTCAAGGGGAATTAGAGAAACTTTTTGTGGGTAAGTTAAACATTTTTTTAACAACAGTCCTTTTTATTCATATTCTTTTCACTTGACTATAGTGCTGTGATGGATAGGGGATTCATTTTAGAGTTGCATTCATTACTTCCAGTTTATTTGACCTCCAATTACATAGAGACGCTAGGGCATAGGTCACCAGGGCTCTCCTGTGCTGAGCTCTGGCTTGTGAATGTGGTTTCTAGAACTGAAACTGAACAGATATGAAGTTTTTACAAGATCTCTGGTTGTTAGTGGTTGGTTGTTACGTTTGTAATTCTTACTTTTACTCAACAAATAAAATAGTTGAGATTTAGTTTTAGTTCGATGTGATGTGAATTATTTTAGAAAAAAAGCAGAAACAACACATAAATGTATTTTTGATAGGCTTTGCAACTTTCCCAGTTTAAGAGCAATAGAATAAAACATATCTTGAGTAATGTTAAGATAGTCATAGTACATGCTGATTGTATAAATAAATAAAAAAAACTAAAAATGAAAATATGTATAACATTTTATAACCAGATTCTGAACTGACATTATTTCTTATTATTTTTTTCCAAAGAGGAAAAGGGTGACTTTCTCAGCGGCACATGCACGTACTTAAAATTGAATCCACTGCAGCTCGTCACAACATCCGACTGTGGTCAGAGACGTGGCTTCCTCTGCAGTCACAGTAGGCTTTTCACATCTCACTTAGTGCAATATCAACTGTTAAGTGTTGTTTTCAGTGAATTTAAATATCTAACATAACGTACAATCATTTATCTGAAACACATATCTCCTTTAAAGGGTTTGACTATACATCAGATAAGAAGGTAGGAAAATAATTTTTACATTTTGTAAACCCATAAAACCATTAAGATTTATAATTATTATTATTTTGTGTGTGTTTTAACAGCGTTCAACACAATGGAGCCCAACAGCCAAATCACGTAAGTTTGTTTTCTCATCGTTTCAATGATTGAACAGTAATAACAGTTCAGTTCTTCTCATATATGTTCTGTTTGTTCTAAACTATATTTCAATTTCAGGTAAAAAAAGGAGTCTTGACGTGAGATATGCTTGAATTTGTTTTATAGACATTGACATTTGAGTTGTAGAAAATTGAAATCTTTTACTTTACATTAATGTTAAATTTTGTAAAACAGGACATTGAAAGTACATTAAGACAGATGGAACAGGAAATTCGAGAGTCATCAGCTGTCAACAGAGTAAGTAGTTTGGAAATCTTTGGGTAATGATGATAATTAAAATCATAAATAAGGTGAGTAAATCTTCTGAGTTTTTTCCTGTTTTTTTTCCCATAGACCACTTTAATTGGGTCTTTAATGATTGAAGCTGACCTAACCCTACCTTTAGACAATTACTCAATTTCACGCATCCTCAACTACACCACAGCGATCCTTACTCTGTCACAGCAAAGATGCGACGTGGCCACTAACCCAAATCCTACTGTACGTTTACATCAGCCATGCTCTAATGATTAACTACTGTTATTATAGTATTATGGTAATAACAAATTTTCTTTTTCTTTTCTTAAGTCTTTGTTTGAGGAAGTATTTAAGATCTTTCAAAGAGTTTCTGTGCTGCTTAGCACTCATAGCACAGGGCCTTTTACCATGAACTTCCCGGGCGGGACTCTCTATCATAAAAGGTTGGGCAGATACATTTTTTTTTTTCTTAAAATAATTTTATTTAAAAGATTTCAAATGTTTATCTGTTATTTCTCCCCTTTTCAAGTTACACACCAAATGACCTCAGCCATGCAACGCTGGGTTCAGAGAAAGACGGTGAATATGTTGTAATGCCCTCAATCAAAGCACTGCAGTCATCACTGAATGGCCAAAGCAATGTTTTTGCTCAGGTTTATGTTGAATTATTATGGATTATATTGTTTGTGTTTTTAGGGAAATGTACACATCATTTATGTCAGGCTTTGCTTGTTTTTTATAGATGGTTACTTTCAGAACAAATCCCCATCCCTCGAATGACAATATCTCAGGAAATGTTTTCAGCCTTGAACTTAGTGATTCAGTCTCAAATAAAGAAATCAAGGTGAAGGACCTCTCAGAGATGTTTGAGGTACGGCAAAAAAGTACAAAGACTACCAACTGATATGTAAACGTTTTTCTGTTTTAGTTTAACAATTAAAATTTGCTCTCTTTTTTTTAGTTATATTTATCCCGTCCCAATGCTTCAGCGCTTGTGACAACTTTGGTGTTACTGAAGGAGAATACTAAAGCAGTGACTTCGTTCAATCTCACTGACACTAATGTGACTGTATTTGTGACCATAGAGCCCAATGTCAGTGTGTCACTGTCTTTAGCTTTGTCTCAGAGATCACCTTCTGACTCCAACCTTAATGGCACCAAAACTATTTTAAACCCACAAGGTAATATGATGCTCTCATTGTGTGTCATTTAAATTTTTCATAATTTAAAGCTTGAGCTAGATAATATTTAGTGCTTAACAGAGTAGGAAAGCACTCAATATTGTTGTCAGATATTGCTATGATAGTATTACACGTTATTGGCTTTAACTTAGGTCCAGGGACTTCAGACAAACACATTTACAGAATCATTTAATATTAGACAGCATCCTTCAAAAATTCAATCTAATGTTATTCACTTGATATAACTTCATCTGTTTTTTTACTCATGTTGTCATTTCTGTCTAAACAGTAGGCTACCGCTGGATGATAACTCCAGAGATGTTACAGCAGACTCTTGGGACGTGGTACATTGATGCCAGATTATACAATTCAACAGGGGTTTCTAACGTGACGCTTAACATCACAACATTCCAGACCAAGTGTTTGTACTGGGACACAGACAGGGAGATATGGACCAGTGCAGGCTGTCATGTGAGTGTCTATCATAGAGCTGATATTCAAGATGGAACAAACATTACCTAACTATTTGAAGAAGCACTATGTTGTAAATGTTTTGTTCACATTGCCTTATACCCAGGTGGGTGTGAAAAGCATTCCTGAGCGCACACACTGTCTGTGCAACCACCTGAGTCTGTTTGGAAGCTCCTTCTTTGTGATGCCCAACTATGTGGATGTTTCTCAAACAGCAGAGTTGTTTTCTACAGTGTCTAAAAACTATGTAGTGCTGGCCCTGCTGTGTGTTTTCTTCGGCCTCTACCTAGTGACACTGTTGTGGGCCTGCTACGCTGACCGCAAAGCTTCCTCGAAGGTGATGCTGAGCCTATAATTTAGCAGCAGTTTGTCTAAAACATTAATCTGCTTCATCAGTTTTATTGTCATTCTTGTAACAGATTTTCACCATAAATGTTAAATGGTAAAACACAGTTAGTGGAAAGTTGTTGTTGTAGACGGACATATCTGAGCAAAAAGGGATTTCTGTTGTGCAAGGTTTAATACTTATTATAGATTAGATTAGATTCAACTTTATTGTCATTACACAAGTACAGGTACAAGGCAACGAAATGCAGTTAGCATCTAACCAGAAGTGCAATAAGCAGTAAGTACAGAATATACAAGGTCTATAATATGTACAATAACTATACAGATAAGTATTATGGACATAATTGACAGATTTTAAATACTATAAGCATGATATACAGGTAGGTGTACTATGAACATACTATACAGATGGATTATGTAAAAGTGTATGTACACTATAGGCAGAACTATGAACATATGAACATCATTTACACCAGTGTAATGGACAGTACAGTGCATAGAAAATATTACAGTGTGCAAATGGATGTAGTGGAAGTAATAACAAGTTTACTGTTTGTTTGTTGTAAATAATAGATAAATCAGTCAGGCGCAGTGGTGATGTGGGTGTCAGGCGCAGTGGTGATGTTATGTTTGTGTTTATAGCTTTAAACACAAACATAACAGCACATTTGAATGTTATTTCTTTCAGAGGAAGATTACCCTTTTAGAAGACAATCATTCAGGGGCTCAGTACAACTACCTGATTTGTGTCCACACTGGCCATCGCAAAAATGCTGGGACAACTGCAAATGTAAGAAATTTCAACAAATCAAGCAGGCTCTTTTTTCTTATGTCAGACACAGCTAAACTGGACAGGAAGTGACTGACCTAGAAAGGACTGGTTGCAGAAAAAGACTGATCGCAATAATGATGTTTGATATAAAATTTGAACGTACGGTAGATGTGTTAATGCAGACATATTGCATCATGCTGTAGGTCACCATGAAGCTGATTGGCTCAGAGGGAGAGAGTGACATTCACAACCTCACAGATCCAGACAAGCCTGTGTTTGAGAGAGGGTCTGTAGATATGTTCCTCTTGGCCACTCCGTTTCCTCTGGCAGAAGTGAAGAACATACGGCTACAGCACGACAACTCTGGTGGCCGCCCATCATGGTACTGTAGGCTGCACTTTAATGAGAATAACAATGTGTGTCACCAATTTACTCAATCACTCTGCTGTGTTTTCTCTTTTAACTAAAGGTATATAAACAGAGTGACCATTCAAGACCTTCAAACTCGACATGTGTTTCACTTTCTGTGTGACTGTTGGCTAAGCTCTGACAGAGGAGACGGCATGACCAAAAAAACGTTTAATGCAGCGAAGAGCAATGAGATCGCCAGTTTCAGGTTAGAAAGCATCACTCAGTCCTCATGTTTAAAGTTTTGTGATTTTTATTGATTTACATTGTTCTCTTCAGAAATATTTTCCAGAGCCGAACATCAAACGGCTTTAGGGATGAACACATTTGGGTGTCGGTAGTGGACCCTCCATCACGCAGCCCCTTCACTCGTGCCCAGAGGGTCTCTTGCTGCATGAGCCTGCTCCTCTGCACCATGGCCATCAACATCGCCTTTTGGAACCTTCCTGTTAATGAAAGCTCCCCTGTTATCCTGTCCATAGGTAAAACTACCCATGAAGTGTGCTTATATATATGGACATGTACATCAAATGGTTATTTGGAAGCACTTTATTGCACAGTCAATGTAAAAATAACATAACTTCCAATGCAGCCTGTACCTTTTATATGTGTTATTGATATATTATTTAGTTGTATGTACCTCTTTACTCACCACTTCTTTGTTCTGGCTTTTAAATGTGTCAATAAAGGAGGAAAACTTTGAAAAACAGAGATTAGTGTCAGTTACACCCACCCCCACAATGTGCTTGAGGTGTGGTAAGAGAGATGCCTGTTAAAGGGTTAAATTTTGAAGATAACATGTGGGCGAAAAGCTATAGGTCTGATTTGGGAAATTTGTTAACTGGCTCAGTCTTGTCTTAGCTCACATTTTCTCTCCAAGATCACCACTACACACAAAGTGGCTCACAGACGTGGTAACACAAAAAAAAAAAAAAAAACACAGAAAATGGGTGTGGAAATAAAAATGTCCATGAAATGAGTACATTTCTGGCATTAAATTTGCTGCGTCTCAAAAGCTTACAGTTTCACGTTTTCTGTTCTTGTTTCTGTGTGAATGTGTGTAGGTTCACTGAGTCTCACCTTGCAGGAGTTTATGGTGGGAATTCAGAGTGGTCTGCTCATGTTCCCCATCAACATTCTCATCATCACCATTTTCCGCAGCATCAAGCCTCGTATTGTCTCCAAAAAAGACAAAGAGGAGGACATTTTTAAGCCCCGGCCAGTTTCCATACCAACCATATTAAAGGTATGTTTTTTCCGTTATTTATAAAATTGGATTGACCCTGACAGTTATGTGTTGTTGTTTTATTATATATGTTGCAGTGACCTTCACATGTTTGTTTTTACTTTTCCATCTATTTCCATAAATGAATAAACAAAGCACTTAATGTTTGTTGTAAACTCTACCAAGGAAACGGAAGAGGTGATTATGATGATTAGCCAAAGTCAGAGGAATAAGATTTCTCTGTCAAATCGATTGGAGTCCAGTTGTGATCTCTCTCTGGCCTTGGAGAATGTGCATGAATTCATTCAACTGATGCAAGGTAGGCTTAGGCTTTTGTTCACAAACTATGTATCATTTGTTAACCATTTACAAATCTCACTCTTAGGGGTGTTTAGGGGAGGAAACCTATTGATATTATAATCAACAGTATAATACAGTCAATGCCAACTTGAAGATGTGATATAATGTGGTGCCCAAAACTGGAAACATGCAGCCACAAAAACAACACATTACTTCTTCTGCCCAAGTCATTTATGTTTTTGGAACAATTAGCAATGTGAAAATCAAAGAATGATAGAAACCTACATGAAAAAATATTGCTGTATGGAGTATTTTCACTTTTAAAGATAAAATTATGACACTGTCGATATACAGTAAATACTTCATATTCCAGTCTTGATACAGTGTCTATTTATAATACATATATAATACAATACAGTGTCAATTACTTTTAGTTTGGCTTTTAAGAAAAATCTTCCTCAGAATACAACTTTATGTTATTTTATTTACAGGCGAATCTGCTAGCGACGCTCATTGGGTTTACTCCAGCAAGTTCCTTCTGTGTGGACTGTGTCACCTACTGCTTTCTCTGGAAAAACTTGATGCCAAAAGCTTCCCGAATTCAGATGAGTACCAGCACATCGTTAACACCACCAACCTGCTGGTCCGCAAGGCCGAAATGGTGTTCACCAGCCACTTGGCCTACTGGTAAGTCGAGCAGTCACATGACTTTATGTATTGAAAAAACAAATCTCATGCATTGATTTCTTGTTTGTTGTTGGCGCAGCCCTCCCCCCGCAAGGGTGAAGAGGAAGAAGCACACTGCGTCCTGCTGGCTGCCCTGGTGGTGTGTGTTTCTGGGCTGGTTTCTGCTGCTGACCATCAGTGGAGTGTCCACCTTCTTCACGCTGCTCTATGGATTTGAGTACGGCAAAGACAAGTCCATCAAGTGGGTCATGTCCCTTGGGCTGTCCCTGTTTCAGAGCATCTTTATACTGCAACCTCTAAAGGTGGGTAAACATTAAATATTATTATCTGCAGTTTGTACATTCACAAGGAGATGTTTGTATAAAGTGTGTGTTTCTTTTGTTGTTTTTTCCTTTTAAAGGTGATAGGCCTTGCTGTGTTTTTTGCCATGCTGTTGAAACCTGTGGCTGTGGAGGAGACTGAAGAAGTTGAGCAAGTGCTGCAAGGTAAGAGATCCTATAAAAGACTTTACATTTTTGTAAATTTGGTTTTCAAGTCATTTTTCAGTCTTTTATATTTAGCACTTTTTATGTAAATTTAATAAATTACCTCTATACAAACATTACAATATAGTTATAGAGAAATAATGTGATCATATTATAGTTAGTCCACTTTCTGTCATGTCGGTAATCACAATATGTATATGTTTGTATAAGTCCAAACCTTTTATTTAGATTGATAAAGCGGTCAGACATATTTCCTCCAGTTTATTTCTGGTTGACTGCGGAGAGCGCTTATGTAATGAAGTGAACAAGAGAGTGAAGTGACTTTGTTTTACTTAAAAAGTTCTGCGTGTCTCAAAGCACTGCCTTCTTGTCTTTACAGCGCAACAGGACAAGTGTAGATGCTACACCGGTCGAGACATTTGAAAGGACATGCTGCCATCTGCACCCCTTGCTTTTTAGATGCGTTTTTTTGCACTTACAGTAGTGGTAACACTTTAAAGCAGACATGTCCAAAATCCGGGCCGGGGGCCAATCATAGCACAAAGTGAGATTTTATATGGCCCTCACCTTCTGTGATAAAATGTATTGTTTATGGCCCTGCTAAAACCTGTCCAAATCCAACTAAAACTTGTTTAAATCCAACTAAAACCTGTTCAAATCCTTGTAAACCTGTTCAAATCTATTTTAAACCTGTACTTGTGGAAAAGGAATCAAATCATAAAAGACTGTTGGCTCTTGGAAATGTACATCTCATCAAAAGTGGCACTCTTTGCAAAAGGCTTGGACTTCCCTGCTTTATAGTGTTTTATATATATATATATATATATATATATATATATATATATATATATATATATATATACATAGAACTATTTATTGAAATGATGAGTAAATTCATGTGACTTTCCTAGAAACCTTGTTCATAGATCTATGAATGCAAAAGAGATTTGAAAGCTTTGAAGATACTCATATAATAATGTTGTCATCACAACATTATTATTTTTTATTATTTAGAGAGTTTATATGATATGTTATAATCTAGTATGAGATGTTATATCTAATGTAAATTAATCAATTTCAATGTGTGCAAGGCTTTAGTGCAGCAAAGTAGTTGACTGTTATTTAAGATGTTTTTGAGAAAATATTATGATCATTTTTGTTGACGTAAATTATTTGCCGTGAGCATCTTTAGACTGTAAGGCTCCAGCCAAACAGTGGCACTGTCAACATTAATAGTCATCATAGTCGTGACATTGCTAAGTTTGAACATGAACTTTCATTTAGGAGTATGGGATTTATGTAACATATATGGGGGCTGATTATTAATTGATTACTTTTTTCCAATTCATGTCCATTATTATATTAGATGCTGATGGGGTATGTCAGGGCTTTACATTATACTCTGTTACTTCTATTTGCTCAGTAGCTCTGTGAATGATTTATACTACAGATCCAACTAGTTTTAAGAAAATAAATAGCTCGGTGCTTTGAAAGTTGACTTCCTGTCCAGGAGCATTTATGTAATTAAGATTTATGAGATTGTTTGTCCCTTTGATGGTAATAAATAAACACCTCTATTGTAACGTCATTCATATTGTTGTTTTCCTAAAAAAAATGCACAGCAGTCAAAAGAAAACTTAATGAATGTTAAGTTCAATGGGTTGTGATTTTACTTCTGTACAATGAAAGAAAACATGAGCTGTAGAAGGTCAAGTTGCAAAAAGATGAATCAAAGATGATCATATGTAATTTTCCACATAAATGTTTAAAAGGAGGTGTTACTGGAGTTACTGACTAAGAGGAGCTGTGATGAAATAACAGGACATTAAGGTGTCATTTTTCCTGGTGCTCAGTCTTAGTTATAGGCTGTCTGAAACATCTTATGGCAAAACGGATGCCACATAAAGCTAGTGCAGTCATCAATTATGTTTGTAATTATTTTCTTTCAAGACAAGTTAAAACCGGCTAAAACTCACAACTGATTCCAGGTTGACCTTCAGCTCAATAACCACAATTTTACTGACAAAAGAACTGAGATGTTATACTCAAATTCAAAGTAATATGCTTTAACTTAACCAGGTAAATGCGGGAGATGTCTCAATTATACTTCAGGGCTAATGGTGAAAGTCCATTCACCCTGGAAATAGACAATACACTAAGTAATGTAAAAATGTATATATCCAGTTCCTTATACAGTATATAAGGAGCCTTTTACTGGCACCACTGCTTTAAACTTGTCATGATTCAGGCAAAATCACTGTGTTTATATTATATTTTAATTATTACAAACACACTAATAATGCTGAACTAACTCAAAAAGGCCACAAAGTAGATGTTGTCAACCCTGTGCGGATGGCCTCAAACCTTCTCTATTTAACAGGGCATTAACATTATTAGTGTATTGTAGGACTAGTTTTGTGTCACACTGAGGGCCCCTGCTGGTATTTATTAGGCATAATGCTGCTCAGAGTTACAACGCAAGTAGCAAGTAACACAGAATAACGACCAAAAACATCTCCAGTCACAAATAGTATTTTATTAATAGTATTTTTACTTTTAAAGATGAAAATGCTTTTTGCCATAAGACACCATTTTGTGTCTAAAGTTGTAGCATGAAAGAACAGTCCAAGTTAGAAAAGACAATGTGATCACAGTTCTGTAGTGTGGATAATCTCAACCTCTATCAAAACATGTAAAACCAAACAATAAATGGTCTTCCCCTAAAAGTAGAAAGCTGTACAACACACTGCGTCCTTTCCTGAGTCCACTCAATGACTTTGTTCAAGGCCACCTTCGATTTGCAATGCAAGCAGATCTGGGTGTGGCAAGACGGCAGCAGGGGATAAACAAACATGTGTTATGTGGACATTTGCAATCAACTAATTTTATGTTTAGAATAGAGCAAAGTTAAGTGGGCTATTTCCTGTGTTAAAAGAAAGCATAAGGCAAGGCCTTCAATGAGAGCTGCAAACTAAGGCAAATGAAGTGTTGTACATAGAGTTAAAAGACACATGCACATCACAGAGGAAGAAAACCAATCACCTCTGGGATCAGTATTTACAAAAAACCTCCACCACACTCATGATTTAGGTTAAAAATAGAAAGGTACAGGTATTTGGTAAAACTAACATTCAAATGAGACATATTTAGACATACTGTATAAAACAGATGCTTAATGACTGTACAATTTAACGGTGTTAATGTAAGTAGTTTATGTCATACTGTACATTACAAATTTTAAAACACAGGACTCACTTTACATTTGTGCCCCACTTCCTCTGTAACAGATAAAGCAGTTTAAGGGGAAGGCTCCACAACTGACTCGTATCTGTATTTGCATTTGAAGAACCTTAGTAATTAGGAGTGCTTGAAATGAAAATCGCTACAGAGCTAAACCTACATAACATAACAGCACATGGTTTAATAACAGAAAACCGCTAAAGTCTAGAGTCGTCTTTTCCTGTTCAGATTTCTAGGACACCAGGTATTCGGTAAAGGAGTCCTACAACAGCAACATTGCGTCAATGTAAATGCCAGTTTTACTCTACAATGAACCAAGCCAGTCAAGCCTGTTGAACTAGTTTGACTGACACTGTGTGGCAGAGATCACAGTGACATCATGTGTGGAGGACAATAAAGGCAGGAAGTTAAGATATGAGTCAGACCTACAACCCCAAGAGTAGCAATCCATACAGTTAGATTATACATACATCACATACCCAAAAAAATAGGTTAAAATAGGGACTAAAGGCTACAAATGAACAGTGATGAGCAACTTTATGATTGTAAAAGCATTTGTGATGTGAACTACTGCCTTCACAATAAGTAACTGACCAGGTCAAGTCAGCCACCAAACCCTTGAGTAATATGGTCATTTTTGTCTAAATGAGGTAAGACTACTGCTTGATCTATGTAAAATTACTTAGGCCAGAAAGAAGGCTTAAAGAAAGCTTAAACATTACTATTTACTGTTTAGAGCCCATAACTTGTGTGGTCATAGCTCCAGTATTTAGGTCTTCTTCTTGAGCTCCTCAAACCTTCGTGTTAAATCATCAAAATCGATGTCGTCTGAGGCAGTTGCGTTTCCACCAAAAGAAGAAGTGGGGAGTGTGTCAGGAACCGAAGGCAGCTCTGGTAGAGCACTGCTGTCAAAAACGTGGGGTGAAGGACCAGGGCCTACAATATAATGAGAATACATGTAAATATTAAAAACCCCTAGGACATTTAAACAGTAGGACAAAGCTGTAGAATAATGACAGAACCTACCCACAACCTGGGAAGGAACAGAGGGTTTGTCAGTTAGGTCATCAATCTGAAAGATGAGACGTGTTAGGGTACATATACTTCTCAAAAGGAAATAATGATAGTGTTAATGTTAGTGTAAACTAAAAGTAAAACATAAAAAGAATGTCAATGAAAACTGGATTTTGATGAATAATGATAACGCAGCGCCCTAACCTATGTTTTTCCTTCTGTTACCCGTGTGCTGCAAGTTTAGCACAGAGCAAATGGTGATAAGGTTAGTAGTTGTGATATTAAAGGATGGTGCCTATGTTAGACCAGGAGAGGGTTTTTTATGAATCTAAAATGACAATATAGTAGAGAGGTTTATAGGACAAGCAAAGCACCAAGTAAACCGAGTAAACTGCTCTTCCCTGAGTGGTGCCATGTCCGTCCAGCTGTGGGAACAGGAAGGGAGCATGGATGAGAGGGGTTGGTCACTTACAGACTCGTATGTGGGGGGAGAAGTGGGCAGCTGTGGGGGCTGACCTCCTCCCATGGCTGGCTGGAAGTTGTTGTAGGTCCCAACAGGGGCATTAAATGGTTCCTACAGGAGGAAGTCAACAACTATGTTAATGTATAAAGTCTATAAAAAATGGACCAAAATCCCTTTATGCACGTATTCTGGAATAAACCGTAAATTTGACAACACAAGTTTGCAGTTGATTGTATAGCTCTTCAGTCACAGAGAAGTCCTTACAGCGCCATTGGGAGTTGGATAGTTGAAACCCATTGGCATGGGCATAGGCATAGGCATGGGCATCGGAGCAATAGGAGCCGTGAAACCTCCACCTCCTCCACCTCCACCTCCTGGCTTTTTGTCGTTGTTCACGTCAATCAGGTCTGCCTCCTCTCCAGGACACACCTCAGGCTGTAAGGACAGAAGCATTTATATCAGTAAAGATAAGTCATGCCTTCATCTTTGAGATTGTATCGCAGTGCTCACATGGACCATGGCGTCAGGCTCATACGGCACATTATAGTTCTTGGCTATCTCTATCAGGTAGCGCTCTACCAAGATTTTGGGAGGGGCCTCGACACTTAGTTTGTGCATCAACTGGAAACACACCAGATGTTTATGAGGTAAAGTAATGCACAATTGATCAGATTCATTGTCTATGATAAAAAAAAAGATTACCCTATCGTTGACAGTGCCAATCTGGTTTGTCCTGCACAGCTTCCCGTACTCCTTGCTGTATTTTGCACACAGCTGCTCAGACACCTAGAGCAGTAATCACATTTAAGATCATTTAAGACAAGTCCCTGCTTTTGTGAAAATATCTGAAATTTTTAAAGTCCTTACAATTTTTAACTCGGACACCTCTGACTGAAGGCGAGGGGCTGCCCAGATAAGAGTAGACACTGCCTCTTGTAACCCCGGATCAAGTTCCCTGAAACATCAAAGAATGTCATCAAAACAGTCTGATACAACATGGAGCCTTCTAGCTTTAAAGTAGTCTGTACATGAATAACTCACTTCATTGACTGAATAAGGCCAAATCGAGCAAGTAGCAGGTCACAGTAAAGCTCCAAGATTTCCATAGCTTCCACCAGATAGTCCTCTCTGATGATGTGCTCCACACGGATCCGTGCCCGCTCATCTTTTCCTGACGACAGGTAATCAGCAATCTCCTTCCTGGCCTTCTGAGCAAGCTCAGCTTTATTTCATAGAGATTAAATTAATCTTCACATATCAATAAAATCAAGTGGAAATAGTATTTACATAAAAAGGGCAGATCACACACCAGGCACACCAACAGGACGATAAAAGATTTAATAAAAAAGGACTTACTTTTCTTTTTCTCCAGAAGTTTGAGTCTGTTAATAACAAGCCTAAGGTTGACCCTTAACCTCTCTGCTTTGAACCCCCCTCCAAGCATTTTGTTTGTCTACCTGTGGACAGAAAAGCAGTAAAACTTGCAAATGAAACCATGCATTGTGTCCAGTTAAGTCACTTCAACCTAGGCTCAAATGAGTCAGAGTCATGTGAGCATGCCAAATCTATCGCCACTATGCCACTCAATGACTTCGCATAAGTTCTTACTTATGCATAACAGACAAAATTACACAAAATTATCTGACTTGGATAGTATCTAAAAAGTGTAGCGTTAACGTTTAAACTCGACAACTCGATGCTGTAGCTTGACACTGAGGCTAACATAACTAGATAACTATGTCATATTTAAATGTTTTTATTCATGTGAACATCTGATTTAGTCTGACTGTCACTGTCACACTTGTCACAAAGCTATCACACAAACAAACTTTCACTAAATAGCCACTGCTTTGTTAGCAGTTTGTTCTGTCATGGTTAACGCTAGCCTCCCAGCTCCGTCATTGCTAACGGTAGCACAACAACTGATACAAACTAGAGAAAAAGGCAAAAATACATTGACAAAACAAATAACAGACTAGAAATAGGATGTCGACAAAGACATAATGAGTTACCTGTCGATTTTACTCAAGGATGCCTACCAACTTTATTCAGGTTTCGGTCGGTGTTTAGTTGTCGATAGAGTTCACTTCCGTGTTATCTGTCGTGTAAATGACGTCATACTAAATGGGCGGGCCCTGTGCTTGTCATTTCAAATTTATTTCAAGCATGTACATGAATCAGTTACTTTATTATAATATTCCGAGGTGCTTACACAGATATCCCAGTTACGGTGTGGATAACTAATGGTAGTTTTGTGATAACTTTCTGGATTAGTTTGCAGAAACCTCTAAGACATGAGAAATTGTGGACTAGGTATAGACAGCATTATTGATCTGCAGTACTACTTGCGTTGCTTTAGTTTATATCCTTTATTTGCATCTTATGTGCACTTTAAAGAGTATTTTAAGGTTTGTATACAGACAGACTGTGTGATCAATTCACGGCACAAATACCTGTTCTGACGTTTTGAATGGACTGTTCTTTCATTTAACTGTGGGTGGTAGTGGATTGGGCTTGTTGTTGGTGTGGATGTTTTTTTTTTTTTGTTTACTCATATTTATGTGTCTATTTGATACTTTGCGTGTATTTTCTTTATCTTTGTTAAAAAAAAAAAAAAGCTAAAACATTTTGGATAAAACAAGACGAGATATTGTAAAAACATGACAAACCACATTGTAAAAAAAAGAACTAGTAGTTTTAAGTTATTTGGCTAATAGAACGTTTTTTGGAGTCACATACACGTTAATTTCATCACCTACCATTTAAATATTTCACTGTGGGTAGTTCAATTTCAAGAACCAGGGGTCAAATTTGTTTATTTCTTATTAATACATTTCACCAAGCTATGTTTTATTAATAATTGAGCATTTAAGGCCTTTTGTAAAAAGTAATGACCAGGTCTTATTTTAGGTCTACAGAAATCTAGATTTTCCAAAATGCATGTTGAAAAGTAATTACAGAACAGCTCAACCCCAGCCTTAATTTTCATAAACTACTTCTCAAACGATATATTATATGAACACAACACACAGTTAAATGGTTAGGAAAACATTTATATTTTCAAATTTGATAAATTGTTATTTTATCATAAAAAGAAAAACTGTACAATAAAATGACCATACACAACAAAATGACACTTATAATTTGAGTTTGCTGACAGACACCTCTTTGTGTTTCTTCTTTTTTGATGATTGGTCTTTTGCACTTTTGATCTGGCTTTTGACCTGGTCTTGGAGCTGAGAAAAGAAGGCTTGAGAGGATTTCAGAGCTTTGTCCTTTCCCTCGTCCTGTCACAAAAGAACAACCAATTCATTTCAGAATAACTACAAACAGTACTAATTTATAAAAAGTCTTACATGCATAGTGCTCTTACTTTGAGTATTGTAGCTTTGCCTCCTTTTGTGAGTTTTTTTAAATGTTCCGTGGCTTCAGTCTTTGACGTCTTTTTGTTTTCTCCCGTTTTGTTAGCCTCCTTGAGTTTTTGCCTTCTTTCTTTCTCCTGGATTTTAAGACGCTTCACTTTCTTCTTCTGCCGTCTCTCACGCTTTTTGTCTGTCGCGGTTTTCTCAGAATCACCCAATAAATCACCAGCTTTGTTCTTTTCCTGTTGTTCAAGTAAAGTCAGACATTATCATGAGAAACACTGTTATATTACTATATCTAAACCTCAGAATAGAAGAGGATTTAACAATATTAGAAAAGCATTCAATATGAAATACATTTTTTCCTATTACAGCTCTAGTACACAAGAACTTATCTAATAACACATATAACTACTATAATTCATAAGCATGTTTTTCAGCAAATAAAAATGCAAGCTGTTCAGTGTCACAAGTGGGTTGCTGTTGAAAGAATGAACATACCTTGATTTCTTCAGGAGCAAGTAATGTTGCATCACTGACACTGACTGGAGCCACCTCCTCCATTGCAACAGAGGGCAGATTAGAGACCACTTTAACCTCAGGAACAGGCTGTGGGCAAAAATAAATTAGAGACTTTAAAATAATTTCAGGGATTGGACAAACAATGGAATTCACCACATTTACAATTTATATATACTTCAGTGAATCCTGTGAAACAAAACTTACTTGTTTGGGAGTAAAGTGGAAGTTGGAGAGCGCATCTAACTTTATGAAAAGTGAGTCCATTGAGATTTTGAATCTCCACATGAGTTGGGTTTTCTTCTTCTTCAGTCTTGGGCTAGAATGAAGTTAGAAATGAAAGATTACAGAAGACAAGAAAGACAATGATTCAACTATGGTATTAATGACATTATACTGTTTATAGCATACATACCTGGATCTTTTTGATGTATTCTTGTTCATAGACTTCTGCTAGACTCAGTTTGCTTTTCTCATGATCCAAGGTTAGCCTCTTCTTGTACTCAAATACCTCCTCTTTGGGTTTCTCTTTGCGGACCACATCATCAAAAGCCTTGAAAAAAGAGTCAAATGGTTTTGAATATTTGAGATGAGAAATATAGATTCTAAATACAATTAAATGTAACAGCACTAACCTGGTCTTTAATTCTTTGTTTGATAATGTCTTCAAGTTGTAGTGTGGTTTCTTCTGTGATAGCGGGGGCTAATAAAAAAACATATTTAACACTGGAACTACTGTAGAAAAGACATTGCAATATATGTAAAACAAAAATTTAAATAATATTTACCCGTTCTGGACGTCTGCTCAAACTCCACATCCTCCTCAAGCATGCTGTTCTCCGGCCGGGCCTGTGCCGACACCTCTCCTGACAGCTGCCAGGGCTTTTCTGCTAAAGCAGCTTTCTCCAACTCACTGATTTTCTCTGACATCTACATAGACATTCATTCATTTATATTCATTTGTTGTCTAATAAAATGGTAAACAATTACAAAACGAAAAAACAATACACCACGTTCTCTGGAATACTAAACAAAACTCAGAACTCAAGACACTCTTGAAAGATCCTGTCTTCCACAACATAATAGCTTTTAAATAAACAAAAGAGATACTACTTCAATATAGTTCAAAGTAGGAGCAATAGTTTTTAAATGGTATTGTAAGGTGGTTACATAGCTGGAGCTTTTTGCTGTTTTTACTGGAAGGGGTTTGTACGTTACTGCATTTATGCACTCTTCAGATTGTCCCACTTTAATGGTTAACTTGAAATATTAACATTGTTTTTCAGAGACAATAATTAAATAGTTATTTATGAGCATTTATCCCACCATCTTCTACTGCTTATCCGGGGCCAGGTCGCAGGGGCAGCAGTCTAAGCAGAGACACCCAGACTTCCCTCTTCTCATTTAACATTTATCCGATTATCAAGTTAGGTTTAAGGTTAGGTTATACACTAAAAAATACTGTTAGCAGCAACATTAACAAATACCTTTTCAAACTAGAGCAGGTCACTTTAAAGTGGGTGACAATAAATCATAATCACCTATATAAAAAATGTGTTTATCGGAGTTTCTGGAGGACAACATCAATTCAACATTTGTCCCATTTTAACTGAAAACAGTTAGGTCTTTACCTTCTCTTGTCTTTTTTCAAATGATGACTTTGATTCAAATTTTCCTGAGCTCGTAGACTTTCCTCCAAATATTTCCTCCATATCTTCTCCCTCACTGTCTTCATCCTCAGAGAGGTTGAAGGTCACTTTCTTGTGCGATTCCTTTGGCTGTATCTCCTCATCATTCCTAAAAATTGTCAAAATGTTAGTATTTTTATTTCTGTCTCAAATCTCAGTAGGCATAGGATGGTATACAGAAAATATGATAACCCTGAGAACAAATATCACATGACATATGGTACTTTCTGGTACAATAGTGTGGCCTTTTAAAACTGAGGAATGCCATGAAACTTGTTAATGTCCCAAGCGTTGCACTGCCATTTTAAGGACAAATAATAATTGATACAACAAATTATTGATTAATCAATCACTCTTACTCATTGTCACTCGCTTCTTCACTTTCATAGTCATCAGCAGTGTCTTCATGACTCTCTTCCGCTGACTGTTCATCTCGCTCTGCTGTTTGACCAACCACAGGATCAAAATAATCCTTGTACTTGAGATTCCTGGAGCTTTTACCCTGAAATATCAATTACATGGCATTATTAAACAATTTCTGAATGTGTTCCATGAAAATATAGAGGAAAAAACAGCAATTGACCCATACAGTATTTTTCTTTTTCTTATTGAAGGAAATTATTTGCTCCAGATCAAGATCATCATCCTCATCAGATGGCAGGTCTTGAAAATAGTCTACATCATCTTGATTGTCATTGTCCTTTCCTTCCCGTTTGTCCATATCATCAAGAAACGACTCCATTTCCGACAACTTGAAGAACTTATCATCAACTTCAGAAGGAATCCCCTTCAGTTTGGACCCTTTGGTATCAGTCTTTTTCTTTAGTTTCTCTCGTTTTTCCAAATCGTCCACATCAAAATCAAAATCTGAATCCTCATCTGTGTTTTCTTCCGCACTATCATCAGTCTTTATCCTTGATGGTTTTGTGTGTCTACCTCCCATTTTTCCTGTTCATTTTCTTTCTCCTCTTCCTCCTCCTCCTCATCATAAGTTTCTCCATCCCCTTCTTCATCCTCATTTTCTTCATCTTCCAGCACTGTTAGAGTCTCATCGGACACAACATCCTCCACAAACCGTTTAAAGTACTGTAGTACAGGGTCATTCTGAAGCTCCAACTCCTGCCAGATCTGTTCCTCATCAAAGTTGTCCACCACTAACTCAACCAGCGGACTGCCTTTATACTCTGCAGGCTCTTGGGCCTTCTGAAGTTCATACAGGGTCTTAGTGAGAGCGGTGAAGTCTGCTGCCACATCATCTTGAAGGCTGCAGAAGATAAATAAATGGTGGATCAATTGTTGTATATTTAACCTGCTTTCTTTATTTATTCATCTAGTCACATATAAATGCACACATTTAGCTTTATTTATTCAATGGGAGTCCTAAAAATATACATTTTTCTGTTTTTCTGTTGGAGAGAATTACTGTATATATATGCTAGCCTATATTAGTTAATTGTTTCTATTTCAAACTATGTAACTTTTAACTAACAGCATTAAAATGTGAAACCTGAAAGTCATTTGATGGTTCTAGTAGTAAGTTTAGCCAGGTACACTAATCTTCCCTCAATACATCTTATATGTCACTAGATTTAAATCCTTAAATTGTACGTAGCTTTGCTTTACAAAAGAGAATTTGCAATCAAAACAAAATTAACTGATGCCAAGTTTGGATCTTTTTTCAATATTGTGCTTTAATGAAACACAGGGAGTTGTAAGCCCATGCTACGTGTTAGCCGGGCTAAATTGACTATTAACCTAAGAGTAGTTACATTACAAGCTGAAGGTGAAAACCAAAAACCAAAAACAACATAAACTGTTACCTCAGAAAGGTTTCGAGGTTTGTACTGTTGACATTTATTTTCTTTACACATTCCTCTAACACGCTCCTCGTCGTTCCACTAGCCATGGTTTCCACATGTGTAGCTTGCTGTGTCGCAGGTAAACAGGGTCTACCACAAACTCTTCTGCTGCTATTGCGTTCCGGGAAACAAATATGGCGTCCGCTATCCTGAAGGTTGCAGGTAGGTTTGTGACAACACACTATAAAAACATGTATTGTTCCTTGTTAAATTAAACTTTAATGTCCGTATTGGCAATTTGGTACATTATTTTATTCTTTAACCTCCCTTTAAATAAAACCTCAATAGTGGTCGCGTACAACGCAGATATTAGTGTCGGGTGCATGCCTACTTGTTTTGTTGCCTTTTCCTAAAGTTTTAATCTCTTTGCAAGTTTTTATTAGCAGATTACATGACATGCAGGCAGTAGCAGACTACTGACAGGCAGATAAAACCAGTTATGTTATTTGTCAACGGTGCTTATTATTTGTGTACAGTAGGTTCGAATGTGATGGCTGAAATAATAGTATTCCAAAGCTGGGTTGTCCAAATGTAACCCCCAGGTTCCCCACTATAGATGCTGCATAAACCTTGTGTTTATAATGTGATTTTAAATGTGTGTGTAAATGTGATTTTTAGGTTTTTCCAGATGTTGTTGTGGCACACTTATGAGAGCGTACTCCACAACAACAGCCATTCATCAGGACTCCCTGGATCAGTGTGGAAGCTGGGGAGACTCAACCACATCGCCATTGCTGTGCCAGACATGGAGAGGGCCACATCTCTGTACAGAGACGTCCTGGGGGCCACTGTGAGTGACAAGGTCCCATTGCCGGAGCATGGCGTTTACACAGTCTTTGTGGAGCTGGGTAACACTAAACTGGAGCTGCTCCATCCTCTGGGGGAGAAAAGTCCCATCGCTGGCTTCTTACAGAAGAATAAGGCTGGAGGGATGCACCACATTTGTATAGAGGTGGGAGAGTTTTTAAAGCACTTAAAGGGTTACTTAGTCGTGGGAGTTGTAATAAAAATAAACTTTTAAAACATTGTTCTGATAAAATCTTTGCCAAAGATTAGGCGATATAATCAAACTATCATTTGTTCTTATAATAAAACGGTTATATGTCAACTAAAAAATATATGATTTTGGTCTAATAGGTGCATTTCACACTGAATTCTATTTCTAAAATCTGATTTTTGGTTGCAGGTTGATGACATTCAATGCAGCAATAACAAACCTGAAAGCAAAAAACATCAGGACTCTGTCTGCAGAGCCGAGAATCGGTGCGCACGGAAAACCTGTGATGTTTCTTCATCCAAAAGACTGTGATGGTGTTCTGGTGGAGCTGGAGGAGGCGTAAATATCTATCATAATAGATGGATGGAATAACTTATCAACACTCACTCAGCAAATGTCTTTCTTAGTTCTTTTGATATTGAGCAGAAGCATCTGTTCACACAATGGAAGTTATTGCTGATGCTTTTGGTTTGTAACTAACAGGAAAACATGAAATGTAACACACATTGCAGCCAGAATATAAAATCACTCATTCTGATTTGACACTGCATTGTAGGTGACAGACTTTATTTAGTTTTCAAGATATAATCTGGGAGTTATCTTCATCAGATTGCTCATGTATAGAGAGGGCCAGCTACATCATCTAAATATGAAAAGAAAATAAGCACAGAGTTATGTACATTTAAAATAGAATGAGAAAATCATTTTAATAATCACAGGATAATGGTCTCACACACTTTTGTGGTTCTAAAGTGTCATGTACAAATACAGATTGTTACCAAGACGTAACACCCTTGTTCCACATCAAACACCCAAATGCTTAAATGTTCACCACTTTCCTGAATGTTGATCTCCTAAAAAGGTGAAATAAAAGTACTAGATATAGACATCTGAACAAAAAATAAAAATGTACATTTATTTTTGTTTTGTTAATGTTGTGTGCATGTACCCATTGCTGTATGATGTTGTTACTCCAGTTCTCGGATTGCAGTGTAAATATTTTCTTACAAATGTCACATCTCAATGCAGAGTGATGCGACCCTATTATGTACAGGGTGATATGTTTATCAGTTTATCACACCAGCAGTTTGCCAGAGAAATGTGAACAATATGTTGATTGATCTTATCAGCTACTGACCTGACTGGATTTTTGTCTGGACCACTGTTTTCAGGCAGTCTTTGTGGATAAAGTTTAGTGAGCCGGAACAGTTGCAGGGTGAAAGCAAAGGGTTGGCTGGAGAGTTTTCAGTACACCAGCAGATTCGACACATGGCATCTTCATCTTGCGCATCACTTTTTTCATCCTCAACATCCTCCTCAACATCTTCCTCTACATCCTCCTCCACATCTTCCTCTACATCCTCCTCCACATCCTCCTCTACATCTTCCTCTACATCCTCCTCCACATCTTCCTCCACATCTTCCTCCACATCCTCCTCCACATCTTCCTCAACATCTTCCTCTACATCCTCCTCCACATCTTCCTCCACATCCTCTACATCCTCCTCAACATCTTCCTCCATAACCTCCTCATCTTCCTTCTCATCCCCTTCTACATCCTCCTCTACTGTCTGATCAGATGTTTCTAAAAACCTACAGTGACACACCAGGAAAATACACTTTTTTAAAGTGAAGAAAACGTTAACTGGACTTTAACTACTTTTCCAGTATCGCAATGTAATTTTTAATTTGAAAATACATAGCTCATATACAATAATGTATCAATATATATTTCAGATATTACATGTTGCAATACACAAATCCTTTGGAGCAGTGCAGTTGCAGATTTAATTTCACTCAGTCAGGACTCACCAAACCTCAAGCTGGACACCTATTTCTGGCCAGAAATAGGCTACATTTTAGCTGACCTGTTGGCCTTTGAAGTCAACCATACATTTGTCAGTGGATAGTCTCAGTCATCCAGGTCATAATTTCACATAGGTGATTGTCAGTACATGACCAATTATGTTGATGTAGATATACAAATTAAAAAGGAAGCCTCATTCAATATATAGGTCTACCCAGTTGCTCTCAACATAGGAAGGATGTGTGAATTTAAGCTATCTAGAGGCAAAAAAAAAAAAAGTATAAAAATGGTGAGCTTGTTATGTATCACCGTAATTCCTCACCTTATTCGGAGTTCATCTTCAGTCTGCTCCCTATTCTGGGCTGACGTGGAAAGGTTGTCTTCAGCAGCGGACTCCCACAGTTGCTGCCTGATGTTTTCTCCATTTACGTTTCTGCATATATTTCGAAAGCTTTGCTCCCATTTTTATGCAAACTAAATTAGCCAAGTTACAATGGCTGTTCTAAAATTGTGTTTAACCTGTAATAAAACACATTTTAGTATAAAAATTGAATTTTTAATTTAAATATCACAGATAAACTCACCTAGAGTGGCCTTGGAGGAAAAAGCTAAAAGCAGTAAGCTAAGCAAGCTAACATTATGGATTAGTTTAAACAATAATTCCACTGTATTTTATCTAGTGATCCGTTTCCATGGTGATAAAATAAAGTACTTCTTCGAACTTACGGTGTTTTTTTAAAAAAATCGGGATTAAGCTAAGTACAAAAGGCGGTGTGTTAAAGGCTAACTATATTAATCACAACTATTACCAAAAAAAAAAAAAAAAAAAAAAAAGTACCCTACCACTGAACCCCCATACAATTGGTTTACCATTAGAGGGCAGTAGACTTGGACCCATTACCGTCAATGCTTAGGCCACAGGAAACAAATGTCCCAACAACAAAAATTTAATTTTTACTGAGTAGAAAGTTGTCTTAAGTTAATACTAGTTATCTTTACAACAGCATGAAGAGTTTGATATTTCACTCTAGATTGGTTTTAAGTTTGATACATCTTTCACATTTCAAGAGGAATATTGCCTGCACTTATTTGTTGACATGAGGTATAGCCAGTGCTGTCTTCCTCCCCTGCCCCCCATTAGTTTGTCATAAAGTGGCCCATTTTTAACTCTGATGTATAACAAAGCTATAATGCAGTCTTCTGAGGGAAATACTTTCCTAAACATTCTGTGTTCCCCCACCTCAAGCACTGGGTATAGACTACAGGTAGTAAAACTCTAGGTCTCGAGAGGCAACTGGGGCGGCAGTAGCTCAGTGGGTAGAGCGGTCGTCTTTCAACCGGTAGGTAGGCGGTTCGATTCCCACTCTCCCCACAGTTCATACTGTCGTTGTGTCCTTAACCCACCTTGCCTCCAGTGACTGTAACACTGGTAATGTAAGTCGCTTTGGATGAAAGTGTCTGCTAAATGAATAAATGTAAACTAAAATATTTGGAATTTATAGTTGTATTTGGTGACAGAACCAAAAACTGAATGTTTTAAGCCAAAAATAAAAAAATAAAGTCAGAATTCAGAGGGTGGCGTTTATTTGGTTATCGTCTCATGGGTTAAAACAGCATACAGAAATGGGCCACAGGCCAAAAACATGTTTAGCTGATCACAATACTACGAATCATGCATTTTAGGTAATGTAGCATTTAAAAGAGAAGCAGGAATATGAATGACTAACAAGTATTGCAGATGACTTCATTTACTCAAGATATTAAGACGCAAAAGCAGACACACAAAGTATGCGTTTAATGATTTAGCTGCTTTCTTTGCCAAGAGTATGTTTGTCAAACAAGTACTCTGCCAGTCCATTCTGAGGTGCCCCCATGCGACGCAGGTTGGTCAACCAGTCCGCCAGCTCTTTAATAGACTTCACCTGCTCTTCCAGGAAGTGCGTCTCGATGAAATCACACATCTATCAAAACAGTGTATTTAGAGCCTAGTTAATAATGTTACAAGATCATAAAACAGACACATAACAGGCAGTTTTAGATGGTCCCACTACTGCCTCCAATAGATAAACTGGTAGAAACATTGTACTTATGGTGATGTATAGATTTAATTTGTAGAAAATATAACAATTCTTAGCCATGTAATTAGCGTTACTGCCTTTTGATTTTTGTAATTGTTATTTCTTACATGTGGGTCATTGTGATCAGAGCAGAGCTTGTGCAGGTCGAGCAGTGACTGGTTGACACTCTTCTCCAGCTGCAGGGAACACTCCAGGGCCTCAACGCCACTGGCCCATTCATCTCTGTCTGGTTTCTGCAAAGTAGAGCAGGTCACACCATGATAAAGACAAAGCGTTAGAATATTTGTTAGTACATAACTGTTTAACATTTTTCTAAAGGGCTTTGGTTGTGTGTGTGTGTATCACAGATAAGAGGTTGAGAACAGACACGCCCTATGTAACTTTTGCTGTTGCCACCCAATACCCGCCATAAGTATTCAAGTGCTCAAAAAACAATTACTGAAATAAATACTTGTTTTATATGAATAAAAGTGAATAATTTAGTGCAACAATAATATACCTTGATGTCTTGGAGAAAGATCCTGCCACCCCTCTGGTTCTGAAACTTCATCAATTTTTCAGCATGCTCTCGCTCCTCATGCGACTGATTACGGAAGAACTTGGCAAAGTTGTGCAATGCCTGGTCGTCCCGGTCAAAGTAGTATGACTGTAATGAATAACCATGAAAAGAACAAAAACCCATTTGGTTAGTGCTGTACTTTAGCAATACAGGTCAATTGTGCTTCTAATTTCATACATTTCAGGAGTAGAGCAAAGGTATAACAGAAAAGATAAAAAAAAAAGACTTAAACATTTAAATAAAAGCAGTGTTTGACACCAAAAATAAATAGATAATGAACTTTATCCCTGCTTTTATTACCCTAACTGCATGTCTGTCTAGTCAAAGATTAACCTCAAAAATGTTTAACAAGATAATTATGTTTTGAAGGGTTGTAAGTGATGTGCCAAACTGACTCAATAGTTTCGCCAGCGCTTTGAACCTTACCATGGACAGGTAAACGTAGGAGGCGTACAGCTCCAGATTAATCTGTCTGTTGATTGCAGCCTCGCAGTCCTGGTGGAAATTCTGTCTCACCTGGGAAGTCATGACTCTGGGGGAAAGAAAAAAAAAACAGAAATAATTAAACATTATATTTTGAACTGCTAACTACATTTACAAAGTTCTTGATCATTGAAGAAACATTCTACATTTAAAAAATAAAATAAAACGACTTGTTGGGGGGGATTCCAGAACACAACGTTAAAAAAAGGTTTTCATTTAGCGCGTAATATCTACTGAATTCTATGTAGTATGCTTCGCCATTTTTATATCAGTGAGTGTAGGCTGTAATGACGTGTGCAAAATGTTTAACAATACAAGCCCCATTTAAAATCATATAAAACAAGTCATTGCCTAAATATTTTTAGCTAAAACAGACACACTGACTGTAGAAGTAAATAAGCACTGCCAGTGTTTGTTGCGTAGCACATTCAATAAAAAGTGCGCACATTCAACACTGGTGCAATAAGTGCGCCAATAAAACCCCATTATGTGGCAGCACACGATGGTAAATTGTATTGTGAGCTATTACGTGCAATATATAAATGTTGTTTCTGTGTAAGATGCATGGAAGGCTGTACTTACCAAGTTCGCGTTTCTCGTGGAGGTTGAAAGGCTGCCTTTGTTAGCCCTTGTTAACACTAGTTAGCAAAACAAACCTCTTCAGCTAGCGAGCCAAGCGCGTTTCGAAAGAAGCAGAGATATACTGTTTTTTCTTTAAAGATATGTAGAATTAGTGATTTAACACAAATAAATTGTCCGAAAAACAGTAAAATGGTTGCCGTTCAAGCACTGTTGAAGCAGGTAACCTTTACTGTCCGCTAATGTCTGCTGAACTGAAGGGATCTTAAGTACAGCTCTAGATAAACGACATCCGGTTGTGTATGTTAGCGTCACTTCCGGGAGAATTAAGTAACCAGGGAGACATACCCGAAGCGAAAAAATATAGCTTTGTTTTTTATATAATGCTGCGCCTAGTTATACAGCTCTAAAGCCACACATACGTACATACAGTACGCAAACAGTTAGTGGTTAATGGACCACCTGATATTGATTTGAGTTATAGCCTAATTGTTTCTAATCGTCTGTTCGTATTAAAAATACTGCTGTAAATAAAACAGTGACGTGATAGAATTACCCAATCGACTGACTCAAAGTCTCATGCTGAAATTTGTACATTTGGGAATTTTATATATTGTACTGATGTTACTAATGTTCGTTTTCTGGCAACTACCCACGACACAGATAGTTAGATAACTTGCATTAATTGTTTTAAATATTAGCGCTGTATTATTTAAGTTTCTCCACACTTTTCACAATTCCTATCTTTGCTGATGTTTAAGGTCCGTCACGTCTAAGACGAAATAGTGCCAATTTGTTCAATTCACCGACAAAAGTTTGATTTAACACTCTTCTCTTTACTTTTATACATCCACAATGTTCGTGGAATACACCGTAACGGTCTCAATTTCTTCTAACGTTAAGTTTCAAGTTTTTGTGTGAGCGAATGCAGTGCGTATTGATACATACCGAAATGGCTGTTTTTAGAGTGAAATAAGTCATTTTTAATACAGGCTTCAGTTCATGACCTCACTGCACGAGTTACCCAAGACACTACATAACTCATTATCAAATAAAAAAAGTAATCCCAGGTTTGAAGGGTTAGAAACACAGTGCAGCCTCCTCTGCTGCTCACTTGCCTTTAATCCAATTTTGAATTTTGTAACTATGCAGAATGTCTCAGCCTAAAACTTATCATTGCTCACCTCAAATGTGCAGTGGCATAAACCAACCATGTGACTTAAAGTATGTATATCGATATAGCACAAATCAGTCTTTTATAATTTTTTATTAGAAAGTTTAGTCAAACAGGCCAAATCCCATGTCGTCATCGGACTCCTCCGACTCTTCTTTCTTCTCTTCTTTTTTCTCCTCAGCTGCAAAACAAAAATTGATTAGAAAATTGCATGTCAGACACATTGTGTTATGCTGAGAATAAAAAATTCTATAAACTAAATCAAGTATGCTGAAGGTGAAACTATGCCGTGGGTCAGTTAAAGACAAATGAGGTGCTAAATATGACGCTCACCTGCAGCAGCAGGGGCCGCGGCTCCACCAGCACCAGGAGCTGCAGAGCTGGCAACAGCAACGGCACCACCTGCAGGCATGCTGGCCAGCTTACCGTAGCCTGAAGAGAGGGATGGATAAACATGAGGTGCTGATGCTCAGAAAAAGGTCATATGACTATTTACCTGGAGTCTAGCTTTAATTAATCATTCACAAACTCACAAAAAACATTTATTCAATAAAACTGCAGAATGAGTTCAAACTGCATTATCTTCACATCAAGTGAATATAATAAGTGATTATTTTCTTATGGAAGCAGATGCTAGACTGTAAAAATAAATGTATTTTGGGGGTTAAATACATTTTTAGTATAATGTATGGCATTTATCATGTAGTTTGTGTTTGAAGCAGATTTTAACAACCAGGTTTAGAAGAAATTCAAACAAGGCTTGAAAATGGATCCCCACTGAAGCTTGTGCACACTCACCTGAGGCAATCACCTCATTTACATTTTTCCCCTTGAGCTCTGAGATGACCTATGGTGAAAATAAAAAATCCAAATGTCAACCTCAAAGCCAGTCGTAGTCTCGGCAAACCCACAATAACAGTCTGTACCTTTCCCAGGCGTGTGTCTTCAGTCTCAATGCCTACACTTTCCAGGATCTTCTTGATGTCCTTGGCCTCAGGATTGTCATTGCCTCCAAGGGTGGCAAGAAGGTAAGCAGCAACGTAACGCATCCTGAAAAATCAAATGGCAACAATATCAAATGGAGTTATCCATCTGTATTTTTAATTCATCAAAAAAAAAAAAATACTTCTTTAAGCCAGCAAGAAACATGTTGCAAAAATTCATGGTGGATTAATGCCTGGTAATGAACAGCTTTTGTAGCAGCAATGCGACTGATTAGCAGCAAATAGTTTAGTTCATATTTCCTCTTTTATACTCAAGTCTTAAGAGAGTGATGGCATGTCAAACTTCAAAAGGTTTGCGTTTATAATCAAGTGACTTAATCCAAGACTTGAGTACAGAGGCGAATACCGAGTCCACAAAAAATACATAAAGGTTGGCCATAAGCATAATTCAAGCATCGTTCTCCCATTTATATAGCGAGAGCAGCATTTGGACACAGATTTATGATCTGGACCCTCGACAGGGCTAATTTATATACAAAGCCAGGGTGAAACTTTTTTCCACATGCAGCGGCTTTATCATCTGCCACTGTAGTCGGTAGCTACACATACACACTTTGAACAAACTAACCCTCGAATTCGGCTCTTTCATACTTATAATATGGAGGTATTGGTTCATAGCAGGTCTATTAACATTGTGTCGCATTTTCCCTGTGATTTTGCGGAGAAATCTTATTTTAGAGCGATACTCACTTGAGCTACAAAGGCGGACGCGTGTTCACGGCGAGGTTAGCACGGGCAGAAAGGAAGTGACGTCGAAGGAACAAAGCGGAAGAAGACTTACATCTTCTTCGTTTGTAGTGAAAATAGAAAGTATGGTTAGCGCCTTCTGCTGCTCTATACCAACACATGATGTCTAAACCCGAACCATCTCCAGGAGCAGCTACATTAGCTTTTCGCCCCTCTATGGCTCCCATTATCCCGTACAGGACGGCTAAATGTGGCTGGATGTATTCCATTAAGGAAAGTGGATCGCTTTGTGTGCATCACTGCATGGCCCTAGGCTGTCTGACCAAACCTAATCATACACAGAACCATTTTGTTGTACATCCTTAATCAGTTTAGAAGGAGAATAAAAAAAACTCTCAAGACTAATTTCTCCACCATCAATTGTATTCAGCTCCAGGCATTACATGTAGTCTATTTACCTGCTGTTTGTAGCCTAGTTTTATGTCTTACTTTAATACTAAAACTGAAAACATCTATTAACAGTTATCCCTGTGTAATACATTACATTACAATGTCTGTTCATCTCCTACTAACCCTCTGCACTGTCTAGTTTTAAACTCCCAACAGTCACCAAAATTCACAAATCTAAACCATCTACATCTTCATCTACAAACTTTATCCTTTGCCCTAAACATTAGTCAAAGCTTATAACCAGCATTACACTTTCCTCTCTATAGGTCTTGTGCCATCATTATTCAAAACCACAATTATTTCGCCTGTTTAGAAACCTCCAATTTAAATAATTCCCACCCAATATAAAACTTACCCTTTCTCTCTAAAATCCTGGAAAAATGGTTGCTGCTCAGGACCACGAACATCTCTCAACACAATCATCTCTATTCCGTATCATCCATAAGCCAGGCACAGCCCTTAGCAGGGGACAAGATAGATGTAGCAGACCACTGTTGTGAAATACATAATTCTGGAAAGAAAACATGAAGGTGATTCACCTATAGTATCTCTGTTTTGTTAATTTGGCAGAGGTCAGGTCTGCTGGTTGGTTGTTACAAAAGAGTAATCACAAGCCCCACTTACTATCTGTCGTGTCTGTTTTGTTCCTCCTTGTGTTTCTCAAACCCAAAGGTCCTGACCATAGATTATGTATACAGTACACCCAACAGTCTTTTAGGGATTTTCGACTTTCTGCTCAGTCACCAAGTACAGCTCGAGGGGGAATTTGTTTAGTTTTTATCTATATACCTTTAATATATACCTGCTTTTTGTAGTAAATTGGTGTTATGTAAAGACAACAATACATTAAAGAGCTAGTCATGTTTTTCTTCTTCCATTAACTAAAATGGTATAATTCAGTTTATGCAGCTAAATCAGTTGCCATTGACCAATTGGCAGAAAATGTGAAGTAAACCATGCTCAGTTGAGAGTATGCATCCTCAGCATGAAAAACTAGCAGCTGTGCCTTCATCTGAGCTTCAGTGTGACAAATGTGGCACACAGATTCTCACACAGATTTATGATGATATTTGAGAAAGTTTGGTCTAACAGTGTTTCCATTGGATTTATTTGGTATTCACTTAAACTCCAAACTATAAAAACCTCCTTAAAATTAGGCTTTTACAGTTATTCAAGAAGATGCTTTGTGTTGTTTTTTTTTTTTTTTGTCTTGTCATATTATATCATATTATGACAAAACAACACATTTATTATGCCCGTCTCTGAGACTTGTTTTAATGTAAAAAAAAAAAGGTTGAAGTAAAATCTGGACTCGGTTTTCAAGGTGAAGATGTTTCGTCTCTATTCCAAGAGACAATTCTGTCAATTCTGACAATGAATTGAATGAATCTGACAATGACAATTGAATTCTTTTTTTCAAGATGCCCTGGATGACTGAGAACCTTCACAGACACTTGTTTTAATGTAAAACCAAAAAAGACAACTAAAAAAGCTAAACTTTAAGCAGTTTATTAAGACTTAATTGGGATTTTTATGCTCTACATCACAACATTTTACATTCCACATTAATGTTAACAATTAATTAGACAGCAAACCAGAAAGAACAAAGGGACAACACAATTAAGGAAGAAGCCTAAACAAGCACTAAACATTTCAAAACATTATCAAAAGTTTCACAAATGTAGCAAGTTTGGTCTTAAAATGAAGGAAATCTGCTCAGATCTCAGAAAAAACTCAGTCAGTTCTCACTTAATGTTCAAAAGAAAAAATCAGATCAGACTTGTTTTCTGAGACTTGGCTGATTGCCATGGTACTCGATCAAAATAAAGTACCAGACATTCCTCACAATATTTTATTTTTTTAGGAAAATTACTTATAAAAATTGAGAAAATATCAAAAGAAAACTATTATAAAAAATACTCTATTGACCATTTGAATAGACAAAGAACAAAGGGTAGAAAGGTAAAGAGTGTATCGCAAAGGTGTTGGACAAATGTGACATTCAGGAGTTTGTAATATCATGCCAAGTGTTTTTTGTGATCATTTATGAATGAATAAATGTGTTAGAGTTGCGACACATTTACAAACTACACATTAGTAAGACATTTACGCCTTTATGTACACGCCAATGCGTTGTAACCCTCACAATTTAAACAAGCTCTACGTGGAAATTTAAACATCACCTATTGTGACAAACGTAATGCAGCACGAGTCTAGTAACATTTGAAAAATCCATTGTGTCAAATCCTAGCAATTCAAAAATGTTTAAGCGTATCTTATTGCATGTCTTCACACAGCCTCAAGTGACATTCTAACATTCAACAGGAAACCATTAAATGAAGTTTGTTTTCACCGATTTTGCATAGAAAACTATAGCTGCAGATAGTTTTTGGAGTTTTCACAAATTCCCCTTCAGGATCCCAGTAAAACAAACGTCAAGTGCAGAAAATTTAGACGTGTCAATAGCAAGTTTCAAATACAGCCACAACAACCAACACGTTCATCTAGATTCACGTTGTTGTGTAGGCTAAAGATCAAAGTGGTATTAATGGCTTGATGTACAGTGATTCCACAAAGTATTTTTAGCAAAATGTATTGTTCTTTTAAGGGTCAAACATTAAGCATATTTTACAGCAAATTGTTGATGTGATATTTTCCATCTTTTCTCAGGCAACATTAACTCAAATGGGCAAAGAGACAATCAGTGATCTGCATTTTGGTAAATGATTGATATACTGCATAACTACTGAAACTATGCAACAAAACAACACATTTAAACTTTAAGCACATACAGAAACCAAACAGCCAAACTAAACTTCCATAATGCCATTCAAATACAGACCTTTTGCTCTATTCACATCCCAATAGCTTCTATCTGATTCTCCCATATTCATCCTGAGCTTGGACAAATATTATGGCTTGTTCAGCTAAAGCCTCATCTTTACTATATACAGAACATAGCATCTAAAATAAAATAAAAAACATTAATGCTTATAAATATCTAAAATAAGTCACAGATTTGACAGGGCATGTTTTATAACCACCTTATCAAAAATAATGGAGCTGAAATAAACTATGAAATAAAATTTTACATTCTTACATAAAACTGTGATGCAGTGTGCAGTATTTAAATTACATTAAGATTACTGAGCCAATAAAGAAGTAACAACCATTCAAGGTTACTGAATGGTTACTTACTTAAAGTAAGAATTGCACATAAATGTAAATTAAACTGTTCAAATGGATTACATCTGGACTGACACATGATAAAATAACATTTACAGTACTTGTAATTTTATAGAGAGAATACAGCCGTTATACAATTGTTTCCCATAAACATCGTTTGAGAAAACAACAGTGATGTAAACTTGTGCTTGAGATTACCGTGACGTCAATAATTCTTGTCTTATTTTTTAACTGACTGACACAAACAATGCCAAGGAAGAGACTTTAGTCGAGATCAAAGACAAGTGTTGTGTAACTCGTCTCTTAATGAAAAGAAAAGCATAAAACATGTACGGTTTTGTTTTATGTCAAGGCAAATTAGTCAGAGACTGAATGTGTTTCCTCTCATTGCCATGTTGAGTGAAGGGTTTATTATGTTCATATATAAAAAGAATGCAAGTCTCAAATCACGGCAGGGATTTCTCAAGTGTTTCTGAGCTCCCAGTTAAAGATCACACCCCTCTTTACAACATCAAGAATCACAACAATCTCATAAAACAAAGACAAAACATCATTAATTTGAATATTTTAGTCCCGCCGTTCACATTTTCTGTAAAAATTTATTTAATTTACTCACACAAGTGCTGAAAAAAAATATTGCAAATACGAAAAAAGTGATGAAGCATTTGAAGCAATTTCTTTCTTTAAGTTATCACCAGTAGTTGTTTTAAAACCATTTAAAGGAAAAACAAACTGTGAACACAGTACACAAGAAAATAGATTTGCCATTAGGCACTTGGTAGTAGTTGTGATAGAAGAATTAAAAACACTACCATCCCAGCCAAAGGACTTATGTAGTTGGTCACAGATTGCATCCATTTTGTCAAAACAAAAACAGAAGAAAAAAAAAAAAAAAAAAAAAAAAGCACAAATGCGAGTGCCCAACTATAGTGACAATCATAGTTATTCTAGTGTTCAGCAAAATACTTAGTGTTTATACAGTAACAAAAGAAGTATTAAAATGCTAAACGCACAGTATTTAGAGTTTGTGTGGGTGGGAAGTACATATCAACTTAGACTTGTTTGTTACACATGTAGGGCTGGGAAATAAGAAATAAGACCAGAGCAGATGTTTAGAAGGCTCGAGGAGGAGAAACAAGGGAGCTGGGCATCAAAATGGAAAAATCCTACTGGGGATAGTTGTTCTGTTGTCTGCGTTTTGCTGACCTCATTTTCTCAAACCGTGACTCCATTTCCTCTAGGACTTTGGGGGTGTACCTTACTACCAGTTTAACTGTGCCCTGGGCTGCTTTTAGGAGTTCCACTGCCTTTTCATGGTGCTCTCCCTCCACACTCTGAAAAAGAGAAATACAGGGTATAATGCAGTGAGATGCGAGCTCAAAGAGGCAGGATCACACTGGCAATCTACGCCAATCTTTTTATAAACTAAATAACTAACAGAGTCTTGCAGGTTAGTTAAAATGGCAAAGGTTTGTTTGGTTGTTTAATAATTATTTTGTTTTTAATGATTTAATGACACTCAATAACAAGTAACATACCACTCCGTTGACCGAGAGAAGCTGGTCACCTCTCTTCAGGCCACCGTGTCGGTCAGCAATGCCGCCTGGGATGATCCGTGAAATGTATATGGGTGAGTTTTGCTCCTTCCCACCCATAATATTAAATCCCAGGCCTTCTTCAGTCTTGGGCAGCTCCACCACACGTGGATGTGAGTGTCCTTCACTTGCTGCAAAAGCTGCCACAGTGGCCTGAAAAGAACAAGTGGTAACACCATTTTAAAATAAGTTATGATTATGAACAGATGCAATGTAGTGGTAGAAAAAGACAATTTAGCATTTATTAAAAACACAGAGTGAAAAATATACATCACTTAACTCAGTTAATAGCATAGAAGAAGATTATTGCAGTGTTAACAGTACCTTTGCTGTGGCATTGGCCCTGACCTCAGGAGTGCTGTTGATGTCAACAGTTTCATACACATGCTCATAAACCTAAAGAAACAAAGAGAACCGATATAAGAGTCATGAGAAGACTAGTTTACAGTGCACAATTAGCTAATTCTTGAATTTATAAGAAACATCTAGGCATCTAATTTGAGCAAGGAGAAAGGGGCTCACTTCTCGGACAGCATTGCAGAATTCACTCTGAAGGACCCTTTGTAGAGCCTGCAGCTTCTGAGGAGGCACTTCCCCTGTTCGCTGCAGTTTATCCAACAGTTCAATGGCACGGTTAATGTCTGACAATAAAATAAGCAAAATGTTCAGTAAAATAATGTAGGCCCATGAGACATATGACTGATTCATATGGCTCCTGTTCTAATTAATATATGATACTATATTAAATTTAACTGTGTTTACCCTCTAATTAAAATATCTCTAAATTTGGAATTGTGGTCACTACAATAACCAGCAGACAGTGATTCAGACTTAGGCTAATTTGCAATGCATTAGCAAAGGACTAAGCAGCTAATACCAACATTTATATTAGCGAGATATATTTGCTATCTCTTAAATTAATCTATGATTGTGTAACTACAATGTACCTTAATTCTTAATAACTCATAATTGTGAGTGTCGCTCACTGTCAGTCAATAATATCGCTAGCTGTTAGCCTGCTACACTGATTAGCTAACACAATGTAACAGCAAAATAATACCATTTGCCACAAAACAGTTTAACAAATGATACATCATACACGTTCATATCCATTATTGGTTATTACAATTGTGTTGCAAAAATTATTTAAGCAATAAACTACTAAACAGCAGATCTCTTTGGCGAATGCTAATAAAGAGGAGCATAAGTCTCTCCGTGTCGGTCACCATAAATATTTTTCAGCTAGCCTCAGTTAGCCAATTAACTTTACCTCTTTCCAGCCGCACAGGCTCCCCAAGTGACGCCATTCTTAAAATCAGAGTTTTCCCGTTTACAGACAAAGTTCACAAAATAAAAATATGGAAAACTAAAATTGTTAATCTCTGCTAACGTCGGGAGTGCTTAGCCCGGACGATAAATCAGATTAGCCAAGTTAGCTGCTAGGCTAGCTGCCAGTGTCATGATGCGTTCAACGTAGTCTCGGAAAGTAAACCCCCATCAACTCTCGAGCAACCCTCCTTCGTCATTATTATTAAGTAGTCTATTCTAAAGAAAGTGTTAATCTGCAACAACTACACAAAATGAACCTATACAGTAATGGCAACAAATATATGAATAAATACACGTTAAATGTAAAGCGAATATATTACAAATATAACGTGTATTAGACTAGTCTATTCTGTGTGATAACATTTAGACAGACCTAAAAAAAAAAAAAAAACCCTGACAAAATGTACACACTATTTAACCTCGGTGACTGCTAGATGGAAACATGTTCTGTTTCAGATCCGTGAGAATGGCAAAGTCCGTTTTTAGCAGTACCAAATCTTTCTTGGTTTTGACTGATGCCTTGAACTAACTCTATCTACTTCCCTCTAGCGACAAAACCAATGGACGAAACACGCGATGTATCATGTTGCCTCACTGTTCGATTTGATTAGTATTATGTCATTTGAAAACTTGATATTGTGTATTGTGTTATTATTTGCCCATTTACTATATTGTCCTGAATAGGATACTTCTTATTTTTCATTCATTCATTCATTCATTCATTCATTCATTCATTCATTCATTCATTCATTCATTCATTCATTCATTCATTTATTGTTTTTATTTTTAATTCTTCTTGGTCTAAAACAATATGGAACAGACCTACATTTTACTACAATTTCTAGTTGCATTTTCAACTTTTCAGCCTGGACAGAGCTCTTTATGGTGTCTCAAGAGGGCTCATTCATTCTGTTACTTCTTGCTGTCCTTCTTCAGGCTTCTTCTTCAGGGTCCCGGAAAATAGGACAGAGAGAGGAGCCTCTCATCTCTTCATGCATACAAAATTTCCCAAATGTCTGAATGCTTGACCTCTTCTTTTTTGAAGCTACACTTACCTTAAAGTAGACGCAGACAGAAAAAGGTAAGCTATAACAGCTACTTCAGGTTTGTTCTGCAGGCCCGTTTGGAACTGATCCATGCAATTATTAAAGTAAAAAGATGAAAACTTTCTGGTGGTGGTACATTAGGACTACACTCTGGCATTTCAACTTGGCAAGAAAGGTGTGGTATGTTATGTGCTGATTTATTATGTGCTTCAGGGAATGTTCTTGCTGCACCAGCCGCCTATAGTTCCCAGAGCAGTCCCCCAGACTGGCTTTTGCTGACTATAACACTCATTATTTTGACTCCTTTCTTTTGTGGGAGAATTACATATAAATCTGTTTCCTAATACTGTTGTGTTTGTTCTGTATTTAAATACACACAAAGCGGGTGGGTGAATCAATCAGTGTCAAATATGCAATGCCTCATATGCACCCATAGCTTAAGGTACTAGTCTGCACATGTGTGTAGGTGCTTCATGCTGTCATGTTTGTAAAATTTCATTTGCGACAATCAAGCAAGCCTACAATATTGTGTGAGGTTTAGTCTGTGGAGATGAAATGAGGCGAGAAATACCATGTTTCAATGGAGATTATCATCTAATAAAAATACTACAAAAATACCTCATCTCTAGCTCATTGGGTTTGTGCATATGCATGTTAGTGTGTTCCTGTTGGTGTCACATTTATCCTTCCTCAGAATACACTGCTGAAACTTTATCAACATTGATTTTGTTTTTCAGTTGCCTATAGTCATTTTTATTTCTTCAAATATTTCAGTTTAATATTGCAAACAACTTCACAACATACAAAATGAATAATATTAACCCAGAAACATGTCATGAATAGATTTTATCTATATATATCTATATATATCTATATAGATATATATAGATATATATATAATTTTTTATATATATCTTGTCCTCTGGTGGGGATAAAAAAATAAACAGCAAAGCTTTGACAACAGCACCTTGACATAGTATGTAGTTCCAACATTACCTTGAGAAGTTTAGAACAGTAAACAGATAAATTACTGAAGAGAAAAGTAGTTTTCTGTTGAATATGTAAACCGGATGTTTTTGGTAAGCATCATATCCTTTTTTGTAAGTGGAGAATTTTTCAATTCACAATTGAAGCAGCATGCAAGCTTTTAAAGATGGAGCTGTCCTCCTTCATTCCTTGCCTGTTTTTTTTTTCCTTCATTTTCTAATTCTTGGCAACGTAAACAAATCACAATGTCTTGGAGGAATGTGACAGTAATTTAAACTGGGCGCAAATGACTGATTAGATTTTTTTTAATTGTTTACAAGGTCATGAATATGTTCAATAAATAGACTGTAGTATCACTTTTACTGTATAAACTTCATCTTTTTTTACATGCAGTCCATAAAATTTTCATTTGACGGAATAATTTACCCTGTTATGTATATATACAAATAGATATTTTCTCTGTATTCTCTTTTTTAAACTCTTCAATAAAATCTATACATTTTATACACTATCTCCCTCTTTTAATGGTCAATGTGCATACACATGAAGTGTCTATCCTTATAAACCGCCAGCCGATCTTCTTTTTGCTATCCATGGTAAGTGCTCGCACGTAGGACTGGGTTGTCCTGCATTGGGAATTATAATGCCGCTTGTCTATTCCTCTGCAGCCTTCCTTTGTGTACCCCATGGGGTTGCATTTGGTCTCATAAAAGTATTGCTTCAGTTGGCCATTGGGGACAGGGACCTTTTCCATGACGGTAACTGTCTGCCCAGACATGTCTATTGCCGTCTTTTTATCCACAGCTGTCACCCACTGGCTAATACTGTCACACACACTCAGCTCTCCACGTCGCGAGGGGTCCGAGTGTCGTCGCACCCGCATGGACATGTTCGCAGCATCCAGATAGTTTTTGTATTCCTCCAGGAGAAAGAGCAACGGCGGCTCCAAAGGCACTTGGTTGCTGATCATCACCCGTGAGTTGTACAAGTCGACATCCTTCGTCTCTGCGGCGACCACAGGGGACACCCCCCCACCACCTCCCTGGCTCTTCTCGGCCCCTGGTCCCAGATGCGCCGCTTCGCCCTCAACCTCGAGCAGCTCCTCTATCACCTGCTCGAACGTGTCTGTGAGCGCAGCCAGCTCCCCGGGCCCGCCGCTGCTCTGAGGAGTCCCATGGCCCCGTGCAGCAGTCGCAGCAGCGCCCAAGTAGCCCTCCGTCCGATGGCCCCTCATACCCGGGGCGTCTCTCAGGGGCGCGGCTCTCATGCAACTGAAGTACGAAATTACCATAGTAAGGAACAGGATGGTCATCACTCTTCTAACCTGGTGGAACTGCAAAAGAAAGACAACAGAGAAGAGGGATGTTGATTAGTAAAAGAGCTCTTTCAACAATGGGCTGACTATATTTGTTATGCACATCATAGATTGTTCAATCACAGTCTTTCTTTTCAAGCCAAAATATGAGCCATGAACAGATTATTTTATTAAAGTGAGTTTTTTTTTTATTGTTTGCAAACTGTAATCATTTAAGTCCTGTGTGATGTCTGGCCTAGGTTTTGGTTTGTTGGCAGCGCTGCACAAAAGCTGCACTGAGCAATTCAAGGATAGGATCTTTTACAAAAGAATATTACACAAATTGATGAGAAGCCATTTTTTAAAAGTATTTTTGGATGCTCGAATATGTTGGATTGTTGAAAGGCTGAACCTGTACCTCATCTCCATCAAATTAATATATTACAAATGAATAATAATAATAATAATAATGGATTGGATTTATATAGTGCTTTTCAAGGCTCTCAAAGCACTTTACAAAGTCCATATTAACATTTCTATTCATCAGGACAAGGCTTCTTATCAGTCAATTTGTTTTAATAACATAATTGTCAGGAACAAATCATTGAGGAGACATTTAAAGATTAATTTAGAAAGCATATGTGCATGTTTGCATTGGAACATGAGATTGTTTGTTTCTGCTGTCAGGGAGCGCTTGCGTTTGGACTGAGTAAATATTATCCATCTACTAACAAAGTGACCCGTTCTCGATTGTAGACGTCGCTTATTAAAAGGGGATTTCGTGTCAGCTTTGACAAATGTTATAATATTTAAAACAGGTCTGTGTTGTTTGACAGGAAGAGGGACAGTGATTTCTGTGTGACGCTGGTCAACACTGAGAGCACCGCAAAATGAACCGACAGGATGTAATGAACAACTGAATGGCAGAAAGGTGTGTCATCGTCCGCTGACATCTTAGTATTGACTCTGGAGAAATCAAATCACCAGCAGTGGAAAGAGTCGGAACCCTGAGCGATATACAATAGTTTGCCTCCTTTACCGACAAGATGTTCTAAAACCCACAGAAAGAATTGGTTGGACTTCCCATGGCCAAAGATATAAGAGCAAGCATAATGAGAGAAATCTAGATCTCATTTCCATTGGGGCTCATTTAAAAATAGCCTGACCGAGACTGTGACTGCACACTGCCCATCCTGACCAGGAAAACACAAAATCCAACTGGACACGAGGACCTTTAAGGCATAAAACCCCACCTTAAAAGGCATTTGTTTCATTGTTAATTGGTATCTGGGGCTGTGGCTGCAATTAACCAACACCACGGGACTGCCACAGAGTCTAAAAATAGATGTGCTGGGAGTCTCACAGTCTCTATTCAGAATATCACATAGTTCTTCTTAATGAGCCACTCACTCCCTGAGCTCCGTGACGTGCACGTCCCAAGTTGGGTGTCTGCTAAGGGGAGGGCATCAGGAGGAGACGGCCTGATGGGGGATATTTCCTCTCACTAAAGTCAACAACGAGGACAAACCCAAAAGTTACCAGTTTCCGATAAAGGTTTTGATGCCGACGCAGCCTTTCCAGCACTGAATATTGCTTACGGGATTGAGGCCAGTCACCGGCTTTATGTGTAGGATGCATTTAGGCTGATATTATTATCAGCATTGCACTCAATTGGTTCCACTTCCACATGAAGGAAATGAACGGCTGATTACTGTTAGGCGTCAAACTTCATGCTGGAAATGGTGCAGACCAAGTGCTGCATCTTCCGTAATAGACCACAGGGGTAATATTGCAGTAGCAGGGGGTGGAGAGAGTGCCAGCGTCATTTCGCAGCATAACAACCACAGATGACGTCTCTTCCAGGTCTCCATAGGGGAGCCAATGGAGGGGAGGAGGTTGCTGGGGGTAATGCCACTCAATGGTGTGCAATTGCGAGTTGTTCCCCTGGGTCCCCTCACACCGGGAACAACAAATGATTTTATTTCTATCTCTGAGATTTCCTGTTTGCATCAGGACAATCAATAGGGCTTATGCTCTCAATCAACATCCTGGTAAAAGGCAATAAAGCCAATGAATCATTTAATTGCTGTGGGACCGACTGAAAATCACGAGCTTATATCTACAACAGGGTAAATGTGACAAGCAATTAGTTTTCTTCTGTTTTACACATCCACCGAAAGCACACTTTATGTGCACTGCTGGATTTCAATGTTAATACAAATGTGGCTTAATACAATGAGCATGAATAATAAAGCACGAAAGGAGGCTGTATACTTAAAGGGAAACTAGGAAGAGCAAAATGGTTTGTAGCACATTAAAGATCATTGCTTTTGTTACAATTGTATGCCCTGATTTTATCCTGTAGTGTCAATGTGACACTCTGAAACACTGAGAGGGGAGTACATGTTCAAAGCTGACAACACAGATCCTGTAATAACCACTGCACAAACAAGGCCTTTATTCACAACAACACAGCTTGAGCATGAAACACCAAGAACAATATGTGCACAGGGGCAGGTTAGTGTGCGGACATATTTGCGTTTGACTACCTGTTTGTCTGCTTGTGGAGCTGCACCGCTGTACGATGGGGATACGCAACTTACCCTTGCATTTATTCTGTGTGCCAGGTGGGGATTACAGTGATAAATGCCTCCTTTGACAGATGTTGAAAAGTTTCTCTGAAGCATGATAGGACTAGCACTGTTAATACAGCCGATAATATTCTTCTACCTCACTGCACATGTCAGCACACTTTATGGCTCCATCTTTAACAACTGCACCTGATATCAACCCGTTAGACATCAAACATTAAAATGAAGATGATGTACAATTTAAATGGAGATGTCTGACTTCTACACCTCAGCACTGTCTTTGTTCAATTCTTTCACTGCTGTCTCGGTTCGACGTGTTTTGTCATGTTCTTATATGTTAAGCACTTAATGCTTCGTAATAAAAAAAAAAAGGGCCAAAAACATCCATCCCACAATATTAGTCTCCTAAAGGACCCCTTGTGTGCCACAATGCAACACTTAAAAATGCAACTAGAGTTGTCCACAGTAATGGCTGACACATGTGGAAGCTTGCTGCCTTCGTTGGGATCTGTTTTCAATCTGACACCGTTTCAAAGCATGTTTAGTAATAGATGAGCACGGCTGAAGGATTATACCTGGCCTTGTCGGAGCCAGCCCCAGCCACTGCCACACATAAAGCCAGCCATTCAAACAACTGCTGAGTGATGCCACCTAACCAAATGAGTAGCCACTCCCCTCCAACACAACAAATTGACGACTCAACCAATATCCAGCACTGTGTATGACTTCAGGATCTGCACAATATGACCTCATATCACCTGTTAATAAGTTAACATGACACCTCTGCATTGGATTCATTTTGATAATTTTACAAAAATACACCAGGGTTTCAAATAAAGGCTGCCGTTCAGGTTTCCGAACACTAGAGGGCGCATGAGACCGTGAAATTCTGTGCCGATCCTGTTTCCCTCCACCTCTGAGGGTCCCTGCTCTGAGCACCCTCCTTCACATGAAACTGAAGATAGATAGATAGATAGATAGATAGATAGATAGATAGATAGATAGATAGATAGATAGATAGATAGATAGATAGATAGATAGATAGATAGATAGATAGATAGATAGATAGCATAAAACATTATAAATTGCAACCCACATTCAGTTGTCATTAAACCGTGATCCAAACTGGGCTCCTCCAAAAACTTCTTGGACCAAACATGTTCATCATAAATGAGCCAGCTTTGCACCACATTAAAAATGAGACTTTAAAATAAGCAATTTGAAGTTAGTATACAACAAGTCTTTGGGTATAGCCCCAGCAGAGTGTACGGTGTTGGCTAACGTAGCCTATGTAGCTCAGGTTTCTTATAAAGTCTTAATGAGTTCATCAAAGTTTTTGGTCTTTTCCAAAACAACACCACAAAAAGTGACTGGACACTGTGTTCGTAAGACTGTAATGAGGGGTTCGGCAAAATTACACACACATTTTGGTCATTCTTACGCGCCTGAAGTATCCAAAGTGTCTGATTTCATAGATTGGATACTCTCCACTTTGTTACTTCATAGGAATAATAAACATCCACATTGGTAGGGCTGGTTCAAGTCTATGAAAGAAAAAGAAAAGAAAAAAGGAAAAACCCTTCGTTTCATGGAGATTACATGGTGCCCGGGCCCTTGCTGTGTTCTGGAAACCCAATCAACATAATAACTCCGTTTTTTATTAATGAACGGGAGGATAAGGTTACACATATCCCTCTCAGTCTGTTCGCAGGAGAACCGGACTTGATCGAGCTACTTTTAGCCCCCTCCTTCCCTCCCTCATTCTATACACACAAACACACGCACACACACCTCGACAATCAACATTTAAATAAAAGTGCGTAAAATAAGTTGAGAGAAACAAACAGAAAACATACCTTTTACTGCCCAAGTCGTAAAACAGACCATTCAACAGGACAGTGTCATCTGGGACGTTTTAGACAAACTCCCAGCTCTGAGCAATTAACTTTAAGCGGTATTTTCCTCTCTCTTTTCCCAAGACAAGCTTCAGGATATCTTTTCTTCAGCTTTGGAGCAAATATATTAAATTATTGATGGTGGAAATTGCATGGATGAGGTAACGCACTCCCATGGCTGCGCGGCGCGTTTGGAGATCGTTTAGAGATCGTGTCAAAGTGAAGTTGTCGCATGGTGAAAGAGAAAAAACGCCGCACTAAGAGCAGCAATAGCAGCAGCACACGGTGGATGAGAGACCTCTGAAGCTGAAATGAGAGGCCGAGGCAAACTACAGTAACTTTACTACACACACACAATGACGCTGCAACATGTGACCTGCCGCTGGCTGACTGGTCGCCACAAAAACTGTTTAAACAAGCTTGAGGCGGAACTTGCGCTTTGGTTTGTCCGCCAGCATCTACTACAAGCGTTTGCTAATATACACACATATATATATATCCTACATAGAGGCTATATAAAGCACAAAGCCCTCCACTCTGCACTCCTCTTCCGTATTCTTATGCTCAGTGAGTTCAAAGAGGCTTTTGCGTAACAGCGCGTCTCCACCAAAGTCGTGATACACCGCGAGTGGTTTAGACTTGGCCTATTTGTGTAAAATTAGGCGAGCAGGGAACTAAAAAAAGCGCGTTTCTGTCTCTAAACAGCACACAGTGAGGGGGATAGATGCGTTGTATTAAAATAAGCTTTGGATCTGATGCTGTGCGTCGTTTTGCGTCAGCATCTAACCCAATTATAGCTCTATATGAGGTTTTCCTGGATGTATTTTAAAGCATCCATACAGAAGGATGCTTTAAAGAGGATGTGTCTTAAAGCATTCTTCCATACGGCCAGGTTTAGCTCAATATTAATGCACTCTTAGTTTTGAACACATGACCTGAACAATGGTTTGAACTTGTGTTTAAAGATGCAATAAGGTCTAGCCAAAAGAGTGAATACACAAAATCTGTATAAGTGTATAGGCAGTGAGGACAAAGTTTCAATTAAAATAACCACCCTCAATAGGCATCAATAGTACAGAGTGATCTGGATAGTAAAATGTGTGTTGATGTGGACCACACCACCAAGAACACAGTCAAAACAAAAGTATTGCAAATGGATGTAAAAGCTGAATATACTGTATAAAGTTGTGTACTTTCTTGAGGTTTTAAAGTCTTGTCTCCACAACAGATGGACGCCTCCCCTGCAATGCTCTGCAGTGTAGTAATCAGCCTTTCACAGAATACTCAGACCAAATGAATGCTAAATAAACACCTTTAAATTGCAGCCACAAAGCTTACTTAGAGAATGAAAGGGGGCTTCCACTCATCAGAGCAAACTGAGAACAAACCACTCCCATTACTATTTAAATAAAGATGTCAGTGGAGCCACAACCTTTCAATGGGTGATTTTGGAAATACAGGAGTGAGTATAATGGAGAAATAGCAGCTCATTATCCTTGTGACCTGGCCTCGGTCCAGTGCAAAGATTTATTGTGATGCGTTTGCTATATTGCCATCATGACTTTCCCCTGCACAAGCTTATGAGCTCGAATGCTCTTGTTTGGCATGTAGCAGTATGGGAGTGGATGCTCACACCTGCTTAATGAGTCACTCCCACCTCCAACACACCCGGGGACATGCCAAGATAGATATAGCCCTCCCCAAAGGCTCGCAGGAGGTGAGAGCAAACTCTGGATGACAAAGAGTTGCATCAGCAATCACTGAGCGACATGACTCCAAAGAGGATAAAAAAATGCACACTGCACAAGGGGCTGTTCCAAACAAGTAATTTATAAATAAATCACTTGGCATCTCATTAGAAGAGCAAAACAACAACATGGTCTCTCTCCATTTTGCAAATACAGCACAACATCAGAGAGGGGTTTTGGCTTGCATGTTCCTGAGGCTGGTTTTTGTGAATGAAATTTGGAGATGAGGTAAAGAGAAATGGTATTTGTTGGCTTATCTGAGTGAAACTTGAACAGAAGTGTGTGGCCAACCAGCTGTCCATCTAAAACTACTAAACCACTATTTCATCGGAACTGAGGTATACGATTTCTGTAGGTTTAAGATTTCTCCATGCGACGCCATGCAGGGACAATGACTTCAAACTGTCTCAGTGGTGCTAGGGATCTTTTGTCTTCGTCAGTTTTGAGACAAAGACAGAAGTGATATAGGTTTTGTTGACATGTTCATTTCTAGACCACAGTTGGGTCATTGCCTAAACATCTTTAAACCTTTTGGCAGTTTGTGCCGCAGAGAGACGAAAGAACCATGGGAGCTGACAACATGACACACATGTATAACCTTTCAAGGCTCTTCTCTCTTGCCAAACTGCAGGTCCGCACTGCCGAGAGCTCCACAAGTGCAAATGTGCCGTCTTTGTGCAAAACATGGATGAAATGACATTTAGCAGAAATGACATTTTCACTGGGGATAAAAAGGCACCAAAGGTATTTTGATCAAAGTCATTGAAAAGCCATCTAGAACAAAAACACATCAACAGGACTGGGTAACGTCTGAGGTATAATGACGTAAATCCTGAGGTGGAGAACAGTGACTGCTAAACAGATAAAGACTGGTATAAGGCCTGCAATAAAACGTTGTAGTGATTGTTTAATGCCATGCCACTTGTGAACACAATAACCTTTATTTTAATCAGGAGTCAGACACAGGGGACCAGTCTTTTTTGTATCCATACACAGCTGATACATATTATGTCTACATGCAAATGACTTATTATAGTGGCTGGCTCTGTCTGTCTATACTCCTTGGCTTGTATACACACACACACACTCTCCCTACCCCCACCACCTCACATATCTCACCCTCGACTCCTTCCTACTCCCCAGTCCAATATCACCACAGCATCAATAACCTTTTGGTTCAGTTTTTTATATATATACACAAATGAGCCTGAAGGAAGCTAAATCAGTGAGTGCATGACTGGTTTGTTTAATATTATGACACATACTGGCATTCATAGAGAATTTTAAATGATCAAACAGATAAAAATCCAGTGAATACTTAGGCGATATGTAATATTGTTAAAGGAAGCTGAACAAACATTTTCTCGCACACAGTCACAGATCTTTGTGGTCCGCCGCCAATATATTCACTAAAACTATCCACAGCCTATTAATAACGTGTCGTGGGCTTGTGCACTGTAAAAAAAAAAATCAACAAAATACTAAAAACAACCGTGTGACGAAAAGCTGATAATTAAGAATTGAAATAAGGCACAAGGCCTCCTGCCAGAACTTGTTTAAACAAGCCTGCTAATTGGATGGAGGTGTTGACAATGGAGATGATGGTGACGCTGGTGGTGACTAAAGCAGCCGCACAAGACACAGAAGCAAAGGCAAAACGGAATAGAAGAAGAGGATCTTCCCTCAAGGTGAATTTGTTCGTTAAATTCGGCGATGTCGTGGCGTCGGCCTCAAAAATGATTATTATTTTATTCCGCTTATATGATACATTTACCAAAAGTGGAAGTAGTGAGGCGACACACTGGAATTAAATGCCTAGCAACAACTACAATTTAAACGCTAAGCAACGTCTGAGCGAATGGACGTTATATCATGATGGAATGTGCACTAAATAAATGCGTAACAACGTGGAGACATGTGTCCTCACCAAAGTGGCCCATGGGCCTATAGGGAATTATTATTAAACACATTTAAATAAACATATTTGACCAAATAAAAAATTTACCATTGTCGTCCCCTGCCTTTGGTGAGCTTCGCCATTTTCGCCCTAACATCTGTTTATAAGGTGTTAGATACATCCCATGGCTGTTCTGATCAGTTGAAAAAGAACAAAATGTTTACACAGCGTAAAACTGACATTGTAAGAGCCATTAGCGCGACTTTAGTATCAAAATAGAAAAGAAGACCATTCAGACGGGTTTATAAATATAAAGAAAATACGTATGCAGCACAAAAACGACATAATGAGGTTAAATTACCTTAACAGCTTTTAAATCAATCAAAGGTTGTTAATGAGCATCGTTTTGACACGATGGGACCTTCCAATTAATGACGCTCAGCAAACATCGTTGTTTTTGTTTTTTTATTAAAAGTTGTTTGGGTTTTTTTAGGCCCTAAGAAATAATTTCACATTCGCAGTGAAGCCTCCATCCTGACGCCCACCCCAACTCTGCAGAGCTGAGAGTGCAGAGAGAGGGAGAGGAGGGAGATTCTCGGGAAAGATAACGCACGCAGGGACGCGCGCGGCCGCACACAAGAGCGTGCAGCCCCATTTATGGACTGATCCGCTGACGTACATTGCAGAAAAGTGCTATAAAAAAACCTTCATACATACAAAGTGTGTCGTGCCACCCCACAGACCCCTCCTAACCCGCCTTCGCTCATCCCTCCTCCTTCACCCAACACGCCCACGCCCACGCCATAATCCCACGTCTCAGTGCAAGAGGAGGGAAATAATAAATATACTGCTACATTATCGCAAAAATACAATAAACGAAACAATTAAAATACTCATCGAAAAAAAGTTAAAGGCGTTGTAATCCATTCACGAAACAATTGTTATCACTCAATGACGTTAGAGCCGTAAGAGGTGAAAAACATATTGTTATAATTTCGGCTTTTATTATGAATGCCCGGAAGCCTAATAAGTCATCTGATCTATTTTTGGTTTAATAGGCAGTACAATTGAATAATCGATCTGCGCAAATGGCGTTGAAATTCCCCTAAACGCCACAGTATTTTAATAATAACATTGAGATAAATAGATTGTATTTTGTTCCCGAAAAAATCCGTCATTTCAAAAACTATCGTTGATTAAAACAGCGCTGGTAGTCAGTGGGCGTTGGGGCTTTTCTCTTCCCTTGCAGTTTTCTTCCAAGCTTCGTCTGTCTCGGATCAGAAATCTTAAATCTTGTGAGGAGTGCAATATCCTCGTCAGCTTCTGCATCAATTTTTTAGATATACTTTACAGTGAAAATTCGGGAATCAAAATAACAAATCTCACAGTAATCATTGGCCCCACCGCCAACAACAACAACAATAATAGTATTTTAGTCAAAATAGAAAGAATGAAAAATCGATGCGTCCGGAACAAGCCTTTATCTTATCTCTCTCCATCATTTTCAGCCATCACATCTGTCAGTGATGCGCTCTGACCACGCCCATCTTCATTTTAATTTATTTTTTTAACCCGGAATTATAGCAGTGTGACAATTTTCTCACAGTTAAACGCAATTTTGCACAGGTTCATATGTTTTTCTACGCGTGTACTCCTTTCGACATCTATGTTTTCTTTTTACGCATAAAGCACCGGCGAAGACAAAAGCGAGCAGAGGCTTATGGGGGAGCAGGTGAAGTGAAAAGAACCTTATGAATGAAACCGTAGAGCGGTCGTAGTAAAAACACAAGTGATTTGATGGCGATGGCGATGACGGCGGGAGGGGTGGAGGGGGGGTCTGGGAGGGAGGGGGTAAAGTGTAGGGCTATTTTTGGGAGATAACAAAAAAAAAAAAAAAAAAAAAAAAAAAAAGAAATACACAGACATCAAGAAAAAACATGAATGCAGCAGACCAAATAGGAAAATAAGACATCCATATGACATCCAGATAGATAGATAGATAGATAGATAGATAGATAGATAGATAGATAGATAGATAGATAGATAGATAGATAGATAGATAGATAGATAGATAGATAGATAGATAGATAGATAGATAGATAGATGGATACGTGCATCATAGAAGGATCACTGCAGCGTCTTTAAGTCCCATATTGGGAGCATGATTAGGCACAACGCAACGATTACGCAAATTATGTTGCAGCAGACACTGTTCGGAAACTCCAAAAACGCTTTCCAAAGAGCCGTACTTAAAGCACGAAGAACACCAGCCCCATTTAGCGCTTTTACGCCTGAGATTAAAAAAATAAAAACAGCCCATGTGAACGTACAGTAGGCAGAAGAAAGATAAGTTCTGTTCAAATCAGCTAAGGTTTGCGAGGTAGACTACACTATTAGTCACTTGGGTTGGGATCACGCTTCATTTCGGAGATATTCCGGTCACTGAAGGAACAATGAAAAGCTGGCAGCATGCTGTACTTATTAAAAGCCCAAGTTCACATGTGAGAAAAGCCAGAAAGAAGCGCGTATAGCAACAAAAGAGTGACATGAAAACAATGGATTGTGCTCTTACCTTTTACAAGGGGCTGACAACCACTATGTGCGTGGTTAGATCTCCGCGACCAACACTTGCATGTCCCAAAGTTTAACGCAGTGTGGGGGGGCTGCTTATAGGTAGCGACAATGAGATGTGCAAAACACCAGACGCCCTAACATTGATACTTTAACCAGAACACATCTTTGAAGCACAAGCTCCTTAAACAGCAAGCGCTTTCCTTCCTTGTTTTATTTTTTAAAGGAGGCTATCCGCTTTCCGTTTACAAAGACCAAAGGCTCCCTCAGAATAAGCTTACCAAAAGTTGAAAAACAATCCCAGGTTTGGCAAAGGGGGTTGGGAAAAGAGAGAAAAGAGAGTTGGCGTCCACTCGGCGTGTTAGTCCATGCACGTCTTCGGTGCCTCTGTCCAACGTGCTGAAAGCATAACACAGTAACTATGAGGGGCCAACAAAATGTCTATAGACTTTTTTGAGAGCCCACTTTAAACCGCTTTTTACTCAGCGGCTTCCCACAGCCTTGTCACGTGTAAATTTCACCCCCCTTGCCAAACCAGACCCGTTAATATTTGATCACATGTTGGTTGGACATTTCTTTCCAGATAGCAGCACCTTTATCACAATTAAACCGGCCACATCGTTTACGCGTAACACAATAATAATGCAAGTCTCTGCAAATACAAGGATTTCTTCTGAATGACAGTGTCACATATACAAGTGGCACATGTTGCTTTGTTAATATAAATATTATACATACATACATACATACATACATACATACATACATACATACATACATACATACATACATACATACATACATACATACATACATACATACATACATACATACATACATACATACATACATACATACATACATCTGTAAGCTACACACAGCACATGAGATCCACAGCAGAGCGCAGACACAGGGTAAAATTTTCCCTCTTTCCAGCCTTACTCTCTCACTGTACCGGCATATCCCAAGCTGAGAAATGCCACACAATCTTTTTACAACAAGCTTTGTCAACATCAGCCTCATCAGACATGAGTCTCGATACTGACTTTCTCAAGTAGCCAGAGACCAGCCCTAATGCAAGAGCAAACACCACCAACCAAGCAAGCACGACTATATTTACTGCTAATCAGCTCCTTATATTGTATGCTGCTGTTTCCATTGCTACTTACCATTTTCCCCTACGCTGTCCTGGAGATAGAAGTGTCTTAATATCCACTCACTCCAACAGATGCTGGTAGGTAATGTGTCTTGTTTGAAGTCATCATATGAGAACTTCTGCTGTGCTCAGTAGATCGCCCACCACTTCGCTGACTTATGAATCTAATAACCCTTTGCAATATCGGCTTGCTTAAACTCTCTTAGGCAACACCTGGGTGGCTCTACAGAAATGGCAAATATCAACAACAGTGCAGGCTAGTCAGAAAAGCTTGTCAGATGTACGTAACACCCTCGCCTGGACAACGCCATTAAGGGTCTTACGTGATTGAAATTAGCGACTGGAATCCAAGTTTATAGCGGGGGTACTGGGTCTTGACTGCTCGCTCGTTCACTGCCTCAAATGTTTAAATCCGCATCGAGCTAAATAAAACTTCTGAGACCATATTCACGTGTTTGTGTTAGAGGCTGTTAACTCCCTCTTTGGCGGTGATCCATAGATTATGAGCCAATTACGCACGAACTTAACTGGTCATTTTGGATTTTCTTTATACACGGCAACAAAACACAAATAGGACGCCGACAGCGCCCCGGTGCCTCCCTGCCAACTTCTAGAAGAACTTGTTGCTGCTCAAAAAAAGAGATCCAGCGCCACTTTTTGTTCCATCTCATCACATACTTACATCAGACTTAGTTGAAGTGCTTCGTTTTGTTTTGTTTCGTTTTTTCCACAGACAGAACAGAAATCGAGAAGTTAATCCGTCTTCCAGGTGCGATTTTGGGTTAGTGTGAGAGGAGAGCAGTGCCTTTGGAGCCAGGACAGGACTGCTTAATTTTCGATCATAAATATTTTGAAGTTCAAAGGCGAAATCTGTTTTCTGTAAAATTCCATCAGTTGCACTACCAACACTCCACCATCTGATTGTTATGCAGTGACGAAGCGCTGTGCAAGTGATGCCCCAAATGTACTAAGTAACATGAGTAATAGGTGATATGCCTGACTCGTTGCCAGCATTTCCAAAACTTTTGCAAGGGAAGTGTCATATTCGTGGTATAAATGTACTTTGTCTTACTTTGTGAAAATCATAAGAAGCGGCACGTTTTTGAAATTTGTAGGTGTTTGTCTGCGAGAAACAATAGCATCAATCTGACGGATCCATGGACGTCTTTGGCAACACAAAGAAATAAGTCAAGGCTTTGTACTGAATTGTGAGCAGGAACACATCAGAGCAGGGGCGGTTCAAGGGGAGTTCAGGACATTTTGTTTATCGTAGTTTGCTGGATGTGTTTAACATGTGGAAACCCCTGAAACTGAGTCATTGTGTCTAACACCAGCTCTCCCAGTATAAATCAACTCCTGAAATATATTTCATCACCAAGTTTGTGCTGTCAGTTTAATCTGTGACACAGTTTTAAAGTGTTTTCTTGGCAAATTCACTTGCTTCTAATTCAGTCTGACTACGCATGTACCCTGTCATCTCACTTCTGGAGACAGTGCCAAACACATTTTTGCTGAAATGCTGAAGACACAAGATGGCATGATCACATAAAATGACTCCATTGCTTTTTTAAAAGTACTTTTTGGGGAAGCAACAAGTGACTGACCAGAGAGTCACATACTTGAGTTCTCATCACCAAAGCCACTCTAAATGTAGGTTTTTCACACAGTGGCTACATAGCAGACTCCTAATAAAATGGTAGTGACGTAAAAGGCATACATGCTTAGCTGTAGACTTCATGCTGTGGATAAACAATTCACTTCAATCCCTTTCCACATGATTAAATGATTAGGATGTATGTGTCCCATCACCTCTAAGGCTCCTACAATCATCCTACACGGTGAGTCCTCTTTGCTTCTTGACGTGGTAACTTGACTTTCTCCTACTTGTGATGTTGTTAACACTTCCTCTGCTCCCACAGCTTTCACACAGACTCTGATACTGACTCATGCTCGTCCCTTTTTTCTACTATCCATACCCTCCCCCGCACTCTTCGCCACAATGTCTTATGGCCGAGTCCGAGGTCACGGATCAATCACTTCATCCCCTGGGCTGCATATGACTGCGTGACATTTTACTCCACGGGCAGCCAAGATACTTCACCCCCTGTGAGTGTGTACTTCTCATATTATTTATATGTACAGAGATGTCTGTGATAGGCAAGTGTCTATACTGTTTTTAAGCTTGCAGACAATTGCTCTGTGAGTAGGAAGAAGTGTGGGGAAAGGGGTTTTGTCAGAGGGGCACATTGACCCTGCAGATCTGATTTGACTGCTGTATAGTAACATGGACTGCTACATCTTAAAGGAAGCTTATACTGCCCTATTTAATACCAAGGAGCCATTAAAATGACTTTGAGGTGATTTTAAAGCTAGGTATTTTATGGGGAAAAAATTATGTTTTATGTTAAAGGCAATGAAACAACAATAAGCATAAAAAGCAAGACCTTTCACAAAATTACGAAAAACAACCATGAAGTGCCTTAGTTTACTATATATTACAGCCGACATATACTTGTATGTTGTTTAGATCAAAGCATTTATTTAGATACCCAAGTAGCCATCCCAAATGTTCCAGCTAAATACTAAATGTTAAAAAGCAACTTTTTCCCTCAATCTGTCACAGAACAAAACCTAATTCACTGCCTGAAAAAGTGATCTTCTCCACCTTCTCCAGTGACAACTGAATAAAAAAAAATCCTTGCATTAAATAAAACATATTGAGCCTTTTTAATGCTGCAGTCATCATACATTCCTGTTTACATCTGCTAATTACATTTGGGCCTTGACTGGTCTCAGGAATCATTACTAAAATGCACTGTGCCAGCCTAAAATTTTGAGTCTATCAGCACTTTCCTTTCCCCTCGCTGTAATGACAACTATTAAGCTTGAATGAAACCAGACAGGGCTGTGTATCATTACTCTATCGTAATCTTTCGTTCCATAAATATTGATAACCGGGCCCCACGTCATATGCTACTAGTACTTTGTGTTTAAAAATAGCGGGTTATCTCTTACAGTCAGTTATACCCTTCTCTTACGCACACATCCCTCGTACCTTTGGTATCAACAGGAAGTAGAGCCTTGAGAGCAAACAGCGGACAACAAAGACTCTGAGTATACAAGAGTCGTTTTAGTGCTTTATGTTAGCGTACAGTGTGGAGTAAGGCCGTAATCAGATTTAATTTGAGATACAAATTCTCTCTCCCTTAATATTTATTTAAGTCTTCCTTCAGAGTGAGCTATATATTCTCCATAATCTGTAAGAATATTGCTACACAACAGTCAGAGAATAGTTAAACAATGGTATTCACTTTATGTTTTGCTTTTTCTCATGCATTAATATTTAAATTAAAGATGTTTAATTTATTGAATGTGGTAAAACTACAATAATTTTTTATTTTTAAAAGCACTGCAAAGTAAAAATAATACCTGTACAAATTTTATTATAGTGCATTGTCATAATGCCAAAACTCTTAGTGTCAAATGTTGTGTTTATACCATAGACTTCAGGAGTAGCCAAAGGATAAAGTTACATCATCATCATCCCCATAATAATAATAATAATAATAATAATAATGATAATAATAATAATAATAATAATAATAACAATAATAATAATAATAATAATAATAATAATAATAATAATAATAATAATAATAATAATAACTATCTAGGTATTTTATGGGGGGAAAAAATTTTGTTTTATGTTGAAGGCATAACAATGAAACAACAATAAATGCGAAAAGGGGTGCACGTGGCAGAGTGGTTAGCACTCCTGCCTCACAGCAAGAAGGTCGTGAGTTCAAAACCGGCCAACTCAAAACATTCTCGGTCGACTCTGGTCTTTCTGTGAGGAGTCTGCATGTCCTCCACGTGTTACCGTGGGTTCTCTTCGGGTACTCCAGCTTCCTCCCACCGTCCAAAGACATGCATGTACAGGTTGATTGGCAAATCTAAAGTGTCCCTAGTGAATGAATGTGCGAGTGAATGATTGTCTGTCACTGTCTGTCACTGTCTGTCTCTAAATGTTAGCCCTGCGACTAACTGGCCACTATCCAGGGTGTACCCCGCCTCAGGCCCAAAGCTGCTGGGATAGGCTCCAGTCACCCTTGACCCCTAACGGGACTAAGCGGAAAGCTCAAATCTGTCCTGCTGCTTCATAATATTTCTTTAGAGTGTGGAATCAATTATCGGGTTCGATCAGTGACTAATAGGTCTTCAGAAAGGAACATTGCACTGTAAATGATCATCCTACTGCCACCATACTTCACAGTGATGCCAGGCACCGGAGTTTGTGCTAATTTCACTGTTCGTATAGAGTGACGGACAGTTAGAGGATGGATGGTATTTGGGTTGCCCCACTGGCTTAGCAGGATGAAATTAAACCCAGTGTGTCCATGTGATATTGAAGCTTCCTACATGACTTAGCTTTCATCCATCTTTCTCCTTTACATCTTGTACAAACAGCAGGCGACTATGTAAACTCTGCCTTAAAGCGCCTGAGAGGAGAAATCTGGAGCTCAGGGTGTGACATATAAGTGCATTGATCTCTTAACGCTGACTAACGCCCGTCTGCTCAACAGGCTGCAAGTCGAGGATGTGGCCTGTCCACCATTAGCTTTATGGCTGCCTGGGCGAGATGTGTTATCTGCCTGCCACGGGATGGGGAAAGCTGACAGAGTGTGCAGCAAGGAGGAGGAGGGTAAATGGAATTTTTTAAATTTTATTTGTCTTTGATTTGTCTCAGGAAAAAGTGCAACGACATCAAAACATGTCCTAAAGCAGATCTCAGCTCCCGGACTGTGTGAATGAAATGCATTATGTTTAATTCTGCAGCTCTGAGATTGGAGTGTGGGCCTTTTGTGTAAGCTTGAATGTCTACAGGAGAATTTGAATAGATATATTTGCATCTTGTTGCTTAGCCAAAGGCATTATTGGTTCCCAGTGGTAGTGACCTGAAATTTTGCATGCAACTCTTGAAAATGGTAGAGCCCCTTTATGATGAGTTGAAGACAATACAAGTGAGTGACTGACCTTCAGTGCAGCGTAACTGTGTAACACGGTGACAAAGGTGTTCACATTGCATGATTGTCCCTTCGTCCCAGTTTTTCTGATGAACTCTACAAGGAGAAGCACAGAGAGGTTTACGTACATACTTAGAAATCTTGTATAAAAGAAATACTCTGCATAATATTGTACCTTAAAAGTGTACTGTGATGCTATGACTTGCAAATAGACATAAAAAGGTTCTGTAAATTCATTTAAAAGCTGTTTAATAAATTAAAATATTTTGTGAAGTTTTCAGCAGGATTAAACAAGGAAGAACAAAATGTGTTTCTCTAATACAAGAGCATTTTACCGCAACATTCACTTAAAAAAACATGTTAAACTAACAGCAACTTTTGCCTCTACTTGACAGTCAGCAAACAAGGTGAGAGAGAGGGGAATGACATTGGGCAAAGGACCCAAGCTGGTTTTTAACCCGCGTCACTCAGGCATTCACCAGATTAGCCACGAGGTGCCCCAACACGTTTTAACTTTCCCAGAAAATACATAGTCTTGTAATCCTCAAAAATGTGGTCTTATGATTATTTTAAAGGTTTGGTTCATTTTAAGATGAATAAAGGAATCAGTATGGCCCATGTCCAGTTGATCAGACAATCCACAAAGTAACAACATTTTCTATAACATTGTATAAAATAGCCAACTGTAAATACTGAGACATAACAGTCCTATTTGAGTTTACATAGTCCTTAAGATGCAAAGTCTGAAATGTTTCATTGGGTTGAGTTTGATTTGTGTCTGTTTACTGTCATGGGCTTACTTTTGTCATTAACAGCAGATCCATTCAGTTAATTGTTCAGGTTCAGGGTAGTTTCTTATGAAAAACTAGACTGATTTCCAAATCTTTTTACGTCTGTGTGTATATTTCATAGACCCTTTTTGTGTTTGTAAACATAGGTATCTTGGTGCTGTCAGTTAAGCACGACCACAATACATTTTCAAACAGAACTAACATTAGCCACCAAAAATTGCAAATTATGCAAAAAAATGTGTTTAATGTCTGTGCCTCGAAAGAACATTTGTGACTACCTATATAATTTTATTTTTAAACCAGGCCAGTTAACTGCTCAACTAATTTGCTTAGCTTATAGTTACCATGCTAATTTATACATTTCTATGCTAATGTATCCTGTCTGATTTGTTTTTACTGTTGCATTGTGCTCCTTTCTTGACAACTGTATTGAAAACAAGGAGTCCGTTTGTCGTATTTGCTAACTCGTTAAAATAAACGTAAAGGTTTGGTCCTTCCGTCAGGCCTGTGCAGTTATTGCTGACGTCACTTGTGGAAGGAGTGTGGTCCTCAAAAATAGCTTAGGTCAAAAGTTCAATTTTACCATGTGTTGCTATGTAAATGTTACTATGGCAATTATTCGGAAAACTAAAACAGCATCAGCTCAGAGACAACATTTGGTTGTCGTAGTAACAAAGGACTCAGGAAAGTGTTACTGCAACTTTCCAGGCTCATGTTCAGTGATCTATGTTCTAACTTCATAAAACTATTTAAAAATGTGAATGTTATAAATAGGCTAAGTGATGGTGGTTGTTACTATGGCAACAATGGCCTAAATTTTGAGTTAGCTTGGAGATAAGGTGACTAAAGCTTGGCACATACTACAGAGGAGGAGGCTTGTGACTATGGACAGGACTTATCTGTAACTAAACAGGGGCTCATGTGTCACATTGTACAGCAAAGGCCCGACAAGATAAACCTCAACATTACAACAGTTAGGAGTTTTGTATTAACTATTGAAATAAGCTGCTCAATCATTTTCCTTTTGAAGATAAAAGACCTTGACCTTGAAATGATTCAAACAAATTTAAAATGATGAATCTAGGAACATTTTATTCATTAACATTTGAAAATGGATTGCATAACATTGATAGAGAAGAAATAGATTTGGAAAAACTATTTGAAGTGCAGTTTAAGGGGTATTATGCCTGATTTGAAAATATTTGTTAAAGTACTCAATACAAAGCTGCATTTTTAAACAGAAATGTTAATGGATTCCATTGCTATAAAATAAAGAGGAATAAATACAACTTTATGAATGACTTGAACAACATGTATGTTACATGTTAACACAATAAATGAAGAATATTCTACATCTATGTAAAGTGAGTCTTGAATGTGACAGTAAATGGTTGTGGCTCTAAAATTAACTGGAAAATTTTCAGGGTGTACCCTACAACACGCTCAAACCAGAAGAAAATAAAAAGCACTTGGTCTGTTTGTATTTTAAATCATATTTGTTTTAAATATACTTAAGTTAAAACTGCCAACATTCATAAATAAACAGCGTCACATGGTCAGGAGATGTTTTTCCATTTCTGAACTGCATGCCCTTTTCGTCCCCCCTGCGCACTCCCTCGTAATGAAGTCAAACGAGACCCCCACCCCCATTACAGCTGACAGACAGACAGTAGGCACAAGGTTTAAAATAAAGGTCTTAAAGGGAATAAAAGCTTTGCAAGTGAATGGCGAGGTGAATTGTTAAGGATAATACAATGGAGTGGGATTTCTTGTGCATTTGTCTAAGAGGGATACCCCAGCCAAAGTTTCTCTATACATCAAAGGACCACCGCAAATAAAAGCACACTTGTCAGTGGTGAACAAACTGCCTCTTTTGTGCACTCTACCAACCAAATTCGGGCCTTTGGATGTACAACACTGCAAAGAAGACATACTATTCACATGACATGCTTTGCTCTCTGGTGGTTTGCCGTGCGCCTTTGTCTGGCCCTGACCAGGACAGATATAAAATATCACTGGATCAAACTCCTTTCAGTGCCTTTTACTCACTGTTAGAGACTCCCGTTACACTCCCTCCCCCTACGCTCCCCCAATTCTTTCTTTTCTTAAACAAAGTAAACTTGATGCAGCCAGATAACACTTGCAGCCTCAGGCCAAATGCCCAAAAAATGAGTCTCAGGTTCATTCAGTATTTTTTGCAAATGGTCTTGTACAAACTGTGGTCAGACAGACTGGACATGTTTTACTGTTGCCTCCAGAAATCTTTGTCCATGTTTGGTTTCACGTTTCACTTTAAGCATCTGTTGAACGCATCTTTTAAATTCCTCCCATCATTTTTTTTTCTTCATCCACGCCGAGTAAAAAAAGGAAAAACAGATACAGACTTCCCGCCCGCACACAAACTCTCTTTGACACGACTCACTGCTAGAAGCATTTACCTGAATATACCACTCGTGATGAGCACACGTTTCTCCCACCATCACGCACAAGTAAGTATTTAAAGTCTAGAAGTATCACTTTTAAAGGCGCATTTCTATTAAGTGGGATGCTATAAATCAGGTTATAGTTTGGAACATTGATCGTATTTGGAGCAAACTTTCCAAACGTATACTGCATTTCCATTAATTAAGAATAAAGAGCAAAGGTAATCCTCCTTCAGCGATGCCTGAGGCTGGAGGTACAGTATTGTTCAAAATAATAGCAGTACAATGTGACTAACCAGAATAATCCAGGTTTTTAGTATATTTTTTATTGCTAAGTGGCAAACAAATTACCACTAGGTGCAGTAGGTTCTCAAAAAACAAACAAGACCCAGCATTCATGATATGCACACTCTTAAGGCTGCACTGCATTGTACTGCTATTATTTTGAACAATACTGTATAGCCTTATACTGCATTTTTTTGTCTAGTGTGATCTTGACTAGAGCACGAGCAAATTAAAAACTTCAACAAATGTCACTATTTTGAATTGAAAAAAAGTGACAGTACCAACAGAAAATGAAAAGGCCAACATTTGCAAAGACTTAGGTATAATAAATGAACAACTGGTTGGAAGTTACCACAGCAATTTTATCCAATCAGAGCATTATTTACAAAGATTTGTCGTGAAACCTATGATATACCCATAACTGCCTGTAATGTCATACCATTGGTCCAATCCAGTGGTGGTTTGGTGAAAATCCTTTATAGAAACAAGATGGATGTCTGTGTATGAGTGAACTCACAAATCTCACAAGAATCCAGCTGCTGCTTAATGTTTTAAAAGAAAAACACAAAGTTACAGTCAGACTGCAAGCTTTTTTTTTTTTTATTAGATTTGTTTATTTCTTTAGGACAGCGTACAGTCTACATTAAGCCAGAGCAGAGATGCTTGTACCAGATTATAGCTTAACAGCTAATTTCCATCTGTAGTCCTATATTGTACATGTTTTTGGTGGTAGGGGAAACCGGAGTACCCGGAGGAAACCTACGCAGACACAGGGAGAACATGCAAACTCCACACAGAAAGGCCCTGCCCTGGATGGGAATCGAACCCAGGACCTTCTTGCTGTAAGGCAGAAAGGCCCTGCCCTGGATGGGAATTGAACCCAGGACCTTCTTGCTGTAAGGCAGAAAGGCCCTGCCCTGGATGGGAATTGAACCCAGGACCTTCTTGCTGTGAGGCAGGCGTGCTAACCACTTTGCCACTGTGCTGTTTCTAGTGTTTAGACAGTTTAACTACTGAACACTAGAAACAGCAAGAAATGACTAAAACCTAAGCATTAAGCAACACACTTTTCACTCAAACTGTTTTTCATGTGGAAATCTATTTCATGATTAGCTTGTTGCCAACATGCAAAGCTCTATCCAATTCTTTCTTTTTTGTTGAAAGGTCATGATGAAAACATTTGATGCTGGAAGACTAAATGTTTGCCCGGTGCTTGTTCATTTCTAAAAGACATTGTTTATTTAGAATACATTAGACACCTGGCCTTTCTGTGAGGAGTCTGCAGGTCCTCCCAGCGTTACTGTGTTTTCTCTCTGGGTACCATCCAAAGACATGTAGGTCAATTGTACGGAAGGCCCTTTAAGGATTTGGTGACACTTTATTTCACACTACACTTGATACATTGTATCTACTTCCTTGTGTAACAAACAGTGCACTTACATATTGTAGGTAGGGTTTATCGGTTTTCTCGATGATATCCCCTGACATGTTCTTACAGTTTGTTACACAGTGTGTTACATTGTACTTAATGAGGTAGATACAATGTATCAGGTGTAGTGTAAAATAAAGTGTGACCAAGGATTGGTGCTGATGTTGCCGATATCAGCCTTATTCCTTCCTTCCTAGGTTCAAAAAGTCTACCTGTATTACTAGTGGGCAAAATTGATTTAGTAACTGTTTTTGGCCCCCACTAGTAGCACTATTGTACATGTCTTTAGTGGTGATATTGGCAATATCAGAACAAATTCTCAAAGGGCCTTCCATATGAATTAGTATTTTTATTGTGTAAATGAATGTGTCTGTGTCTATGTGTCAGCACTGCAACTGGCCATTGTCCAGGATGTACCCTGCCTCAGAGCTGCTGGTATAGGCTCCAGTCACCTGCGACCCCTAAGGGACTAAGCAGAAGATTAATGAATGGATATATTAGATTTCCTTCTTTGTTTAATGATGACTGTGTGCACAAGGCAAGCTAAGCTGTTTGACACTAGAGTAATTGGATAAATTACACATTACATTCAGAGTATTATTGTTGCTGCTGGGGAACAGTGACCTGTGTCTTATACTTGCAGGTTTACAGTAGAAACTAATTTCCCTGAACCACCTATTGATTATTGATTGCCTGTAGATATGAAGAGTGTGCTATGGCAGGAAAAGCTGCTTTTAGTCATGACAAAGGCTGCAGCTGCGTTGGATCTGGTTGAAGATGAATTCACTGCCCGTCTAATGAAGAAGTGAGTTTTTTTGGTTTTAACTATATTCCAATGTTGGCGATAAACGTTTTGGCGCACCTGAGCTCACGGCGTGGCACAATGGTGAGAACCGCTGCTTCTCTTTTTCCCTGAAGAGAACTCAGTGCGTTGAATAAAAAGTCTCGGAATGAATGCAATGACTCATCACCAGGGTCACTTGCCTTTCACTGCAAATAAATGTGGGTGTCTGACAGTTGCAGTTATAATCTGTATATTGTTTTTTAATCATTGACGAAAGTGAGCGAAATGGTAGTTTATACATTTGCGTGGAAGAATGTGTGGAGGGAAACAAAGGACATATGGATGATATATGGATTTTAATTGCACAAATTAGGGACAAGGCTGAACTGATTAAAACTTGACGTCATATCAGCATGCGGCGATGTAAATCTTTTTTTTATAGCACATATAGACTTCATAATATGGGATTACCGTACAACTGTGCCTTCACTGCAGATATTGTACACTTACAGGTTTTTGCAATTAGGTAGCCAACATTTTTGTGTCCATTTTTCACCCAATGTGCAAAGACGTACTTATACTTACAGGCAAACCAGTGTTTCTAAATTTCCAATAAAAAAAGGGTGTTATCGACAGTTTAAGTATAGCATAATATATCAAACAAAACACACACAAAATTGAGTGGATATGTATCAAAAAGACACTATTCTATCATGTTTGTGGTAAGTGATCTCCTGCTGGAGGTATTACAATGTTGACCATTAAGTTTCAAACAGCCATTAGCCCAAAAATACAATTTAATGTAATCTGGATGCAAACGGTATTATTTTATTTTGTCTCAGCAGAGCATTTTAAACAGATTTCTAAATTAAAGGCTGATGTAGGCAGGAGAAAATGTAATAATTTTTTTTTTTTCTGCAGATATCCAGCCCACATACATTATAGCCATTATAAATCCATGGTAACACTTCATCTGAACGACTGTGAATAAAGATGAAACTGTTATTGCAAACCACACACATACAAGAATGTTGCGCTGCATGTGGTCACTGAGGGCGTGTCCCAGTAAAACATCAGAATGACAGTAAATTTGACACTCAACAGATTCCTTGGAAACTCTCCGCAGCCGGTGTACCCAAGTTAATCATTTGAAATTTTGTAGCATCAGTGTAATCACAAAGTAGTGGTACAGCTTAGGCAGCATTTTCTCTTCCATCTTTGGGCTCATCATTTTTGCCACAATCTTGTCAGAGTCAGGCGTATGTATAAAGCTGAATAGGATATGTAGGCATCAGTTATATTGCCTTCAGTCAGTAACATTGGTTTCCCAGACCCTGTTCTCAGTCTTTACATGTATGGTGTGTGCTTAGCAGCATATTTCAGACCAGCCACATTCATTTATTAACAAAACTCAATCTCACAATAGTTTAATGATGTATCTGGAAATAGTTTTTATTGCTTATATTAATGTCAATTGAACAGCACTTGGTAGAAATGGTTTAACATGGGTTTTGTTAGAAACTCAGTGGATTACTCGCTGATGCTTGGCTGGTTTTGTACCTTGCTGCTGCTGTATTAAAACACAATTTTATACTTATGCCATATTCATAAAGTGCATCACATCAGTCACACATTGGGAATGACTGCTTTCTTTATGTAGTGTATTGTTTTGTTTAAATATAATATATTAAGTATAATATAGTAATACACTCCTGGAGTGTAAGGTGGAGGTGAAGTACTCCATTAGGAACAGCTCCAGTATAAGTCTGTGCTAGTTTGTTGTGGTGGGGGGTCTGTCACAGATCCAGGACAGGAAAATGTTTCTCCTCGCAGCGTATGTAAGGATATCGATAATCTGCCCGGAGACTGAACCAACATTAAAGTCCCTAGAGCCCAAGAGCAGAGTCACAGGATCCAGATCCAGAGACACTCCAAATATTCTTCTCATGTCTTTCAAAATGTCTATCCATGATTGTTGTGTGTACTACAATGTACTACATCTATGAGTGTGTGCGCTGTCAAGCATTTTACAAAGACTGGTCATTAGTGCTCAGTTTGTGTACACTACATTTTACACATTGCAATGGACTACATTTATCTTTTTTACTATTACAAAAACTAAAAATTCCTGTAAAAACTGAGAGGCCAAACCAGTACCAGGGTACCACCATATGCTTTTTCCTCATCATAATCTCATACTGTCCCATACCTGGCAGCATCTTCACAACAAGCCTTGTCAAGTGTATCTAAATTGCACCAGAGCACCTCTTATAACGCAGGCAGCTCTAAAGTAATATTGTGAAACTGGCTCCACTTTTATCAGCCAATGACAATAAACAAACCTGCCAAGACCTTTACTATTTATCGCTCATAAAATGTTTGGATGTGACAAAACCAAAGCTCTCAGACGAAAAATTCATATTCATCTGAGCACCTCTCACCGTAGTGACATTTTAAGAGCATAGGCAACAAAAACAAAGGGAGATAAGTGGCAATGTGAATGGGAAACCCAGGAGGATTAGGGAGGAACAGGTGAGACAGACTTCATGGAAGCAACAAATAATTTGAATCTCGACATATTCCCTAATCACCTGTAAGAGGTGGAGTCAGTTACTGACTGAGTTGCACTGTTTCAGGGAAGTTGCGTTCAAGGGGTAATTAGCATACACTCTTAGACTGTATTACCAGCAGGTTTGAGACTTAACCCTGTCTCCATGGCAATGATGACAAATTTGCAGTTTTCAATAAACAAAGTGACTCAATCCTGGAGCCGATGTCTCATTGTTTTAGTATTGGAGCTGGTAGCACACAGGAGAGAAGCATTAGTTGTTGTGCACTCACTGCCTTTTACAGATACCATCAAAACTGATCCACTGTTATGTCGATGAGGTGTTTACATTCTGTAGGTTCAGACTTTAAGAACATGGGCACACTGACGTGCGCACAGTGAAGTGTTTATTTGCAAAGCTACCTGTACAACACTGCTCGTCCTCCCGAGGATGAGTCATCTATGGGCTACATACAGCACATTTAAGGCAGGCTTTGGATAAGCTCTTGGCAAGAATGTACAGTGCTGACCCATCACAGCAGTACCGATTTTCTTTCACATTGTTTCACAACCGGAGACATCACCTGGTAGACTGTAAATCTCACCCCACACCCCTCCTCCTCTCGGCCGACTTGCACCTCAATGCAAGGTCCTGTCAAGTGGGTATTGATCAAGTGAGCCAGGTATGCGCTGCCACACTTGTGTTCCCGCCACAGAATTTGCCTGCTGAGTCAAATGTAGAGGAAGAGTGTAATCCGGGGTAGGACAGAGTGGCAAACAAACATGCCACCTGAGTGTACAAGCGATTATCATGCAAAAGGAGTATTACAAAATCTATTCATTGTTGAGAATGTTTTTATGTCTGTACATGGCACACGTGCACATTTAAAACCAGAAAGCAATTGAAAAAAAAAATGCTTTTATTAAGACTAATCAAAAATATTTATTAACAAATGTCAGGGGTATTAAAGGGAAATGTTCAGGACCTACCTTATTTACAGTCCACACCCAGACTCTCCCCCCGAAGTCACTAATTTTATTGTTTGTAATTCCTTTGCTCTTCAAAATCTCCACACCGGACCCAGATGGACTTAGGAGTAAACAACAATGCTGCTTTACATGCCAAATCAAGAGTGCGTGCCAGGAATTTCCATAAACCCCATTTAAATATTTGCATTTGGCATCACGGGACAGAGCAATAAGAGAAAGTGACCTGACGCTGCCCCTCTGGTAGGATGAAATATTACACACCGAAAAGTGAAGTCATTTCCCTTTCTTACGTAGAGCAGATATTAAAATGACCTTTACAGGTCCTATGTGAACGTTTTGGAAGACTTTTTAAATCAATGATGCCATAAAGTGACTTGCTTCAGTGGCATGGTGTAAGCTAGCTAGTGATGCTCACCTTTGCCTTAAATGAGTATGCAGGAATAAGCATACTTTGCCATAAAAGCGCAGAAAAATGATCAGGTATGAAATATAGCATGCACCTAACCGTAGTACTTAAAAAAATTATGTATCACATTTGACCCACTAGATAAACTTATATCTTGGAACCCGGGGACAGTGTGCTCTGAAAAAGGGGTTATTTTCTCAGGATATTGTTAGGGAACATCAAAATTATGACTTTGTGGCTATATACTGTATGTTAATATATTTGAGGATGTGTTTTTATTGTAAAAAGTTACATAATGTTACTTTAATTGACATTAAGGATTGCTCATTGCAAGCGCTGTGGAAAAGCACTATAAAAAAATAAAAATTTGTCTAAACAAAGCACTTTCTTCGTGGCTCTGGACAAGTATTTGCTTTAATATGGAAAGATAAGTTTCTCTATCTGTCCACACTTCTGCAGCAGCTACTGGGGCTCTAACAACCTATCCCTGATTTATGGGCTAAGCTATGATACAAACTATGCTCTAGTAATCGATATGAGCCAGAGAAGTACTCTCCTTTAACAAGCATACAGTAGCATAGGAAAGATATAGCAGCAGGTATCATTTTCAGACATGAGGTAAAACAAAAGTGACATGATCAGTGGTAAAAGGACAGCAGTTCTGCTGGACATCTCCTCATGAGTTATTCCACTCTGACATATTGCTTTGAGATATCAGGTCATCTCATTAGACGGGGGACAAAAAGTTCACAGCTGTGACGTGCTGCCTTGTGGGAGTCAGGAACATTGTAGGAGGATCACACGCTTATTTTTGTCCACGTCTGTCATTCTTTTGAGCAGAGAAAAGAAAATATTTTAAAAATATTTGTAGTTACAAATCCATGTTTGATCCAGGAAGGCACTTATGTTTATTGAGCGGGTTAATTGAGATTTCTTTTGTTGGTGAATGAATGATGCTGGTAGCTAGGGTCAAATGCTGGCAACACTACAAAAGCAGATGCTGAAATATTTAATCACAATGTGTTTAGCTGCCATGTATACTCGTGGGTAAAAGTAACAAGCAGCTGAAATAAAAGGATAAAAAAACAAGTCACTTGTAAAGAGCTGGAGACATTTTTTGACATACAATAATAATTAAGAAAAAATACCATTAAAGTCACTGTGATCTTAGTTTAAATACAAAAATAGAGTTGTCAACTTTACACAAATATGTTTTTAGTGACAATTTACAACACAATGCATGTAATGTCTCTCTGGGAGGAAAGGTAAAACAATGGGTCCGACATGATCTGAGATTCTACCTGCAGTTGCTAAGCAACACCCACCTCCAACCTCTCAGTCTGTGCCATTGGTCAGCAGAAAAAACGCACAAGGCACCCTATTGGCTAATAGAAAGTTAATAAACTTTAGCCAAGGCCTCCCTCTCGTTGCCGCTCACACAATGAAGAGATTCTTGTGAATGAGAGCAGAGGGTGTCAGTGCTTGCGCAGTACAGTGCTGATATATGCATTGAGCCCTCAGCTAAAAATAAAGATCACACCAAATGCTGTGGCACTGAAAGCTGCAGGACTAAATTCAAAGTGACAAGTCTAGTTCTCTCCAGACAGAGCAATGAGGTCCCACCCTCATCACAGAAGGAGGGCGTATTTGTGATGTTCAGATTTCTAATAAAAGCTTCTTCCAAGTAACTTTATGTCTGAGCAGGCTAAAAATGCCACACAGGGAAGCCTAAAATATTTTTGAAATACAACTCAAAAGTGGAAAAGAATAAAAAAAAAATCTTCTTTTCTCGATTTAAGTTTTGGAGCTTTACAGTTTGAGTGGCAACTCCACTGTGAAGACTAAGTGTTGACTTTAGAAAACAACACTGATCAAACAAAACACTAGATGAAACAACGTGTGAAGTAGGGTATCGATCTTTATCTTCTCCCTCCTAAAGGCACAGAACTGTCCTCTCAATATAAATGTAATAAGAAAGTTATTTTTGTGAGTTTTGCAGCAGGTCACTTCTGGGTCACTTATATTTTTCTTGCCATTGTATTTTTCACTTTTCCCGAGTCAGTCCTGTGTGACATATCGTAGGAACAGCCTGTAACTCAAACGTCATTGTATAGTGCATTCACACTCAGCATCAACACACAAGAAAGCAGAAATTACATTTTAGAAAAAAACAAGGTATTTACTGGAAAAGGGCCAGGCTCTGATACAAATAGTTTTTATTATTTTCAATAAAGTCAAATAAAGGAACTACGAATACAATCAGCTCAACAGAGAGCAGCTATTCAGCTTTTTTCTGACATTGTTTTATTTTATATAGTCCCTCACTGCCATTAGCTGCCCAAGGAAATCACCTGCAAATCCTGCTCCAACAGCACATACTCTACAGTGCTGTGTGTAAAACCACCTCCACAGGACGTCTTAGATTAAAGTACATAGCTACATTTTTAAATCTAGTTTAAAACCTTAATGAATAAGATTTTTTTAAATTCACAAAATGACTATAATCTATATCGAAAAACTATACAATCTTTATTTAAATGTCAAGTAAAATACAGTGGTTTGTAGGCTTAATTCTCTTTAGAAAATACATTCCTACAATTGTCTTTGAGAAAATCGCATTATAATCCAATTTGTGTGAAAAGTCGGATGTTTTTAAATGGACATTGGTTCATATCCGCTTTGGCCACTTGCTTGATCTTCTGTGTGGTTTTGTAGAAAATGGATTTGGATTTCTGAGGCTCGAGGCGGTTGAGATTGCCTTCAGAAATGCTCCTAACAACTCTCCTAGGCTTGTTCTCCTCTGAACCTGGGGGCACACAGCAAACAATGAACAGTGTCAAGAATAAACATGAGAAAGAGGGTAAAAAATAGCTCAACACGTTCGTTCTAGCTGTGACGTCTAGGCTTGGTTTGCATTTCACCTTTAGAGTTGCTTGCCGTTTGTTAAACCATACATCTAGTGTAATTTGTATCGTCTGATCTTAAATAAAACTGTTATTGGTGTATCTACTCACCACCCATCCGATGCACCCTGAGAGGTTTCTGCGTCACCAAGGGGTCTTTCTTGATCCGTTTTGGTGCAGAAATCTCATTAGATACGCTCGCCTTTGATCATGCTAAAGTGAATAATGAAAAAAACATGCTTTGTAGCTATTGGCATTTACAAAATACATCTCAGAATAAACTCAAGTGAAAGGTGACATTACTTATTCAATTTGCGTTTTCCTTGTGAGGAAGAAGTCATGGTCATGTAGGATGGTTTGGCTCGTCTCGCTTCTTGTAACGACAATGTCAGCAGTCTACAAGGCACAGATTTATCATTTATTAATTCACATACAGGGCTGATGAAGGTGTGCCGTTTAAGATATTAACAATTCTTACTTCTTAAAAAAAACAAAAAAACAATGGCATTCAGACAATCTGTGTTTACATTTGCATAGAAAACAGCTTTCCAATAAGGCCCACACTCATATTATTTAACATGGAATACACTTGTCAAACCAAACCAGGCAGAAATGCTACCCTGCGACACTATCTCCTACTATAGAGTTTCCATTTTTTTCCCTTGTAATGTAGCCCGTTATTACTGTGTACAACAACAGTAATTAATATTGACAAAAGTTATTATCATGTGTTTCGACTCTATGGAAAACAGTGAAACAGCAGCTGAGTGAAGTTAAAGTCATAATTATCTATAACTACTTAAAAGAGGCTATTCTTTCAAGTGACTTTTATTCTGAAGTAAGTCAGGAGAATGTAATCCGAAAAACCCAGTGGTACTAAGTGTGTCAATGAGACGGCGCCTCCGCTGGGAGGGTGTGATATCAAAAACACATTGTTGCTTTGCTAACACTGATAATGTTAGGTTTTGTAGTGTCAGCCACAGCTACAGCACCAGGATGCCGCTTGGCTTGTCTCAGCTCACTTAAGCCTCTTGCTCTAATGTTCCAGTTATTTTCACTTGGTCTTTGTCTGGTATCAAAAAAGGTTTTAGGGATTTATCTCTTTGGAATGCTTTAAGGAGCCTATGCTTCTTACAAAGTCCTTATAAAACCAGACAAAACTTTTGTATCTATGCATAAAGACAAAACTAAATTATGATTTAGATTTTAAAATAGCACAGTACATAGTTTTAGTCCATTTTTTTTGCAGTTTTGAAGACATTACCAACCTCCTGTCTGCATTGACCATGAGAGCCTGGCTTTGACCCGAGAAGTTCACAGACTTTGTTGTTTGACAAGGACTGCTGCTCCTGCCAGGTAAAATGGTTGCATTGGTTTGATCATTGTTGTCTACAACTTCGAAGGTGGTGTTAGGATCCATGGTAGCAGCAGCCTTCTGTATGTGTTCTGGGGTGCACTGCAGAGGAACAACTCCGTCCTCACAAACTGTCATGTGTGCAGCAGCCCCGGGGCTCTGAGGGGCCATTGACACTGACAGGTTTCTTCTGGTTGACATTTTGGGAAGTGTGTCCTGTTTTGTGTTGGTCTGATTTGCTTCCCCTAAAACACAAAGGAGGTATAATTGAACCAAAGCTGCAGAGATACACAAAACTGATATTATAATATTCTGGCATTGCATTTATCTATCCATTTGGCAAGTGTCAATGAAAATGTAAAAAATGTAGGGAAGTGTGTTTTCCATGTTACTTTGTGAACAAAAGTGTGCTGATAGAAGAAAAAGGTTGTTTTTATCTTGAATACTGCGTCAGCAAACACCACAAGGTTTAAAGAAAATACAGAAGGTCACTCCTGTTGCATGATGGTCTTTGACTATATTGTCAGTGTATACCATACTTAATTGTACGCAACTTGTTATGGCATTTACATGGAGAGCCTCAAGTCACAACATACACTACTTAGTGTCATTTTTAGATACATCTGACAACAGCCTACTTTTATTCATCAGTGCAAATAAAGGGCCCTGAAATTTGTCAAAATGTGAGATGGTGAACATGTCAGTAATAAGTAGTAAGTAAACAAGTCTAACTAAAATCTGCAATTTAACAACTGTCACAACAGAGACATTAAATGTGTTATCAGAAGTGTTGCAAAGGATTATGTTTTAAAATTAACCCAAAAAAGTACATCATAATGATGTACTTTTTTGGGTTAATAAATCACCATTCAGCACTATAGTCAATATAAAGATGTATGATTCATACATCTTTATATTGACTATAGTGCTGAATGGTGATTTATTTTGTCTTTAAAAACACTGCTTATTTATCTCTCTGCTAGTTATTTGTTAATGGCCCATTCAGAACCCTCACCCATACAAAGAAAACATGTACAAGTTTTGGTGCATGATGAGGTTAATGTGTTTGGTCTAACATGTCTGCATGACATTATGAAGGCCATTACACTCGTGGCATTTCCTGCAGAGGTGTCGATTGAGGTTGGAAGGGGAAGGAAAAATGCCAAAACAGTAAATGCAAATGAATGACTGATCCCTACATTTCCCTAAACATCAAAATGCAATATTTAGCTAAGTGAGGCAGACTTAAGAGATAAATAGCCCCTTTCAGTAGCAGAGAGTTGCAATAAATGGCAGCAGAGTTCCTTCAATCACATATTTTTGGCTTGCAGGGGATTAATACATGCATGAGTTGCTATTTCTGGTAGAGGCTGCACTGAATTAGGGTCGCCTGGTTGCTGCTGCCTGTTTTTTATAGTGCGCCTTTTCTGGTTGGTGGAGCAGGGGAGTTTACGTCTGTTGACGTTTTACCCTGCCCTGCTGTGGATCTGCATTTTCATGAATGAAGCTCAAGAGGGATTGGGAGGGTTAGATGCTAGACAGAGAAAAACATTTGAGGGTAGGAGGGAACAAAAAGATAGGACAGAGGAGAACGCCAGACCAACAGACATCGAAAGATTAAAGAAAAGAATAATGTAGAAAAGAAGTGGAGGATGAACTGATAGAAATGAGATATACAAAAATGTGTTAAATATAGATAATACAAAATATATTAATATCAACAAAAGCACAATCTGATACTAAATGTTGAAAAGCAGAAATATTTCTTAAAAGAGAGCACTTTGCTGAGATTTGCAGCTGAAAGCCAGGGAAGAAGGAGTTAATACACTTTCAAATCCCCAGCCCTCTCTAAAACTGATCAGATTTGATTGGTTTAGTGAGCTGCAGGGTGGAGCTATTTCTCATAACATGCTGCAGTGACGAGCATTAAGAGCCCAGGAGGCAGTAAGGGAGTGACAAACAGCGTCAGGATGAGATTAGACCAGTCTGTTAAATAACATCCTTGGTGTCTATAAAAACATTTCAGCTCTTTGTTGTTTGACACCGCAGCACTGTTAACCTGTGTGTGAGCCTTTATTACACACGTACATACAGACAGAGTGAATTCAAAATGGGTTTTAAGTGCAAGTCAGTAAATGCATAATTGAGAAAGACAACAAATTTAAGGTTTTTCTTTTAGAGAGAAAAACACTGCCAATAGTTCATTTTGCAGTAACGTTTTGAAATCACAATGTGGGCACTGTCAATGTATCAGGTTTCATTTTATGAAAGAAAACAAATCAGGATTTTACTTATCATTATATATTACAAGTGTATTTGTGTGATTGTTACCAATATCTCTGAAGAAACACTGTAACACCTCCTTTATGCATCTGCTGATTATTCAACTCGGCTGATTACTATTTAATTACAGCGTCATTATGCTCCATAATTAATAACGGGGTAAGTAAACATGACACTGTAAAGTAAAGAATAAGGTTCAGTGACAGCATTTATTAGTCTCTTCTATATTATGTTGAACGAGCACTCAAGGGTTTTTCTTGTGACAATAATTTTAGATTTTATTAATACATTTAAAAAACGCACATGCCCACTTTTCCGTTCTGTGTATTTGTCCTGACCTCAGAGACGTTACTGAGGCTTTCGGAATTTATAACAAGCATTTTCTTTCCCACAACATCAACATATTTCAGGCCAAATGGTTTAGAAAACAATCCACAGTTTTATTAACCATGAAAATATCCTCCACAGTTGCAACTAAATTAGTAAATTACAAGCTTATAAACACTTGTGGAGAGAAAGGCAGACCTGGCTCTGCTCTTCCTCTTCAAATGAACCAAAATCTGGAAGTGAACAAAAATGGTTCTTTAAAGTTCACTTTTTTACATACACTTGCTATGAAACTTAACAGTTGTGACACTTCCCATATTTAATTTCAGTCACTGGTCAATTGGCACGAGTGTTTTCCTCAAAATTTCCCACAATGTGTTTTAATAAAAGTAGACCACCTGCAGTAAATATCATTACAGGCAATTTAAACAGCAGTATTTCACGAGCCTTTTGTGTTACGCCTCCCTGAAGGCTCTTGTCCACACTTTCCCTTCTATAAAACTGGTTGTGAACATTCACATCATTTGGTTATTCAACTTTGGCCAGAACAAATGTATGCGGAAGACCTATAAATCATACTTTATTACATGCGTCATATTTATTGTGCGTTTTACTGTTTTTAAATAAGCCTCTCTCGCTAAAGCTAAAAACAAGTCCACCAAATTAAAAACCTTTCAGTGTACACAAGTTGTATTTACATGCTATGGGGCAAAACGATAAGGTCTGAATGTGTTCTGCATTTAATAAATGCAGCAGTGTCTTGTAAAGTCTCCATGTTTTATTAATTGTGATGGATTGAGCGCAGGGTGACACATAAATGAGTGGATGACTGAGGGCTAAAGGGGATTTAGGAGGAATGCAAGAGTTTTTAGGTGAATGGTGACCGTATGTTAGCAGGACACAGCCCGAGTGTGAGAAAGATTTACCTTTTGGTGACGAGGTAGCGTTGCCGAGCGAGGATCTCTTTAAACGTGCCCCCGAACCTGTTAAAACAAAACAACAGTTTATAAAGCCTTTTCAACCCTTGTATGTTTTCATTATACATAAGTGCTTTAATTTTAGAGCTTTGCTATTATCTGATTATAGAGTTGAGGTAAAAGACAGCAGGGGTTCTTGTCAAGCTGCTCTTGAATAAAAAATGTAAATATTGTTTCTGCTCTATAAGGCTACGGTTACATAGAATCTCATAATCCTCAGATTCGTGGCTGTAAAATATATTGAAAATGTGTCACTGTGATATTAACCAATATTTTTGACCAATCATTGGAAGAAAGAAGACAGACATTACCACTGTAAAGTTTAATATACCCCGGGGAAGAGCCTGACTTAAATAGTTTAATTTACAACAGCTGAAAAAGTACTATCACATGGGGAACAGAGGGACAGGTGCAGGGTTTGGCGTTTGATAAATGATAGACACCATCATAGTAAGTGAGCAGTGCTGGGCTGGTTTGGTCCATGCTCTGCTGTCTGTCATGTCTTATGTGTCACTAGGGCCTGTCCTGCCGGGTCACGCAGGGATGACAGTTAAAAATGAACAGCACATTCTCACGGGTCCCACAACAAACATTAGACCTGGACTAAAGCCAGACACACTGAGTCTTACAAAGCCACCTGACAGACTTTTGACATGTATATTTTACTATGTCATATATGCTCTCACTCACAAACTGGATATGCTATTCTACTATAACTACAGAAATTGCCTTGTAAATGTACATATACTTAAAATCTCTGCACTGGCTTCCTGTTGCCCAGAGAATGGACTTTAAAACAGCACTGCTGGTTTACAACTCTCTTATTTGTTTATTACCAGAATATATTTCTGACTAGATAGTTAGTGCTAGTTGCTTATGAACCTTCTCGGACTTTGAGAACATCCGGGATAGACCTTCTGCTCGTGCCCAGAGTTTTAACTAAACCTGGTGAAGCATGGTTTAAGTTTCATGCAGCAAAAATCTGGCACAGCCTCAACTTTAACAATGTTCAGGGCGAGGTTAAAAACCTTCCTCTTTAGCTCCGCAAGATAACTGAAAGTAAGATGGATCCCAATATTTCCAGGAGTGGACGTCCCAGCAAAAGCACCCTAAGAAAGAAAGTGTGTGATGCTTATAGAAATACAAAAAAAATAAATAAAAGAAAATTAAAACCCCGTGGACTATATTTCAGACCCCACAGGCCTCATTGTTAAATTCATGACAACACAATTAGAAAAAGACATCAAAAGACTTCAAAACATATGAAACTATGGAGAGAAAAGTACTTTGGTCTTAAAGCTTAGCGCTATTTGTTTAAATTAATTGATGCAATGTTGGAGATTGATAAAACCATACTGAAAACCATGACTTCAGGTTATTGGTGCTAAATAGGCTCTATAGTTATTGAATCAGTAGTGCCCATGTGTTTTTTTCCCTTCATTTTACTTCACATCTGTAAAGTAAATAATAGCAGAGTGAAAACATTGACTGCTGTTGTTCATCTGAGGTTGTATTTACCTTATACCATGACAATCATTTCAGAATATGTTTGCTCCCAAAAAAAATAAAAAAAAATAAAATAAAATCAATAAAGTGGGCAATAACAATTTCACATTTGACACGTTTGCTTTTTTGAGTAAAAGTAAATGTTTGCTCTTTGACAGCCGTGTAGCAAACCTTTGCCAGGTAACTGTGAATAGCTACTGACATAACCTCAGCTTCAAGCTGTTGACTGTTTATTTTCCTCCCCATTACTTTAATCCTAATTCATTCTCTCTGAGAGATTCTTACTGTACCATGCACTTCATAGAGTCAATTACAGGGAGGGCTGATTTACATGTAATTACTGGGTTGAACTGATTCCCCATAAAACGGCTCTATATTTCTTCAGTTAGCACCAAGAAATAAAGGTTTCTGTAAATTGCCTTTTTTCCTAAATTGAATTAGCAGCTGTGGTATATCATTATAACTAGCTTTTTCTAAGAATGTTGTTATAAGAAAATTAGTGTAGCAGCTTGGCCAGGTATATTTGTCAATATAGACAATAGGAGTCAACTCAAAACAACAGGCGTGAATGAATAATTACAGTTAGTGTTTTATTTTAGACGACTTACTGCAGGGGCTGCTCTGGTGGTAGTGCAGATGTGAGAAAGACAAGAAGGGTGCCAATTCACTGTGGTGACCGACTGCTTCTGCCTCATGTAATTCCGTGTTGTCCCCATTTCCTTCACTTTTTAGTGACAGCCCTGTCCCTTCCAGGTCAGCCCAGACCACACCCCTTTCTCTCAGGACCAGATGCTCGAGTTCATGGTTCTCCTTGTTGTCCGTTTCCGTAATCAACCCTGCATCACGCAAAGATGAACAATGCCGACTGTAAGCGGGCAAAAGGATGTTCAGCATTCTGAAAAGCAAAAAGGTAGTTATTATATATACTTTTTCCATATAAGACCCAATCCCTATTGCCAGAATAAAGCCAGAACTACTTCACAAAGAGCAATGGGTCTGTTATTACTTTCCACTTGGTAGAAATCCTGTTGACCAATCATAATTGTTCATCTAAAATGAAACTCTGTTTCTCTGATTGGTTGTATGTTTTATTGCGTCCAGAGGCAGTTTAATCTGCGCCTAATGGTTCCATTGTTGTTTTGTAGAAGAGAAAAAGTAGGGATGTCTGGCCGGGCTAGATTAGAGGCCCACACATAGAGAAAACTATCTAGAAATCCAACTGTTTAACCTACTTTTGCATACGCTTGTTCTCTTGATCCTGCAGTGCTGTGAGCTCAACCATCTGCTTGATGTGTTGTTTGAGATCTTTCACCTGCAACCCCAATCTGTGGCAATGTAGCTCTTTCTCCAACACCTGGAATAGGTCGAGGCAGAAAGGTCATGTCAAATCCGCAGTGAGTTAGCTCGAGTCCCAATAGAGAGCAAAGAGTATAGTTAGACTAAATAAGCATAGTTTGTATCAGTGTTGTATCTAACAGATTGTTGGTAAGAACTGGAGGGAAAAAACTCTGACGTAAGAAAACTACAAATGAACAGCAAAGAGAACATTTGACCACAGGTGCGTCATAGTTCTGGGCCTGTTCTTGGAAAAAGAATAAAGAAGAAAAAAATAACATGGACATGGTTTTAGGTAACTGGCTCCCGAGTGAAGGATGGGTAAAGGCTATTGATTTATTCTCTTCAGTGATCCACGAGTGAGCTGGAGAAATAAAATGAGCACGGCTCTAATTACTGGGAGAACAGATGGGAAGAAAACAAAGACAGTCACGACACCAGTGAGACAAAGCCTACCTTACAAAATAAACAAACAAAAAACACCAAGTGATGAGTTTTGAAGGCTCTAATGCACATTGTAAAGTTTTGGTCTGTATCTAATTAAGCACCCATGTCTTGTTAGAGTAAGCCAACAAGTTATATTGTTCACAAGTTGTGTAATTAGGCATCTTCTCATCAACTGTTGCGAGTGGGAGAATAATTTGAAGACAACAGGTGCAATAGTTTTGAGTACTACATGACTACAGCATTTACTTGATTGATAAGTATTCATAGCAAAACATTAACATGATATTTTGCATCATGCGTCAGGTTGCACTCACCTCTGAGATCTGATTATTCGACTCTAACAACTTCATCTCATTCTCGACACGATGCAGACAGCCATCGTTGTCTAAGAAGCGCGTTCTTGTATCCTTCAAACGTTTGCAAATATGGTGCTGCTGAGTGCGTAAGCTGGCAATCTTCCGCTCAAACTTACAAGTGGCCTATTAGACGAAAACAAAAGGAGCATTAGTGCAACTGAACACTTTCTTTAAATAACAATTTAGAAGCAAAAACAGTTTTACATAGTTTTAGTGATTGTTTGTGTCATGCAAATCATCCTGCAAATGTGTAGTGCTTTTTTGTCAAACATGGACACAAACTTCTAGAACATCTACTCTTTCAATGGCATTTACAGGACAATCAGTGGGACACAAATGGCAGAGAAAAACAGACACTGGGGAGCAATGACCTTGTGCTGTAGTGGCAATAATGCGAGGGTAAGGCAACTACAGAGAAGAGAAATTAAATGATGACTCAGCAGCTGCTTTCTGCAGTGATGATGGACTCTGTGGATAGCAGTGTAAGCTGCAACTACCTTCTCTGTCTTTTCTTTGGCACAGAAGCATTGGACCTGCAGGTTGTCCTCCTCACAGTAGCGCTAGCTCATTCTCCTTCAGTCGTCTCTCCAGATCCAGCTGTTCTTTCCTGATTAGTGCTCGACTTAAAAATATCCGCTGCAGAGACTCCGACACTCTAGAGAGAAATATGTTTAAACGTCAAACTTTGCCTTCAAAAGAAGTATTGTTTAGACTTTAATGCAGCTTAATTCAATCAACTTTCATCTCAAATTCAGATTTATGAATAAGCTTCTAAAAATGTATTAAAACCCCTTTCTTCTTAAAATCACTATCTACAACAGCCTATGGTTTTTATTCTAAATGGCTGCATGATTAATAACATTAGTCCCTGTTCATTCAGTTCTTCAGTCATTAAAGTAGTATTTTATATATTTAAAAAAAAAAATGCTTGCTCTGTACTTGATTGCTCTGGTGCCACTATTATTTGGCTGCACCACAATTTGATTTAAAGCTGGACAATTCTGACACACAAAGAGTTAATATCTGTCACATGAAACTCTATTAATTGAAACATGCTGTTCTTTGTGATACGGATAGTGCTATTGTTTATATTACAATAAATTTGCTATATATTGTGCAGCCCAATATGAACTCTACACAAGATCCCAGTTTTGTTTTAACTGCTCCATAAATACATTTCTGACGTATGAACTGAATTTAATCCTCAGAAAGAGGAGGCGATGTACTAGATTAGATGCTGGTGACTGTCTGGTCAAGCTAAAGCGGGAGGGAAGAGAGCAGAGACATGCAGGTAAATAAGAGCAGAGAGCCATCACTGAAATGTGACTGCACTCTTCAATGTAACTCCAGTGACGTAGGAGACGTCGTGGCCTTGCTAGACTGCTGAATTTTTAATAGTGTGAGAAGCGTGCAGCCTCTATTCAGAGCCTCTCTCTGTGTGAGTTGTGAATTCTGATGCCAGTGAATGAAACGAGTGGGAGAGAGACTCATTCAGCTTTTCTGTATCCCCCACCCCAAATACCAATGTGCTCCTGAATACATATTTGTGACACACACAAGATACAAATAGGGTTGGGGGGGAAGCTTTTTGGAACCCCCCCCCCCCCAAAAATAAATAAAAATAAAAATAAATTGGAGCAGATTGAGTAAAAAAAAAAACAAAAACAAGGCCTTAGGTCCATAGAAATAAAAACAAACATATTTGTATTAAAAGCTTATAATAAAGTGAAAGAAGTTTAAATAGGTAAATTAATGCACACATCTATAAACTGTACCTGTATTTAATGAAAAGTCCAAAACTCACATATGAATAAACTGTGGCAGTCTTTAAGATTTTAATACCAAATATGACAAAACAAAAAAATATTGTGAACAATTCATAACAAATAAAAAATGATCTGTTAAAAGTTATGTTAAAAGGTTTATTAGACTATATTACCGTCTTTCTGTTTAAGAGCTTGAAATGGGCCGTGACCAGTTAATGACTCCTGATCTCTATTGGTTTTTGTAACATCAACTAGAGCTGTGTGATGTCAAAGATGCCCAGATTTCTGAGAAGTAACAGTTTCCAGGAAATCCAAGTGCCAGTCCAAAGGATAGCCGTGACACAAACAGGTTTGTTAAGAAGTGAAATACATCAGGTAAACTATGTGTTAGAAGCTGAACAGAGAATTAGCAGCAGCTTAATGGCACAGGCAGGTGCTGATCAGACTAGGCTGATCATTTATAGAGATTTAAACAGCAGCAAAAACTGTTCCAAAACTATATAAATGCACTTTGAGTGATCAAAATTCTAAACAAGGAATGACATTTTTATTTTTATTTTTTGTGCATGTGTATGTATGACTTTTAACCATTTTTGTTGCTATAGTGGTGATCAGCCTTTGGATTATTAGGGCATTCAGCGACTAAAATACACTACACCTTAAATTACAATAAAAGGAAATGAGACTTTGATGCTACCTTTATGATTTTTATTAGACTTACCTTTTGAACTCTGTTTGCTTTTGAGAGGGCTTCATGTGAATAGCTCCAGATGCCAAATTCCGCTCCTCATATTCCTTTAGCTTTTGTTTCAGCTGTTGGATCTTTACACGTGTGATAGAAAGTAAAGTTAATACTTAGAAAGTGGATTTTTGTTTTAAAACTGCAAATGGTTACTTTGATTACCTCTTGGCGTTGCTTCTCACAGATCACTGCATACTGGCCAATGTGACTGTCTAAGCTCACAACGTTACTCTTGAGCTGGTCAGAAAAAGAGCAAGGATTTAAAAAAGACCAACATGACTGTATACACAGAGCTTAAAATAAATTTTATACTAACTGTGGACTTGATCTCCTTGGCCCTGTTGGCATACTTCAGTGTATTGTGAGTGTCGTCATAGGTCTTCGAGGAAGGACTGACATTAGCTATCATAACCGTCCTGCAGTTCCCTCCCAGCGAGTCCTTAAGGATCCTTGTCAGTTTGCTGTCTCGGTACGGTATATGAGCTTTTTTACTCTAAAAAAATAAAAAAAAGTTAGCGGTGGTTAGGACCAAAGAAAGAAAGGAAACACCAACATGTGTAACAGACATATCATAGACTAAACTGCAACAATTAGTGACCGAAACAAATATCTATTTAAGAAACTTATCGAGTCACATCAACACTATATTCAGTTCATTGATATTCCATACAGATGCTTTCCATAATATTGCTATTTGACGGTGAATATTTCCACTAATGATTTGCAAAATTTGAGGAGCAAAACAACTTTAAACTAAACTCAGAAATAGGTGTTGAATTTCAAGTGAGGAAGAATCACCAAAGACACAGAAGACATCAATAGTACTGTTCAGAAGTCGGCCTGCAGCTGGTCTCTGTCTGTAAAAATGGCATTAGATAAACTACAGTCACTTAGGTGAGTCACGGTCTCTTGGGTTATCAGGATTGCTGAAAATCGCACTAAAGTTAAAGTAAAAATGATCTCTTTGGGGTTTTACAGCTGCATTTCATCCCAAAAAATAAGCTCACATCTGGATCCAAAGACCTTAGTTATAGGTCATGTTATGCCCAGAGAATTACAGAATGACCACACCTACTTTTTCATTTAATGTGCTCAAGTGTTTAAGCTTATCATTTGAGTATTTCAAACATTAGCAGTAATCAAATGTTTCCATATTAATCAAAAAAGCCATCATTATCTACAAAGTGCAGCATAGATTACAAACATTTTAGTTTACCAGCAACTGAACAGAACGATTTAATTTGTCTATAAAACCCCAACTTTTACTTTAACTAGAGAAATGTGTATAACTGTCAAAAAGCCAATAACCACACATTTAAGCACTCAAGTGACATTTATGGCATGGAAAAATAAGTATATATAAATTTTTGTCCACAATGTAATCCAATCCTGGCGCTATAAAATACATAACGACTCTCAGCAACAATTTTTGGGACGTTTTCAGAAAGCCACGATTTGCGGGCGAGCTTTATCTAAACGGATGAAAGCCATAATTGAGAGAAAAGCTGCGCTGTAAAATGGATCTGCATCGTTTTATGCATGGCCCAAGGCAAATGACTTTTAACAAAACCTCTGTGCAGCATAGCATGAAGATGACATAGTGAACTACCCAAACAGAAGTAGCATCACATTCTTCTCTCTCAAACTAATGGCATGTCAGCCCGGGACACAAGTGGGGACATTCTTTCCTGTAAACAATGGCCACAACATAAATTTCCCTGTCTGCTTATAATAAACAGTGCAGCTCCAAAAAAACGTAGAGATTGGGTATAGGGGGGATCAGAGCTTAGTCGTGGGCATTGTAGACTGAAACTCTGAGCCTACAAGGGCAACACTCAAATATTCAGTGTAAGTGTCTAAGTGGCCAGCCTCCACGAAAGAGCCTAGTTGGAGTCCAAGAATGAAGCGACCTGTTGAAGGATCACATTTCAACATGGCAGTTGGACATTTGCACCACACTTCCTATATGCATGTGGCCGGTCCCTTGAGACTGGAGTGTAAAACAAGACCGCTTGACAGGTTAATGTATGCAACTGGAATGAAATAATACCCAAATACTCAGCTGACTCTTTGTGTCTTATAAGGCTGGTGGTTTACTTAAAACAAAGTATCTGGCAAACTTAAGTCAAGACATTTTCTCAGTACCACATAACAACTGCAAAAACATTAGAGTAACTGTATGAAAAATATTTATTTAAATATTTTTTCATAGTTAGGCTACTGTAAATGGTAAACTTATTTCAAATGATATTAGACAGAAGATTCACTTTCTACAGACAGATGCTGCCATGTACAGCTGTGTGCTAAACATAAATAGCTTATTGATTATAGAGATTATAGAACATAAAGAGCTACAAGATTGAGTTTTTAAACTAAAAGAGTTTAAGATGAGGCGTCAAGACAATGTTTTAAAGCTTTAAAACTTTGACTTTGAGCTATAAGATGACTGCATTTAATAATAATAAAACATTTTATTTATAACGCGCCTTTCTGGCCACTCAAGGTTGCCTTACAACAAGTAAAAACACAATAGTACATATTTTAATTATTCTCAACAACAATTAAAAGCAACAAATAAAAAACAACAATAAAAACAACAATTACACTACTTTTCTAAAAGAACAATTCTTGTAAAAGTGTCACCCCGAAACACGAACCACCCATTGTTTAAACACTGGTATCTCCAACATTAAATTTGTAATGGTCTTATGTTTTAATTAATGACACTGCATAAAAACAAATAGCTTCAACACTGTTACAACCAGTCAATTGTAATTGAATGTCTGGGTTGCGTTATGAAATCAAATTAACAACACATACTGTATGGGAAAGATTTATAAACTCACCTTAGGGTCAGCGAGCGCATTGATAACATTCCCAAGAGCGAGGAGTGAACGGTTTATGTTAGCACCTTCTCGAAAACGGGCCCCTTTGGTGTTGGTGTGACTGGCCCTCTCTGAGCCTGCCAGGTCAATCAGGCTCATTTTGGCAACGCATGCGTTAGGATTGAGACTGGCAGTTTTGTCTTGTTGTCTCAAATATACCTGGAAAACAGATGGGGAAAAAAAAAAAGTGTCTTTAATACAGACACAACTAAAAAGCACTCACCTAAAAACTCAACAAAGGCAGGTCACACATTGTTTTTTCTCCTGAAAGGGATGTTTAGTACTTAATGTGGTCAAGTTATTTATTCTAGAAACTAAAACATGGTAGACAATGTTAAAGCAATACGGAAATTATGCAGTATTGGTAAAGAATTTTTACAAATCAAATAACCATATGTGAAATTGTAGCTTTTCTTTAAATTTTTTTTGCAATTATGTTGGTTATGTTTTTTACAGTGACATGTTTTTGACAAGTGTCACAATGCCACAATAATAATGCATATTGCCCTTGTCATGTCTACTAAAAGTTAACTGAGGCACCTGAAACACAGCATGAGAACGAGAGGAGGTGGCGTTCATGTCAGTCGGGTGCTGTGTCCTGTTTCGGTTGCCAGAATCCAGCGCCTCAAGAATGTGCTCTGCAGAATCGGGCTATAACACAAAATAGGAGCACAGTCACCACAAGTGTGATCCAGAGCATGTGGAAAATACAGCATGTAATCATCAGTGGTTTCCACAAGCACACCACAAACACTGAGTCTATGTGAGAAGGATACTAATCAAGGCTGTGCAATGTTGAATTATTATCACACTCATAATTGATATTTTATATAAAAAAAAGTCTTAATATGCAAAAAAAAAAAAAAAAAAAAAAAAAAAAAGCAGTTAAAACTTTGAAATTAAAGCTCTAAGCTCATCTAAACTTCTGTTGTTATTCAAACATTACTGCATGGCATGTTACCTGGTGCAATGTGAGGCCTTGTACAACCACTCCTTTTGTTCCATCTTCTCGCACCGCAAGAGAACCTGAATTAGCCAGCAGGTCTCTGATCTGCTCATTGTAAACCTGTAAAATAAAATTTAAAAAAGCACACACATGAAAATCCAAATTGAAGTTCTAGTTCATCCTAGTTTTATTGCATGCATTAAGCAGATAAAGTTTCTTAGTATTTCATAAAATGTAAAATGACTAAATATAAAGCAGTAACAATTTAAATGATCACCTCAAGATATGAGAAAGCAACAGCAAACTCTTTCTCCTCCTTGGCTTCATCCATGCGATTAAACAACTCTTTCATGGTGCGATACATAACCCCAGGGTCATTTTGCGATCCTAACATTGTATGTGTTTTGCCTGCTCCAGTGGCCCCATAGGCAAACACTACAGAAATGTAAAAATACAGCATTAGGTAGAGTAGAGCTAAACAGCAAGACAGTATTTGGAGTAAAACACCAAACCGGGTAATCAACGGTTGCTATTGTTTTAAATTGGCTCTACAAAGGCTAATCAGTTTCTAATAATGCCCCAAGGAGCGTTGACATCTAGTGACCAACATGTGAATCTTATTGCACACAAAATAAATTAACATCAGCGGGCAATTAAATGAATATTGTGGCAGTGTGAGTCAGATACCTGGGATGAGGAATAAACAAAAACATGTCTCTATAAAGCAGAATTAGTTGACTCATTACATAATGCTGTAAGTATATAGACATAAATGTAATTAAAATCTTGTCAAGTAATCCAAAACAATGCAAAACTATCATTTGTCATTCACGGTCTTCCTAAAATAACAAAGAAGAGTATAATGTTTTATGGTGTTTGTACAAATGAACCTGCCTGTGTTTGTTGGGTTACCATAATCAAAGCTTGGGTGCATTAATGAATTACCTGTGCAGTTAAATCCATTCATTACTCCATCTATTATTCTTTTAGTGGTGTTCTCAAAAATTTCCACCTGAGTAGAGTTCTCTCCAAAGACATGGTCAAAAACAAATTTGAGGTCTTTGTTAGGCCTCTTGTTAATGTCTCTGTTTTGCCCTCGTTGTGACCCAAAACAGGATATGTCCTCTTTCTTGGGATCGAATATCAGCATGTGGTTATCAACAACCTGGACCACATTTCGAAAGTTTTCACGCTTCTCGCTCTCATTTTCTGGCCTCACACGAACAACCACATTCACATGGCTGCACACATCACTGGTCATTGTTGTTCTTCAGGTAGCAAGCTTTATCTTAAAGAAACAAATAAAAACAGTTATTACAATTTTATCAGCACTTGATAATATAAACCCTGTAATCATGTTAAGAGAAGGGGAGACCAGGGCATGTTGGGCAAGTTGTCCCACTGATGTTATTTTCAAAACAAATAAATCCTTTTTCATCATAATATTTTTCGCAATTTTCTTTTTAGAGACAAACATGAGAGTTCCAAGTCACCTGGGGCTGCAGGGCAACTTGTCAAGGGTAAATTGTTAAATATGAAAACCCTGCCTGGATTCTCTGGCTGCAATTCTACAGAATATAAAGACAGGCCTTCAGATGACAAAGTTCAGTCTAACAACAGGAATGTGATCTCTGAAACAGAATTGACACAATCACAATATTGCCCTTTTTAGAAACCAACTGTTACAGGCTGGAGAAGAAATACAACTGTCTTTGGTCTCTAGAACTACAAATACCTCTGTGGTACACGTAAATGAGCACATTTAAGTTCTTTTTGTGTATTAAATGTTTATTAAGTTAAAATTTGATACAACAGTAAATGTGTTGTTGTTTAGTTTGTTTGAAATGTCCAGTATGGGTTATTCTTTGAATAGGGTTGCAGTTTTTAACTCTGCAATGTACTGATCCCAAGACAAATAGTTACATGTAAAAACATGCCCCGATCTCACCTTGAGCATCCTAATACTCATACTACTGTGCAGTGCTGGGAGAGCAACTCCAGAGCCAGCGTTATGCCTTCGTCATAGAAATTTGTATCTATTGTTTATTCTGTTCAAACCAGTACAAACGTCTACTGTGCACAAACTGGGACTACAACATTAGCATATTACGCAGACAATTGCCTATCAAATGAAAAAAAAAAAGAAACATGGTAACTGTTGCGTCTAATTGTCAGTTTCCATTTTGATTGTTAGCGGGCCGTAAATCGTGTTAAACTCACTTTAAAGATAGTGTTTTGAATTAAAAAACCGAGTCGCCTAAAGAGTAGATGCAGCCCTCCCAACATTAGCATAACGAGCTAAACCCTGTTAGCTACCTGCGCCATAACTGCTAACGGTAGGATTTTATCACAGGGTTTGTCTTTATGTGTCTCTTACCTTGTACTAACGAGCACTTGCTTTAACCTAATTTTTCCCAAAATACAATTTCAACGTGATACTGGCACTTATTTACAGAAAATTTCTAGACTTCGACAATCTTCACTGTGACAATAAGCGCCAATATTTTAAAAAACAGCCCTCTTCCTCTGTCGCCACAGATTGGACGTGCCCCGCTGCTCATTGGCTACATCGCAGTGACGCCACAGTAACGCCACTGCTCATTGGCTTACTTTCGTTGACTTCATTGTGACGTAAGGTTGGGGGAGCGGCTCGCTGCATTTCCTCAACGGTAAGCGTTTAGTGCACTTAGCGAAATTTTCATTGTAGGCACTGTTCGTTTTAAACATGTCATTGCATCTAACGTTTGAACTCAGCCATGGCCCTTTACACGTACCAAGAGAGTAAATATATGCCGTGATTGTAATACACTGCAGCCTCATGGTTTGTGTTTATTGTAGTTAGCTAGCATATGTTGCACTTGTTTTCTTAACTTTGTGAATATTGAATGTTACATAACACTATTTGTTAATTCTACGAGTTTCTTTAGATTATAACAAAGTGTGTTCGGCTTAACAAGTAATAAAATATATATATAAATATATATTTATATATTGTTTTTTTGGCCCATGCTAGCTAACCTCCTTGATACCATAACCAGTCAGGTATTATTTCAGGAAAACCATACTTGGTAATTACTTTATAGTAACAAGTTTCTAGCGCTTTACTCCATGCCATTAACGTCAAGCAATTACTGCAATTAAAAAACGGATGGCTAACGTCGGTTAGAAGATTTATTTTTTCATTCACTGGTCAGTAAATCTCTTCTCTGTTTAAAGTTATTTTATTCACACTAACATAGTTTGCCAATTGAAATGTCTTACATTTCCGTGTGACTGCTTTTTAAAAAATCTTTTTATCATCATTTATTAGTATCTTATTCACCTTGTGTTACTTGGTGTGTGCTGTATGTGCATACCCATTTGTTATTATCATGCATCTGTATAAGTTTATTGCATACTGTTGCCAGGAAACAGCTGAAATACAATTTAAGCTATGAGCCTCACTCTCATTGAGTTTGCATTGTGTAATAATGTCTTATTTTCTTTCAGAGCACATTATGTTTTTCCAAAGTTCCAAAGTTCTTCTCTCCAGTTCATTGTTATTGAAGACCAGTTTGGCATTTTGGCGAGTCAGGGGGTGTAATGTGGTATACACTGCAGTCGGTGCTTCATCTGGACCTGGCCCCCCAGAAACAGTTTATCACACACCTGTCATGCTGAAAGAGGTGCTTCATTATCTAGATGTTCAACCAGGGCAGGTAAGTTAGTTTTTCCTCTTCATTTTTACATAACAAAAGGATGGGTGTAATTCTGAATCGTTACAATCCATTGCCTGTTTATTTCTCCCAAAAAGTTTTGTATGTTGGTGAACTCACATCACTGAAATTAAATCATCTGGATGGACATTTGCAAGTGATTAAATACTATTTGCGTTTTAGTTTGCCATTGCTGTTTGGTCAGAGTTGCTGTGGCAATAGCTTTGACTGGTTTTATGAACTGCACGTGAGAGATGTTTTGAAAATTTAGGCCTCCTAAAGTATGTCAGAACATTGTTAAATCCCTTTTTAACATAATTCAGTCTAATGTGTTTGTGCATGATTTAGTGGCATTGTTCAAATGTTGAGAATTAGCATGCTAAAACCCCCAAACAATGCCTATAGTTTATTCAGTGAAATATTGATAGATAACAAATAACCAATAAACAAACAAAACAAATGCCGTTGAAAATATATGATGGTTAAACATGCCAAATTTACAAACAATGACATATTTCCTTTACTGATAAAATCATAATTGTAATATTTAGGTTATTAAACGCTTGAATAATCATCTTAGGTGTGTCATGCACCACATATTGTTCACTTGAAGTTGCTCTTTGTCCTTGAGGCAATTCACTTCACACACATATAGCAGCGTCGTAAATATACAATACTGGACCCAGTGAGATTAGCTTAATGTATGTACTACAAAGACAGATGGGAATAAGTCAAATGCCTTGTGGTGTGGTAGGCATTATGGGAAAGTTGCTTGGTCAAGGCAGGTGGGGGCCATGGGTCAACAACTTAGTCAGGATTTGCGCCACTGTAAGGCTGTTGGCAGGACACTGGGTACTGCTTTGCTCCTGCGTGAACTTTAGCACCTCTAAACTCCTCCGCTGACCACCCAGTTGCAGTCTTGCTATTTAAAACACTTTGAATGATTTGTGTATTTTGGCAGATGCTATAGACCGTAATTAGTGTGAACTTTAAAAAGTAATTGTAATATTTTTATCAATATACTGTATAAAGATTGCTTTGTGGAGGTGTCCTAAATTATATTTGAACTGAAACAAATAGTTGATTTTGTGCTGTCTAATAAGGACGGGAACATGCGCTGTCAGTCTTAGTCAAGCCAATTTCTGACACCTCCATGTCACTGAGCTGCCATTTAAGCTGTCATATTCATAGACAGTGTCACTTACAGATATGTGGTGGTGAGGGGGAAAACCCTTGACACTAGACAACAATCCACTAAAAGGACATAATGTAGATAAATAGTTTGGATGGCTATTGTAAAATAATCACCAATATGTAATTGTCCTTGTCAGCTGAAGTAGAGCTGAATGAATGGAGTACTTATGTGTTGATAGGTGTCAGTGCAATCCCTGCAGTTAAACTAAAGTGTGTTAATGGAGCCTTTCAGTGGCCTCCCACACAGGACGTCTGGCTGCAGATTTGCACGTATGCAGAATCACTCACCTCATCTTTTTTAAATTCCCATTAGTTTGACAATTCCTATGTTTCCAAGTTATTGCAATAGAAGATATGTTAAATGTTTATTGACTCTGAACGCTAATAAATATTTTGTTTTTGATTATTTACACCTTTTAAGAAAAATATGGGTAACTATTAAACACTCACTTAAAGATTTCCAGGTGTGTAATTTTACACTTACCCAATATATATATATATTTTATTATTTCACACTTTTTTTTTTTAAGTTAAACCTCTTCACACCAATCAGAGTGATGCTTAAGCTGAAATATTGTACTGAAAAAGGGTGAAGCTTGCGGAGTCCTCCTCTGGTGCAAGCTGCTTGCGTCGGGGACCTCCTCTCAAACAGATTAATGAGCCATCAGCTGAGAGTCCAGGGGAAAAACCCTGTGCTGCTGTACAAAGAGAAACTAGCTTCCTTACATTGTATCTCAACACACTCCCCCTTGTGGAATTAATGAACGTATAAGTGTTCAAGCCTACTTTTTTGGATCGATAACTGTGTCTCTCCATAGCCAAGCCTTTTCTTTACACAACTAGACAAATGATTACAGGTTAAAGGGCTAATTACTGCACCCTCGTTATTTATACCCTATATTTATAGGAATAGTGCATGGGGACTTTGATATGAGTAACTTGGTTAGTTTAACAAGACATACTGCGTATATGTGTATAGACTATATAAAATGTATGTAATTCTATACATTTTTATTTACATGCAATTGTCTTCATTATAGTTTTTTACAGAAATATTATTTGAAGAAAAGGTTAAAGCAAAAACATCTGGACTCAGTTTTCAAGGTGAGGACGTTTCCTCTTTAATTCCAAGAGACTTTATCAATTCTGAGTAGTCTCTTGGAATTAGAGACAAAACGTCTTCACCTTGAAAACTGAGTCTCGATGCTTTTGCTTTTCTTCAAGATGATTTGGATGACTGAGAACCTACACAGAAAGAGATATTATATGGCAAAATGAAACGGATCATAAATTGTTCTATATAAAAACATTTATTTTTTTAAATGCAAGTTGTGATTGCCATTGTTGATCTTATTGATGCTGCTGATGTAATGCTTCAGATTCCATCTAGTGTGAATGTCCACCTTCGCTTGAGTCCTGGGAGAGAGCCCTCTTAAGCCCAGACTCACTTGTAAATGCTCAGCCAAATCAGAAGTAAAGTCATGTAACACAGGGCCAATGCAAAGGTTAATGCATATTTGGAGTTTAACCTAATTCCTCATATACACATTTTGGTTTGTAAAATAATAATGTCTGTCTACATAATGGAGAGCATGAAGCAGCTCAGACTTTGCAGACCATGGAAATCTAGTGTAATATCAGCTGAAGCAGACTCACAGGTGTTGCCTCTTGTTAAGGCTAACACCACAGAAAACATAGGTAGGTGCTACTTTTTTCCCTTTTTGTGTCCCTTGTTATTTGGACCATTGGTTGGCATTAATGTAGACGTCTGAAGAGGCACTCTTATCTGGAAATAGATGACCACCAAACACTCTGCCAGCTGCTACTTTGTTTTTCATTTTAAGATTGACCACCAACTCATAAAACTAAAAGAGCCAATGTATTTTTCTTTTTTAAATTTATGAGAAATAAAACATAACATGGATGTTTCCTGGATTTAAAAAAAGTCATTCTTCTGTGTTTTACTGGAAGTGTGAAAAGTAATCCTTTCGAGTCAGGAAGAAGACTTTTATCTGTCCGGACATCTCTCTCTTATTAGAGTGATAATGCTTTTTTCTCTTTCATCTTTTTACCAGTACAGGCTGTACTAGCTTGTAAATGAAGACAATGGCAGGGTTAATATGATCTTGTCTCTTTAAATTTGTTTAAAGTTTTAAAGCCGGAGTTTGGGGCAGCTAAAACTTTAGTGTTCGTTTCGATAGTTAATACAGATTTATTGAGCAGAATGTAAATGACAAATATAGGTCTTACCCATTTTGTTAGCTATAATGCAGAGGAGTGGAAAAATAGCTTTGTCTGTGTTCGCCGATTTCCTTTTCCAGGATTCTCCGAGTGAAGCGCTGTTGTGAATACAGTCGAAGGGGTAACATGATCCCATCTCTTCAAATTAGTTAAAAGCCTTGCAGTTGGTCATGCAGCTGATGTCAGGAGGAAAGGACTGTATGAGATCATATCAAGAACATATTGTTGTTGCTACAAGGTGTGTTTCTAGTTCCCTTCTGCATAGAAAACTACTTTTGGGTAGTTTTGTTAAATTACAAGAATACCTACAAGTATTTAACTGTAAATTTATGTAATCTCTTGTAGTAAAACCTTGTTGTTTAAGAATGGAAGATAAATAAATGTAATTACAGCAACATGTTGTGAAGTTGATTATATGGTTTAATGTATCCATTTTTCAAAATATACATCCGCCACAGATACTTTATGTTAATACAGCCAAACATTGCTCAGCTATTCTGAACAAATTATATATTTTCCATTCTGAAAACGGACATACGTTTCTGTGGGTCTTGTCAAAGTTTTATTTCCTTTCTTTTTTTACACTTCTTTTTTGGGAGCGCTGAGTAGTGAAAGAGGAGGCTGGTAAATAATTGATTTTTGTAATTAAACACTCCAGCCAGGGATGCTGGGGCTGATTGACGGCCAGATATTAGGCCCTTGTCTCGTAAGGTTGCAAGTTTAGTCTGAGGTTATCAGTGGCCAGAAGTCTTTTCTCCTCCCTGCCTCATTACTTTCATGAGTAGAGCATTTCATAGTGGGGCAGTGGGTGGGGTGTGGTGTGAAGACAGTCTGGGACTTCATTAGCCAAATGGGGTGCCTCACAGACCGCCAAATTGTTTGGCCTTGCCAGACAACCTTTTTGGTTACTACACCTTAAATTGTTCTTTTAAATTTTAACTTTGTGCACAATTTTAGCTTTAAATAAATACAACTTAAAGACTATTCTGACTAGTAGTTGTGTTTATATGAACCCAATCTCGTTTAATCTTCAATATTTACCATTTACTGTAATTTGTAATGTCATTATGAGCAATACATATCGTAAAGCACTGCTTTAAGTATTTGTCATGGTATTCAATGTTTTCTCAAATTCAAATAAAATTTTGTTAGTATCCCAAAAAGAAAATTTAAATATAAGCACAAATAGATTTCAATGCGATTTACAAAATTTCAATCATAGTTATAAGCTTGAGCTTGTCATTCTTGAGTTCTGACAAAATGAGTATCTTCGATCTGTTCTTTGTGTTTGCTGCTCCCTTTAAGTAGAACATTAGAGCAACATTTTAATACATTGATTGTCAAAACAAATGCATTGACTTAACTGATACAATGGTGATCTGCTCCAATGTTATCTCAGTGGTGTTGTAGATTTGTTAATGTGAGCCAGGACATATGGCATTCACACTTCCCCTAAGTCCAGATCACAAGTAGCTTAGGACACCTTCCAATGTGTCCTCAGATCAGATCTCTCAGGAATCATAGGATAGGACACATTTGGGACCTAATTAGCGCAGTCACACCTTGAATTGAGGCTGGTCTTTTAATTTCCAATCATTCGTAAACCATTTACATAAAATTTGCACCAAAAACTATCCTGTTGCTGTTGGGGTGTTGACTTATAACTCCAGAAAATATTAATCTAATAATGCATCCATACTGATGCTTCAAAGTTCATCAGCATTGCTCAAGAAAACATAGAGTTTAAAGAGTTGTCTGCTTTGGAGTGGACCTTTGCAACCATTCATTTTTATTTACCCTAGTTAGTCTTAATACTTTGCAGGGTACTGAATATTTCTTGTAAATAAAAAATGTAAAATTGCCAATTATTTTGATTATCATATCTGCCTCTGAAAGCAGGTGGCATCAACAGGATACAAACATGCAGCTAAACTGGGAAATATGTGCTGTTCTTGCCTCAATTACCCAATGTTATACCAGCATGTAATAACAATTATTGGAATTGTATAACTCTTTGCTCACAAGAATCCAATATTGTTACAATATTGTTCAATTTAGGGTAAAATATAATGCAGCTTTTCTGAGATGCTGTATGGATACAATTACAGAAGGTTTTATTACAATATTTACATTTCTTCATGGTGTGTGAGTGTGGGTATGCTAATCAGATACATGCCCTGTGGACAGCTGGATTGAGATGACTCATTCCTGCAACACATCTTCAATTGGTGTTTGTGAGGTCCAGCTGCATTTTTCCTGCTCTCACTTTTAAATATGTTAAGCACTAATGCATTTCAAAATATCTACTGTATTGTGGCCATAATTCATAGTTTTTTTTGCAGTAAGTTGTATATTGTAGATGGGGTAATCTGTTTGACAATGACAAAGGGTCATTTTTCATGCTTATATATGCTTATACACACTGTTATGTTGCATTATTGTCCAGATTTTGTGAAAATTAGCTGTGTTTTGGTGTTTTTATGGGTTGGGTTGGATTTTATTGATAGTATATTGCCAATTTAGCCCATGGCCACTTTTGACTGTTTCCACAGTTTAAACTGTAATGTGAAAGGACATCAACTACTATTTGTATTTACTGGTGTACTATATATTTTATTTATTTATCTGTCAACAACTTCAAAGAAGGTAACTTCTGCTACATAGTAGATACTGTTAAAGCCTCAAGAGCCTGTCAAGAATTACCAGGTTATAGCATTACTTTAAAAAAAACTAAAAAAAAAAAAGTCTTTACCACTAACAATGACCTGCTATTTATGTCCGATATAAATATTGTCTTAGTGATTTTGTCCTAATGAACACTGAGATGCCACTGTGCAGGGCTCTGGGTTGCTGATGCCTGATGGGTATAATGCTGCTGTTTCTGAACATTTTATCCAACCCGAATACCAGTAGTTTTTCTCACAGCACATCCAAAGAAGAGAAAATAATTTAGAGTTTGGTTACTTACAGTAGTGATCTTTCCCAGTATGTGTTCCTGCATGATAATGTCTTTTTTGTTTTGTTTAATGCCGTTTGAATCACTTGGTCTGACCTTATCTGTGTTGTTCTCAGCTGGAGTGCTCCCACTTTTACCTCGCTCTGTTTCCTGACTAATTTGGCAGGGAAGGGCATGTCCGCTCAACACTACATGACACCACTGACCTAAACCAGTAACAGAAGTTTCTTGCTCCCCTCTCACTGTTCCTACACTGTGTCTGTCTACCTGCACGGTTTAATCAGTGCTTTCTTTCCCTCTGCTTCATTTTATATGCACTTACTATAACCCATCCCTTATTTTACTCATAGACCTTTGAGGGCAACATGAAACAACCATGTAACGGGATCATGGAAGGACAGAAGCAAAATGAGTCAACAGCTTATTAGTTGAATGTATTAGTGCCATGCTTTGGGGTTTGCTTAACCTTAAAGATGTGTTCATTAAAATGTGGACACAATGGAACAATGGCAGCCTATAGTTACATGGTTGTGAGTCTATTTGCACACAGTCCGCCCTCCACATGCATCTCACAGTTTACATCTGATTTTGAGCCGCTAGGTAGCTTTAGCAAGACTTAGGTGCAAAGAAATTGGAAGTACAGTGGACCTAAACAACAAATGAATCCTTCTTCATTAACCTGTGTCAGAATAGCTTTTACCTATTACAAGCACAAAGCACAAAACACAGTGAATTTCCTCACAGGAAAAAAGGTGTTAATAAAAATTTTTTTAAAAGCCGATCTTGCCTCTGTTCCTCTTCAGACACTCCTAAACAACTGTGGGCAATAAGCAAGACTATGGAAAAGTAAATGATGTGGTATGTACTCAGTTGTCATGTCTATGTCATTAGTGGAAGTGTGATGTCAGACACCACCAGCCACACTGAACACCTTTTAATGTCCTTTGGAAAAAACAGCGGTCATCCTCTACACCTTCAAAACAGTTCACAGACTCTTGGAGTTGATGCCTATGTGCTCCTCTGGTGCATTTTTATGTGTCTCAAACTCAATAGCAGTCATGTTTTCATAGTTTTTAGTAGCTCGAGACCTAGAAACAACAATTTTGGTAAGGCTGGGGAATTGGTTGAAAAACAACACTGAATTGATTAATTGGTTATTATTTTTGGCTAAATTCCAAATTTGTTATGTTTATGGTTGGAGGTGGATGGTTTGTAGACTTGGTGAGTTGAGGTGAAATAAGTTGATTAGAGCATGTTTGAGACTTACAAAAATGTTTTTGATAACACCCATTTTACGGAACTCCAAAAGGATGCCTAATTTTGTCAGAAAGCTATTTGCTGTGTAACACAACTAATATTTACCCAAGACATTTAAGGTTTTGGGTAAATATTAGCAGCAGCATCATGTATGTTCACACAAAACCCCAGGGCAACTATCCAAAATCCATCCCGAGGGCTGCACCACAGAGGAGAGGTCCTCTGGATTTTTGACACCCCCTGCCTTCAACTCGTTTCCCTACTTCCTTTCTTTTTGTGGCATATTGTCCACCCTGTCCTCCTACTTCTGGAAGCATCTCCTCAAACGCCTCTGGATGTCTTTTTCCTATTACCATCAAGCCTTCATTTAGCCTGACTCGTCTATGCACTCCCTAATGGACTTGGCCCTGTTCTGCCTTTGTCTTTCTTTAGTACCATGAAATTCACCTTCAGGAGAAAGCCTATTCTTGGCGCTC